>MU397245.1:0-600000 GCA_022578865.1 Xylaria sp. FL0043 | reverse complement strand
ATAGTGTCATGGTCCAGAGACACCACCAACGCCAAGTGGTGGCGTCATCTGTAGGAGTTTTCTTGGAGATCACCCGATACGCCGTCACGGAGCCCGTTGCTGCCGGCATGATATAACCATATGGTCTCAGGTCCCAGAACAAGAGGCAGGCAACCGACCAAAAGCAAACAAAGAAGGCGATCGAAATGCGCGAGAAACGATCACCTATCCAAAGTGCAATGGTCTGGCGCCCTCGTGTCCGGTCCCCTGCCTGGTCCTTCAGGTCCTGTACTTGCATCGTGGTCAAAATAACGGCGCTTATGATGGCCGTCCAGACCAAGCCTCCATGGCTGATGTTGATGTCAGTGTGATCGCCGCCTCCAACGGCAATTTCTAGCGAGGCACTGTTGAACATGCCATAGGCGACTGAGATAATGAGATCGCGCACGACCTCGTCACTGCCCCTGATATCATTGTACATCCATGTTAGGATCAAGATGAAGAGCCCTTGTTTCCAGACGCCCAGCAGATAGTTGAATAACAGGACCAAGGGAATTGTTATAAGGAGCGCACGGCGAGCTTCAGCCGCGGTGACCTTTCCGGTCGGAATTGGACGCCATGGCTTATTGATCAGGTCTTCTTGGATGGACTCGGCAGACCGCTGGTTTGAGAGGTCGAAGATGAAGACGCTGTACCAGTTAAAGGCTAAGGCGAGAGGAAAGCGCCAGAGTATCTCGAGGACAGTCGGTGGCTGCTGGTATCCTTCAATGAGTACAGAAGCGGCGAATGCTCCTAGCACGCCGAATGCGGTGTTGGGCACCACGAAAGTGTCGAAATTGCTCTCTGTGAAGATCCATATGAATTTGGGGACGTAAGCAATCTTCCCGCCGAGGCTCTTGGAGCCGAACTCGCTCGTCTCATTCTCCTCAAGATGAGACAGGGGAGTCTTCTCGAGCAGTGGCGTCTGCAAGTCTCGCTCCATACTGCTGGCATACGAGCCCGCCATCACTGATTGGGCGAGCAATAAAGATGATCCGGTGCTCGATGGCGTGAATATGCTTGGAGACTGGCCCGTGGACGAGCAGTCGTGGCGTCGTCGACCGTCCTCTGGGAGATGGATAGCGGTGGCAATAGGAGTAGTAGTACTAGTTGAAGCCCACGTGAGAAGATGGAAGCGATCTCCACGGTTCAGAGGTGACAGTGTTGTCTCTCTCTAGTATGACATCAAGGGTCGAGGTTGCGGAAGCGATGGAAAGAAACCGAGCGGCTTCTTCTCGTATATATGCGGTTCCCTTGGCATCGAGTGGGAGGTACAGTTACTCTGCAATGAGCCATTCTGCGCGATCCGAGTTTGTCACTCTGTCATAATTAGTAGCCAGTAAAGAGGAGACGCAAAACGTAGGCAGTACAAATTAGTACCTCGGCGGCCAGCTCCACGGGAATGATACGCAGAGTACATACGGATGAATGTACATTGTATAGCGATCAACAACCCATGTCCGCCCGACAGGGTCAATGATTAGCGTGACTAGGGAGTCGATTCTACACGTGTACATTCAATCTGGAATGCATGGAATTAGCAGACTACGAACACGTGTGTGGGTCAACGGTTGCATCGCTATTCTGAAATTGATGCCGATATCGAAGACGTGGATGGTGGGCGGCGGGTTCGGGTTCACCTGCTCAATGGGTTTTTGTGCCTCCTTTTTTTTTTTTTTTTTTTTGCCCCCAACAGTAAAGTACATGCCGCCCCCTTATCTGATACCACTCTCTGTTCCTCTTCCGCCCTCTATCCGAGAATAACCTTGACGGGCTTCGAGGAATGCCGTCCATACGTCCAGCCATAGTGTACATCATACTCACCAGGTTGCCAGCAACAGAATACACAGCGCGACGACTCAGGAACACCGCGGACTGCAATAATTGTACACTAGATGCGTTCCGGGGGGTTGATCGTCTCACCGCTGGGCTCCACCAATGTCCATGACCCCTTGTCGTCCCTGGTGATCCTAGTCTAAGTAGTCAATCCTTAAAGAAGTGGTTTAACACTTTCTGCTCGGCTAACCGGGCAAAATGCCACCCTTCTTGCTGGTAACCCTGTCGGGTAACAAGATACAAGAATGAGAGAGGATGGATACCGACTGTCGTCCACATAGCGCCATACCGTCGACTGCTCACTTCTGGGATATGACGATAGCGCGCTGTCGGGTCATGGCTCAGCTGGAGTTGCCAAGAGCTAACACTTTTCTGTATGTCTACAAGCATCTCTCTTTGCGGCATTTTGCAGCGCCATCCAGATGTGGCTTGATTCTCCATGGTGAGGTCTCGGCTGCTAGGAGTCGCTTGATTGCCTCTTTGGGACGGAACCTGGCTCGCCTGGCCCTCTACCTCCGCAGCAGCAGCTCCGTATTTCCTACAGTCTTTCCTGTTTCCTCCTAGGGTAAGCTGGGTAAGGGTCAGAGGGAGCGAGGGAGGGACCCTTTCTTGACAGTCTACCTGTCCACTATATTGTACACCCATCTCAGCTGCTTGGGGCTATCCTGGATAGTGTCTTGTAGCGTATTGTCCTAGCTCGACTGCGGCTCGCCTGGCCAGTAGGGTTTTAAGTAGCGTTGTTATTCTTTATTGCGGTGGAAGAGAGGAGAGGCCCTGGGACTGGCTGGGCGTGGCTAGTACAGTAGTAAATCCGGGACCCGGCTTGCTTGCGTGCAGCGAGTCTTTTCCCTGTTCTGGGTTGCCCAAGCCTGCTTTTGCTTGTCAGCTGCAGTTGCAGCAAAGTGCTGTCTGTACGTAGTAACTATGCCCAGATACGTAATACCCGCATGCAGGAGGAGAGCGGACCTGATGCGGGCTAACTCCAGATTCCGCCTAGGACCGCAACCATACCTGACGAGAGGATAAGTAGAGTGGACCCGCCAGTAATACCTTGGTATCTAGTAATAGGTATTAGTAGAACGTTACGGAATAATACATATAGATATGGAGCAACTATTGTCAGTAAATCTGGTACTAATGGGAAACTTGGGTGATCTATAAAGTGTCTATTACAGCAGTGTACGTGCAGACAATCTTGGAGCGTAACCTTCTGCTGTAGGTACTTACGTACTGGTAAGATACTCTGTACTTGGAGTTAGCGCGGGACCGCTGCCTCTTCTAGAATCCTAGCGGGGCGTGCTAACGTAGAAGTGGCTAACACACTAACATAAGAGGCTTAGGTAGCTACTTACATAAGTACTAATAGTAGCTAGTGCAGCTTTATTATTCCTGACGATAAATCGAGGTAGTCTATTGCCTCTGCTGAGTTTGACATACTGCTAGGTGCACTACGAAGTACGTCAGTCTCTATGTTCATGGAGGGGCAGCGGCAAGAGAAGGGAATAGTCACGCGGGAGGAGGTGGAGGGGGTGGTGCAAGAGGAGGTTGAATCTCAAGTCTCCTATGTAAGTGTTGACTCTGGGGTATGTGAAATCGGCCGCGCATAGGGGCAGAAGGATTAGGTACTAGTATATAATGAAGTTTAAGGTAGCAATAGTCCATAATAGTACCGACAATGGTAGTATAGTATGTATATAGGTAGTACCGTGACGGTTGGTTATTGATGTAGTACAACGCGCCGACATACCTGGGTAGTATGTAATCTCATGATGCAGCCCAACAACAACAAAGCCCAATTCTTCCAACATTTGGTGATCCACCCTGGATATTCAAGTTGTTTGTTGCAACCCTCCGAGTCGTCTGCACAGTACCAGTAGATGCATAGATGTAAGCTGCATCTGCACAACACCTCGGCATGACAGCACTTGGCACGTCATGGATCCCTTTCCCTGGGTACTCGCCCAGGCAGGTAGGTGCTGGGCTAATAGAGCAGGTCGGCCTGAGGCTTCCAAACCAGCTACATAGTAGTAGTATACACTTAAGGCTAGTACCTAGCTGTTATTGATATAAGTTGGCACCTGGGTAACTACATGTAGTGTTGGTGGAGTCGCTGCTGGCTGTGGGAGTGTCTTTTCTTGTCATCGGTGTTGTCGGAGATGTCTTTTTAAGACAGTATCTACTAGTAGGCACTTCACCTACAGTAGGTACCGGACCCCGCCATTGGTCCCTCGGCAGCCCCTCACCCCCCTCCTCCCTGAATGCCACGCTCTCTGGTCTGTCGGTCTTCTTACTGTATTCTCAAGCACGCGGCACGCAGCACGCCATGCTTCTAACGTGCGCGCCGTACCTACAGTAGTGGGATGGATACGCAACTTCACCGAACTCCAACATACCTACAATATGGTACGAGGTCTCGTTGGCTCGCGACACCCAAATGCCGGCTGTGGCGCAGCCACCTGCCAAGCCCTGCTTGCCCAGACTTCTGCCCAGACAAACAAGAGCAGACATGCCCACACCACGGACCTCGCCAATTGTCTGGCCCAATGACGGACAGCGCATGATGTGCCACGCTCTGACAACATGCTGACGAATGGGAGCCGCAGATGGCAGATGATTTGCTTCAAGTTGCTTGTTTTCGTGACAAGCGAGATGACCCATCTCTGAGAGCCCTCGTCGAGTGGATGGATCGATCGTCGTCGATACCAGTCCGCGCTACGCCTCGCGCTACACTTGTAGGGACGGGTTCGACCGCTGTAAGACAGACGGTGAATTAGCGGGCACCGGATAGAGTAAGGGACCAAGTACTCTATTGGCGCCAACAGCAGTACGAGTAGGGACAAATGTAGGTAGTCGGTGTATATGATGGGCTATTATTTGCGCGCGAGATGCCTAATGAGTGAACCACAGCCGATCTAGGCAATCTTTGAGCTTGACTTTATATCTGGCTCCGCTTGGCATTTCCCCTAGTAGGAAGTGTGGACTGTGGTCGGGTTCCTCGCTAAGCAACGTTATTTGTGCAGGCCAGGCCAACTCCCCTGATCTGCGGGATAACTGCAACCCCCCTCGAATCTGCACTAGTACCTAGGTACTTGTACTATCTATACTCTGGACTACCTCACTACAAGCACACTACTAAACCCAGTGTAGATATGTACACACTACCTACGTCAACTACTTGCATCAGTAGCTGCCTCGTCTTCCGCTAACCATTTTGAGGCCGCGGTGACAGCTAGCCGCCAGCCTTGTCTAGGGATTCATCTCCTCCTTATCTTTCTTCATTCATAATCAGCGAGACTATCAACGTCGCCGCGGTTTGTCATGTCGCGTCAGGTGTAACATGGTCGGATTGTAATCGAATCCCTGCGCAACAGCACCGGGAAGTACTGTACGTGCAACACGACATAACTACCTACAACCCTGCAATTTGCACAGACTTGAGGGTCTGCGACAGAGGTCAAACGCTGAAGTACACGTGAGCTTGGAGTATATATCTGTTTCCAGGTGTCTGTAAAGACGGTCGCCAATGTCGGTGTTTTGTACTTTTCCAGTACCGAGATACTTACTTCCTAGTAGGTACGCTAGGTACTCCATGCCTAGTACTCACCACCGGATATGCAATGATGGCATGATATTCTACACTCCTGAGTACTACTTGTACTGGTATGTATGATAAGAAATCGGATACACCATCTATGCAAAGTACTTCATATGGTCCACGTGTATTACCTTACACTGCACTGGGTCGGCGTGATGTAATCAGGTGAAGACACTGTTCACAGCGGGCTCAAGATCGAATCTACGCTCCGCTCCTCTTGCGTACAAGAGAGAATACGTACTATGCAGGACTTTTCCAGACCGCCAAGCTCGCGCTACTGCACAACCTATTTGATGGGTGCAGATGCAAGTAGTCTCTTCTGGACAGATGCGTTTACCCACCCTTGCGAGGGGCATGATATAGAGCGCGAGATCATTGGCTTCTAGTTTTGGCAAAGCGGTCGCCAGCTCCTACACGTGTAGTACCAGTCGGATACCGGTGTAACCGAAGGGCGTATCCTGTGGCTTTGCTAGTACCTTTTCCAAGGTGCGCAATCCGACGGGAATTACCAGGTAACTAATCATTCAGTTAGTCAGTCTGTCAAGTGTTACCTGTCCCTTCTCACGTCGAGAGGGCATCATTACCGGCCCAGCTACATATATACGTGATCGCCTGTGACAGGTTACAGGGGCCGGGCAATCAACTGCAGCATACAGCACACCCGATAATACGCTACAGCGCATCCATGGGCTCTTCCCGCCTGTGAACAGATGGGGAAACGACGAAAACCCGTCCGCGCTCAACCAGGCTTTCGGGATCGAAAAAGACCGTGCGGGATTCAGGGACCGCGGGACCTCACTCATGCCTTCACGGGACGAGATAATGGATTGATGAGCAGCCCTTGTCCGAACCTGGCATCTTCATGCGTACTTTGCTGTCCTAGGTTACATCGCCGGGAGGACTACTCGTCGCACTACTCGGGCCATGGTCCATTTCACGCAACTCTACGCTATATTAGTACATATATCTTCACTATCTATACCACTATCATAGCGCGGGGTTAAACTTTGCGCTACTGAGTATGAAGCTATGTTTTACGACGAGGGAATTCCCGAGTTTCCCGAGCATGGCGTCGAACGGGCTCCGCTGGGCTATCATGAGACAAGGCACAGAGGACGGAAACCAACGGATACGATCCTTGTTCCTCGGATAGTGGTATTGGTTACTTTTGAAGATCACAGCGAGCTTCCGTTTATGAAACTATCCACCTTTAATCGAATAAACAGTCGCCGAACAGCCAAAAGCAAAGACATTTCACCCTAGACTGTCTCAGCAACCACGTGCGTGGAAAGGCTATCGCAAGCCACTGTGGCGTCAAGGCTTTGGCCAAGAGTTTGACGTGGAAAGAGATGTCTTGTCCTAGCGTCGCCTTGCCAAGGTCGATCCGAGAGGCTTTCACTGCTTATCTTCACCTTCCCAACCTATCTATTGTATCGACACGTGCTTAATAAGGACACCTCTATGGCTCGGCCTTCTTCGACCTCGGGTGCCGACTATAGTCTCACGCGCTCTCGGCTCAACTGAAGAAGAGGGGCTGAATGAGACAACAGCAGCGACTACGTGGCGTAGTGACGCACGCCAAAAGCGATAGTTGTTTTAGCAAATGGCCTTATGAAGTGGTTCCAAGACTCTGACTTGCTGATCTTAACTCTCGAGACTATTGTATAACACTCTAGAGTTCCAACTTCCGCGACAAGATCAGCTGGATCTATGGCAAATATCTCGCAGTACTGCCTGCCTCCATATACTAAAGACTGATGCTCTTCTTCTGTTGCCAGAAACGCTAGGCTCATATGCGCTGTACTTGCTTTACGCGACCCCACGATCCTCGCGGTTGGGATGGCTGTGGCGTGGCCAAGTCCAAAGTTGGGGCCAATTGCTCCGAGGGAGGCACTAGTGCTGTAAGAAAAGATACAATATCGTTCAGATGGATTCGGGCCGTATATCTCAGTGCTGAGGACTAAACTCGCCTGCTCTCGTGATACTGAGTATGCTCGTCTGCCATCATACCTGGCAGTACTTTTACAAGCCGGTCAACGGACCCGGGAGAAGGCTAAGCTTCGCCTCACTTCGGAAACCCGAGGTCCCGGGGGCCATACCGTCATCCTAGGTGGCATCTTCCTCCCTCAACATAACCAGTACATCTCTTCATCATATTACTCGCGCCGCACAGCCAGGGCCATGGCAGGGTAGAGATGATGCAGCACCTCATTTTAATGTGGACAGTCCTCGGGTGCTACAACGCTTCAGATATGTTGGTGTTAGCTGCATCGGCGCCCTCGGGTACACCGCGGGCCCAGTCCACGGGCCCAGTTCACTTGCCGCCGACGTGTCTGAATACCCGCAGAGTATCCATTAAAATGCAGGGCGGCGGCGGCGGAACATCCCAGAATCGAAGGAGCAAAGCACAAGCCGGGGCGGCCCGCTGGGTAGCTAGCTTCACTACCTAAACCTAGCAACAGCGGTAAAAACACCGCTTATCGCTACGGGCGTCAACACAAGCCGCCCTGCCTCCGTGGGGTAATAGGCTCGGTTCTACTACACGTGTAGTAGTGTATTATTCCCATGTCCAGCAGCTATCGCATCTGCGCTAGGATCATCCATTACGCCGCTCCAGCTCATTCCACGGGGCCAATCATGAACACGATGCCTCATGCATGTTGGTAGACGGGAGGGGGTACCCGGAAGCCGATCCATCGAGGGACCCCCTTGCCTTCATGTACGTAGCAGGCACGCACGGCACAACGATGCTGTCGGTGCGGCCGGTCTGCATTTCAGATGCAGATAGTCAGGAAGGATTTCTGATGACGGTGGCGTGCATGGCCCGCTCAAGCGGCGGCAAGCGGGAGAGTCACTGAAGACGAAGCCGTCACATTTTGAGATCAATGCAAATCGAAGCAACGTATTTGAACCAGATCCTTGCATGTGAGGTTTTTCCGGACTTGCACCATCTGGTGTAGTGTACGCTACCTAGCTTACAGTAGTGCACTGCACTACCGTATCGACTTGCATGCATTTTGTTCCGTCTCGTACGCAGGATCCAAGGGCCCTAGCATTGTTCGTGAAGGTTACTGTTAAGGGGCCAAACTCATATTAAAATCACGCCACACAGTTTCAGGGGTCCAGGCCAGCTAGCTCTGCGCTGGCATCGATGTGCATCTACTGTAGATTCTCCTCGCATAACCGCATATATTTGCTTGTATCAGTAACATATTAATTTCGAGTGCTCCTCCCTGTCAAGCGTGTCAAATGTCAAATAGGTACGTACCTCTCGCCTTGCAGGGAACTATGCCATGCGAAATTCGCGATTCATTGCTTGTTGACCAGTTCTACTTTTACGTGGTAGGTAGCACTTTACAGATGGACTCTTTCGTGGCCTCGATGTCGCTATCAGTTACTGTGAGAAGCACGCTTGCATGAGCCATGATTTTACTGTGCCTGTACTGAGAGATATTTTCCAATTCGCCTCCTGCAGGGCCACTCTTGGTCTCGAGCCAACACCATACCATGTGTACCAACCCGTGGGCTATTGACCTGCTGTACCTACGAGTGGATTCGCCAAAGTCGGCGACGGTTGGACGCTGCTTAACCTAGGAAAGAGACCGCGCCACTTGCAGAGCGTGTTTGTAAACCAACAATAGAGTAGGTGCCGCCAACACTGACATGGAAAGAACTAGAGCATGTAATGTTTTTCTGGTAACCTAGCTGTTTGCTCATTGCAACGTTGCAGACTTGAAAGCTCCATATCCTGCGCCGTATCAACAGGTCATCCTTTTTCTGTGGCATGTCCGCTTGGTATGATCTCGAGCCTCCCTCAATATCCGCCGCCTAGCCAACGAAACTCGATTATACTACTTTGAGACTTGATGTTCTCAGTCCAGTCGCGCGAATGTAGTTGAGCTCAGACGGACCTAGACCGGAGCAATTATTTAAGTCAAGCAGGATATATGACTAAATGTTGAGTTTCCATGACAGTACCATGATGAATATGGCAGGATTTTAACTTTTCTTGCTTTGGTTCTCTCATCGGAATCATAGCTGTAGTAAAAGTTGCTACATATCTAGAGCTCTGTCTTAAGCTGATCATACTATGTCAAACCGAAAGGCAAATAGTTTTATGGCAATACTGTTAAGCAAAGACATTATATGGTCCAGTGCCGCAATTCAGGGGCCTGATGGTCAAGCTCCGGATAATAGCAGACCATATTGATCATGTTCTCTTTTCCTCCGATGCTGATGAGCCAAAGAGAGTTGACATAATGATGAGTGGTACTATACTTAACTACATACCCGTGTTAAAATCAGCTACTGCCTCACATAATCAGGAATCATACTGGCACTTGGTTTAAGGCTTCTGTAAGGTGCTTACAGTCTTAGTTTCTGGTAATGTCCAGCCCATGTATTGTTCAGTTTCTGAGGGTGCGGTGGCATTAACGTCAACAGAGCAGCCAGTATATATATGAATAAGGTCTGAACCAGGACTGTAAGCCCAATGTCAGTTTGGTGCAGTGAAACTAGAAGGCAGAGCAGAAGGCAAGTACGAAAGAGGAATATTGCTACAACCAAGAGTTTGCTAATTGGAACAAGAACGTTATATAAACGGTTTTAAAAACTATTAGCGTACATACCGTAAATATCTCTTAATCTAGTATCTGCCTAACACAAGGCAATAGAATCTTTCCCACCACTTCTTCTGGCAACTATATCTTTGGTCCTTGAATATCGGATATCTAACTTCCCCAAGCACTGCTCCAAGTTCTTTTGTCCTTGTGCAACCTTATCTGGTATCCCCTTACTCTTGTAGACCCAATTATATAGCCTGCACTGATCTTCTTAGACTGTCTGGATTACTTGGCTGTAATCTTTAGTGGTCCTGATCTTCCTCCGCTCTTGCCATCATGGCACAACACGAGCACAGAGCGTTGTTCCTCGGTAATACCACCAACTCCCACAAGAGTACCCAGATCTAACCCACATGAATATACAGACACCAGAGATAATAACTCAAATGAAAATGACCTCCGACTCGATAAATCAGTCATCGACCTTGCGTTGAGCACCCGTGGGGGCAGTTTCAAGGACCTCACGAGCCTGCTGCAGTCTATTCATAGCGGACTACCGCGAGACACAGACAACTTCCCCATACCCTCCCAAGCCAGACCATCCAGAACTATATCAGCCAGTACTGGGATTTATAAAGCCCTGTCTCCTAGAGCAGCAGCTCTGATGTATGGAATACTACCGCCTGACCGGACTGAGCCCTGGCAATGGAACAATGTCATTGCTCCTCGGATAACCAATATCCTCCTACGGATGGCAAAGCGAAGTCGACCCAGCGGTTTCGAAATCAGTGCCTACTTACATATGCTGCTGTTAGACTTCATTGAGGGCCAACGGAGCACGAGTGTTGCGACAGAAAAATTATTCGGTCATTTCTTGACGGATGGTGCTCTCCCGGACACGGAGTGGGACAAATCGGTGATAGCAAAAAAGCCACGCTTCCTGATTCTTGGAAGGGGCGAAGAGTCAGTCGTCGGATACCATTGGTATACTATTATCGTCGACATAAATATCAGGAAAGCCTACTGCTTCGACTCCAAGGCAGACCAAAACAGTAAAGAAAGCCATATCGCAGCCTTTGACTGCCTCAGAAAGCAGTGGACTGCTCGGATGCTTCAGATTCCTGCGCCAGAGCGACTGATCGAATTGCCTTCGTTTATTTGCAGAGATGATTATAGCAGTGGTTTTCTCTGTCTCTACCACCTTCTACTACTTTTCCGCCGGCCCTTTGCCTTGGGAAAGCTTGAGCACGGCAATATCACTGTGCCCCAAGAATATCCTGACCGTATTATCCCGCCAGCTAAGAACTACGTCGGAATAAAGGTCAAGCACTTTAAAGACGTCAAGAACAAAAATCTCCGGCCCGGTGCTTATCCACTGAGAGATATCTAGTTCGAGGGGATTACAATATCTAATTGCTTGCCATACCGCTATACACATTTCTAAGCGACTTATAGTGAGCTTCTAGACATATAGCAAGCCCACGCGCTTCTCAGATGAGGTGATATATCGAGAAGCCAATCACAATTTCTGCTCGAGCGAGAGGAACAGGTAAGAAACACTTGGTATGGCTGCCAATTGATGCTAATTAACAGCTATAGACCCAGAACAACTCTCTCCGATGACGCCTACCACAGCCCGACCACTGTCCTCCAAGATAATGTTAACCAAGACTACTTGCCACTTAGTGAATACCCAGATGTCTCGAGTCAGAAATTCACTCAAATGTCACACGAATCTGAGGAACCCACAGCCCAGCATCGGTCGTTATTGCATTCCGCATCTCACACAGCCCAAGAGGCGTACTGTCACCTGCAAGACTTCAATAGGGGCGCAAGCGCGGTCAGACTACAGGCAGAAGTCAACAGGGAAGACCTTCAAGAGCCTAAAGTTAAGCAAACTGTCAGGATCAGGTTAACACTCGCCTGGGTCGAGCTTGGTGTGGGAGCAACGAAGACTCAACGATGAAGAAGTAGGACGGGCTAGTGTTGGATGGATTGGAGTATAGTATCCTATTTGCATATAGGTTGGAGTGTGTATACTCTGTCGTCAAGATCTGATTTGTATGATCCCCATTGGATCGGATAGTATGCTATTCAGGACAGACTCCTGTCAGAAATCTTTCTCTACCTTGATATTCACCTCCGCTTTACGCTGGCCTAGATGTTGTTATCTCGTCCTACAAAGACATTCACGCAATACAATACCCCGGACAACCGTGTCATGCTGTTCTTCTTCAATCGTGGTTGGAAATTTTCAATTGAGCCCACCTCATATCTATCGCGACCTTGTACGCAATGCTGTATATTAGAAAAGTTCGCACATCTAAGGCAACATTCCGCGTCTCTAACACTTACTAAAAAGTGGGATTTTGAATGTGTTTTAGTTCTAAACAAGAGCACCACAGCTTACGAAACACCTAAAGCATCGAACCATCGCCAACTAATGTTCTTCTTATTGTAATACGTCCCAACTCCCATCCCCTCTCCCGTCTCGATCTTTACGATATGTAGCCCATCGCCCTGCCTCCATAATACCCTTGGCCGACCCGCCATGGAGACTCCTATGACAGCCTGCTCCTCTTGTGGCTTCAGCGCACCGCGAAGCGCATTAAGATCCGCGATGACGTGAATGCTCTGGGCCTGAAGGTCGGCGCAAAGGACGCGGCTGCGCTGGTCTAGCAAGTAAATCTGGTGGCCGCTGGGAGGGGCACGCGCATGCTGCAGCAAATTCGGAAGTCTGAGACACTATTTGAAGGTGTTGGGGGAAGATGTCGGTCCTTAGGCACGAGGAATAACGGGTAAGGTGTCGTGGTCAGGCCCGTAATTAACCCTGTGGCGGGAACAGGATGGAAGTTGATCGTCGTTGATCCTTGGCCGTCCTGTACGTGTCCGTCTTAGCGAAGAGGCATGGCAAAATCCAGCCAGCAGGAATGCGCAGGTGCGCACTAACTCACCGTGGGCATTCGACACGGCCATAGCGTCAACGGCGAATTGGAGCCTGGCTCGCACCGCCAGACGTGTGTGAAGACGACGTCGTCATCCTCCGATCGCATGGCGTCGCGTTTTTGTGTTGAGACAACTAGGCATGAACTATCCCCTGAAATATTCATCACCTGGAAACGCGCCATTGAGGGATTGGTCAGTTCGAGAATACGCAATACCCTCAGCCATTGTTGTTCGGCGCCCTGGTAATAGAGAAGCAATACTTTCGTCCCGAAGCCGACTGCAACGAACGCGTTGTTTGCAGAGATGGCGAGGCATCGCGGTTCGGTGTGGTCGTCCAATGGGTATACGCTTGACCGTTCTGGCAGGCCGCTACAATGGACGACCAAAAGCGAGAGCCACTATGTCGCAATGTGAATTTCGGCACGGTTATGAAAAGGGGGTTATATGGGTAGTTTACTTACTCGCTGATGAGCAACATTGTGTGCGATTGTGTGCGACTATGGCCGAAATTCATTCGCTTCCTTCAACAGCGAATCGTATACTTGCTGAGCGATCGATGTCTGTACCACCCGGTAGCAATGCGCCCAGGTCGATGGAATGTTGAACCGGTGCTTTTAGCTCTATCCTCACTAGAATATCGCCATCCTTTTTCCAATACTAACAAGGCTCCGCCAGTGAGCGCAAATGTAAATAACATGAACTTCGGGAATCCGGCATCGTTACTCTCTTGGGAGTACGTTGATCGAGGTTGGCCTTTGTTGCAATTGGACTTCGCTTTCAAACCCGGCCATTTGATGTTGAAAAGCGCATTGCGCTTCTGCTCTGGTGACGCGGTTGAAGGCCGCGATGAATTAGTAAATCGGGACTCTTCAAGGTGATTGTCTATGATATTGAGCGACGTGATCGGTTCTGGTAACGTTGGGCTAAGAAGGGTCCGTATCAATGATGATGCATTCAACGATTGCGACGAGTCTTGCGATGCAGTTTCTATGGATACGTGTTTATAGGAAGAAGGACATTGTTGATTTGATACTGCTTGCCACGGCGGGTCGAACCTTTCTAGAGGTAGCGGAGGTGTTAACGTGATATCGGATGCTGTAGGCGAACCGGTAGGTGCAAAGCAGATCGACGGAATTTGTCTTGCTTTTGTTGTAAGTTGACCATATGCTGGACATAATGAGGAAGGTTCAAAGTCACAAAGTCCCGTCTACATATGTCAGTCATGGTGGTTATAAATGCCCCATGTAAGGGACCTTACAGATGAGGTTGATTGTCTCCTTGGGCCAAGTCGCCCAAGTTGGACGATATGAAGACTTGGACAGTCCACAACAAAGTATACCTCTTGAGCTTGGTGATGAACCGGAATTTTCTCTTCAGACGGTTTCATGATGAGCAATACATAATGCTACGAACGTAGTGAGTGCAGCTGTGAGGCGCCGTAGTTGTCTGCTGCATCGATATCGAAGTCAATCTGTACACATCTATCACCAAAATCCAGAGCCTTCTTATTGCTGAGCCTCGATAGGGGTCGAGCAAGCTGGATGACCATCGGATAGCTTCGATAGTGACAAACTTACATCATCTGACAAATATGGTCAAGCTCTAGCATAAGGGACGTCTGTCGGAACTGCAAGCGAATGGCGAGAGAGACCAACCATTGGTTATAGATCATGTAGTCGCGCTAGGCGTTGTCCTCCAAGCAGCAATGCGGTGCAAGACGTCTTATATGCCGCTTGAGATATCACCCCGCGCGTTGTCCATGGTGTGGCGCTTCACGCAACTTGAAGTTCGAATATGACATCTTGCCTCCGAACATTTTCGAGTTTGACGCTTTTCAACATCGGCTCAGTACACCCGAAAGGCTCGAATTGAGCGTTCGCTGAGGCAAAATCCTTAAGCTCTCTGCTAAAATGTCACAACGGGCAACCAAGGGTCTTTCTCTTTATTGGTGTAAAGCTGTATCCTCTCGACGGCGGACCATAAATCCAGGTCACTGGCCTTGCATGTGTCAGTAGATACGCGAGTGGTGGCCGTGTATAACTAGCTGGTGTCCCTGCTTCATCAGCCGTAATGATTGCTTTTGGATGACAGAGGGGCAGAAAGCGGCTGTAACGCTAATAGGCTGAACGGGACTGGGGAAGGCTTGGTGTTGAGTTAGAGGTCGAAATGATGAGGGTTTGCCGAAGTAGGATCTTACACACCCTTTTCTATCGCCGACTAATGGTGATTTGGCCGTAAGGTGGTGGCCTGTTATCCAATCTCAACCTGCCTCCTTCGCGATGGTGTTGGTGGCACAGGTTCGGGCATCATTTAGCTGACAGCCGGATTCGGAGTAGAGTTTCGCGCACTGCGCCTAGGGCCTGCCCTCGACTGCCATGCCGAGTGACGACCTACTGCTCTTAGGCCTACTAATATGATCAGCATCTGCTCAGCAGAGGTATTGTTCCATATCAGAATGAGCGAAATACTGCCTAGGAACCTCGGTAGATAAAGCTGCAGTGGAACACAAGCATGTAACCAACCTCGCGTTTTGTAACCGCTCCCGAACCCTTGTAGTCAGCTACGTTGTGTTGGGCAAGCCGGGTTTGATGGACTTCCCCTTGTTCTTACATCCTCTATTTACACACTCGGACAACAAATCTTTGGGGGCCGACGCTTCTCAAGCTTTCTCCAGACCTGCGTAGTAGAACTCGAGTCGGAAAGCAGCTCTCCTCGTACGATGAACATGGCTTCACATGATATTGATCTGGAAAATCCGGAGTCGTCGCGAGACACGTCGGCGGCATTCGCCTCGCGTGGATCGACGGAATATCCTAAGACTCCGTCAACCCAACTTCGGTCAGACTTGGTCTTCCTTGACTACGTATCTCCAAAGTGATTATAAGATGGTTAACTTCGAGTAGGTCGATACTCTCTGAACACCATGTGAACATGATGTCTTTCTCGCAATGTGTAGGTATTGGGCTTTTCCTCCAGACAGGAAGGATCATATACCTGTGAGGGCCCGGGCTAGCCACGATTGCCTATATAATCGCAGGCACGGTGCTATGGTCTTGCGCTGCCTGCCTAGGCGAAATGGCAGCACTATTTTCCGTAAAAGGGCCCATTATTGAGTTCCCACGGCGGTTTCTTGACGAATCCTTGGGATATAGTGCTGGATGGCTTGCATGGTATGCCTCTTGTACTGGTCAATTCTACTCGTAGCTGAGAACGTTAGGTCTTCTTGGATTATTTTGATCGCAGCGGAACTAGTTGCGATAACTCACATATTCCAATTTAAGTACCCTCCGGGACTGTTAGCTGAGGCTCATTATCCAGAATCCAGTCTCGAGTTTCAGCCAAGGGTAGGTTCCTGATCCGTTCTGAAGGTTGGTTTTGAAGGTTGGGACCACACAGCGCTTGTCGTTTGTTTGATAATTCGACATTTTCCGTTTGACTCTTCCTGCTGACCTGGGATTTCGTATAGATTTCACCGGCTGTCCTTGTCTTTAGTTTTCTTATAATCATGTTACTAATTAACATGCTATCCGTTCGACAATTAGGTCGCACCGAATATTTTTTTCGGACTAATCAAAATGTTTTTCATCATCTTGATGATACTCTTGAATGTGGCTTTGCAGATTCAACGGTTATTCGGATAAGAGGTGTTGTGGACCTATAATGACCCTTATAGTTTTAAATCCAATAATTTGATACTGCTGAGTGGTTTCGTCGCAACAGGCGGAACAGCAGAGCTTGGGGCCTTCGTAAATGTAGTATTCTTATATGACTTAATGGAGAGAGATGTCTGGGCAACGTGAGCTAATAATCTTTTCCTTAGTGGGACTCCTTGAATTCTTGCCTGTTCGGTCTCATTGGGTTTGAGACGATAGCCATCACAGCGGCCGAGAACCGTAACTTGCGGACGGAAGAGACCGTGAAGATCGGAACGCGCAAAATTGCGTTACGCATTATACTGCTATATTCATTAGCCACGTTCACCGTCGGTTTCAATGTGCCATATACGTACCCCCAAATTGTCGACAACAAGGTCATCTCCTTCGGCTACGGGCAAAACTGTGTCTTCGTCATCTCGCCGATACTGAATCGCCTTCGCGGGTAACCATACTTTATCAACGACTTCGTCGTTTTCTCCGCCACCACAGCCGGCACAAACGGGGTGTACAATGCGTCGCGCACCTTGCACGCATTGGCAACCATACCGGAAGTGTGGCCAGAAATTGCTCCTATCCAAACGTTTCGTCGAAGGCTACAGCGAACAAGTTATGGAGTTCCCCACGCAGCCGTCCTGTTTAGCGCCGCCTTTGGCATGCTTGGATTCCTTGCCGTTAACGACGACTCCCAGTTGGTATATTTTAATATTCTTAAACTATGTATCGAGCTGGGCCAAACAGCGTGATTAGATTCTCGGCAGACTCGTCCGTTTCTCGGTAACCTTATTAACGATCACATATGGCCTGATGGCAGTGTCTTTCCTGTCTTTCTTCACAAGGCAAATTGACCCGTCCTTACTGTTCGGTGTAGCATATCAGCTAAAGCCCCCATAGCCTCAAAGCGGCCGCAGAAGGTAGAGATGAGAACATTGATAACAAGGACGACCCTAGTGTTCGTCAGCTGTGCGATCGACACAACCCACAATACCCATACAGGTCTCACGGGCAGTGGCTACGTGCGGTAGATGGTTTATTCGGATGCAGTGTACTTGTCTTGTTCAACGGTTGGCGAACGTTCTCACCGCCGTTCAGCGCGGGTGACTTCGTCGCGTGTTATATAGGGTTAAGTATCCCCCGACCGCGGAAGGCGTCATACTGACTTGAAATAATAGATCGTACTGCTACTCGTTCTGACGGTACTCTACCTAATCAGATGCTGGGGCTGGAACCCTCGCAACTGGCAACGAAGGGCGACAAACGAGCTGCAGATACCAAGGCCCGAGATAGCGACATCGGTCCCAAGGCGGGGACAGCTCGCGCTCGTGAATACGGATAATCTCTTCATCTGGCAAAATGCTACGATCTTTGGCAGATGGCTCTGGGTTTGGCTGAAGTAGGGAAAGTACAAGATGGCCCAAATAAGTCGAGATTGTCGGGGTGATGTTATGTGAAGGCCAGTCTATGAAGGCGCTAGATACCTACAATTGTAGGTCCTCAACACCCCCATGCTAGTGGTCATACAGTGGCTTTGGCTATATATGTAGTGGGTGCTATATGTACCTATTCAAGTACTTAGGTACCGTGCTAGCACACGACGCTACGTACCGGTAGTAGCTGTTAGGGATGCCAGGCGAGATGAGACAACGGCCCAAGATTGATATTAAAGAAAATAGGTGAACAAACTGAGTAGATGTTTAGAGGAGTTTAGGGGGCTCTGCAAGTTTGATGAAATGTGCCGTGCTTATGAGTACAAGGCGAGAGTAATGAAGGCCTGTCCCAAGGCTTCCGATGCTGGAAAACTACACTTCAATCCGCAGCTCACTCACTTGCTGTTTTTTTCACGAGTCCGCGTTCTTCCACGGCTCTTGCAGCATCCAATTGAGCTTGCCTCATACTAGGCCAAAATGTATTATGTTCATAACTTTGCCAGCTCTCTCCTATATCTCTCAGGGACATGCACCCAAATTGTTCCAGACCCGTCTCGCTGCCTCTCCCCTTTACCTCCGTCCTCAAAAGCGACTTCCTGACAGTCTTCCACAGGCACATCGTTCGCAAACTGCACGACAACGAAATCAATCGTCGAATCCGGCGGCCCGAGAGCCACCATGGGCGCATGCCAAGTCCCAGCGGCGTACGTCACACCTTGCTCGCCCGTCGCCACGAACGCCCTCAACCTCCGCAGATCCGGAAGCCCACGACCCGGCAGCCCGGTCCCCTCCGGTGCAGGCAGAGTTGAATTATCCCCCGAGGATCCCAGGGTCGGCGCGACGATGACAAGATACCGCCTCGTCATGTCCGCCGTAAGAGGGATGAAAGTCTGCGACGTAAAGGGGTGACGCTCGAGGACAGCGACTCGAAAGCCGTCCGCTTCCCCTTTCTCAACCCCGCCCCTAGCGACGAGCGTCCGCGCACCACACACGAACATGGTCATCCTGGCACTCCCAGCCTTGCGGCTCGGCGCCGAGCCGTAGAGATCCCGCATGGACGCGACGGCCTTGTACTGGATGGCCGTTCCCTGGTTGGCGGAGATGGCGCCGCAGGGCAGCTCGCCGCGCGCGATGGCCTCGGGCGACGTGTTGGAGGGCTTGCATTCCGGTCGCGGGTTCGCGATGACGTCGCCGAAGGCCGCGAAGGCGCCCCTCGTGAGCGGCGCCGCCGTGATTGTGAGGGACTCCGTCACGGGTATCGTCCGCACGAGCATGGCAGGCGAGCTAATTAACGTACGCCTACGTGCAGGTGACCCGTCGGTCTGCTGGGTACTTCAGATAAATATTCAGACGCCTGGACGATGTAACCATAGAACTGTTAGGGAGGAAGTGCTGTCGGAAACTAGCGGCCCCCTGTGTATAAATCGGAGCTAGACAGATAGGTGAATGACACAACATCTGGTAAGTGCTATCTACCTAGGTACGGAGTACCTGTCTGCCTGTAACCCAATTGGAGCTCCGCATCCCGGTCTCGCCTTCAGCCCGGCCGCTGATTCGCCTGTGACACTACCAAGGTACTTATTCACAGATGCATCTCTAGGTCACAAATACTTGCTCATACCTAATCGTTGGGTTCTCATCCGTAAACTTCGATACCGCAATGCGCCAATGCTGCCAGCAAGACCTAATCCGTTTGTGTACACGTCTTAAATCGGCCATGCTCTAGAGCTGCATATAGCGCTTGATTATTGATCTTATCTACTCGGTACGAGCACTCCATAAACCCGTAGGATCTTTGATGGTCAATCTGTATTAAAGCTAAGTTGCTGCGGCAAGGATTCTGTAGGTTATGGGCACTCCCGTCTCGGCAAATCAATCTCAATCTCATCCACCCCAATTTTGCTTCACTGCCATTACATCACGCCAATTTTTACGTGCCACTTCCCCTGGACGACCTCAGCCTTGCTAAGCCCTCTTCTTTTTTTATGCTTTTCCTTTTTCTTACAGCAACCGAAAAGCGAAATAGACATGCATTTGCCTTTCACACTCGCAAGGTGGCGGTTTTCATACGCATGCGATTCATCTGACAGCAGAGACGAGCACAGAAACCTGCATTCTGGCAGACTAAGTATCAGGGCGAACCCAAGACTCAATCATCCCGTCAAGTCGGAAAAAGACAGTGGGCAGATACCCAGCCGAATCACACTCTAGCACTCGCGATTCTGCTGGACTAGCCAATTCGTCTCGTCCGTGAGCTTCCAAACCTCGTCTTCGGAAAGACCAGACGTAAGCTGTTCCTAGCAGCCCGCGTGTGATCCGCCCTCCACCTCATCGTCTCTCTCAGTGTCGGTAGAGGTTTGCTTATCGGCGTCATCGACGAAACATGCGACGTCTCCCGCTTGAAGCTTGATAGAGGATCTCTTTCGTAGCTGGAGAAGGTCGACTTCGAAGGTGTTCGCGGTGACGAAATAGTAGACGTGCACCTCTTTGCGCTGTCCGTGACGGACCACGCGTCCCTTGGCCTGTTTCACGTATCTTTCAAAATCCTCTTGGCGTCCGAAGATGGGGGTGTTGACGAACATAACGTGATTCGCGTCTTGGAGATTTGTTCCCGCAGCCTCTTCGCTGTTGAGTTGAAAGATGCGGACTTGTTTCTTGTCCGTGTCCGGTCCGGCAGTGTGAGAATCAATCATACCGTTTGCCGAGTAGGCTGCGAATGAAATTCCAGAGTACTTTAGCATGATACGGATTTCCTCCATCTGCTTCTCGAATTGGTAAAATACCAGGATCCTGTCGTTGCTCTCATCGACGATATTTTCGATTGTGTTGACAATCTTCCAGGTCTTGGAACTGACCTTGGGCGGCTCCCCGTCCAGAACAGCCTGTGCCTGTGCGGACGTGACATCCAACGTGCAATGGTCAATCTGCTGGATAGGGATCGAGCGCTTGTGAACCAGAGCTGAGCAACCGCTTCCGTTGGGGTACTTCTTAGATTCGATCTGGCCACAAAACCGAACCTCTAGGTGTTTGGGGCAGATGAAATGACCACAATCCGGAAGGAAGCGTAGATCATTGCAAGACTCCCCGCATGAATTGCACTGGCGCAGACCATCCTGACAAAAGAGATTTTTAGCAGTCGTGACCCGTCTCGCTTCAGCTATAACTTCTTCCTTGACTTCCTCCAATTTCACCATGATGTCAGTAATCTCAGCTTCCGTTTCAGTATATTTGCCGCCGCGAATCTGTCTCTGAACGTGGAACCGCGGATACTTTGGTCTGTCGTCGCATTCGCCCTTCTTCACATTAGAGGTCTTCTCACCGCTGTTTCCGAGATGTTGGGGTTGTTGTGGATTTGCCAACGTCTGCTGGCCAGTGGTAAGTCCGAGTAGACAGTCTCGAGCGACCTCGAGAGGGTGTTGGTCAGGGTCCTGTTCCCCTAGCTCTGATAGCCGAGCGTGAAGTTCCGAATCTTCGAGGCCGCTGATACGATCTGCCGGCATTTGAAAATAGGTCGCCCATACAGCAGTTGGCATCTGTTCGCTGAGGCGTGTGATAAGCTCTTGACAGAAAGCCATCGAATTTCTCCCATCCGCGTCAATGCTGGCCAGCCATTCTGAGCAGTCCTCGAATTGTGTTTGTTCGATAGATTCGGTGACTGCTTCGAGGCCCTCTGCACTATCGAAGACCTCTGCGTTTTTATCAAGAATCGACTCAACGTGATAGGCAAAATCCTCAATGAACTGGGTTGCCGACTCGTTTTTCTTCTCTGCATCTTCCTGAAATCTTCGAAGAACAAGCCAGATGGCTACATTCGTGATGTGCTTCAGTCTTTCCTGAGCTTCCTCCAGGTTTTGGCGCCGACTCGAGAGTAGCTCTTCAGTGTCACAACCAATATTATCATCTGCGCAATCGACGGATGCAATGTACGCGAGGGCCAAACCAGCGCGGAGCCCACCCTCTGCAGGGAGTTCTTTGACGGTGTTGGAGTCAAGTTGGTGACGTCTCAATATATCAGAAACGTCCAGATTGCAATTGCGAAGATCTCTTTGCATATCAAGGTATTTCGAAAGCTCGAAGCGATTCATGTGTGAACAAATAACATTCTCGCACACCTCGATCTTACCCAGGCCTTCGTCGTCGAATGGGTTTGCACTGGCAAAATGTCGAAGGAACGTGTGGGCTTGCTCTACGCGTTCACATACACTCCTGTCTGTGTATAGCTTGCCGTACGACAATTGCTTCTCGATGGCATTCTGACGCAAGACAATTGGGCCCTCGGTAATAAGAGGCAGCCCTGGACGTAATTTGACAGGTCTCGCAACGTGGATACCCAACAGCTGCCCAATATCGCACACAGCCCTGACATTGCTCGTTGGTGGTGTGGCTGATAGAACCCACTTTGCTCGAGCGTGTGCGTTCTTGAAGAACTGCGCGACACAGAAATTCTCATATGAGAACTCGTCGTAAATAACTCGAGCGAAGCTGAAGGCTTCGAGTACATAGAGAAACTTGTTGGCCTCGAAATCCTTTTCAGTAAGAGCATTCGCCCTGGCCGTATCATCGTACTCTTTGCCCATAGTGGCATTCTCCTTACTACCATCGACAAATTCCCCGGTTCCATTGGAGCGTATCTGGCAGCCAAGACGTGTGGAGGCATCGTAGTAATCAGCCACGACTTCTCTCCAGGAATCCTGTAGGCTACTCTGGCGCTGCTGAATCATCTCAAGCCGATCCAGGTTGAAGGTCTCAGGGTTGAAGCCCGAGAGATGCTTTCGGGCGTGGTGCGTCGCATCTTCATACCAGTCCTGGAAAGCGCCAGGGACATTGGGATTCTTCGTAGCATCCTTCGCCTTGGGAATGAAACGTGGATGAGACAGAGATCCCGCATATTTCCCGAGCCAGGTAAAGTAGTTATTATCGAACACGGCCGTGCTTACAATGATGAGCTTGGCCATCCGGAATTCGTCAAGTAGCGTTGTCGTCCGTTTGCCTGTTCTGGGCCTCTTTGCACGAGCCGTACGCATCGTGCCATCAGGCTCCGCCGTGCTGAGAATATCTTGCAAACCAGCGGACGATTTGATGACTAGAACATCTGGGGCTTCCCACCCATGGAACTTGATTGCCTCTGTACGCCATTGCTCAACCAGATGTCTTGGAGCAAGCACGAGAGACGCCGCTAAAGCTATGGTGTTTCTCTCGTTACCACCCTGCTCTTTAGAGCTGGGTGTTCGGTCAAATTCTTGTTGGGCCTGCATAAGAGCAAGGCTGATAACTGTTTTTCCATAGCCGACATCATCAGCCAGGATACCGCCTGGGCTATGGATACGGCGCTCTGCCACACCAAGGACACGTAAGTTGAGAGGATCAAACCAACATTCCTCGATCTCGCGCTCAGTAAACGGCGGTGGTGTGCGCTCTTTTTCCAGCATCCAGTTGAGGGAGGTCGCTTGCTGTTTAGTGAGTGAATGCCCATTGATAAATACGCTTAGAGGCTTCATGCTCTTCTCTCCCGGCAGGCGGTGGAGGGATTTTCTGAGCGGTTCAAATCTCAGATTCGGCAGGTTCAAGGGCTCCTTCTTCATGTCGATGGTCGTTTTGAGCTCAAGAACGTTACTTGAACAGTTTATAAGTCGTGGCAAGTAACTTGCGGCCCGGCGCAAAAGTAAATCGATGTTCACCTCGTAGTTCGCTGTCACCTGTTTCCAGCTTTGCCTGTTCTCATCGCCCTGGATATTTACAGCAATTCGAAGAGGCTCACCAGATTTTCTGAGTTTCTCTTCGTAAACACCCATTTCGCTGGAGAGGCGGTATGGTTCACGAACGCTCCGATCGCTTTTCTTGCTCCCATCGATTGCCTTTTCCATCCAATGAACGTCTGGTAAGTTCGGGCAGGATTGTTTACAATCCACCGTCATAGTAAGATCAAGAGCAGATTCTACACCATCGAGGTTAACATTAACCGGAGCTAAGACGTCAAAAAGAGCAGAGTAATCTGAACGTGAGACGACAGCCCATCTATCGCGGCCAACCCGCTCGTACTTGGGCAAAGTCATGTATGTCTCATCGAGCATGTTTGAATCAATACAGACGCTCGCCAAAGTTCGCACTCGGTCATTTTCGTTATTGAGATGTAGCTCCGAGCTGCTGGGGATTACTCGAAAACCAGCATGTCTCATGTAGCGCACGGGAGAATTTCCAGGAGTATCTGTCATAGCTGCATCCCAGTATCCTTTGATCAGAAGTTTTGCCTGCGGCCCGGCGGTCTGAGGAGTCCATTCTGGCAAGAATCTCAAACAAAAATCACGGAATTCGTGTTTCTCCAAGCGTTTACACTCATCCGAGATAACGTAACAGTCTTCCTGTGCCGGACCTATTGTGGTAGGGTCTTTGAAAAGATACCGCTTAACATCCTGGCTGCCAACATGCAGGCTGTCTTCAGCTACATCGCACTCTGGGTGGTGCTCATAGATACCTATGATGGACCCGACTTCGTCACGAATTGTGCTTGGGACGTATGCGTCGGAGACATCTTTAATTTCGATTGAGCCAGCATGGAGGCATATAATATCGACGTTCAACAGGATCTCAGTGTATGCCCAAAACTCCCATGCATTTTGTCTTGGTATGAATGCGTCCGCCTCTGGAGAGATGCGTACACGACCGATGGGCCGCAACATCTGTGATGCAGGTATTCCGAGCCCCTCGCTTAACCGCTGGCCGCAAGGGGACCAAGGATCTAAAAACAGGTACCACGTGACTCCTTTATCCGAAATGACAGCTTGGAGATCAAAAGAGCATTTGTCGTCCTTGGCTGAGTAACAGACCGTCACATTATCTGATATGAGGACTTTAGTGTAGTAGAAAATAGCTAATCGCAAGGAGGCTAGAAGCCATTTTTGCAATTCAGAATCATGAAAATCCGTGCGGAATGGAATTTGCTCGATCATGTTACTAACGATGCTGCTCAAGACCGTGGGGAAACAACTCATTATCTCGTGAGGTGCCGTATCGTTCATGATTGGATCTTTGATAGACCGCAGATCGTTGAATCGGTGCTTCGGATTGCCCGCACAGCTTGTACAGCGAACAACACCACAAACCTCGCAGCGTACCAGCTCTTCAGTACTGTACTTCGCACCACCGTTACAGTAGCAATAGCGACGGCAGCGCTCCGATAAATTGATGACCGCCTGCACATCGCTGAACGGTTCCATTGCAGTGCTCCAGGTCTGGCTAGGTTTCACAGTTGGAGGTTGGTATAAAGGTTGGTATGACACAACGGTCTGGCTCTCAGTGGCGAGCGTCTTAACAGGCGATGGGTTAATGTTCTTGCGATGGGCATCAACAGCGATCAGTAAAGAGAGCAAGGCAGCTCCAACAACTGTTGTGGACATGGCATTGCCAGCCAAATCGCGCAGCTCATCCTGTGATTCGCTGGTGAGGTCAAGATTTCGTATGGGTAAGCCCTGTAGAACAAGAGCTTCAAAGCCGGACACCCGTCTGCATTGGTCTGTAATGACATCTATGCCATTAGGTGTCAAACAGCCAGTGACGCCAGGGGTGCCGGTTTTGACTTCCGTGCGATCAATATTCTGACTAAAGTTGACAATCACAGACTTGTACTTGGGATCATATGGCACCGTGGCTCTACGGCACATCATGTGATATATGTCAACACAATCCAAAACACGGGCATTCTGGCTCTTGAGGAAAAGCTTATCCATCCTGTCATAAGGCTTCTCGATTCCGCCTCGGCCCCATGCGGTCAAGGGGCGGCTTTTACCGAGCTTATGCTGGCGACGAACACGAAGATGTCGCATCCGGCTTCGTTTCCATGAATTTTCTCTGCTAGCCCTTGAAGTATTGGCTACAGTCTTCTCAGATTCATCCTGGCGTGCTCTCATGGCCAAGGGATCGTTAGGTGCAAGCAACCAGTGTTGTACAGGTGAGGATGCGCCCCGTTCCAAACTCGACAGTTGTACTTTCCACTCGTCGACGATCTGATCCGCAGAGCTGCCAAAAACTTGGCGATCCACAGCGACCGCATAGCCACGAACCCTTGTCTGGGGGATGTAGTAGTTTTTGGTATCCACGCCAACGTATGTTGCAGCGTAATCAGCAACATGGAGGAAGAGGTGGCACATGGCCTTCCAGGGAGCTTTCAATAAGTTCTCCAAGATGACCATTTTAGGGCGATGATTATTGATGTAGCAGATAGTGGACAAGAAGGTGGTACTCGACTGTCCTATCTCTTTAACAGCTGCCTGAATCTGCGCTGGCGTAACGCCACTTAGCCATTCGCGAAATTCATCGAAGAAGTCCTTCCGAAGGGACTCGGGCCCGTCGCGAAGAGATTTGTTCCACTCATCAAGCAAATTTTTACCAGTAGCCATACTAGTAAGCTGGACACCGTTCTTCTTTCGAGTGTTGAGGGTCGAAAAATCAACGCAAGATGTACCAGCAATGAGGAGATCGATGTCAATGGGGATTTCGCAATGATCTCCCGTGATGGTAGGACTGCAGACTTGTCAGTACAGAACATGCGTGTGTCGCAGACAGACACAAGCATGGGAAAGAAGGAAGGAAGAAAGAGAGATAGAAAAGACACAACTTACGCAGATGTAGCATCTTTATCAGCAAAATCTACTACGTCGCGAAAAACAGTGCTGCCTGGGGCATTTCGAGAAATGTAGGCTTGCTTGAAAGGCTCATTCTCGACGCTAAACAAGTGGTTGAATTCAATGAATTTCCGGCCATTAGTCACCAGCTGGGAGATCTCCTGGATGAGTTGGAGTGCAAAGATTGGAGCCTCAGTTCCTGAGCATATAGTCCCAACGCGGAGTTCGAATCCCTTGTTATCAGCCATTGCGTTTATCGTAGATCTGCGTTTCGACAACATGTCCTTGAAAGCTTGGTGCACGTTTGTGATAGGCGGCAAGTCGAGCTTCAAGCCGCGTTGCGACGACTGTTCTGAAGCCTCTGCATCCTCAGGAAAGTCTGTATCGTCGAAATCTTCTACTTGCTGCAGCTTCTGGGCAGGCTTCCGAGCAGGCTTCCGGACAGATCTTCGGACAGGCGTTGGAGCAGGCTTCAAGGCAGATTCCTGCGAAGGCTTCCTGGAGGACCTCCGCGGTGCCATAATGAAAAGGCCGACGACGAAAGAAGTGGAAAGCGAACAGATGTTTTTTGAGACAGAATGCAAAGGAGAATACCACGAGTAGGGTGGCAAATGGGCCGAGCGTTTTGTGAGGATGTGGTGATGCCTGTGCAACACCTTCCTTCGGGGAACCTGGTCAGAAGAAATCCACACCAGACATGACGATATATGAAGAATGACCACAGAGTAAGCTAGGACAGAGATGAAGTTGAATTAACTTACAGCACGCAGTACTTGAAGATGGCAAAAATGGAGGTGTGGGAGAAAGATGGGGGAAAGATGGTGTTGAAGCTTCAGATTCAAGAGAAATGAATGGGAGAGGATGCAGGACTACAAATTTTCTCCGCGCATCAGAATTTTTCAAGTTGTGGCCAGGGCTAGCATGACGCCGTAGTAACCATGGCTCTTATTCAAGCTAAGCAACAAACATCAACGACAATGTCGTCGATACATTTGGACGGGGGTCTGCGGGAGGGTGCGTAACGTTGCGCGAGGGATTGCCCAGGGGCGTCAACCACACAATATTCTGAAAGCCCTAGATTACAGGACGCAAGAGAAATACTTCCCAAACGAGAAATACAGCCCAATAGTGAGGAGCACGCACCTCAATGATTATACCTAAGCTTTGGTAGCTGAGGTCAAACATCATATCGGGGGCCGCAAGGCAGTGACAAATTAGCAGATCATTGTGCAGAGATACTAGTTCTGTGTGCCAGATACCAAGGCAAGAGCACCACATTACTGGGGTCAAGAACATGCTCTCACCCAGTTATACAAATCGACGGGGTTAATGGGTTTCGGCGTACATCCCAGCTGATACCTAGGTAAGGTAGGTACAGCCACTGCCCAGGTAACAGACCCGCTTCATCCTGACATCCTTGAGTGTGAAAGATTACACATAGTGAGATTCTTTGATACCAACCTAACAAACAGGTGGCAAGCATTGTCACCTGTTCTTTCCACATTCCCGGTACCTATCTTGACTGCGAGAACGCAAGCCATTGATGCCAACAGGCTTTGACAGCAGGTAATCAGGCTCACACTTTGTCTCTTGTCAGAATCTTTAGACTCCTCCACAAAGTTGATCATGAAGTCGACAGTGGGTAGAGTCAATATAAAGGGGGCTCATGTTCTGAACTATATCAAGACCACAGCCAAGGGGGTCCATTGATCAGCAGGGCCTCAAGACCCAGCCTTCAAGGACTGGCCTAGCCTGCCTTCAAGGAGAAGGAACGAGCATAGCTTTATGGCATCATCCGAATCTGTTTGATGAAAGAGGATTCCGGCAGTCGTGAAAAGGGGACAGCCGCCTGTCCTGGGTACGATAAAGTTGTGGGTTTCGTTAAGCACAGCGTGTACTGCGGAGTGTACCAAACTAGGCTAAAGGAGGTCATTTTAGTCACGTGCCGGGTCCCGAGTTTTACAGAGTGGACGTGGCTCTGCGGATGTTGGATGCCGGTACCTTGACAACTTCACATTCAGCTAGGCGCCATATTGAGACACACAATCTCGGAGGGCTTGGAGTCGAGTATCGCTCTGTAACAAAGCTCATGGTAAAAGGGCCCAGTAGTGTTTCAAATTGAAGACATATAAGACTCCCAATATCGCAGTATGCTCTATTGGTTCATATGTTAGCCCATCGTGCTCGCTAAGTGCAGATAGGGTCTGCTATCATGGGTGCTCTCTCTACCTTATGCCTTATTCAAAGATGTTTCATGACATCATACAATCGCAGCCGCCACAGTGAAGAAGCAGTGAGATAGGCTCCACAAGGGGAAGTTCTTATCTGTAACTTAGCAACGTTGGCGACGCTTAGTGACAAGAGGGATTGAAGCAGTAAAAGGTATGTACTATAGATTACGTATGTAGATTCCTAAATTACATATAGGTACTAAGTTAGGTAGTTAGAGGGAGAGCTGGCCGCTCATTGGTTTACAAATAGCTGCCGAGGTATAGCCGCGAAACTTGCATGATCCTTGCATGATCCTTGCAAGACAGCAGGACCTTAGAGAGGGCACGTACCCGAGTAAAGTCGTATGTTTTCAGGGCCTAACAGCATTAGGTACTTTAGGAAAATCAAGCTTGCCTATATCGCTATGAAAGAGCGAGGCAGGTACCCAGTAAGTAGGTCTGAGAACAATCGGGTAAGATGAACATGGTACACTTCCCAATGTCCGAAATCGATACCATTTTAGCCAGTAACGCCAAACAAAGATGCCTCGGTCCGTTCCAGTGGACATGAATGGCGCCACATCAGTCAGCGCATCAGCCGCAACGGAGGTGTAACGCTCTCCACCAGAGGGCCTCAGCTTGGCTTCCACGCCACTCCTATTAATTGCCTGTTGGTCCGCTACCACCACCTCGGACACATTTCCCTGCATTGACGTGTCTCACGCCCAAGTTATTATGGGGTCGGTGCTCGAACTCACTGATGCAAAGAACAAGTTGGAAGACTTGTCTGGTGTCGTACTGAAGCCCGGAGATAACCCGTACAATGCTTTGATTGAAGCCTGTCATGGAGACCCAGTTGAGTTTCTCCTACCTTCTTGCCAATGTCGTGCTTGCATTCCAGATTGAGGTTGTATCCATATGTATAGAAGATAGATACGCAGTGAGAGGGGGGGTATTCAGATACGATGGGATACGGAAAAGCCTGATCAAACGAAACGCCTTATAAAGCATAGCCTATCCTCATTCTTCAAGCGTACACCACGGCTAACGGAAGGACCAGGCCGAGATCCAATCGCTGTACGCAGCGCATCGTATTCGACGCAATGCGCAGCAGAAAGAAAAGTTCCTAGACTCCAGCTTCAAGGAGTTGATCATCGATCCTTACCTGCTGCGCCTTGAAAACCCGCATATAGAACCGGGCTTCAAGGATACGAGATGCTGTATGACTTTCTGGGGCCGGCCACCCATTCACGTACTGGAGCTTGCTGGTGCGATACAGCAAAAGCTCAAAGAAGTCGCGCCAGGTATGCCAAGCTCCTGACATAATCCTAAAGCCGGTAACTTTTTGCGAAAGAGAAGAATGGAGCAGCTGCGCCGCCAATGTTATCGCTGTGATTTACGACTGTACCAACATACAAGATCCTTCGTCTTATATAGGAAGATAACCAGTTCGAGCTAATCTCATGGCTCTTAGACATATGGCTCATGCCACAGCACCGAAGTAAGTGAGATGATATATTTTGTTTCCTCGTCCAGCCAACATTGGGGGCGGCAATCTTCCGTCTCTCTTGTTTTCCGCGTCTCCGAGGCGCAGCCGAACCACTGAGACTTCCACGCCCCATGTTTAGATAAGTAATCACTAACGCTCACTGTCAAAGTGCATATAACGACGTTGGAGCTGGCATTCTGCCGCACACCACAGGAAATTGAGGAAATCAAGGAAACGCTGAAGCCAGTTATCCCTACAGTAGCCAGTTATACCTACCGACATCGAGCACGGCTGGTTAAGCCTATGATTTCGTATGATCTGTCCGCCTTCGCCGTCTCCTTCCTTCCAGCGGCTGGTGAGTCGGAAGTGTCTCCGGCACCTATACCACCCGATAACGCGGATGTGCTCGAGCAAGGAGATAGGTACTCGTACCATCATCTCAGACGGGATATGTGGGGGCAGGCCAAGGCGGCGGGCATTACTGTCGATTCGCGGTACATTGTACCTAGTGCTCATATCACGTTGGGGCGATATCTTACAAACAAGGATCACGCAACGCCGGAGCAACGGAAGAAATGGGTCGACGCAATTGACGAGATCAACGAATGGCTAGAAAGAGAGGTGTGGAGGAAGTCGGACTCCGAGTTTGTTGGAGAGTGGTTAGTTGGTCAGGAGAAGGGAATTGACGTGCGAGTCGGGAATCTTTGGGTGAGTACTTCTCGGTGTTGATTGCTTCTTGCTTTGGCTCTTGGGACACACCGCCCCCCTTCCGCTACCTCTTGAAGCTTTTTATACTTCTAAGACACGCGCAAAACACATTCAAGGTAGCAATTGCTGATTCCAAGTACCACAGTATGGTGGGGGTAGAACGGTTCTCCTTGGTGAAGGGTTTTAGAAAGTCCGATCGCCCTCTACGCTCGCCAGCCGCCCCATTAGTCAATTCTAGTGCTTGAGCTCAGCAAAGTCCTCAGACTTCTTGTCCTGTCTTCAGCGGCTACGTCACATTACAGCTACATAGACAGTACTACATGGCCAAATAGACTAGTAAAGATATATATATACATATATTAGCTTATCGGAAGAATTCCGAAGTCGTGCGACGAAACCGCGCGTATGGCTTCCGCGCATCACTTGATCACTCTATTAAGCGTGGTCTACATCGGATGCTAGCGAGATGCGAACATGACCACACGAGTGAAGGGGCATCGACAACAGGAGCACTGCTCATTAGCATGAAAATGACAGTCACCAGCTACAGGATGACATGATGACGATCAAGAGGTATCGCCAAGAAAAGAATTTGCTGTCAAGCACAGCAATATTCGACAGGAAGTGGCTTCGAAGGAGCGGTGTGGTAGAGGTCGACTCCATTACCATGCGAGGAGACTACGGCATGCATCCCTCTCACCGGATTGCTGACAGAGAATACCGCAGGACGACAAGTCGCCGCTACTGAGTTCTAACAGTTGGATTCCAAAATACAAGTCACATTTGCAGCATGTTAGCAGCCGGCACCGGAGGGAGAATATGACTCGCAAGTGCCGATGCCGCGTCGGGTACTGGGTCCGACTTGTCGGAAATAAGCATCGGCTAGAGGTCATTCACCTCTACACTATATCAGAGGAGGAAGCTGATTCATTATCGGGAAAAGCCCGGCTACGGCTACGGCAATCTTCCGGGCTGGCTTCCAGGTTCACGGACTCGCGCCGTCTTGGCCTTGGGGTAATATAGGTGTAGCCAAAATGCTCTACGCTCAGAACGTAGTTGGCGGACGCCGATCCATCAATACATGCCGTTCTTCGTGTACATCCGCCAGCCCTAAGTTACTCCAATCAAACCTACTGCATTACTGCAGTACTTCTGGAGACTTCTAAGACCTATCGGAAACTGATTGCACGACGTCATCTCCACTATATTGATAATCCCATAGCGTTGGATGTATTAGTCTGCCCAAGTAGTCGCATTTCTAAATCCAAATCGGTCTGTCTAAATGATGTGCAAATGTGCATGCAGCAACCGGCAGAGTTTAAGCGGAACCCGTCAGCATCTCAAGAAATCAACTTCAATTACACGTCAGGAAATGAACCCCCAAGCTCATGTACTCGAACCAGTTCCCGGACCAGGCGCACAAACCTTCAACCCTCACCGTCTTCGTCGGCGAGAAAATGAAACATCATTTTCTCGTGGCGACGGGAAACACTACTTTCTACTTTCGGGATGTCCGAACGCCTCCAGCCACCGATACTCGGCGTCCGATTACGAGATCGCGATCCCCTCAAGACAAAGAAGACACCCAAGGTGGGTTCTAGCTAACGGAGGCACTCCGCTTTTTCTGTCTAATTCACCTGCTGCCCCATCATTTCCACTCACGCGCGCCAATATGGTCCCGTCATAAGATCGCTCAGCCCTGCTTTTTCTTGGATTCTTCGGCTCCTCATTGGTGCTAGTGGATATTGAATCTAGATCCGGGAGAAAGAAATAGAAAAATGTTATAGAAATGCTTATTCCCGGCCCGGTCACCATGATACTAGGAGAGGCGGCGAGAGAAACGCCCATGTATGTAGGACAGAAGGATCTTACAATGACTATCGTATAGATCTAGTGTCCATTACCGACTCCGTTCTTTACAACCCGTATTCAAGCCTTCAACGGAAGAAGATCCTCTACCGCAGAGATTTCATTGGCAGGGACAGAAACTCCTTATTATCGCTACCAGACTTTGTCTCTTCGAAAGCATATACTCAATCGGGCTTGTTAGGGTTCGAGTTTATTTTGTGTATTCAGCCTCCAAGATAATAGGAAAATTTGCTGCTCTTCGTGTTCCCATCTCCAATTGATTCAATCCTTCTTCTGTTCTGTTACAGATTAGGATATCGGGATCTGTCAATAGCGTCTTGCCTATGATGATACGCGAACCGCCGCCGGTTTCATTACACTACCTACTTTACTACACTCAATAAGAGTTCCATTTCGTGCCAAGCCATCCAAATGCCTGAACCTGACGCTGCCATCCCAAGCTCACACGAGCAACTAGCGGGTGACAAAGTGAGCCCTGCGCCGCCGGAGAGCATCAGCAGTAGTAGTAGACGTGACAGCAAATCGTCTCAGTCCATTCACTCATCGGGTGACCACGATGATATAGACGATGGAGACCGGCAGGATGGTCTCGAGCGGTGCTCAACAAGGCACTCGGCAATGGGCGACGCGCCTATTCAGCCTATCGACTCCGTCATTCAGGTCCCGGACGATTTCTACGATAGACTACCACGGCACCGAAAGAGTGAGTACATGAGCAAATCCGTCCAACTAATTTTTTGGGCTATTGTTCAGTGCGGACGGAGGCTGATTCGAACTCCTAGCTATTATCCTCTTCCTCGTATCCTTCAGCTCGTTTCTCTCGCCTATTTCAAGTACGTCGGTGCTGGCTGCGACGCCCGAAGTCGCCGCGGAATATAGCACGACTGGTACAATCGTGAACCTCGTGAATGCATTGTATCTCCTCTTCATGGGCCTATCACCGATTGTCTGGGGACCACTGAGCCAAGTCTAGTAAGTAATACCCAGACTAATGGTCGAACTAATCACTGATTGACCCGCGAAATGTAGTGGCCGTCGAATAGTGAGTGCTTTATCCAATCGCGAGCCGAGTAACCTCCACGGCAAATGCGGAATGACGATCTGTGAAAAACAAAACAAACGGAAATTAACAATATACTAATTGAGAGCGCGCTTAGATATGCTTAGTAACAGGTTTCGGCTTCGTTTTGACCAGTGTCGGTACAGCGCTGGCGCCAAACCTTGGGGCTTTCTTCTTCTTCCGATTATTCACCGCATTCCTGGGGACGTCTTTTCTCTTGAATGGAGCAGCCGTCATCAGGTAAGCCGCGACTGTCCATGATATCTTTACTAGTACTTTGCTGTGAACTTCCAATCCCGTTTCATTTCACTTGCCTACGCTTACACAGGGCCGGAATCTAACATATATCCTTACCATAGTGATATATATCGTCCCACAGAGCGTGGGACAGCGACTGGTTGGTTTATGTCTGGCACGTTGATCGGACCAGCATTTGGCCCTTTCCTTGGCGGCCTAATCGTGACATACACCTCATGGCGTGTGATATTCTGGTTACAGACCGGCCTTGCTGGCCTTGGAACAATTGGGATCTTTTTCTTCATGCCAGAAACAATATACCATAAAAAGATCGATGATCTCGAGGGCTATAGCGAACGCGAAAAGGGGCGCGCCTTACTTTCCATGTTGAACCCTTGGGGGATCATCAAGCTTTTTGAATATCCAAGTAAGTATTACCCGAAAATCATCAGAAGAGTATATAATCCGATTCGAGACAGCTTGGGAGGGGCATCGTGGACATACGATGGCTTGGTGACGCGAAGACGTGGGTTAACATCACTTTACGCAGATTTCATCTTGGCAGGTTTCGCCAGCTCGTCGCTCGTATGGAACAGTAAGTAGACAGTTTCTGGAAGCCTGTGCGCTGCTACTTGAATGGCTGGGGTGGCAAGAAACACTTCTAAATCATGCTCGCAACCTCAACAGCTGACTCCTAGCGTCGGGCAGTGTATAGTATCTTGACTCCGATCCGATACGTTTTAAATCCGCGGTATCACCTAACGACGCCACTGCAAGGCGGTCTCTTCTACCTGGCTCCCGGATTTGGCTATCTCACAGGCACATTCGTCGGTGGGCGATATGCGGATTATATTGTGAAGCTGTATATTCGCAAGCGTGGCGTTCGGATCCCCGAAGACCGCATGTACTCCGCACTCCCCTTTCTGGGCCTGGTGCTACCTGGCAGTGTCATCATCTACGGATGGTGCGTGGAGAAGGATGCTGGAGGCATTCCATTAACGGTAATTGTCCTCTTCTTGCAGGGTCTCGCTCAGCTGTTTTGCTTCCCATCTTTGAATACTTATTGCCTGGATGTCATGAGTGGGCGTGGCGCCGAGGTCATCGCCGGCAACTACGCAATACGATACCTATTTGGGTGTCTAGCGACGGCCGTTGTGTTACCGGCTATTGAAACGATTGGGGTTGGGTGGTTCTCTACCATCAGCACCCTTTTTCTGCTTGGAGGGGCAGTGTGCACCTTTGTAGCAACTCGCCATGGGGAGAGGTGGAGGAATGCTATCGATGCAAAGCACAAGGCGAACAGACTAAAGGGGCGGAAGGATAGAGAAAACTGTACCTCACACGTTCCCACAGAGAAGCAAGCGGACCACGATGACGTTGCGAAGAGGTCGGAAGTGTAAAGAACCGCCAACTTATCGGCTCTGGTTTTTTCAGTGCCGTACGTCGGAACAAAACGACGATGACGACGACGCTCTAGAAAGGCCTCGGGCGAGAGGGAGCATCTGGTATTATATGCACCACATATGAAAAGTGCTGGGATAGCCTTTGAAATATCAAGGTTGAATCTGCACAATACCGCCAACCTGGCCGCGTAGTCTCGCAGCACCATCAAGCAACACAAAACTCTTAAATTTGGAACAACGTCTTTGGATATTAGTTACTCTGTCGGATTCTGCAGAGCCTGGAATCGAATCCTTTCCCGCCCGGCGGACAAGAATCGATGAGATGCATGTCTCGATCTCGATGAGGTTATGAACACGAATGGACATAGAAGTAGCAACAGAGGCCCTCGTTCGATTTGACATGTACTATGGAAGATGCCTTATCTAAATATTCATTAAGAGTCCGTCGGGGTTCGCAGACGTAAGCCATATGTACTGTCAAGGTTTGCAGAACCTGTCTCAATACCTGCCCAGCACGATGTTCGTCGTGCGCGTCGTCTCATATCAGCCTCCCACATTTCGTTTGTCGCATCTTACCTAAGAAGGCGGCCTATAATTCGGATAAATTATGCCATCAATTTTGTGCCGATGGTGTAGCAGCAACCTACTAAAGAGTGCCCTTACTAGTAGTTTGTTGACTACTACCTCCGTGGTTGGTATAGTTCCTATGTCTTCGAAACCTAGGCTCTGGACGCGGCATTGCTGATGAGGCACCAAGGCGCGTTGAATGAATGCTAAGGTGGCAGGACAACTCCCCAGCGTTATGGACAAATGGTGCTTGTTTGCGGTTCAGTGTGACTTTCGCATATTATAATGTTGCGATGCAGGTCGACCTCGACTCTCTAGGCGAGTGAATAGAAAGGGAGTTTTTCTTAAGAAGCTTGATTTTAAAGGGGCATCTGTCAGTAATTCTGGGCGCATTCCACCGAATTGCTCTTCAGACTAATTCAAATTTGCCCAGAACCAATAGATTCTCAGCTACTCCGTACACAGGAGCATCTGCTCAATCGAACTTTCCTAGGTTGGTTTCAGCAGTATATGTATGTACTTATGCATTAAGATGTTGTTGCAGTCTTTTTGATACACGGCAGTAACAGTCTGGTGTAATGTAGTGTTTCACGTAGGCGGGGCCGGATCTGCGCTAACCATCTGACGAGATTCCGGCGCGCTGAAGATCGCTATACAGCCTGTCATGCGCTAACTCGGATACTGCCCGGGCATACCTGATCCCAGTCTAGGTCGAGCCTCGAGCCTCAACTCTGCCGACCAATTAGTCCGGTTTGGGAGGTCCCTTTCTGATGATTATAGCGTACGTATTTCGTTCCTGAGTAACGGCAATGTCCTTTATAGCACCCAAGCTACTCACCAACAAAACACAAGTCACTTAGGTATTTCGCGCGATCGTGGCCTTTCCCCATGTGTACCGAAAGAACAAGCATCTCCTTTCTAATGTATATATCAACGTTAAATCATATGACGACATCGACAAGCTACCCTAGCTGATTTTTAGTCTTGGCCCCAACTCGAACCTGGATAGTCTGACTACATATCTAGGAAGTATACTGCTAAGACAGTCCGCACGGCTCGCCCAAACGCCATTTGACGCTGCAAAAAGGTACTGCGTATGCCAAACGCGGAAAACCCCAGTACCTAGAGCACACTACCGATAGCGAGATGGCGATGAGCATGCATGTAGGGTATCCCTGTCGGCCAAGGCAGTCGGCCGTGCTGGGATGGATGCAGCATACGCACTACTAATATACTAAGCTTGGTTGTAACATAATGCTCGCTGCGTTCACTTGTGTTTCGTTTAGATCGGTGTATAGCAGTAAGCCTAGTGTGCATGTGGTATTAAATACATAAGAGGGCTCTGAGTATATCCGAGCACGGCAGTAAGGTAGTAATATTCATGACTACCTGTTTGTGTATCTTTCCCAAGCGTTCAGACTGCCTACCTAGGTATGTACATAGTATACTGCACTATGATGATCCGACTTGGTGGCGACAAGGGTACGACCCGTAACTATGGTATTCATATTGGATGGCCTGTGGTCTTTTCAGGGAGAGATACCAGAGTGAAGATTAATACCTACTTAGACCCCTATCACCGCGAGTAAGCTTATGGACCTTTGATCCTGTACCTATTCTAACTGGGCGGTTGGTGAGCAATTCCTATCCACTGTAAATTACAGGTGTTTCCGCTCCTGTATTATCTACTCGCACGTGGAAGCACTCGGAACGCATCTGGGTATACAGCGTAGGTAAAGATGCACCAGGTGTGCTTTGGCGATTTCAGACAGGGCAATCTTAACTGGGACTTGTTTCAGAATTCTATATACTTATGGTGACACAGAACGCAACATACCACCTACGTCATTGGCTCATTGCTCGCAGTTCTTGACCTACAAGGCCAGGACAAAAAAAAAAAAAAAGGATTGACTAGATTACTCTTTCTAGAATTGTACGTCTACTACTGCTCACAAGGTAGATGCCATTCCTTTATCTTTCCCAACACTCAGAATCCAGCTACGAAGCGCGCAATAGTTACATTCCTCACAAAGCTTTATTTCTATGACGGTGTGCCACACAGCCTCTTAAGATGCAAGTCTTCATTTAACACCGGCCGAGGCGTGCTAAGTACCAAACGCCCTTGGGGATCCGTCATTGGCGTACCAATTTCGATTGGTCTTAGGGAGTACCGCAACTATGACCCGGACGGCCCCATGTCCCACGCCGTATCTCCCAGAGACCACCTATCCAGCATACATATGTACTGAAGCCGGCGCGGGTTGCATGAACGGGTTTCTGTGCAATACAGGCTATAAAGGGTGCTACCACAAAAGTCTGACCTGGCTCTGTCAGGTGCTACATAAGGGTAGTACACACCACACCAAACATCGTAGTGACAGGTGTTCTTGTTTATGTTTGCACCTCGTCCTCACCTGATTGTGTTGGAAGCGGATATTGAAGGTGGGTAACGGAAACGGAGAATGGAGCAAATGTTAGGATTTTCCACCCACCTCGGCACTACACGAACATCCATCTACCCCACGTGCCCCGACGCTACCTATGTACCTACTACGTAGGTACTTATGTATGTGACTTACCTACCATTGGCACCAGCATAGGTAATCCACCCAGGCATTCATCGAAGATGTGTAAGGTCGGTCAAGAGAGAGAGACTGCCTGCCTATGTAGGTACATACATAGCTAATTCACTTGTATACCCAAGCACTTTGTCATACATGCTTAAAAAAAACGAGAGATTGATGGTATATCCTAGCATACCGACGTATATAGCACTCTATGTACTAAATCAGGTGGTATACAGTTTGAATGCGAGCACCTCTGCTAAAACAGTGGGGATGACCCACTGTAGCATTAGCGATATCCCTGTAGGTACAGTGAGGTATAGCTAAAGTACCGAGTCTAGGTATGCTCTCTTCTGCCCAATACAAAGTGAGCATTGGCCCTTGGATGTCCCCTTTTGGTACTTTTAGCATTTGTCGTGGGCAGGGATACTTGTTATACATCAAGATGCCAGCACAAATAGCTTGTTGACTTCGAATTTCCCACCATACCATTCAGAGGTACATGTCAACTAGGCCATATCTGTGTCGAACACGTAAACTTGCACCATCCCAATATGCCGGCGCAATTAGACAATCGGCATGCAGCGAGCTGTGTTGCGCAATTGCAGCACGGCAGCATAGCGGCAGCATAGCACAGCGCAGCACAGCACAGCACAAGGTAGGTAGGTAAGCACTGCAGAGCTCGAGACGGAGGCCTAGGTAAGGGGGAACCACTGGGAGGAGGTGGGATGGAAGATCCCCGATGTGCCGACAAAGTTCCAATACAATAGCGGTTCCAGGATGGAATTGCGCGTCCATGGGCCATGGCACATAACAGCACAAACGATGATCTTTCTAGATAGATAAGTGGCAGTCCAGCGAAGGGTGGAAATGTGTGTTTGAGGGTGGAAATCCAATCGTATGTGTTTCCAGCTGTTAGATATCGACAGCTACCTCATGATTCCATTTGTTTTGGTCCATTGTGCTAACTACCGCGTCCCTTTCCCTTTCCACCTCGAAACTGTATACGGCGCTAGTATACAGTGGCATTCGGTGGGTGTACCACAGAGTTTTGTGCCCAGCACTCAAAACATTTAAACCTCCTGATCCGTGCAGGTTCCGCTCACCATCCAGTGAGGTATAACTCTCATTCATCTGAACTAGCAAGATCGACTCGCAATTTACTCCAGTACCTGCCGCCTGACAGCAACTAGTTGGCGTCAGAAACACGCCAGTGCGCTTGCTACCTATCTCTCGGTACCTACTCCCTACCCGCCTCTAATTGATGATCGACGGTCCATCCATATTCATGTAAAGTCGCTCCAATCCAACTGCCTCTCCCTCCATTCCTCGCAGCCTTATCGACCTACTACATAGGTACGGCACGCTCATCGTCCGACGACCGCTTGCAACCTGTCTATCTTGCCTTTTCTCTAATTAATCCTCGCCTCACGCCCGAGGACTTACACTCCTTGACTTTTCATATTGATGTTCCCAATAATCTGTTTCTAATACTATCTCTTCCGAGTCCGATCAGAGAAACGGCCGTCCACTCCCTTGCCGGCCAGGCGCCTCGTCTCAGTTACCACTGCAAAGTTATAGTTGGAGCCAAACGCTACGCCTATTTCTAGCCTCTAGAAAAACTTACACCCACATACAAGGACGCGCAAGTGCTAGCACGGCACAATCCAAAATTGCTTGGCACTCTGTTTGTCTGTCTCCGGCCTATCAATCTCCCCACGGAACCTTCACTCGGCCCTATCGAGCAGAATCCCTTTCGTGACACTTGGACCTCCGGGATCTCTGTGTGATTTGCTTGATCTTCTTGTTGTGTCACCGACCGTTCCCCATCGGGCGGAATCCAAGCGTGGTTCTGCCGGTACCCAAGCACTAACCTGGCTGAATCACTTTGTCTGCTGGGCCAGACAAGACTTCCGCAAGTTCCAATCTTAACCGGCGTCTCTCTCCACAAGCGTGATCACAAGTTCCTCATGCCCCTAGGGCATTAGAGTTCTTTACGTGCGGCTTGCGCATTCCGCCTAGTAATACGCAAAGCTAGATTTAGCTTCACGCAAGCAGGATGGACAAGATATCTGACTTCGTGACACGGAACTCTGGCTCCTTCTCGATGGCTCGAAAGGTTGACGTCTCCTTGCCGCTCCATACCGACCCAAAACCGAGAACCAAATTCCAAGTCAGAGCATTATTAGGTCACTGCCTCTATCGCCGAGTCGTTATATGGATTATCATGGTTTTCGCGCTTCTAACGCTGATGATTTTCGATCCACGCTTGAGCACACGATCGCGAAATGTGTTAGATATGGTTCATGGGAGCAAGGTTCTCATCAAGGAACCTCCTCGCCCCGTTGAGAATGTACTACTGCAAAACCAAGACAACATGGTCATGGATCTTCCAATTCAGCAAGCGGTCGACGAGGTTGATGTCGAGGAGATCGAAGCCGAGGAGGTAGAGGATGTTACCAAGAGTACCCTAGATGACACTCTGAACGACAAATCTGACGACACGCCGAATAGTGTCTTAAACAGTGTCCCCGATGACGTTCCGAACAGCATCATTAGTGACAACGCGATTGATGATATCGATGAGGCGGAGCAAAGTGGTGAAGACGAGGAGACCAAAGACTGGCCTAAGTGGCTTAAATATAAACAGTAAGTAGTTCAGCCAATCTTGAGGGAGGTGATGGAGTCTTAACTGCATCCAATAGTCTCGATGGGTATTATAGGGGATTGAGAGCGCTAGTGCAGCCTTCGGAGTATAAACCCGAATACCCCAAATCACTAATGCCGGACCTCTCGGAATCGATCCCAATACCTCATCATACCGACATACCTAAACCAGTCGTATTCCGACCTCAACCAGACTACAACTCTGATGCATGGCGAAAGAACTATGTTCGGGTAAATCCCTGTTATATCGATGCGGATAAGAAAGTGCCAGTTCCAGATCTTTACGCATATCCTGGCCTAGTTCAGGGTCAGCCCAAAGCGGCAATAGGATCTCATGAGGTTCTTGGGCTACGGAGCGACGTCTGCTTTGACCGATTTGGTCGATATGGTCCTTACGGCCTGGGCTATAGCTTGGACCGCGGGGGAGTGAGCGAGTCTCTAGACACCGAAAGTGAAGGTAGCGAAGCCGTATGGGAGAAATCAGGCCAAATCAACTGGAATGACGTCGATTGGGCCGAAGCACAAGCCCAGTGCTTTAACTCGAACCGAGATCGATTCTTCACTGGGAACCAGACACACGATGCAGAGCTCGCGTCAACCGGTCAGAAAAGGTTGCACCGTACGGCCATTGTCGTGCGAACATACGTTGGTTTCAAGTGGACGGCCCATGCGATACTCAACTTTCGCGCCATGGTTTCCGAGTTGAATCTACAGTCGGGCGGCGAGTATGATGTGCATTTCCTCTTGCACGTCCGGGACAACAACGCTCCCATATGGGCCGACGCAGCAACCGCGCAAGAGATTATCGAATCAAACATCCCAGCGGAATTCCATGGCTTATGCACTCTCTGGTCCGAAGCACAAATGAGGTTATACTACCCCGGCAATTTCGGCGACACCTACGACAACCCATCCAATGGAGATATCCACGGCGTCTACCGATCTGCGCACATGCCTCTACAACATTTCGCAGTAATGCATCCCGAGTATGAACACTTTTGGAATTGGGAGATGGATATGAGATGGACTGGCTCTTACTATGAACTTTTTGATCGCATGGGCAAATGGGGTGCGAACCAGAGCAGAGTCGGTGCTTGGGAACGATCAGCCAAGTACTATATCCCTAGCCTGCATGGTACCTGGGAAAACTTCTCCCAGCTTGTCACTACTGAAATCCAGGCGTCAAACAAGCGACCATTGATCGGCCCTGTGACATATACGGGCAAGATTGCTCTTAATCAAGGCCACAACTTTATGCCGCCTAGCTGCACAAGTGGATCTGATATGTCTCAGTGCGGTGTCGGGGAGGAGGCTGATCTCATCACCTTGAATCCGCTTTTCGACGTGGATGAATCTGGCTGGGTTTTCGCTGGAGATGTTACGGGTTATGAGACCGCACTGCCAATACCTCCGCGCAGGTGCTCGATCGTCACAGCCTCTCGTCTTTCTCGGCGCCTACTTTCAATTATGCACGAAGAAACGTGGCGTCTTCACCATAGTATGTTTAGTGAGATGTTCCCGCCTACCATGGCTTTTCACCACGGCTTAAAAGCCGTTTTCGCTCCTCACCCTGTGTTCTTGGATCGCGACTGGCCCCAGGTGGAGATCGATGTGGCCTTCAATGGCGGTGAATATCACAATTCGGGTGGCCGTGGTTCTCCCTTTGACCTAAATAATGAACACAACCACAAAGGTACTAGTTGGTACTACAACAGCGAGTTTGCCGGGTTGTTGTGGAGGCGGTGGCTAGGCTATGCCCAAATGGACGGGCGAGGTGATAATGGTGGCCGGGCAGGTGAGGGTGTCATGCGTGGTGGGCGAGAAGAAGAACAGAATCCTACCAGCAGCGGACGGCTCTGTCTTCGAAGCATGCTTGTGCATCCTATCAAGTGGGAAGACCCAGCCGAGAGGGACGACTAAGAAATGGACACTGGCATCACTAATACAAATCTCCGAGAGGGTTTGGGCGGATAAGCAAACTATAGAACGCGTTAAAAAGGTAGACGGCTGCATGGGCTCAGGTTCGAAGGGGACACATCCTCACCTCACTACTACGGTTGTCGTCGTCGTCGTCGTCGTCGTCATCATCATCATCATCATCATCACCATCATTCCCGATAGAGAGATTGCAGGCGCAGCACATATGGTGGCATTCATACAAGGGGCGTTCGGTTGGTCATTTTCTCATTTTGTTCTAATTGTCAGGTGTATGGATTCTGTCTTTTATTATGCATCTTGCCGCGGGATGGCTGGCTGGCGAGCGCGCAAATTGTTGTGACCACTTTAATAGCACACGGATACATCATCAAGCTATACCCACTTCACAACACTGGATTACAACGAGTCGAACAGTAATACCGAGCAGAGGAGGATGTGTTATGTAGAGCAGGACATGCGTGGGCCGTATCATCTAACCACTTTCTCTTGTACTACGAAGATGCGCAACAGCATGTAAGGCATAACCAGAGGAATGTATGGAGAAAAGAATAAAAAAGAGCATAACAACGGTTGAAATAATTTTTTTTCTGTTACTTGACCAACGTTACAGCTTTCGGTATATGGCCCAACACGTTTTGGGATCGGAGGTCAGTTGAATATCTCACTTAGCGACAACGCCCTATCGCATGTCTTGCCCGGCCGGTTGAGTGAAAGATGAAGTCACACTTGGTAGCCCACAAACTACCTAGGTTAGATAGGTGAACCGCGTAGAGCATGGGTTTCTGGACGAATCTGAAATCGTGTGATGATTTTTGTAAGGCGACCTCAGGCAAGAAAAGATAAGGGGAAAAACAAAATTAAACATGAAGTTTCATCGTCTCACAAGAGCTTGAAGTACGATCCTCCCGAGTTTACTCTATTCGCTGTGCTTTGGAATTGGCGGCCCGAAGAGTGAGAACACGACGTTTCATGCAGTGGGAAATTGCAAACAGTAAATTCCAGTTCCGCTACGAAGCCCGACCGACCGACCGACCGACCGATTAACCAACCAACCAACCCCGGCGACTATTCCATTCATTCATTCAATCCAAGCGTAGGTCCAGTATCGCCCGCCTCATCGGTTCGCGTTCCCCGGGCACCTATTGTTGAATGGCCGTCGATTCCCCTTCCGACCGACCCGAGAATAAGCACTTTTTCACTTTTCGAACCCCACCCACTAGGTGACTACCTTTCATCGAACTTTGGCTACTATGAACAAGGTGACCACAACAGAAAAAGAGGGCAAAACGAGCCCTGTTGTGGTTCAAAATATAGCCCGAACGAAATTATTCAACCGCCCTGAAAGTCTCCATCCGTAGCGTATAAACTAAAAGTGAGATTCTCCAAGCCATCATGCCCGCATTCGCCCATGAAAGAGGATTGACTAGACGGCAAAAGAACGCTAAACAAAAAAACACGGAGCAAAAATAAAAGGTAAGAGGATGAGTACAGGTATCAGGCGAAATAATCATAGCGATGATGCCTCCTAACGCCAAATAACGCCGTGAAACGCCGTCTTTGAATAGTATATCGGTAAACGATGCTGGCAATTCCCAGCGGCAGGGTGCAAGGCGATCATTATTCATGAACCAGCACGGAACCTGCCATGTTGGATTGAGTGGACTCTTGCCACCAGCGAAAGCGGGTCATCAACTTCAGTATGCTGTGTAACGTTGGTTTGCAACGGCTCTGGTTCTAATATTGCAGAGTGTGCATGGAATCTGTGTCCCTCCTATTTCTTCAGCACCGCGTCGTAGATGCTGAAGAGACCACTGATAGCGGCACCGGCTAGGATACCCTTGTAGCCCCCGTAAATTGCTGAATTGATACGTGCAATGGAAACCTCGTTGATCCAGCCGCCGAAAGTCACTCCTTGGCCGTAGACCACGAACGAGATGAGCGCCTTCACAACGCTGAAGGTCAGGGGATCAACAACGGCGTCAGGTACAGGAGCGCTACGACGCGTGACGCGTCCTTGATGCGCACCGGTAGTCATGTTGATGAAATACCCAGCAATACTGGGAAGGATGCTGCTGGTGAAAGCCCAGAGAAGCGCGGGCGACCAGAATGAGGCGGTGAGTAGCAAGAACATGTCAGGTATGAACACTGGGAAGTCATTGGTGCCGAGGAACGAGATGGCTGGAATGGTAAATGCGTATCGATCTGCCAGGACCTCGGCGCGTAGGAAGTAGAGCTCGAAGGCCGAGATGGCCAAAAGCACAGAGTTGACGCTCGACAGGGTCTCACGCGTCGCGTGCGTGACCTCCGTGATGCCCGACTCCTTATAAACAGACGCGACGCGGGTCCTAAGAGCGACGGTAGAGCGGTCGACAGCATTCGCTACATCGGCAGGCGTGGCGGGAAGAGGAATGCGGCTCGCCAGTGACAATGCGCGTGCGGGCGTGTGTGCAATTGCCGTGGAGGTGCTGCTGGGCTCCTCTTCAGAGCTTCTAACCACTCTTGTTAGCGTTGACCGCAACACGCGCGGCACAGCGAGCGAGGAGCATCGCCGAGAGAATATGACCTACTCAGCAGGGGCCGCGATTTCGTCGGCGGCCTTGGTTGCGCGACGCTTAGCAACCTTCAGCTTCTCGATGGGGCCATCTACATCCTTCTTAATGGGCGAGCCGATGGTGCGAGCACGACTCGCGTAGTAGTTGGCCAGTTTAGGGTCTGACTGAAAGGTAGCTGTATTTTCGGCGAGGTACTCGTCGAGGGCAAGCTCTAGCTCGACTTTCTTTAATGAATCGTAGCTGTTTCAGAGAGAGAACGTTAGCCATGTTGCATACGTGCGTGTCTGTCCCAAGCGTTGATGATGCAATGACGCGTGGGTTTGGTGTGGAGTGAGCGGAATCGAGGGCGCATCACGGATACAAGGCCGTGTCATGACGAATGCGCGCGACCAGTGCGGTTCATGCCATCGCAGATTGAATTGAGCCAGCGAATTGGCTCTCACACGTACTTTTTCAGACCTGTGTACTGCGCCAGCTCGACGAGATCAGTCTTGCGCTGTCTCTGTAGCCAACTGTTTGCGCCCGACATTGTTTATTTGAAGGGAGGGGCAAAGCTTTCGAAGATTAGACGATAGCGAGGGTGTAAACCGGCTCCTAACAGGTATCAATCTGGTCGCGTAAAGTTTGCGATCAAGATGGTATGAATGCGGAGAGAATACCAAAGAATAGTCTGTGATGAGCTGGGGGAGGCAATTTGACGATGGTCCAGGTAGATATGTATCTATTCAGATATGGGTGGGTGGTGGCGCGTGTGTGTTTGTGCAAAAGGTGGTGGTGGGCGGTGGGAAATGCCGGGGCCGGAAGCTTTTGATTGTTTATGTTTTCCTCATGGAGCTTGGGGAGCTTGACAGGAAAGGCGGGCGCGTGTACACCACTACAGCCACTACTCGTTGGCAGGCTGGAGTACCTGGGTAATGATTGCTGGATCGGGATGAACCTTGAGCGTTTGGGGAAGGACCCAGGGACATACCAGCTGCAGGTAGGTTAGGTACTGTAGCGTGCAGTAGGTATTTCGTCGATGAGGTCACCTTACGTACCTATGAAGGACGGTCTCAATTAATATATTTTAACATTCAGAGTTGCTACTTACATCTTACTTTAACCTTTGATTCTCAACATCATCGAGTGAGCGAGGGAAGTAAATAGGGATAGCCCTGTTTTCATATACCTACCTCCTTTAATAGTATACAATGTCCTATAGTCGTTTTATATTCTTAAGTACCTTACTTACTGACTTATTTGTTCCTTCGCCTGTTCCTTTTCTCATATTTTGTTTTTCAGGTGATGTTCCCGTGTTATATCATTAGTATAAATAGTAGAATCCAGTAGGTTAGCAGCTTATACCTACCTTAGTCCTTACCTAGGTCGTAAGTAGGCATGTAAATTGGGGGCAGAACTACCCAGTACCGGGAAATATACTGCCTTCAATAATAAGGTGTGGTTAGATTAGGAAGACGTGATACATATACCTACTCTTAGCTCTCAATCGCTGGTAAAAGCCCTGACTACTGGTAGATACACGCAATATGCCGTACAGGTTATGTTGTGCAGGGTACCTACCAATGCGGTGCTCTGGCAGCTGCTACCGAAAGTGGGAATTACAGGCTCTAGGCCCCGGCTGACAGCCCGCTCTTGTGACTCTCTACGGGACATGAACATTATTACTTTGTAAAACTACTGGGAACCAGAGAACCACTCTCTAAGTGCCACCTCATGATCATCTCATGGTGAATCCATCTTGACGGAACACGGGAAAGCAAAGCCCTAAGTCATGACTTTCTTTTCAAATATCAAAGTCTTCCACCGCAACAATGTCGCCACTATCCGCAGCTCGCCGCTGGCTGAGGTCTCCGGCGCGCTTGGCGATCTCGGCACCTTGCTCCCGCTCATGATCACACTCGCCGTGAACGGGTCTATCTCTCTTTCGACGACGCTCGTTTTCTCGGGTTTCTTCAACATCATGACGGGTGTTGTATTTGGCATTCCTCTTCCCGTGCAACCCATGAAGGTATTGCGTCTTATTTTCCCTGAATCGAAGAAACCTCTGAATAGTGAAGGGGTCTACGAAGTTGAATGCGGCTGACATCCGCCCTAGGCTATTGCCGCAGCTGCCATCGCCTCGCACACTTCTCAACGCGAGACTATGGCCGCTGGCAGTGTGACAGCCGGTCTAGTGCTGGCTCTCAGCATAACGGGTCTCTTGCGTCTTGTCATTAGACTAATCCCTATCCCCGTAATCAAAGGCATCCAGTTCGGGGCCGGGCTTTCTCTCGTTATATCCGCCGGCTCATCCCTTCTCCAGAAGCTGAAGCCTGCCTGGGAGCAGCCCTTTGACAACCACGTCTGGGCTTTCGCCGCCTTCGTGCTTCTCATTCTAACCCAACGGCGCACACGCTTCCCTTTCGCGTTGATCATGTTCGTAATCGGCGTCATCATTGCCCTAATCCGTGTCGCGGTCAATCGCGAGATGGGTATGCCAGGGCTACATATTTGGAATCCATATTTTATCTTGCCTAAATGGAGCTCTGATGCTATCGGCATGGGCATCGCACAGCTCCCTCTTACAACCCTCAACTCTGTCATTGCTGTCAGTGCTCTCGCTTCGGACTTATTGCCTACCCTGCCGTCTCCGAGCGTAACAGCCGTCGGCATCAGCGTAGCAGCTATGAACTTGTCCGGTTGCTGGTTTGGCGCCATGCCCGTGTGTCACGGATCAGGAGGGCTCGCCGCCCAGTATCGTTTCGGTGCACGCAGTGGGGCCAGTGTCATTCTTCTGGGGGTCTTCAAAATTGTCCTTGGCGTTCTCTTCGGCGAATCACTACTTGATCTGTTGCAGACATTTCCCCGAAGTTTGTTGGGCATCATGGTCCTTGCTTCTGGCTTAGAGCTTGCCAGAGTAGGGCAAAGCCTAAATCACGGAGCCTCCGACCTGTGGGAAGCGTCAGTAGAGGTAGACAATAGTGGAAGAGTTGGAAAGCGTCATCGCGTCGTTAGTGACGAAGAGCGTGCGCAGAGGTGGAACGTAATGCTCATTACTACAGCGGGTATCCTAGCATTCAAGAATGATACCGTTGGATTTATCGCTGGAACGCTCTGTCATTATGCATACCAGCTGACCGAATGGGCGGAGCGTAGATGGCATACACATATACGTGGGCCGTTGGAGAGGACGCCACTGCTACACGCCTAGGAGTATGTTACATTCTCGGCTTGAAGTATCACCAACGCAAGAGAATTACTGAGTTTCGTGCTCATACTATGTATAGCTAAGTGGACTACTTTCGGAAATGACAAGGGTAAATACAATCACGGCTGGCAATAACCTTGGAGTAGGGAGGCGTTCATGACTAAAGGGGATCAGGCTTTCCCGTCACATGAGTTTACGTAGGTAGTATTCATAAGAATCGAATCAGATAGCAGAGCTGACATTCTATACTCTATAGCTGGCTTGGATGATGAGTAGAGTATATATCAGAATGTACAAGGCGATTATGAGCTTGAATTATTAGATAGATTTTCTTTAGCTTTTTTATAGCCCTTGCTTACCCCGTGAACTGGATGTTCTTTTGGCCCTGGATTCATACCTAAGCTTTACGCTCAACTATGCATATTACAGTCGGTTAGCTTTGAGACGTTTCTCGGCATTGGCTATGATCCCCCGGGTTCGTGATTCGCGCGGCTTGGTACTTTGTCCTCGCACTGACATATAGACAGGCTTGAATGTATGGCTAATCAGCGTCAGCTAAGCCATGTTGCGTATAACCCTCGGCCTTCATGGATACACAACATGATGCTTTAGACGCTTCTTCTTCTAGAAGCCAGCTCGTCGTATCAGACTATACTACGTGTTGGGGATTTTGAAGGCCAACATGAAGTCTACATAAGACAACGGATGAGTGTATCTGAAGCTTACTACATGTATGTACTTCAGTATGTGACACATAGGGACTCGACATGGTCCATGCAATGGAAAGAAGCGAAAGCTGGAGCAAACATACAGTTAGAGCAACGAATCAGGGCTCTACAATGGGGGGGATCCATAAAACACAAAGAGGGGGCAGTAGCTTAGTGCCAAACCTAGTAGAGAGACTAACTAGAAACAGCTAGCGTACACAGGAAGTATAGCTCCTGTCGGTTGCCCTCACCTGTCGGTTGCCCTCACCTGCCAGGTTTTTTCTTATTCTCGTCCGGATCGAAGAAGCGCGGGTAGGCGGTGACAATTTATCCTCGCTCCGTCGACCGAACTGCCAATTGCCGGTCTACACTATCTAATCGCATCGCGCATTGTATGTACGGTACCCTTGCCATGTCTGCACCTACAATCTTTGAACTCCTCCCAGTCAGCGACAACATTCCTCGCACGTTTCCCCCCCTTGGCACGTCACCAAGACGAATGAGCTGTCTCTCAACGACCAGCGATGACTTCGTCCAACGCTGCCCCGACCGATGAGGGTCGTGCAGCTGCTGTCACCACCCCGAAAACATCCCCGCCGCCCGCTATAGCGACTCCTCCGAGTCCACGCCCGCCTTCGCCTGCAGATGGAGACGGGGACGGCAACGGGGACGGAGACAGAGCAGGAGATATGCATGCATCTGGTAGCGCTGCTGTCACTTCTAGCGCGCCTGGCGCGAAGTTAAACTTAACTGAAGATGCGCCCGAAACTATAAAAGATTCACGCACGGCCGACGATGCAGCAGCCGCAGCCGAACAGCGCTGCTCTTCTACCACTGCAGACCTCGCCGACCAACCGCGGTCAGGTCTCGAGCATCACGAGCAATACGAGCAACACGAGCAACACGCGAACGAAATCATTACCGATCTTCCAATACCGTCTCCTCCAACCGTCTCCCCCTTGTCGACTCCCGCCGCTACTATCATGAATGTTGATGAAGGCCTGCTCGACGATGCAGTAACCAAACTTGCAGGCAATGTGCAACCTCTCTCTGTGAACCGAGATTCTTCGCTGTTCCGTAGCGGCATGTTCGGCCCCACGCCACCAGCGCATCACAGAAAATTCTCTGCTTCAGACGCAATGCAGCTAGACGAACCCTTCATGCCAGACCAGGCGAGCTACCGCCGCCATGCCCAAGTCCAGGCAATTGCGACCACCGACCCCGATCCGCATACTTCCGACTACCAACATGGCATACTCTCTGGTATGCGCCTCTCTCAGGGGAGCATAGACCCGAGCGCGTACATCATGAACCTTGCTGCCCAGGCCACTCTTTTCCAAGACCAGGGCCCTTCTGTCGTCGCCCCCTCCGCGGTCTCGTTGCATTCCTACACTCAAGAGAGTGATGCGGTCACTGGCAGTGCAGAACCTGCGTCGACGAATGGGAGCCAGAAGCTGGAATCTTTTGCAAAGATAGAGTTTGCCGATAGTACCTTCCAGATGACAACTTATGCTGTTATCATAGGGCGCGACAGGCAAGCTATGGAACAGGCAAGGATCGATGAGAAGAGGGAAGCGGCTTACAAACGCAAATGCGAAGAGAATGAAAGAAACGGTTTACCTCCGCCTACACCCATCATGTATGACAGAGGCAAGTTTAGTAAATCCTATGTCAGTGAAGAGGGTGGTATGCTGGGCCCCGAACAATCGGATGGAGAGGATGCCAAACCTGCCAAGAGGCGCCGTCCTAGTGCCGTCCCTCAGGCCGCTGCTGACGAAGACAATGCTGCCGGTGATCATGTACAAACGAACCGACAATACGTGTCGCATACTACGGGAGCCGCTGCGGTGGATTTGGGAGCTTTACAGCCGTCCCCCGATCACATACCATTCATCGGTATACATTCGCCTGGTCCAGACATTGCCAGTAAAACACGTGGTATCTCTAGACAACACCTCAAGATTCAATTTAATAAAAAGAGGGGCGTCTTCGAAGGGATCGCTTTGCATAAGAATGGATTTTTCTGCGAAGATGTCTTGTATGGATTGAATCAACCCGCGACATTGAGGAGCGGCGACCGGCTGCAAATCAAAGATGTCGAATTCTACTTCATGATCAATGGCGTTCAGCTTGGAATGTCTGGTGGCGAGGATGAAGACGTTGCCTCGAGTAAGCGGATGTCCGTGGGTGGTAAGGAGATGAGTCTCGATTTTGAACATTCCGATCACGAGAATTTCCGAGATACCAGTGAAGAACTGTCCGACGTAGAAAATATTGCTACTCCAGCCATGGGGTCTGAGCATGGCGATGAGGAACCAGAACCCGCATCAACACCAATTGCAGCGGCGTTACTGGCATCAGTTGCAAATGCAGGACCAGAACTGGCACCGGAAGTTACCGGCGCTCAGCCTATCATTGAGGAAGAGCATCACGAAATGGTCAAGCCTGAATTAGATGCGTTGGGTGAACTTCCTCCTGAATTCGCGATGCCCGATATTCCAAAGCGCCGGGGACCAGGACGACCTCCTAAAGACGGGATTATGTCGAAGAGAGAACGTAGGTTGCTGAAGAAACAGATGCAAGAAACTTCGAAAAAGACTATACCCCAAGAATCACAAGAGGAGAAAATCAAGCGCCCGGTTGGACGTCCGCGGAAGAATCCTTTGCCTGAGGACGGTGAACGGACTGAAAAGCGCAAATACAATAAGAAGAGACCAGAAGATGGCGAGGGAGGATCCGATGTAGAGAAACGGATCAAGGAGAAGAAAGACAAGAAAGTTCGGCCAAAGTCACCACCTCTAGATCTTCGAATAGAAGATTATACTGCTGAGCAACTCCAGAAGCCCACAAAGAACTACGGAGTTTTGATTGACGAGGCTCTCACCAACGGTCCGCCGGACGGGTTGACTCTGAAACAAATCTATAAGAGAATTACTGCAAGATACCCCTGGTTCTACTTTAGGTCAGAGACGAAAGGGTGGGAAAGTAGTGTCCGACATAACCTGATTGGGAACGAGGCTTTCAAGAAAGATGAAGAGACCGGACTCTGGTCTCGGGTGCCAGGAGTAGAATTAGATGCTGGCAAGAAACGGAAGGCCAGCTCACCGGACCGTCACCTCGGAGCTACACATCTTCATTCACACCTATCACACCCACCGTATTATCAGAGCAGCCCTTACGCCAATCCTAGCAGTGTTACGTATGCACACGGCCTTCCGAACTATCATGCCGAGCAAAAGCAACCGCAGCCTAGTTATACCTCTACGGCACAAAATGCACAGCTTCATGCGACTCCAACGCAGTCCCTTACGCAGCCAGTATATACAGCCCATGTTCCGGCGCCAGCACAGCTGCCCCCTGGTTATGGCAATCTAGCCCAGCCACGCCCATCTAATACACCTCAACAAAGCACTTACAGCTCTCCCTACGCACGACCACCGCCTCCCTCTAACCCACCCGCCAAAGTAGAAGCGAATCAATCAACAACCCAAACTACCACCGCGTCTCCAAGTACACAACCTGCAGCTCCTGCGCAGCAGCAACAGCCAAGACCCAGTGTTGTTAATGCCGGGCAAAGAGAGCAACTCTCGCCTGAAATTGAAAGGGCAATCGTACAGTTCAGCGCCAACATGCTGAATGTAATATCTAAACAGACGCCGCATGCCGCACTTATCATTGAAGCTGCTGCCAACCGAGTTCGAGGGCTACCAGTGCAAAATAGAATTGCAGGGTTCGATTCGGTTGAGAATACTCTCGTTAACGCGATGCAAGGAATGATCAAAGATATGAGGCAAAAACACCACAATACTGCGTCGGCCTCTCCAGCCCCTAGTGCTCCCGCGCAAACGAGTTCCACGCCGAGTCCTGCGCCGCCTAATACCGCCGAGGCTGAAATTCAACGACGGCTTAGGAATTTCCGGGATAGCATGGTTACGGCGCTGAAGACAAAAACAGACAAAGCGGAAATTATTGTGGACTCTGCAATCAATCGTGCTCGCGGCTTGCCGCATGGTGGTAAAATTCCTGGCTGGGAGGAAGCAGACAATTTAATGGTAAAGTCTGTCACCCAAATAATTGCCGAAGCACGAAGCGCGCATAGTTTAAAACTCCAAAATGCTTCACCTGCGCCAGCAAATGTCAGCCGACCAGCACTCTCACAGCCAATACAATCCACCCCTCGCGCCGAGCCATCTGCTTCCCCGGCATCAGCTCAGACCCCTATCGCTTCTGCAACACCGCACGTACCCCCTAGTAACGGGACGTCACCTGCCCCATACACTTCGAGCGTTCGCTCCTCGGCTTCAAACGCTCCTAACTCAAGTTCTATTCCGATTGTGCGGCCCGGTATACCTCTTCAACGTCCCGCTCCCGTTGCTCTTACGCGACCCTCAACGAGTTCAACGGCTCGTCCATCGGTTTACCATAAAGATCTAGCCACGAGTCAAGTAACGACATCTGCCACTGTCTCTTCTGTGCCGCGGCCTAACGTGTCGAGCCCTGCTCCCCCTAGCGCTGGCGTTCTTGACCAGATTAGCGGTCACAAGAGATTCACTGATGACGCTTTTCACAAGAGTCATGGTGTCAGTGCTGGTATTACTTCAAGCGGCCATGCTGGTACCAATACCGCTACAATTTCCAACACAGCAAATAGCTCTAGTGTAACCACAGCTAGCAGTCCGTCCGTCACAAATACCACACCATCCGGCCCGGTGGTAAGTGCTACGCCAAGCGTGACGGCGAGTAATGTGACAAGTAACACTCCAAACTACGTAAAGAGCAACGCGACAATCAACAGGGCAGAGAGTTCAGCGAGCAATCTGACAAACACTCCATCAACCAATATGCCCAACAACCCAGCAGGCAGCGCACCCTTTAACGTGGCGAAAGCTCAGACAAGCAGCGCCCCAACAAACACGGCTAGCGACTCAAGAAGTAGTGCAACAGGCAACACACCTGACACCGTTGTGAATAACCACGTCGCCTTTACTCCAAGTACAAGCAATGTGAATGCCGCCAAAAGTATCTCAAGTAATAGCATAAGTGGTGGTACACCGAAGACTATGACCAGCCAACCCACCAGCAGCACTACAGACAATGTTAGCAGTACTAGCACTTCCAAACCCGCGACCGAGAACATGAATCCTTCCGCTACTGCTCCTATTCATAGTACTACTGGGGATGCAGCAGGCACCACCACCACCCTTAACCCCGAAGCTGGATATATCCAGCCTAGCATTACTGGTACAAATTCAGGCGTTGCTGTTGGCGCAACTGCTAGCCCGATTACTAGTGGTCCAGCCAGCGGAGCTGTCGGTACTCAAAGTACCAACAGCGCTGGGCAGAGTACAATTGGTAAGGCAGACAACGAGAAGAGCATTCTCAGTAGTGCTGCTCCGTTGGAGCATCATGAGTCGCCAGCCTTCAAGGCACATGCACTCATACATAATATGTCCAGCCCTGCACCACCGAGCGCAGGGGTTGTGGATCAGATTGCCGGCCACAAGCGGTCCCTGGACGAAGGGCCAGGCAATGCTAATGCAGAGCAGCCCGAGCCCAAAAGACTCGGTGTTTCGCCCGCTTAATATATATATAATTTGTGCTACAAACACCAGATACTACCACAAATCAGCGAGGCGCTGGGCAAGAAATGATCACACGAATTACGAATTTGCATAGCATCATGGACCTTTACAGGGGGTTTAAAAGAGGTCATGTTCTGGTTGGGGTCATTCAACCATGGCTATATAGGCGGATGGATCAAGGGCGGCGTTCCAAGGTTTGCCAACTGCTAGACCGAATGAGTTGGTGGACAGCTCAGGAATCCTATTATAAGATACCATTTCACAATTATAAGCATTGTACACCAACCCTGTTCCTTACGGATATTCGCAAATGGAAGAGTTCCAGAATAATCGACATGGGCAAGACCTATCACAGCACGTTTATAAGGAGTTGCTGACATTGTAATAGTACTTAGGAGACTGGAAGACAAGACATCCATTCACCGGGTGGGTAACCGAGATTTGATGACTTATAAGTTCAGTAGGCAACAAAGGTAGTCCATTCCCACTACTTGACTCTCGTCTTTATTAATAGCCACCTATCACCTGAAACGAACAGGTCATATGCCAGCCCATTTCGGAATTAGTCTCTACCGTACCTACACCATATAGATGTCCTGGGAAACTTAGCCTCTATAATCTATAATATATCACACGGCAAGATTACGTGCCATCAAGAAGGCCGACCATCCAGCTGTCTCCTGCTTGTATAAAAGCGTTCACTTTGTCCAAGTACCAAACCGTCGCTCGTTTGTTCATTGAAAAGTCAAGGTATCGCTCTTTTTGTTGGGAAATGGTAGGAAATCGACCATCGGCTTGAAAGTCAACGCCATACGAATATGTGGAGTTAACTCGACTACACTAGGCGACTTTTGGGATTGAAGTCGAGAAAGAATATTTGCCCGAGGACAAAATTATGCACTTGGCTTGTCCCAAAGTACAGGATTTGAAGCATACGTTTTCAGCACAGTGGCCGTTGCTTGATCGATGCTTAGCCCGATAGTAGAACGATGAAGTAATGCCTAGCTACAGCCTCTTGAAGACAATTCTTGTAGGATGCCTAAGACGCATGCTCAATGACGTGGTCAGAAATCAACGCAGGGGTCTCACCCCGTGAGACAGGACTCAGTTGTCGAAACCATTACGGCTATCTAACGCCACGTTGATTCCTTCTAACCGTACTGTATTTCTACAGTCATTTGCCACATACGCCGTGGCTTCTCGCGCTTATATGAGACACATCGCATCTTCCGAGCTTCAGCGTACATTATCATACGCTCAGCTTCGCTTCTAGCCACTTGGCAAACCGCACTGACGGTATGTCGACCGCCCGCCAGAAAATGTCTGCAGCCCAGACCACCAGGGGGATATTGATAATGGCGGCGAGGGCTACACCGCTCTTGAACGCGGCAGGGCTTTCTATGCCCGTGATTCCCCAGGCCCAGCGCTGGACCGGGTATCCCAGAACATGCGTCACCGGTCCGTGCATCAGGTAAATGGCATAGCTGAGATGGCCCAGATATTGAATTGGAGGTAGTTCGAAGAAATGCTGCCAAGCCCGCGATCGTGCGGCGCAGAAGACGAAGAGGCACGCGCCGATGACCTGCCAGAAACGATACTTCTCAGTAAACCAGACCGGGATCAAGGTGCCAAGATATCTCCAGCCCGGCACGTCCCAAGGGCCAGCGTCGGGACAGGAGAGGAGGTACAGGGCAAAAATGGAGACGAGTGACCAGAACGTGTCCCCAGCAGATCGCTGATGTGCAGGCGGCGGAGTCTGGTTTGCCTTCTCTTCGAGCGGCAACAACTGCAGTGTGGGCTGCGAGGATGACGAGCCCGCGTTCGTGCCGCGGGCTTCGCGCCCGTCGTGTGCGTTGCGTCTCAAGTCTACGTCCGCGATGGTCATGCCCGCGAAGAAGAGCAACATCTCCCATCGGTCATTCCGCAGCACAAACCACGACAACAAGCCCACCACGGCGAGCCTGACGTTGTCGCGCAGCCGCGCGGTGCCGATGAGCACGAGAAACAGCACCATCGAGCACCGGAACTCGAGCGGGATCGTCCACAGATGCACGTCGTACTGCGTGGAGCCGGCGTGATTAGCCCAGCTCCAGATGTGCACGAAGTTCCACATCTCGTGGCCCCAGCTCGTCAGCTGCGCCGACAGCGAGCCCAGGCGCTTGGGATGGTGCTCGATGATGTTGCGCGTGAACCGGCGGTCCTGGATGAACTCCCTCGTCCCCTCGTACGCGCCCCACTGAAGGAGAAACGCCACGCCGAGCGTCGAGATCAGGGGCGGCAGGTACAGCCGGAAGAAGCGCCGGAAAACGAGCGAGGAGGTCGTCTTCGCGAAGGCCTCGGGGTTGCGCTTGCGCGCGAGCTGGAGCGGCCGCAGGGACAGCGCGTATCCGGAGATCACGAAGAACACGCAGACCATCGAGGGTCCGCTGTATAGCAGCCGCACGAACGGCAGTCGCCAGAGCGAGGTCCATGTGGACTTGGTCGGCGGAGGGACGTCGGAGTCTGGAGGCGGTCGGGGCAGCCAGTTATATCCCTCGGCAATGAAGAAGGCTGTGTAGAAGTAGTGACAGAAGAACACGAAGAACGCGGCCAGGCCTCGCATCCCGTCGAGATATGCCGTCGGGCTCAGCGTCTTCGTACCACCACCACCACCACCACCACCACCACTGGCGCTGCCATTAATAATGTCGCCGCGGCGTTCCCGCGCCGGCGAAAACCTGTGATGTGTGAAGCTCGGCAGGAGGAAGAGCGCCGTTCGTCTCAGCACGAGGTTCGGGTAGGACCTCGTCATCGCGGCCCACGGGATCTTCCCGATGCCGTCGTTCTCGGTGTCTGAGTCCGAGTGTTCTTTGATCAACAATGGGTAATGCTTCTCTTCCTCTATTGGCGGCATTCTGAACGATACGGACCTGCCCATTATCTTGGGACAACGGTTCACGTCCCCGGAGCAGCAGTGGCTCCCCTCCCAAGCAAGCCGAGAGAAAGTGCTGGCTTTTTGATATTTCCCGGTGCTATCTCTTCATCGAGTTACGTACGATACACCAAGCGTCGGTCAAGTCGAGATGTGTATGTATGTACAACGCAGTACACAGGCCGTTCGTCGCCTGTGTCCTGTCTCCTGGGATCGGGATAGTGTAGCACCAAGTGTAAGTATATTCACCACAAAGGAGGTTGCACCAAAAGTAATTACACGAAATAGAATAATAAAGAACGAAAATTAAATGTAGAATCTAGGAAATTCAGTCATTACGGAATGGAGTTTCTCTAACGGCTTACCGTTATGCCCTAACCTCGTTCCCATATACCCATGTAGGGAGAATGAGCTCCTGAGCTGTCCCATCATGCAGATCTCGCGCGAATCCGTTTATAACGAGCCGTCAGAAGGGCAACAAGAAGTCGAAAGATCGACAGTCGCACCATGTCAATCGTCATCGTATCTTGTCTTTGATATTTGGACCTTCAACAGAGCCCCCATAAATTTCGTTCATTGTCCAGTTTCACTATTGATCTTACTGGGCCCACGTCACTCGTTAGCATACCCAGTAAGGTCGCGAGGCCAGTGTTGATTTACTTATTCACCCCTTGTCCGCTGCGGAATGCCTCCACAAAGCTCTCCCGACCTTTCTAGAATTCCGCTTTCTTGGGTAAATGCTGGGGCCTCTCTTAGTTCTTCTTACTGAGTGCCAAGAAGTGCTACCCCCTATATCTCGCTTGTCGCTTGGCGGTCCCGGTGCCTGAACACTACCTGAGCTACGGCACGAGGCTAAGTTGGTGGTGCTGTTAGGTCTCTTCTTGGGCTGTGACAAATACTTGATTAACGGATTATTTTCTCGTTAGTTTCATTGATCGCTGTGGTGTAGTACAGCCCTCAGCCAGGATACGTAAAACTGGAAGACGCCTACGAAACGACCTCTCGCATGTGGTGCTACAATGTTGGATATAGTCTATAGTCTCCTACCTACTCAGTATGTAATATAGTACAAGGTAAGGTCGGCGAGTAACAGGCTTGACAGGTAGGGTCGCACAACGCAGGTACAGAGCCATAATATTGCAAGGTTACTCAGGATCTGCTTGACATACAATAAGACGACGATGATCAACAAATCGGGGCCCTGATTTTGTCCCCATGAAACAAGGAACCCTGGGAAATCACACAATATCTGAAGGAACAAAAACATTACTCCCAGATCCCAGTCAAGGTAGTGTAACGAAAAACGCGCAGTCCCACTTAACATTCCTACCACCACGGGACTGCTCGTTTTTTATTACACTACCTTGCCAGTTCCGGCTTCATACCGTTTCCCCCCCCCCCCGGTCGGCCTACCCGGTCGTGTCGCATGTCTTGGCGGGATCAGCAACCGAAGACGAAAACTACATAGTAAGCCGACCCAGTGGGAATGGCCAAGACGACGATCTCTTTCTCGCGTCGCGCGCCGGCTTATGCGTAGATCATCGCCGGTTCGTTCGCGGATACCTATTTGTTGCGCTCGTGTTGAAACATGTACTGTATTGTGTGCCGTTGCGAGTTTGGATGAAGCAAGCGCCTAATGGTCGATCAATGAAGGCAATTCTGCATACAGTATGTAAGTCATATGTCGAGGTGCTACGAGTATTTCTTGCAGTGAGTGCATGTCTAACGTCGCTTTGAAACGGTGTACCATTAAATACTTATTGTTGGTTGGCCCTTGCGACAACAGTTGCACCACCATTCAAAAACAACTATCACGCCATTTCACAGCCAAGACGAGACATGGGCTTGTTCGTAATTAATCATATACGTTTTCAATACTACATAAGACAAACTTTTTGTCTGGTAGGTCTATGCATTGCTGCAAAACCCACGAGATACGGTCGAGCAAGCACACACTCGCCTCTAATATGGCGATGAAGCATTGCTGATGCCGCTGTAGTAGTTGATCCACTTGAAGATCTCCGTGTGCCAGACCAGGCTGTTCTCCTGGTTCAGGACCCAGTGGTTCTCGTCGGGGAAGCTGAGCAGGCGCGACGGCACGCCCTTGGTCTGCAGCACGTTGAAGAGCAGGATGCCCTCGCTGATGGGCAGGCGGAAGTCCTGCTCGTTGTGGACGACGAAGTGCGGCGTGGCCCAGTTGTTGGCGTAGAGGAGCGGGTTCCACTCCCAGTAGGGCGAGCTCGTCTGGAAGGCCGTCGCGTTGAACGGGCCGGCGAAGTCGTGGTTCATGAACCAGAGCTCCTCGCTCGCGTACTGGTTGAGCGTCGACGTGCTGCCGTCGTGCGTCACGAGCGCCTTGAACCACCGGCCCATCTCGTGACCTTGCATCCTGTTGTTGTTCACGTGTTAGCTATCGGTCGGTCGGTCGCACGAGACTTTGTCTTGGCCTCATTTTCAAAGAAATGAGGTGATGTGTTCTCTCGCGACTTACCAGTTCGTCATGTAGCCTCCGAAGGAAGCGCCGGCTTCGATACCCCGCGACGTATCCACGTAGTCGAGCGTGCTGTTGACATACTGCCATGCGTGCACCAGGTCCCAGTATGGGTACGAGCCCCAACGTCCTTGGACCGAGTCGGTCAGATTCTGTCCCCAGCCGGAACTGGCCGTGGGGTTTGGCGCAATGACGACGTAGCCTTGGTCGGCCCAGACCTTGAAGTTCCACCTCGTGCTCCAGGAGTTGAAGTGTGCGCCCTGGGGGCCACCGTGGGAGATGAAGGCCAAGGGATATGTCTTATCCTTCGAGAACCCTTCGGGGTAGATGATCCACGCCTGCTGGTCGATCTCCGATGTGTTGGTCGAGTAGTAAAACTCGGAGACATCCTCGGGTCCGAGGCCCTTTAGGCCCGGGTCGACTTTGTTGGCCTGGAAGTACGTCTTCACCACCTTGCCCTTCGGCGTGACGGAGTAGATGTCGCGGCTAGTCCAGATCTTGGAGTCTGAGACAAGAAGATTCCCATTAGGCAGAGCGTAAAAACCGGCTGGCACACCCTGGTTTGTGATATTCTTGGGTACGTAATCCTCCCCGGCGGTAAGTGGGATGGGGAAGATGCGCTCGTGGCCTAGATCAGGGGCAGCAACGTGCACAGTCTTGGAGTCTGGGGCCCAAGCAAGACTGTCCGGGGCGCGGTCCCATTTACCAGCAAGGCGTGTGACGTTGAAGTTCTTTGTGTTGACATTGGCGACATAAAGACTGCTGCGATCCGACTCGTAGGCAATGCCATACATCTGAAGGTATGCAATCTTCTTTCCGTCGGGTGAGAATCGGGGGAAGACAGTTGCTCCCTGGGTTTCAGGGTACTTGGTGCTACCACGAGCTTGGATCGGCACAGCGTCTTTAGCAGTGCCGGTGAAGGGCACATAGTAAATGACATCAGCAGTGTAGTTCGCCAAAGGAAGAGTGGTGTCCTTGGTCAAGAACACGACGCCACTACCATCGGGCGAGATATCGTAGTCGCTCTGATCGCTCTGGTCGTAAGGGGACTCGGCGCAAGTGACATTGCAGATGCCAGTCACGTAGTTAGTAAGTGCGCCAGCGAGCTTGTAGGAATCATGGCTACGCTTCAACACACCGCCGAAGACGGCGTTCTTCTCCGGCGTTATCCAGGTGTCCCAGTGTCGAACGTAGATCGAGTCGTACAACCTGCCCGTGCTGGCAGGGACCTCGGCGAGGTTGGCGTTATAAGCTGTGCCGTTAGGATACGCCTTCGTATACACAAGGAAGTGGATGTCGCCCGACTTCGTCTGGCGAGCCTTTAGTCCCGAGTAGGGAGCGGGCAGCGAAGCGATGAGCTTCGCACTCGCGAGGTCGTTGGCATCCGCCGAGTACAGACTAATGCCGCCGTCCTGCTCGGCATTGGTCCCGTTGATGTAGAGGATGCTGGTATCTTTGGGCCCAGCGAAGGCGACTTCCGAGATGTCGGATCCGTCGTACCACTTTGAGATTTCGCCCGTCTTCAGGTCCAGCTTGTTCCACCATGAAGCATGTTCCTTGGTCTCGAAGGTGTAATTGGACACTGTGAAGAGTGCGAAGTCCTACACATCGGGTTAGTCTTGGCATATTATATTTTCCTAGGCCCAAGCGGATATGGTCCGCCATTACTCACACCTGACGGGTTGGGTTGCGCATCGCTGTACCGATTCGCCGCAAGCATGAGCTCGGGCGTGATGGCCAGCGCTCGAGGCAGCAAGGCCAGAGCGGCCGCCGCCAGCGACTGTGACTTCATCTTGAGAAGAGGCGTCTTCAATTGACTGACGAGGGGGCAAGTCAGACGTAGCGCAAAGCCTACCAAGCAGGTCGGAAGGCGAGCAGAGCTGCAGCGCCGGGAGCGATGACGCCTTATAAAGCTCTTACGGCAAGCCACGATCAGCACGCGAAGCTCCGGTATAGGCAATACTCCGCAAGCTCATCTGCATCCGCGTGCTGTGGGGGATGCAATCCCCCATGTACATACGTGTAAGTAAGCCTTGGCTGCGTCGACGAGCTGCCTCTGCCTACCCAACTTTGCTACCTGCCTGCCTGGTCATAGGCTACACTATGAACAAGATAGGCAATAAGCTATGTATGATGATGAGATGTATATGCTCCATAGCCTAGGTACTGCGGTAGGACCTACACAGTATGTACGTCGTATTCACGATGCAGCCCTGTCCAGGCCGGGCTCCCCCGGTGCCACAACGCTGGGAAGGAACGGAATAGCTTCGATGAATGCTTCGATTATCGCAGAAGCGAGGTGATTAGGGCGCAGGGGCATGCTTGTCGTCATTGATCGAGCCCCTGCTTGAAGCCCGTAGACTGTGATCAAAAAGGCAGGTGATCATATATGTTCACTGATAAGTCGACATTACCATAGCAATGACGCCGTAATTGTACTATACTTGCTATCAATTAGGAAAGACAATTTCTTGAAAATTTGAAAACATTCTCATGGCTTTCCCGAGATTCATTTCCATTGGATTGCGATATCTTCAGTAAACTCGAGGTGCTTCTAGTGGAATGACATGTCCTAAAAAGGACAATTATACAGAAAATAATAGGGTTAATTGATTTCCTTATAAGTCAAACTGATATAGGAACTGGTGTACCTACTCACCGGCACTTTTCTTTTCCAGTTGCTTGCTTGCTGAGGCGAGTAAAGTTCGCGTCAGCAAACGACCGGTGGGATTACCTCCAAAAAGCTTGGTGTCTTGGCGTCTCATTACACTGACCAACCGTTCGGAGACCAGCCAATGGGGACCTGAAAAGACGTGATTCTGGTGCGAGAGGGCGTAATGTCTGGGCAATCCCCACCTGGAAAATCAGTCTGGAAGCTGACGTTGGATGAGGGGAAAGACAGAAGCCTACCAGCGGCATTCCAGAAATTCCATCTACCATTTAAGAGATCCTACCGTAGTACATACCGCTATTGCCATATGATAAAGACGACAAGATCAGCTTTTTGTTTCCTTTTCTTCTGAACTTTCCAAGAAGGCTGACCGCGTGATGTGGAAGGATTCTCATTCTATTGGATATTCAGTCTTAGTGCTAGTACTCTTTCCTGGCAACGCCAAGGCGACAGATAAGCTCTAACCTACTCTAAGACAGCTTCAAGCTTGATATGACCCTGAGCTCGGAAGATCGGGGCGCCAAGCGACAGCTTTTATGGCCTGATGTCACACACACTGTACAGCATATTCTCCTAGAGTACGTATACGAATATACGACCCTTGACTTTAGGTATGGTAGATGCTCACAGCTACCTGTTCCTTCCCCTCCCGAGCTCTTCCATTGACAAAACGAGGGCCGTCTCTTGTTTTATGGAGGTGCGCAGTAGATGACATATATTATAGCTGCAGTCTGTCGCGTACATATCTGGAACGAAGCCGAATAACCCTCCTTCTGCGTTGGTCTTTTGAAAATTAGCGACTACGATACCTAGGTTGAGTAGCGAACCTTGTAGGGTGCAAACTCACCGCTTTCATTCACGCCGCATCTACTCTAGTATGCGTATACGGCAATCTGTCGGGTCAGAGCTGAAAATGGGGGGAAATTCCGATCCTCCTTGCGTCACAAGACATCACTGGGTACGGCAACAACGCACATCCTCCCGATGGCACAGAACCGTGATGTCTTTCGGTGTCGGAAGCATACGCGTTATAAGCGAGGAATCCCTTGATACTACATTAAGTACCAGTGGGAGAGGTATCCAAGCTGCTCATTCTCGGAACTGGGCCAAGCAAAATGTATGTCTCACAAGTTCAATGCTAAATACTTAGTTAGGTATCTTCATTATAAGCAAGACAAATGCCTATATGAACGCACCCGCCAATAGCGGACGGTTCTTCTTTTAACCCGAAACAAACCGGTACCCTCAAAACGCCTAAGCCTCCGTCAAATGCGATGCTTCGAAAATGAGAACGCCGAGCAAGTTGTCGCCACCAACAATCGATTAGAATCTAGTCTATAGCCTGTTTTGTCGTTCCCGCTCAACCTCGTACATGAAGTCGAAGTAGCCCTTGTCGAAGTGGTGTACTCTCACGTAACCGTCCTCTCCTCCACTGGCATAGCTCTTGCCTGTAGGGTCCGCTGCTACCGTATTCTAGAGCCCATGTTAGCTTATGAAGGTTCTTTTGAAGGCAACCACCCTCATCCGATATTGAAAGGCACCGTAGACTTACCAGGGGTCCAAAGTGACCTCTTACGCGACCAATCTCATCCTCGAAAATCTTGTGGTAGAATCGCGCCTCGAATTTACCTTGTCGTGCAGCAGTAGTCGTGACATCCATGGCGGCCTGGCCACCACCCAGTATTACGTAGTCTTTCTTGGGTGTGATGCATGCACTGTTGAGCGGTGTGTCGGCTGTGTAGGTTTTGAGAAGCTCGAGATCTCGAGCAGCCATCAGCCTCGCAGTCTTGTCCTTGGAGGCCGTGATGAAGTAGGTCCGGTCTGGCGACCATTGTAGGTCTGTGACCTGCATGTTGAGCTCGTGAATGGGGATGTTGTCTAGCAGCTCGCCAGTCTATACGGAGGGGATACTATTAGTCTAACGCGGTGTTGATGGCAGCCGAAGGATATTCACGGTACCTTAGCATCATACTGGGAGACGGAGCCATCCTCGTGACCGGCAATGATGTACTTGGAAAGATAGCTCCAGCCAGCGACAGTAGCCTTGCTCTCGTCACATACAATCGTCAGATCCCGCTCGTCGCTCTGTTCGGCGTTGACATCTAGAACGATGGGGAGGACGACGATCGTGCCCAGATGACCCATGCGCTTCTCGGTAACGCCGAGGAGTTGACGTCCGTCGGGGCTGAACTCGACTCGCTTGACGGCTGTCGGGAAGTCCCAAGTCTTGAGTAGGCGACCGGTCTTGATTTCCCACAGTCGCATGGTGTTGTCGGCGCTGCCGCTCGCGATCATGGTCGAGGTGGGATCGACGTCGACGGTCCAAATGGCACCCTGGTGGCCCTTGTAGGTGCCGAGACGCTCGCCATTGTGGGAGAACCAGACACAGATCTGCTGGTCCTTGGCCACGGAGAAGAGCAGGTCGCCGTCAGGGTTGTATCTACGCGTGTCTGTATTAGAGAAATATTCAAGGAAATATTCAAGGATGCGGATGCGATGGCGGGGCAGGCCGAGTTGACATACTTGATCTGCGTCAGGGCACGCTCCTGAGAACAGCAGATAAATGTCAGCAGCGGTTTCACGTGGCGCGTAGTCTCTCGAGAAGCGCGTCTGGTTGGGAGACACTTACATGGCCCGAAAGAAGAATAGGTCTCATGTTGGCGGTGTTGGGTTGTCGACACTTCTCGGGGTGGAATCGTCGCCATCGATCGTGGGGTCGGTGGGCTTTTGAAAGGTTTGTGCGTGCACGTGATGATAAGCCAGAACAAAAAGGTTACAGAGCGCAATGTGGGGGATATTGGTGCTACCCAAGCACCCAAGCCTTCGGAAGCTCGCCTCGTTTGCCCTTCAGGGGACTTTGACTCACTAAACCTTGTAGAATTTTTAGTGGCAATAGTGTAGCTTTGCCATCTATCTATTTCAATAAGTAGTTTACACCAAAACTTTCTGAACTCTGGTCAAACTGACTTAGGTATATAAGTTATTTACTCGAGGTAACTAAGTCATGTAAAAAGATAGCATTAATCTTTTATTTTTATTTACCTAAGCCGTAGGTAATTGAATGCCCATTGAATAGTGGCCGTTGTTACATAATGTGACGTTGCAAACCAAAGCGCAGTTACCATAGAACTGAACTTGGAAATAGCCTAAAAGTCAACTCCACGGGAATAATACCTACATAGGCTCAGCACTGTCCAACCGACACGTGGGCCATGAAGCTGTACACTCAAGCTGACTCATTTGCCTCCTTAGATTCTGTTACGCCCCCGCGATATCAGAAATCTAACAAACCCCTAAGTTGTAAGACTCATCTACTCAAGCTATGCTATCTATCATACCACCTCACGTCAGAGACGGCGCCACTTCGCCAGTGCTAAGCATCACGTTAGCCGATTTGACTACCTCTACTTAGGCAAGTACATATTTCGACGATACAGTACCTCCACTACTCTATCTGTACTATACCCCTAGTCCAATACACCAATTTTCCAATTATCATTGACTCATTCTCAGTGTGTCATCGTCATCACATCATTTCCTCTGTGACTGAAAGCGACAGCAACTCTCATCCACCTCGTTTCGATTCGACAGTGAGATTAGACGTTTCACTCCTTTGGGGGGAAAGCTGCGTCTGTTTTACATCCAAGTTACTGAGTCATTACGCACTAAGAGTGACCCCGGGTTCTCATCATCCCGAATTGCAGGGTGAGAGAGTAAGCCGACGCTGAAAACGAGGAAGTGGAGGAACGGCGTACAGGGCGGCTGCCATCCGCTTGCGTGGGAAATGGGCCTATCAACTGGGCTTCTCCTTCGCAGCTCGGTTGACTCGAGGCTCATGAGCAGGAATTTGTTGTGTTTGCGACGGCGACTGTGCAATGCGCGTCTATCGCGGCAGCGGCTAGTGGCGGCGAACACAAGCGCAAACGCTGCCAGAGGCGCAAGAAGAGATAGGGCTAGTGCTAGAGTTGCAGGTACAAGTACGGGTACAGATACAGGTACAGATACGGGCACAGGTACTACACAGGCGGCTGCCTCGACCATCTTAGCTCGACACCTTCCCACCAATGTCGGCCCTCGTGGTGGCACACCGGTATGCACAATCTTCCCACCGCCCAGCGACCTCTCACAGCTCTCACAGGCCGGCCTCTAGCGCTCCAGCTCCGCACTACCGAGAGTCCCTGCCAAAACCCTGCATATCTGCATACCTTATTTCCTATTCCTCGACCTCTCCCTTCTTCCGGCCAAAGGGCAGGGTTGAGGCTTACTATACACTACACTGCACTACATCACCCCCCGCGGTGCTTCTCTGTCTTTGCTAACCCCGCGTAAGCGAGGACCCCAGATTTCCGCCCCGGCTCGTGCGACCTCCTACGTCGTGAATTCCCCTGTGCGCCTTTCAAGGAACCCCGACTTGCTTCACGCCCAATTGTTGCCCTTTCAGCAGCCTGGTCTCTCACGGTCTTTCTCGACTAGTCCCTCCACCATGACGGCCATCAAGCTTGATGGGACCGCTATCGCGAAGTCCATTCGCGAGAGGCTCGCCGCCGAGATCGTGGAGAAGCAAAAATTAAACCCTCAATATCAGCCCTCACTGAAGATCATCCAAGGTCCGTTCACCACTCCTAGCCCTATAAGCCCATTAATACGGATAGCCTAACACGCCCATAGTCGGCGATCGATCAGATTCTTGTATGTGATAGCTAGTCCTCTGGTTGTAAATAGTTCTTGTATTGATGCCTGCGAAGCTACGTATGTTCGTATGAAGCTAAAGGCTGCCGAGGAGGTGAGTGACCATCCCAACCTCCTTACTTGTCAGAACGAGGTTCTGAATCATCGTGAATCGCCCAGGCCAATATTAGCTGCGAGCTCGTCCACTACCCGGAGTCCATCACAGAGGCAGAGCTCTTGGCAAAACTGCACATTCTAAACAACGACGCCAAGGTCACCGGCATCTTAGTTCAGTTGCCTCTTCCTCAGCACATAAACGAGTACGCTGTTACTTCCGCCGTGGCTGATGAGAAGGATGTTGATGGGTTTGGTACCACCAACATTGGCGAGCTCGCCAAGAAAGGTGGTCACCCCTATTTTATCCCGTGCACGCCAAAGGGCGTCATGGTGTTGCTGGAGCAGGCTGGTGTCGACCTTAAGGGCAAGGATGCTGTGGTCCTCGGCCGGAGCGACATTGTTGGGAGCCCCGTCAGTTACTTGCTCAAGAACGCCGACGCCACTGTTACCACGTGTCACTCTAAGACGAAAGATTTAGAGGAGAAGCTGAAGAAAGCCGACATCGTCATTGCGGCCATAGGGAAGCCCAACTTCGTCAAGGGGGACTGGCTGAAGCCAGGAGCCGTGGTGATTGATGTCGGAACCAACTACATTCCCGACGCATCTAGGAAATCAGGGCAGCGTCTTGTCGGTGATGTTGAGTACGAGTCGGCATCTCAGGTTGCCTCTTATATCACCCCCGTCCCAGGCGGTGTAGGCCCCATGACGGTTGCCATGTTGCTACAGAATGTCGTTGATGCTACGACTCTATACTTTGAACGCCAGAAACAGAGGCACATTGTCCCATTGCCTGTTAAGCTTCAGACACCGGTCCCTTCGGATATCGAAGTCTCAAGGGCTCAAGCACCGAAACAGATCACTCGTGTTGCAGAGGAGGTGGGAATTGCGCCGCACGAACTGGAACCATATGGATCAACCAAGGCCAAGGTGGATTTGAGTCTTTTGAAGCGACTTGAGCATCGCAGGAATGGCCGATATGTCGTCGTCACTGGTATCACACCTACCCCCCTCGGTGAGGGCAAGTCTACTACAACGATGGGCTTGGCACAAGCGTTGGGTGCTCACCTGGGCCGAATTACCTTCGCGAACGTACGTCAACCTAGCCAAGGTCCTACCTTCGGTATCAAGGGAGGTGCTGCGGGCGGTGGTTACAGCCAAGTTATTCCCATGGACGAGTTCAATATGCATCTCACGGGCGATATCCATGCTGTTACTGCTGCAAACAATCTCCTCGCTGCTGCCATTGAAACCCGCATATTCCACGAAAACACACAGAAGGATGGGGCCCTGTACAAGAGGCTGGTACCTACGAAGAACGGAAAGAGAGTGTTTGCACCAGTCATGTTTAGGCGACTCAAGAAATTGGGAATTGACAAGACCAACCCAAACGAGCTCACAGAGGACGAAATCCACCGTTTCGCTCGCCTAGATATCGATCCCGATACTATCACGTGGAGGCGTGTTTTGGATGTTAATGATCGTCATCTGCGTGGGATCACTGTTGGCATTGCACCTACGGAGAAGGGTCAGACAAGAAACACTGGGTTCGATATCTCGGTTGCAAGCGAATGCATGGCTATTCTTGCCATGAGCACTAGTTTGGCTGATATGCGAGAAAGGCTTGGCCGGATGGTCGTGGCTACCTCTCGATCTGGAGATCCCGTTACATGCGACGACCTTGGCGCTGGTGGTGCTTTGACTGCTCTGATGAAAGATGCCATCAAGCCTAACTTGATGCAGAGCTTGGAAGGTACTCCCGTATTCGTGCACGCTGGGCCGTTCGCCAACATCAGTATCGGCAATAGCTCAATCCTTGCGGACAAGATGGCTCTGAAACTTGCTGGCACTGAACTTGACGAGGACCATGGCACCAAGGCCGGTTTTGTCGTTACCGAGGCAGGTTTCGATTTCACGATGGGTGGCGAGAGATTCTTCAATATCAAGTGTCGGGCCTCAGGTTTGGTTCCTGATGTTGTAGTTGTTGTTGCCACGGTCCGTGCCCTTAAGGTACATGGCGGAGGCCCTCCGATTGCGCCTGGTGCTCCTTTAGACCCTGTCTACAAGGCTGAAAATGTTGAGGTTCTACGCAAGGGGTGTGTAAACCTTAAGAAGCACATTGAAAACGCGAGGGTATATGGATGTCCTGTCGTTGTCGCCGTCAACAAGTTCTCCACGGATACTGATGCTGAGATCGCCGTCATTCGGGAGGAAGCTATCGCTGCTGGAGCAGAGGACGCCATCTTAGCGAACCACTGGGCCGAAGGTGGTAAAGGTGCTGTTGAGCTGGCCAAGGGTGTGATTGCTGCTTCTGAGAAGCCCAAGGACTTCAAGCTACTATATGAAGTGGAAGGTGGTTCCGTTCAGGAACGCATGGAAGCTATCTGCAAGAAGATGTATGGTGCCGCTGCTGTTGAGTTTAGCGAACTCGCACAGAAGAAAGTCGACACCTATACGAAGCAGGGTTTCGGCAACTTGCCTATTTGCATTGCTAAGACGCAATACTCCTTGTCACACGACCCAGACCTCAAGGGTGCTCCGACAGGCTTCACTGTCCCCATCCGAGATGTCAGGATGGCGGCCGGTGCAGGATACTTGTAAGAACAATCCCCGCATATTGTGCCTGGTATCCATCTTGACCGTTGACTAACTGTTCCTTCAATAGGTATGCTCTCGCTGCTGACATTCAGACCATTCCCGGACTACCCACTGCGCCAGGGTACTTGAACGTCGATGTTGACACCGAGACTGGTGAGATTCAAGGACTCTTTTAGAACATAGATGATCAAGTATATGATTGAAACGTTTGCAATATGATAAAACGTCGGATATATAAAGACGGTGTTCAGGCTGGGCGGAGATTTAGACTCAACTTCATAGCATGAGAAAGGCAAAGGGACACTGCATAGCTTCTCTGATTCAACTACAGATAAGCGGGAGTACATTTTGATACAGGACTCTTTTCAACCATCTTATACGATATCCTAAAAGAAAGGCCATAGGGCCAGGCAAGCGCTATTTGGCGGGGTGATACCTTCAACAGTAATAGAATGGAGCGCTTGATGTAGATGCATCAATGACATATCTTCCTATCTTGACCAAGGTTTAGTGATGATCTCTCTCCATCTAGTCTCTCCTTTCCTAAGATGGCAATGTAATAGTGAGCCTTGCTCAGTCCGTCCCGCCTTGGACTTATTGCCGTGTCACATGAATTTCAGATCTCAGGCTCTCCTTTTCCTCTTGCTATAAACGGAGAATCGCACAGATGATCAGAAAACCTCAGAGATTGTTCAGTTTAGACCCGCACTTCCTCATCCCTTAAACGCCCTCTTGTTCTCTTCGTCTTTGGATTTTTTTTATCGACTCTTCTTGATTAAACATATATAATGAGAGTTACTTGTAATAAATTCCGGATCTTGAAGTTACAAGACTTTTCTACCTGTTCAGAGATGTATACACAATTAATATACTTAGATGGAAATACCACAAAAAAAAAAAAAAGATTACGATTGGAGGCCCACCACACGCCCGAGAACTCTCGAAGTTCCCCCCTCCAGTTGTGTTACAGCCGGTCTATCAATCTAGGTAGGTAGGCTCTACGCTCTACACCCTATACTCTGGAGTGGGCTCGAACCCTACGCGTGTTTACAGACGGAACTGGACTGGACTGGACTGGGCTAGGCGATGATTAAGGTTGGGGAACTGGGAGCTGACGGGCAGACCGCTATACCACGGGAGGTTTGTTGGAAACCTCCCGGGCCAAGGGGAGATGGGGTTAAAGTCTACTATATACCTATCTACCTACCTAGTAGTTGGCTTCAATGTTAGTGGGCTTGTAGTATTCATACTTGGGTTATTCATACAAACCTAAACTTTACTTACACTCGCAAATGGTGAACTTAAAGCGTGTCCATTCTCAATACTTAGAGTTGACCGTTAAAAGTTGTATCTAACCCCTGTGGAGAGATAGGGGTTGAGGAAAGTTTACGAGCTACGCCCCTCAAGGACTGTCAAGTAAAGTCACTATTTACGGTACCTCTATAACATCAATACTATCACTCTCTCGCCACTTTACCCTCCGAGACAAGGTGAAGTCTCCTCAAGAAGCAAGTTGTCTAGAATATCACGATGCTGTTTGAGAGTACGAACGCAATTCCTATGATATGAAGTTGTTGTTAATGGTTCAAGTTTTAATGAGGACTAGCTAGTCAGCTACGCTCGGGATATCACATGATTGGGAATGATAGCTGATATTATATGTTCTGCATATATATAGAGTCGGGCACCGGTGGAAATGCATGTCATAGGGATTTGGTTGTTGATATTGACTGAAAACCATCTATATCTGCTTCGAGCCTTTACATGGAATCCTATAGACTTCGAATAAAGAGCAGGCTTGCGAGATTTACATAGTAACTCAGCGATAGGATGCCCCAACCTCCGTCAATGCCTAATTGCTCCCATGAAAACAAGAATGAGAAAAACAGCCGAAGCAAAGACTCGCTGTGGTTAAAGTAGCTGGGTAGCTGTAACTGGTCCTTTCTGAACGCCGTGAATGCTAGTAAGACCGCCCGTGTTGATGCTCCGTTCCAAAAAGATATTTACAGCCCCACGTATCTTCATAACAGACGCGCGCCTCGTGTGAATTTCATGCAGTATCCCAGAAGAGAGATGAGCGTCCATCGATCTAGACCAACGCGCCAGGCTGCCTGGGAGATTTTTGGCTTAGTTTTCCTTTTTCTTTTTTTTCTTCTTTTTTCTCATGTATGCCTGCTTCTCTTTCCTTCTCTACCGGACATGTCCTTCCCAAAGTTCAGACCACCCACATCGAATAGCTCTGCAAAGTTGATTGACCGCTTCTGGCCGGCGCCTCTCCCCAAATGAGCCGTCGTTGAATTCCGTGGTCGTGGGTGTCGCTTGTCCTTCCGTAGACGGGCCGGATGAGACATGGACGTAGTGGAAGGGCCCTGATTCGTGTTGTCATTCGTTTTCATCGAATCTGACAAGTCGAGATTTGCGATATTTAGATAAGATTCCTGAGGATAGGGGTGTGAGGATTGAAAGGTGAAGTTTTCTTGTGTCGGGACGGTGATCGTCTGGGGCTCTTCGACAATGGGCTCGACGACCACTGAGAGATGAGAAGCTGGGGACGATGCATCGTTCTGTGATGGCTGCGTGGCAACGGCTGAACGCTGAGGTTCAGGTGAGGAGGCCATCTCGGCTTTGTCGACTTCCTCCTCATCGTCGGTAACCTGAGGAGCCGAGTCCCTGCTGTCTAGGCGCTCGGTAGCCCACTTCCTGACCTGCCAGCCCTCTCCGTCGCCCAGGCCGATATTGCGTCTGTCGAGGAAGAGAAGCAGGTCGTCGAGGCAGTCCTGATAACCGTCGGAGCGGGACTTGGCCTGGGCGGCGACCGAGGTCTTGTACAGCTTGGTGACGGACAGGGCAGCGGCCTTGAAAGAATCGAGCAGCTGCTCGGGTGAGTCAGCGCTCAGGGCGGCTTTGGATGGCGAGGAGCCTCTCATAGCATCCATCATGTGTCGTTACAGGACAAATGCCACTAATGAACTAATGATACGATAGAAATAAACAAGCACACAGCAAGCAAGCAAGCACGTAAAGCGAGGACGAAATAAACCCTTCGGCTCAGTTCTCGCAGGTTCGCAGTCGTTTGATGAGGTTTGGTCTGGGTGGGGGGCCACGGGGCCTGTGGACCACTATGATAGTGATACCGATACTATGCACAGTACCTAACAGACTAACAGTATGGGCGATGCGGGCGGGTGGGCCGGATTCGCCCCAGGTGCTGAAAAGAGTTGTCGTCACCGGCCGCGGCGATTCGACGGGTAGCGAACGATAAAAGACGCTGATTTAACACAGTTGGTGATGCTGCTTCTGCAGGAGACGACTCCAGGGGTGACTGGACTAAGGAGGGCAGCTAGGTGTTGCGAAAGGGAGGATGCGTAGCGGCAGTATGCGTTGTTGAAGATGATGTGGATGAGGATGATGAAGGAGATGATCACGCCTCAGACCTGGTCAGCCCTGGTTCTGCCCTGGTCATGCTGGGACACTTGTGGCTTGCACCTGGTCGGTTAGGTCCTTTTACGTTAGTCGCTGGCTGCGTTGGCCGCCGCTAACAAGGGTTACCCAGGCGGAAAACGGGAAGGTCAGGTGTGCGGCGTTTCTTGGCCACAGTGGAGCCTCCCAGCAGGCCGGAAGGGTTTGGCATTTTGCTTACTGCAGTGGTGTGAAGTATAATACCACCTGCTCCCACCTGCCAGACAAGTAGAGTAGAATGGACACACCCGACTACCTGTACACCACTGGGACAAGGTTAGTGATCATACAAAACCTGATAGTGGTGAAAGCAGAAAAGCTACCTTTTCTTATCCAATGAGTATGTTGTCTGCAAATGGCTTGAATAGGTTTAGTTAGAGCTGGGCTAAATGGATAGAATTGACCTGCGTCTTTTTCTCAGATTTGTTCTTCATAGATAAATGGACTTTCTCCTGGCACGATCAGTGGGAACAACATGTGTTGTGTCCGGGACCTTTAGAATAGCTCCTCCCTATCGCCATCTTCTGCCCAAACATCAAGGGTATAAACAGTTATACTGGACCAAGCAATCACCTATGCCCTATTGCACCCAGTAAAATTGGACCTCCTATAAACTAGAGAGATGTCCATCTAGGTGCCTACCTTTCGTACATAACAGAACGTTAAAGGTAATGTTTCTTATATACCTTTCATCCTGCTGAGCCACGATCGTAGCACATTATGGAGTAACTCTCTCCTCGTTCCTTTGGTCACTCAGCATTACATGAACGTTGATACCTATAACCAATTATTACTTCTCGCTTTGAATCTCTCCATCACAGTACATAAGGCACAACATACATATAGATAATATATCGTTGCTCATTCAGATATCTGCGTCTAACGCGGCCAGAAGCTAACAAAGCGTGGAGGGTACCACAGCTGCTGGGCAGAAGCAGCACGCAAGCGAGATTAAATATGTCTTTTCATCAATGGAATTTAGCTAAGCCCACGACTGATAGCTGCTTCATAGATATCTATTGGGGGTTTTGACTTGTTACCTATAAGAGACGAGGACACAGAGATATGAGAACAAGAGAGTTTCTCAAAAGGGAGACTGCCATGCGATTTCCGAGTATCGGTCTGGTAGATCGGATCTGACTATCGGAACCAGTATTTGACAACATTACCGCTTACCAGTGTCAAAGGGGTCAACTTTATGTACACCCCTTCCGGGATTATGAATGTTAGGTCAGTACAACCCATTCGATACTTTTTCACGCCAAGCACTTAGGCGATAAAAACAAGAACTGTTAGACCTACCGCTAACCACTTACGGAAAGTCTGACAGTTTTTGGTTTTATCGCCTCGGTATTAAGCCTCTATATTTTGCCAAGTTTAGTATAAAGTACTGTAAGGGCACCCTATGCGTGCCCTGTGCGTTAGCCAAAGACGCCCTTAATACTGGTCCAAAATATTTATAAAACCCTGGGAGGTACAAATAATACCCTGGTATAACCCTGGTAATACTTTAGTAACAGCCCTAGTAAAATCGCTGGTAGAAGTATCGAGCTAACATTTATAATCCCGGAAGAGGTGTACTATGTAGGTGCGATATGGTACCTACCACTTACACAGATTCCGATTAGTTAGAGACGCTAGGCAGAACCACTAGGCTTCTTTTGTATTAAAGTGCCCCAGACGCGGTGACGATAAAAGCACCGATAAGGCCCATGCTGTAGGTACTGTACAAGGGTCTTGTTTGTTTCAATATGTACCCCAAGCTCGATATGTTGTACTTTACCTGGGTGTTGGACCTATTATTCCTCTATCCACCACTCGCCAATCTTTTCGACCACCTCCTCCACCTTTAATTCTTACAACTACATTCCGACGCGTTTACCTTGTGCCTGACTCTGCCTTTTCCTCGACCACCTCTACCTTAATATTTTGCACCACCTGCACCATCACCGTTTCGAGTTCTCCGAGCCATATCTCGACAGCAACCTGACCAAGCCCTCAGGTCTCGGGTACTCCATACCGCGCGTCTGAGTCGCGTAAAGTGCTTGCAGTACTACCAATTGCCATGCCTCCACGTTCCAAGCAGAAAGCGGCCGATCCTGACGCGTCTATGTCGGATGCGCCAGGTCCTTCAATGAATAGGCCTGACGAGATGGTGTGTTACATTTGTCGCCCAAGGGATGGCGCGTGTTCTCTAGCCATGCTAATAGTATCTCAGGAGGTTGACGAAACCCCGGACTTCACCGATTCCGACACAAATCCCAACACCACTGCTAGTAGCGTCGCTGGTGACTTAAATGTAGATGGCCGCAGAAAGCGTGCCGAAGCAAATCAGCTCAGAAGGAGTATATTCGGCAGAAAGCATGATGCCTTGGGGGAGTCCAAGGTAAGCCTCGAAGGGCATAATGCTCAGGAAGTAAGTGCTGTGGTCATGTCGCTGATTATCGCGTACCGACAGGAAGATGACAGTATACGGAGATTCCGCTACCTTTTGGGTCTGACTGACTTGTTCCGCCATTTCATCGAGACGAATCCAAACCCTAAGATCCGAGAGATTATTCACGAGATAGATCGTCAAAATGAAGAAGAGGAGGCAAAGAAGAAGAAAAAGGGCGTCCGTCAGGGCGGCGCGGCTACTGGCCGTGCGCGCCGGACCGAGGCTGAAGAAGACGCAGAGTTGCTCAAGGACGAAAGACATGGCGGGTCTGCCGAGACAGTTTTTAGAGAATCGCCAGGCTTCATTCACGGAACGATGAGGGATTACCAAATTGCGGGTCTGAACTGGTTAATCTCGCTACACGAAAACGGCATTTCGGGTATCCTCGCAGACGAAATGGGCTTGGGCAAAACGTTGCAGACGATTTCGTTTCTCGGATACCTACGACATATCATGGGCATCAATGGGCCCCATCTTGTTCTCGTGCCCAAGTCTACGCTTGACAACTGGAGAAGAGAATTTGAGAGATGGACACCAGACGTCAACGTGTTAGTTCTGCAAGGCGCCAAGGACGAACGGCATGCTTTGATCAACGAGCGGTTGGTTGATGATGGGTTTGATGTGTGTATCACAAGTTATGAGATGGTCCTAAGGGAGAAGAGCCATTTAAAGAAGTTTGCCTGGGAGTATATCATCATCGACGAGGCGCATCGCATCAAAAACGAAGAGTCTTCGCTAGCGCAGGTTATCCGGTTGTTCAATTCCCGAAACCGCCTGCTGATCACTGGAACGCCGCTGCAGAATAACCTCCACGAACTCTGGGCTCTCTTGAACTTCTTGCTGCCAGATGTATTCGGTGACGCCGAGGCCTTCGACCAGTGGTTTTCTGGCCAGGGTCAAGATCAAGAAAAAGTTGTCGAGCAACTACATAAGGTCTTGCGACCCTTTCTCCTACGCCGTGTGAAGGCCGACGTCGAAAAGAGTTTACTGCCCAAAAAAGAAGTTAACTTGTATATTGGTATGTCAGACATGCAAATCAAGTGGTACCAAAAAATTCTCGAGAAGGATATCGACGCTGTCAATGGTGCCGGTGGAAAACGAGAATCGAAAACTCGCCTTCTAAACATAGTGATGCAGCTACGAAAATGCTGCAATCACCCGTATCTCTTTGAGGGTGCGGAGCCTGGTCCACCATATACAACCGATGAGCATCTTATCTTCAACTCCGGAAAGATGGCACTACTCGACAGGCTTCTAAAGAAGATGCAGCAACAGGGGAGCCGTGTGCTGATTTTCTCACAAATGAGTCGCCTACTCGATATTCTCGAAGACTACTGTGTGTTCCGTGAATATAAATATTGCCGCATCGATGGAGGCACTGCACACGAAGATCGAATTGCGGCTATTGACGAGTACAATAAAGAGGGCTCGGATAAGTTTATTTTCCTGCTAACGACTCGAGCTGGTGGGTTGGGCATTAACTTGACCACCGCTGATATTGTTGTCCTGTATGACAGCGATTGGAATCCTCAAGCAGATCTTCAAGCTATGGATCGCGCGCATCGAATTGGGCAGACTAAACAAGTAGTTGTTTATCGATTTGTTACGGAGAATGCAATCGAAGAGAAGGTCCTTGAGAGAGCCGCTCAAAAGCTTCGCCTTGACCAGCTAGTCATCCAACAAGGTCGTGCTCACCCTGGTGCCAAGGGCCCCGCCGGCAAAGACGAACTTCTCAATATGATTCAACACGGAGCCGAAAAGGTTTTCCAGAACAAGGGCGCAACTGGTTCTGCAGCAAAAGGCACTGAATTGAATGATGACGACATCGAAGAGATTCTTTCGAAGGGCGAAGCTCGAACGAAAGAGCTTAATGCTAAATACGAGAAATTAGGTATCGACGATTTACAGAAATTCTCGTCAGAGTCAGCTTATGAATGGAATGGTGAAAACTTCAGCGGGAAAAAGAAGGAGATTGGGCTGAATTGGATCAACCCAGCAAAGCGCGAGCGCAAAGAGCAATCATACTCGGTCGACAAGTTCTACCGGCAAGCAATTTACGGGACCACCAAAGCTGAGCCCAAGCCTAAAGCACCTCGAGCACCGAAGCAGATTCCTGTTCACGATTACCAGTTTTATCCCCCTCGACTGCGAGAATTGCAAGATCGCGAGACGGCCTATTATCGGAAAGAAATTGGTTACAAAGTTCCATTGCCTGACGGTGACGACGACAACTTGTCAGAACGTGAAGCCGAACGTGCTTTGGACCAACAAGAAATTGACACTGCCGTTCCTCTGACAGAGGAAGAACAGGAAGAGAAACAGAAGCTTTCATTACAAGGCTTCAGCGACTGGAATCGTCGCGACTACCAGCAATTTATCAATGGCTCTGCACGTTATGGGCGTCATGACTTTGACAGAATTGCCGAGGAAGTTGACAGCAAAACCCCTGCAGAGATTAAAGCATACTCTAAAGTGTTCTGGCAGCGCTACACCGAAGTTGCTGACTATACCAAATCCCTTGGAGTGATTGAGGCCGGGGAGGAACGACTCCGGAAGACTGAGCACCAACGCAAGATGCTTCGGAAGAAACTGCAGCAATATCGTGTGCCTCTCCAGCAGATGAAGATCAATTATTCCGTCTCCACAACTAACAAGAAGGTTTACACCGAAGAGGAAGACCGGTTCTTGCTGGTGCTTCTTGACAAGTATGGTATCGACTCGGAAGCAATTTTTGAACGCATTCGTGACGAGATTCGAGAGAGCCCTCTATTCCGGTTCGACTGGTTCTTCTTAAGCCGAACGCCCGTCGAGATCAGCCGTCGCTGCACTACCCTTCTCACTACTATTGTGAAGGAATTTGAGGATGTGCATCCGACGAAATCGAACGGCGTTAATGGCAAAGGGAAGAGAGAGCCCGAAGACGAGGAGAATGATGAGGACAGCATTCTTGGAATGGCACCAGTTAAAAAGAAGTCAAAGAGCAGTGTGAAGGTAGGCGATTACATCTGCTTCCTCTTACAACCGAATATTTACTAACAATTGCAACAGAATAAAACCCTAGATAATGTCAAGGGCACCAGCAAAGCCAACTCTGCGGCCCCCTCTTCGCGGGCGTCCAGCGTTACCTCCACAACTTCAGTAACAGGGTCCAAGTCTAAATCGAAGGGGAAGAAGAAATAGCGCAATCCATTTCTCAGCAGGACCAAGATAAAGTACTTCGTCAGTACAAACAGCTGACTAGGAACAAGTATTTTTCCACCTTACAATTGCTGTCGAAAGGAGGAGAAAGGAAAAAGCAACCCACGGTACAAACAGGATGGCATGTTCTGATGATCATAGAGGCGTTCCGGGCGTTACTTCGGGTGAACCAGTGGGAATCTGTGATGACGTGTATAAGACAATGGTTTTCGCGCACTGTTTTTCTTCGAATACGGAACCTGCCTCTGTGACCGACCATGTAATGGGACGAGACAGCAGAATAGTTATCGACAGACAGCACATGACTACGATTCAAGGCAGTCGTTGAAATAAGTCGGCGAACGTTATAAGTGAGACGCAAATGGCGGGTTTGTTGGGGGGGTTGGAGGAGTGAGTCTGTCAGCTATGCAGTACAGCGGAGACTTATGTGAAGAATGGGTATGAGATGGAGGAATGCCAATAATACCTATCCGCACTAGCTGGTTTTACAATAGACGATACTTATGACTTATGGTACTTCTGCTTATTGCTCACTTGTGACGAAAGGACGAGTAAATGCCAATGATGGCCTGGTTTCAAGCCTGCGCTCAACAATGAAGGAAAGTCTATACGTGTATTTGATGTGATAGTCTGTTTTATCATTCATTTCACTTTTTTGGAGTCAGATTCGCTTGCCATTTTATGCACCCCCATGCTAATGTCCCATTCTGTTTCATCATTTCACATCGTCACCCGCCAGAACGCCAAAATAGTGGACACCCTTCCCTAAACGCCATCTAGCAATCCGCCTCATGAATTTAAGCATAGAAACTCATCATGGATATCAAATATTAAGTCTCAAGCCAGTCGAGGAAGTCAGGAGTAAAGTAGCTGACGACGATGTTGGCCCCCGCACGCAGGATACCCTCGGTGACTTCAAAAGCCATAGTCTTGAGATCGAAAACACCCGCCTTAGCGCCGGCGTGTACCATGGCGTACTCGCCACTGACGTGGTAGGCAGCTATGGGCAGATCGCGCCCGAGTTCCTTGGCGTCACTGATAATGTCGAGGTACTGGGCCGCGGGCTTGACCATTATGATGTCGGCGCCTTCGTTAATATCTCTCGTGATGGCACGGCGTGCGAGACCACGGCCACCGGGGGGCAGCTGGTAGCACTTCCGATCACCAAACGAGGGAGAGGACATGGCGGCATCGCGGAATGGTCCGTATAGACAGCCGGAGAATTTGGCGGCATATGACATCAACAGCGTCTTGTGTGCGATACCCTCCTCAATCAGCTTCAGCTTGATGGCGCGGATGCGGCCGTCGTTCATGTCAGACGGGGCAACACAATGAGCACCAGCCTGAGCGTATGCTATAGCGACGTCGCTGATACGGTCAACGGAGAGCTGGTTGTTGAGAGAGCCGTCGTCACGTAGGATGCCGCAGTGGCCGTGGGAAGTATACTCGCACAGGCACACGTCTACGGAGATGAAGAGTTGCGGGAAGCGCTGGCGCAGGAGTCGGATGGCTTGGATAACGGGGCCTTTGGGGTCGTCGGCGGCGGTGCCGAGGGCGTCCTTCGTGTTGGGTTGTAGGGGGACACCAAACAGCATCACAGACTTGAGACCCTTGCGCACAAGCGGCTCGAGGAAAGGGACCAGCCTGTTGAGACCACGGCGGCATTGTCCCGGGAGAGACGGTATGAGGGTCTCATCATCTTCGATATCGGAGATGAAGAGAGGATAGATGAGCATAGACTGTGTCGTGCTTGAGTCAGCCAGTGTTCTTGTTGCGGTGACGAGAGAGAGGAAGGAGGGAACGGACCTTGGTCAATTGGCGGTCGGCTTGCCAGGCCCGAGCAAGCGGATGGTGATAACCACCGTGCAGCTGGCTCGAGATGTCGCCCGAGATGCTTACGCTCGTGGCGGCAGTGCTTGCGTAGGACATGGCCCGCGAAATGTGCGAGGTGCGGTCGTCGACGGTCGAGACCGACGGCGCACCGGCCCCAGGAGCCCGGCGGCGGGAGTTGTTGCCATCACGGATGGACAGATCTTGAACTAAGCTTGAGAACGACATGACGGCGGTACTGATAATGGTGGTGCTCCTTTGCGTGTTGCGCCACTGGTCTGTGGGTGAATCCGAAGACGGGTAGAGTTGGAGCACTCGGTCTAATCAATTGAGTCCTTGGGTTAGGACGAGAATGAATGAGGGGCTACAAGCACCAAGACAATACAGGACAGCCAAATAGGCTCGTCAACAACGGTTATATGAGAGGTGATGGACACTTGCAGAAGTGCAATGTAGACGAAACGCCAAAGTTCAATCGTCACTGTCAGACAGTCTGTCTAGTATAAATGGTGGGGAAGCCGAAGCGTTTTTTCCCTCTAGGGTGCTTGCTGTCTTAGTATTTCCTTGTCCTCCATTGGCTGCGTGTAACGGAAGCTGCATGCTGTAGATTTGCCTCTTCGGCTTGCCCCTCGGAGCGCGGGATGCGGCTTCCCCCACCGAAATTCGCTCTCGCTTTGGGAGTACCGCTACCGAGAAGTGGGTTCTAGTAGCCAGTTAGCTGTCTGAAAACACACATTTACCCACAAAAATAGCCTACCTAAGTAGGTAGGCACCTAAGTAGACATGGGCCTCGGCTTCTCTAGTTATAGCACTCTCCGCGACACTCTCCCGCGACTACCTACCTAGGTAAGTAAGTAGCACTGTCCGGGCAGGTTCAGTAATCTCTTATGAATAAGGTAACTTAGGTAATTCAGGTATTCACATATGTAGGTAGGCACTCTCTTCGTCGGCCAGCAACTTTCAATGAGTACCTACATGTAGGTAGGCATAGTCTCATGGCGATTTCTTCAGTCCACTAGATACCCTATATCCCGATTTCTTTTCTTCCTTTTGTATATTTTGTCTATCACATATCTGTATATATATCTCTCCTGAGATTAAGAAAAGCTCACTCCAGCCTCAGCTCCACGGTTACTTTCAGCTGTCACAATTACAGAGCGCTACATGAAACCTAGACGTTTCCAGATGAAGCTTACACCACCGAACAAAGCTGTCACTCCAGTGAACACAATCACGCTGCTATAGCTACTAGTGTAGCCAGATGTCGCCGTCTCTCCTGCCCACAACGAGCTGCGTATGAGGGTCTCGCTCAATGATCCGGCGACCACGTTGCCGACTCCTCGTCCCGCGCAAAGGAACCCAAATACCATGTTCGGGTCCACTTGCCCCCTGTTGCTGTTCTGTGCCTCTTGTGCTATCTCCCTCATGATTCCGGGCCAGGCCGACGTGAACGACCCGGCGAAGAGGCCGTAGACGATGCAGAAGAAGTACAGCAGCCCCAGTGTTGACGATAGTCCCCAGATAACGAGCACACTTATCGTAGCTCCGATGGTGGACAGAAGAATACAAGTTGTGACGTGGAGTCTGTCGATAAACCAGCCCATTGCCACACATCCGAACACAGATGCGACGTTAACGAGCAGGATTGTCGTAGCTGCCGAGAGAGACGGCGCGCCTAGTATACCCCGTGCAAAAGTCGGCAGATAAACGCCGGGTAGAAAGTAACCCATTGATTCGACGATGTTTGCCGCTTGGTATACCAAAAAGGCCGGGGTTACGAGGAACCACAAGTTGAAGGGCTTGACGTGGCTTGTCGCCGACGGCGGCAGACGGGGCTTGATGAGGAAGGCCGCCGGTGCTGCTAATACAAACAGCAAACCTGCCCACAGTCGCAGTGTGTTGCGGAAGCCGAGAGCGCTGAGAAGCCACTGCAACACGAGGGGCAAGATAACACCTGCTAAGCCCGTCCCCGACCACATAATGCCATACGCTAGTCCTTTCTTCTTCACGAACCACTCGTCCAGATACTAGCGGTAGCCTCAGTTAGCCATGGCTTCTCCGTGGATCACTCCGTCTTGGGAAGAGGTAGCCCTCCATCCTACACACTAGGTGGAAAGCGTCCATTCGCGCTTCTAGACAGGTATGCATGGTGCCACAAAGAGTGAGTACTCGAGATAAAACCTACCACGATACAGGGACAATAGGTGAGTCCCCCGCCCAATCCATAGGCAACCCCCTGCGAAATAACTAGGTGCGTGGTTGTAGTTGCGAACGAGCTCAATGCCAACGCTAAGGCCGTGATGAGGAGGCCCAGAAGGGGAAAATATCGCGTCCAGCGTCCAAATGTCCGGCAAATTCCCATAATTATTGGGGATGCTAAATACATGACACCCATGGCACTTGTGCCAATGACCGCTATATTAGGCTGTCCAGCAAATGGCTCATGTGAATTATAATAGTCCTGGAAGACGCCGAAGGCGAAAGGGAACCCTGGAAAATGGCGACTTAGTATGTTACCTCCACGATTTTCCATACAAGAGAAAATGACAAGGAAACACATACCCCATATTAGTGCGTCTACTATAAAGACAGCCGTGAGGAAAAGCCACGCATCCTTTCCACAGTCCACAGGCGGGAGTGAAAACTCATGTCCCCGTATAAAGTCTTCTTCGTCTGGAAGCCGAGCATTAACGGCTACGAAGAATGCGCCGTCGCTTTTCTCCTCAGCAGAAGGGGTACCGGGTGTCATGCACTCGGGAGTTTGGCCCATAGGTGTAACCATGAACTCTATGTTGTTGCAGGCCATCATACGCAGAGGCTAGGCTATTTGACCTTGAGATGCCTCGAAATGAGCGGATAAACACTGATTGTTGTTAGTAAAACTTATGAGGAGATACAACTATCGATTCAACTATAAATGCTTAGATCGATGTGGTGGTCTGTAAAGGTCTTGTTCTTCGATAGATTGACAGGAAGGGCAGATATACTTTGTTCAAACTCGCCGATGACGGGCCTAGGCGATGCAAGATGGAACTCTCACGTAAATTTTACCATGCTTCGTCGATGTGCTATTACGCCACGAGACCGGAGACAAACCAAACAGTCCTGGAGTCACATTGCTGCAAGATTATCACGATGGTGCAACTCCTTTATCGGCTCAAGAAAGGCCCATACTGGGTCTGTCACGATACATATATCGGCAACAATACGGTGAGACTCGGTCATGGGACCGAATCACCCCGGCTCACAGCGCTCTCTGATATGAGGCTCAGAATCATTTGTTGACTTCTAGCTCTCATTCACCGGAACAGCTGTTGCTACATTAAAGCAGCGCACACAAGGTAGTCATGCTTAGTGATAGGGTTGCACTTCAAAAAGCTACGGTCTTGCACGTGCAAGTTACGAACTCAGTATAGCCAATTACGAGCGACAGTTCGATAAATACCTATTGCCTTTACCAACAAATCTGAACCAACCTGAGAAGACTTGGGACGTGGTGGCGGGTCGTGATCACTTATCGGATTTTTTCCTTCTCGTCTCGCTAACATGACAATTTGTTATACCCAAAACGTTTGTTGGTATGGAGTACACGGCATGCGTTGCCGATGTTTCTCCAGACCGCCGGAGACCTTCCGTTAGGCTGTACCTGAACCACAACACGTAGATACTTGGATGTTGGGTGTTAACATAGATCTGCCGGATTTCCTGCCTAATTAGTCCCATTTTGCGTTTCATCGCAGAGTGCTTAGCACACGTGGGTTTTCTCTCTCTCGACTTTTATCCCCGTAATTCAATGCTGAAATTCGATATATCGTTTCTTCCAAAAAGTTTGATAATCAGGTATTCATGCTTATTATACAACTTGATCGTGATCATCTCGGATGTGTTCCAACGGGAGGGTATCTTGAAGTTGCAGTACAGTACAGTATAGTACAGTATCCATCATGGATCGTCGTCTTTATCTTTATCATAATCATAATCATCATTCATGATGCAACAAAACCGGGCTCCTCTTCCGCCAACCCCTCCTCCCCTCTCAGTCCAGTTCACTCCCTCTTCCGTTGTGCTTGCTTCTCCCCACCATTGCGAGATCGGACACTTCGCTGGCTGGTTTCATTCATGGCCCATGCGGTTGTCGCTTCCACACTTATCCCTTGTGGTTGTTTAGTAGCGATACTTGCGACGGGACGAGAACCGAGAACGACGGCTTCCTCGGCCGTCTGTGCCGTGCATGCGGCGGGTCCCGGCTGCCTGTGATTTGACACTGTTAGTGGTGATGCCGTCGGATCGGGTACGTGTATGCCGAAGGTGAGGTCTTGGTGTCTGTGCGATATAGGGATGACACCTGGGGTGCTGGGGTGGGGTTGATTGATTGGTTGATGTATATATTGAGTGAAGGATTTTAGCCACGACGTACCTTTTGCCCTGGCCGATGCGTGAGCGTGCCCTTGAGCTTCAGAAGCGCGCCGCTGACCTTGTCGCCGAGCGTCACGTGGCGCTTCTGGTGATGATGCACTTGGTGGTGATGTGTTGAATGTTGATGATGCGCCGGCTGCGTACGGCCGAATAGACCGTGGTGGCGACGGGTAGTGGTGGTTTTGGTGGTACTGTGGAGAGGCATCTTGTGTATTTATGTGGCTGTGATGGTGTTGTTGTCTGTTTGTTTTACAGTTGGTCTTGTTGTATTTTATTTGGAGGCTTTGGTAGGATTGAGCTGACTGAGGGTCTGATGATAGGATTATTTAATCTGAACGTGGAAAGAGCTGCTCTTTTATATATACTATGCAGGTAGGTATTCCTTCAATAACTTCTCTCGACGACCTACGTAACATCATGAGAGAAACTTGGCAACGGGCCAATCAAAACATCATCGGGAAGCTTTATTCGAAAGGATTGGGAAGTTCAGTTCTCGGCTTAGCCTATCGGGTCGCTGAGGGCTGCAAAGCCACACCCCTCCTTCCGGGTGTCAAATGATGTCAAGCCTTCCATAATCAAGATTGCACGGCGACTTACAAAGGGAGCCGGGCGTTATCAGATGCCTGGTTAGGTATGCGTTCCTGAGCAGGCCTGCGCCACAAAGACCCCTATGACGTAGGTATATAGTGGAGTAACGCTAGATAGGGAGTGCGGGGCAAGCTGCCTGATTGGTGGGGTAGAAGCTGTCTCGGCTGTCACACACACACACACACACACACAGAGCTTGAAGTGGGATGACGACGACGATGATGCTGCTGATGTTTCGCAGAGAGATATTTGATACGCAATGCTCGGGCCGAGTCAGAGTTTCTAAGTTCAGATTTATATGAATCGAGAACTTGTGTATCTAGGCCTTAGAGACAAAGATCAATAGAGAAAGATGTAGACCAGTGAGATTCACGGGAAGCAACAACTTGTAATTGCCCAAGGCTAAAAGAAAATGACATACTATATGTCCCGTTATTCTTGTGTATCAACACCCACCTTGACTACCGTGTCAGCCTCAAGGCGACGGAAAGACATACGGCAACACACCCAAATTTAACTAAATTTTGAAGCGAATATAGGGGTCACTTTGGCAGTATCAGGCAAGCTGATATGAGGCACACTCATTCGATCTAGGGTGTATATATCTAAAGGATATCTGTCTACAAGTAGCTGACTTAGAGGTTGGCTAGTCCAAGCATTTCATCTCTACCTTAACTTAAACACTCGTCAGGTTCTTCTTGATTTTTGCCAGGTCGTCTTGTGAAAACCCCAGTTTGTCCATGGCGAAGTTCTCGAACCCTCCGTACTGCCTCTCAAGGCCCTTGACAAACGCGCGCCAGCAAGACTTCCTCAAGCTGACCAAGTTGTAAAACCCGGGTTGATCCTCGCCGTAGGCATCAGTTCCATTTCTGGCGAATTCAAGAAGCATGGTGCGCACGGGTTCGGTGCCGATGCGTGACAGTTGCCAGTCCGTTGCGATGACATCCTCGGACGCGCCGGCAAGGGCGAGGAGCAGGCCACCGAAGACGCCGGTCCTGTCTCGGCCAGCTGAAGACAGATAGGTTAGTTTTACCATGACCAGGAGAATCAATCCCCCCCCAGATTGTTATTATAGTGCAGTGCGCGTGGTGAATGGAAGAGGGAGGAAATGCGTCAGCACTCACCGGTGCAATGAACCAAGAAGGGATCCTGCGGCCGGTCCCGGACATGTTCGAGGATGGCCTTCCAGCTCTCGGCATAAATGTCGATGACCTCGAGGTACATAGTCTGGTAGCCGGCCTCACCCTCGCCCTCGACGAAAGTATTTAGGTCAGGCTTGGAGTCTGGGCTGCTGCTCTGGATCCAGGTGTTCTCGACGCCGTCGATGACGGGATCGGGCATGCGGGAACGCTCATCGGGCGAGCGCAGATCGAAGACACGCTTCACGCCCAGCTTGCCGGTTAACACGGCTTTGCCATTGTCCGTCAGCCCGCCTATAGCGCCGGATCGGAAGGCGTAGTTCGCCCTCAGGGGACTATCGGGAACTAATCCGAGATCCCGTGTATTAAAAGTCCCGTCTAGGAAGACGAAGGGCGGCGAGGTTATTACGGGTCCATATTGCTCTGGTGATAGAGCGTTGTTTACGTCTGTCTCGGCGAGTTTGACGAAGTCGGCTTTTGAAGTGGCCATTGTTGAATGCACATACACGGTATTGCAGCGGGGTATTCTTCAACTGAGTAATAAGAGAGCTTGCTGTTGGCGATGACTCTATCGACGAAGGTCTTATTTTCTCCGTTTCAGTCGAAGCCTTGGTTACTCTAATATTGTTAATAAACAGTCTCTTGAGTCTCAAATAGAGATTCCATACGACAGCACACGAGTGTGTGTTATTATGCCTAATATCCATCGTCGGTGACGATTGCAGAATACCGAGCGCCCACCCCCGGCCGGCTCATCTTACCGACACCCCACTTCGCATGGCATCAGGGATACTGTATTATACGAGATACGGCACTGACAAAGAACGAGACCCGTGCTAGACTCGAGTACCAAAGCGTTGATAAATTCACAATCCAGTTACTCGCTAATTCGGAGCATACGTCCACAGGCGTTGCACCGGCATGGCAGCTCATACGAATCACGAGAGCGCTGTGTTAGGACACCGACCTTTCTGCTATCGACCCGTCGAAGGCCTCGTCTATAAACTACCCAAGGTCAGGAAGTTTCAGAAGCCGCAATTCGATAGCTTCAATTCCTTGCTTGATGTCTCTTTATTCGCTGATATTTGATCGCCCAGAAGCACCGACAAATATTGATTCGCTACAAAATGGTGATCGAATAGGTAGTTTTGAGAGAAAGATATACGGGCTGATGAGTGTAACAGGGTATTGTACTACAGATACAATATTGAACTCATGCAGGTACAACTAAACTACCGAATCCGGAAAGAATGGGGATGGCCGTTTATCTTATCGGTCTACCGATGATTGTTTCGTGCCTGAACAAACACGGCCCAAGATCCAGACCCAACGCGATATCGGCCACACCAAATAATGGAGAATGGATCTGTGTGGTACCGGTAGATACATATGTACAGTAGGTAGTTGTCCTATTGCTTCCGTTCGGACGTATCGATCATTATGGGGTCTCGGATATCTGACCCAAATCGAGCTCTTTAGTGTAACTCATACTATGAGAGAGATCATTCGCTCCGCACAGAGCCAAACACCAACGCCCTATTGACAATATGGCGAATTTATGAAACTCAACTGTGGAATTGCGCGCACGTTAAGATGTCTTAGCTACTGTAGAGTGGATTAGGACCAGTCACCACTATTTTTTTTGAGCTAAACTGGACTACCAGACGGATATTTAACTGGTTACTGCACGTTGGTGTCAAAGCCCGCTGTCTAGCCAAGTGCTCTTCCACCAGTGCCCAGGTCGAACCATGGCCTGGTTATATTCGGTCGCCGCCGTTGTCGGGCTAAGCAGTATCGTCAGGTTTGGCCAGAATGCCGCCGACGCTCTTTTCGCAGAGACGCACTGCTACCAGGGGGTCCGAACGAACGGAGCTAGCGATGCCGATGTAAACTGCTTCTCCGTGTCGCCCAGGGGGAAGTTCTCTAAAGTGTTCAGCGTGGGCAGCGACTCAAAGCTCGCCGAGACTGCCCGTCCGGGCTATGCCATGCCCGGTCTCTGGGACGGCCATGGACACTTGCTTCAGTATGGCGAGTTTCTCAATTCAGTCAACCTTTTTGGTTCAACGACCATGGACGAAATCCGTGGTCGCGTCGGTAAATACGTGGACGAAACCCCTGGGGCGGGGACTGCTCAGGAATGGATTAGAGGTGTCGGGTGGGATCAGATGGCTCTCGGAGCTATGCCGACTGCTGTGAGTTGATATGCGTCATGCTCACATAGCAGTGCCGGCTTCACCATTTCAATTTGTTAAGCTGACATGCTATCCAGGCGGACTTGGCGGCAGATGAGAACCTGAAAGGGCTATATATCATGCTCGATCGAGTAGATGTGCATTGCATATGGGTGTCTCAGGCCGTTCTGGACTTACTACCCGAGGACTTACCTGATGTCCCTGGAGGAGAAATTGTCAGAAACCCGGGGATGGGTGTCTTTTGCGATAATGCCATGGCTCCCGTGATAGCTTTATGGCCGAAACCAGACAACAAGAAGAAAGCAGGATTCTTGAAAAGTGCGATGAGACAACTGAATCAGTATGGATTGGTGGGAATGCACGATGCAGGTGTCAGTGCGGGCAACCTGAACCTCTTCAAGGAGCTGGTAGGAAGCGAGGACTGGACTGTCAGAGTTTACGCTATGGCCGAATACTACGATCGGAACGCAGTTTGCCCAGATCCAGTTGAGCGATACAATGATCCGAACGGCTTCCTGAATATCCAGAGCGTCAAATTATTCGCAGGTACGTATACACATAATCCCGCCCTTTTACGATGTCCGGTTCCTCATATTTTGACGTAGATGGTGCCCTCGGAAGCTGGGGCAGCGCGATGATCGACGATTATGCAGATCGACCAGGAATCAAGGGTTCTCTGCTCGTCAATGCATCCGAACTGACCTATCGGGCCGTGTCCTGGGCGACCAAGGGGTTCCAAGTCAATATCCATGCAATCGGTGATCTTGCCAACCGCTATGCCATTGATGCCCACATCGCGGCTCTGAGACTGCTGTGTCCCTGCGAGCCTCTCGCAGACTGCCAAGCGCGGCATCGCTTCCGCATCGAGCATTCGCAGATCATCCACGAAGATGATCAAGCGCGCATGCACGCTATCGGCATCATACCCTCTATCCAGCCAACGCACGCGACATCAGATATGGCGTACGCCGAGCAGAGACTGGGCAAGGTCCGCACGGCCAAAGAAGCGTATCGCATGCGCTCGCTCCTAGACATTAGACCGATCCTAGGCAGCGACTTCCCCGTCGAGCCGGCGGACCCATTCCAAGGTATCTACGCAGCGGTGACGCGGAAGAGCCCGCACACGGGGCACGGCGCGAACGGGGCCCCCGAGGGCTGGCATACCGAAGAGGCCCTGACGCTCGACCAGGCCATTCGGGGCTTCACAGAAGGGCCCGCCTACGGCGGGTTCATGGAGGGAAAGACGGGGGTTATCCAGCCTGGCGCGTACGCTGACTGGATCGTCTTCGAGAAGCCTCTCGAGGACATGGATATTGAAGAGCTTCGCTCCCTGAAAGTCAAGGAGACGTGGGTTGCAGGTAAAAGGGTCTATAACCGTGACGAACATACGTAAAACGTTTAGATATTCTGCGCGTATGTATCTATGTATAGAAATCAGCACGTCGAGGGCGAGTGATCGTTTGCCGCGTGTTTGTGGAAGATCTAGACGCTTAGAGATAGATATCGGCGTTCAGATAATAGGTATGGCGCTCAGTTGTCTATTTTTTACGTGAATCAACGACACTATGACGAAGTTGATGTTATTGTATTACAGCTAAAGGTCAAAGAGGTACCGGCTTGGCAATTCAGCAGCTTTGGCTGAGCTGCGAAATGTCCTGAAAGTAATTTGGACACCGAAACGGCCAAAGCAAGTATTGCTGCTATCACTCCCGGCGAATTTCCGAGTTCATTGTGGATGAAGCCCCAGATAATGCTGGTTTCTACAATTCCCGTACTCTCAAGAAGTAGCAAAGACCTTAGGGGAGAGCTTAAGGCATGTACTTACGAGTCGAGTTGAGTACTATGGCTGGCCCAAGTGAATGGATATATTGAAGAAAGGTGGTCGTCATTGGACCATTTATATGAGATAACATTGTGCTTGCGTTCAACGATGATAGCTATCTTAAAAAGGGGAGAGTCCCAAAGTCAGTGATCGAACCTAGACCTTCGCCCTCGAGTATACTTCGCACAGCGGCCCCGCGTGTGGCGTCACCAGGCGCTCTACCAATAGCCTAGTAGTATACCATTTTAGGTTAGTTCATCATGTCGCTGCTTCAAATGCAGTGTCAAGCTACACGTGCATCAGGATGGGACTGCCAGCTTGAACTTAGCTAGGGCGAATTAAGCAAGAGTAAAAGCGGCAGGTGAGCTAAACTTAATTGAGTATCTACTTTACAAGACAGTAAAACCTACAACAACTTATCTATCGTGGATGACGGCCGCACCGGGAGCTTCAATCCATGATTTTTTGGAGCTTCATTCCACCACAGCCTGAATTCATACTCTATTTGGCTTCACCGCCGACCACAGCCATGTGTAGGTAAGAAATAGGGCCATCTCACATACGAGGTCAGTGCCAATTGCAAGCCAGCTAACCCGGCGCTTAGAAACCACCACACATAGTCTGTCTCTCCAATTATGCGGTCGCTGGTGACTCGCCATGTCTTGCGACGCCCGCCGCCTGCGACTCGAGGCATGGCCACATTGTCTCTCGGCTCGCATGCTCCCCGGCCGACCTTTCGCACATTCCCCGTCGGTTGTCGAGTGGCTCGAACAGCTCAGCGAAGGCCCTTCCTCAAGCTCTTCCAGAAGCCCCCCCGCACCCTGAAAGATGTCGAGGCCGAGCCGGGTTATGAGACGCTCCTCACCTACCGCGCTGCCGAGAACGACAATCTTCGCCCGCCCCCGATGTCCGAATTGGCCAAGGCATGGCGGGACTTCTTCTCCTTCAAAGAAAAACACAATCGTAGGGTCAACTCCACACAAGCTCTATGTGCACACCGGGTGCTCGAGTACTTCATCAAGCGCAGCGCCATCGACGATGATGCCCTCTCCCTGAACGATATTCACCTAGCTTTGCGGTGCCTAGAGAAGCCCCCGAGAGAAGACCCACGTGCTCATCTTGAGCTCTCGAGGGCCCTATTCCAAGAAATACGACGGAGGGAATCCGGGCGTGCTGACGATATTACATCGGACCCTCGTCAAAGGGACAGCTCGACTAAGTCGAAATACCTGTACTCTTTCCTGGTTGTACTATCGCAATATGGAAGAGCACTCGAGGCGAAGGATATCTTTTTGGAAAACCTCCAAAACACAAACCAGCCTACAAATACGGCATTCGACCCCAGGGTCTGTCTGCTTCCTGTTATAAATGGTCTCGCTCGGGAGGGACAGGAGCAGGCGCTTCTTGAAGTTGTGGAAGAAGCCATTAAAACTGGCATCCCGTACGATAATAACATCCAAGGTGTCATGACAAGTTTCTATGCACAGCGCGACGACTTTGAGGCAACCAAATTCTGGTGGACGAGACCTATACGCGAAGGATTGCACCCTGCGCCTAGAACGTACTACGACGTTCTCCAATTCGCTCTTAGGAACGACCGCCGAGAGTGGGCTATGGAAATTTACGAAGACCTCATTACCCAAATTGAATCGGGGCCTCTGGGTGAATCAAAAGCCTGCTGGGATGTGTCGTATCAATTCGCTTTCCTCCTGTTAGGCAAGAGCATAGACCAAATCGAGCACATGTTCAATGTCGCAATTGACCGTACCAAAGATAAGCCAAAAGCTCGGCCAAACATGGGGTCCATTAATTGTCTCCTTCAATGCGCCATCGATAAGGATGATCCATACTCGGCCGAACGGTTCATCGCGTTGTCTAAGAAGTTCGGGTTTGAGCCGGATTTGTCTACTTACATTCTTCAAATGGAGTATCGACTTCGCGCCAACGATTACGACGGTGCATTCGCCACATACCAAGCGCTGCGTAACCTCGGATCATCTAAGGAGAGGGAGCTGCCTGTGCTAAATAAGCTAATCCGCAGCTTATGCGGATCCTCGCGACCTGATTATGAAAAGGTACTTGACGTGACGAGCTACTTAGAGCAACGGCACGTAATTCTGGAACCAGAAACGGTGGTTTCGATATGCATGGCTTTCATGAGAAATGACGAGACATACGAAGTCATTGACACGCTCTCCCTCCATACGGCGCACTATAGTATCGCTGAACGTGAGACGGTGCGTAAGTCCTTTGTTGGTTATTGTCTTGATGAAAAGAACAGTACAGCACGGGTGTGGGATGCCTACTCTTTACTTCGTCAATTCTTCCCGGAGACAGAGAATAAGGCTCGAGAGTCTATCATGGACGCCTTCTTCGACAGGCGACGTCCAGACATGGCCTGCCACGTATTTGGTCACATGCGCTCGCATGATAACATACGGCATCGACCGACGCTGGACACTTATGTACGCTGTTTGGAAGGGATTGGGCGGTGTCCTGACGTGGATAGTCTGAAGATGATCCACAACATGATGAAAATGGACACCACTATTCAACTCAACACAAAACTGTATAACGCGCTGATGATCGGCTACGTTGCGTGCGACGCCTCGCACCGGGCACTGGATTTTTGGGAAGAGATTACCACATCACCTGAGGGACCTTCCTACGCGAGTCTTGAAATTGTCTTCCGCGCCTACGAAGTACAGCCTTATGGTGACGAACCGGCTAAGGAACTTTGGACAAAGATCACAAAGATGGACATCGATGTACCGGAACACGTCTATGCGGCATACTTGGCCACGTTAGCTGCCCACGGCCATTTAACAGACGTTAAGCTGCTTTTGGATGGTTATGATGGTATCATCGGGAGGCGTCCAGATTTTCTGACGTGAGTGTAGTCTATATCTCAGGAACTGCCTTCATACTGACGAGAAACACAGCTTTGCCTACGTGTATAACGCCTTCCCATCCCAGGAGATGAAAGAGGATTTTGAGTCCTGGTCACGGCATGAGTATCCACAACTCTGGGAGTCACTCACCCAAAAGCATCGTCGGAAGCAAGACGAGGACGGACTGTTACAGTTCAAGGTTTCACGGCCGTGGAAGGCATGATCTGTACAATACACTTTTTATACACAGTGGATATATGCTATCTGTACATAACATAAAAGCGGCAAGATGTTGTAGTATATTCGAATCTGTCTTAAAACCTCACTGCCTTGGCCGTGGAAGCCATATTCTGTACGAGCATTTTGTCGGGTCCCCTCATTAATAACTCGGGGTGTCGGTGTACGCTAGGATGTAGACCGAGTCCGATCGCTCTTCTAATTGCCTTGGCCATCTTGCGTTGGTTTACTGGACTCAACCCGGTCTCTACAGAGCGCATTATGCGGCCATGTGGCGTTATAAACTCGGAAATAACGGAGAAATTCTGCGAAGTGCGCATTAGTGACCATCTCATCCTTTTCTGGATCCACGCTCTCATATCACTTCGTAGTAGACCAACACTTTTGAGCTTTGCAGCTCACCTCCCACGAGCATTGTTTCATCGAGCCCCTATCTGCGTCCATCTGTGTGATATCCGGAAGGGTAAAATTATAGAGGAAAGAAAAAAGGGGGCGGCTACTCACCCTATACATATCCAAGGGCCGCAGACCCAATAAGTCCACGAGATCCGTCTTGCGCGCCGTGGCCTTCCGCCACTTGGCCATCTCGGAGGGACTCATGTCGTGGGGCGAGTAGACGTCGCCGGGGCGCCACCGACGCGGCAGCTGGCGCATGTAGTCGTTCGTGCGGTCCGAGCCGCGCATCTGCTCCTCGGTGCGCCTGGCCCCGCCGCCGCGGCGCTGCCGTACGTTCTTGAATATCTCGTTCGCGGCTCGGGTCGGGTCGGCGCCGCCGTCGAGGTTGAGCATTGAGGAGGTCGTGTTCTTGATGTCTCGGACTGCGGATTGGGTGAAAAAGAAAATGTTAGAGAGAGTCGTCTTCGTTCGTCGGTCTCTTGAGAGTGGGGGAGGGAGGCAGGGAGGGTATGCGATGGGTATTTTGAAGCTGTGGAGGAAGAAGATGGATGGATTGGTGGCTTACGGGCTTGGGGGGCCGCTGTTGTTGATAGAGATGCCTTGGGCGCTTTTAGACTGGATATACCCTGCCTGATGGCGGACAGAATCGGTATCCGTGGTGGCATTTTGGCTTGTGAGAGACAACTGCTGTCTGTTGGTGTTGCTACTCTTTTGACGATGCTAAGGTAGAGGTTAATTGGCGTTGTCGGTCAAAAAGGTCAACTTCGATAATAAAGTGGGGCTTGGTATGCGGCTGGCGTACAATAGTGGGGATTGGATGGCTTGATTGACCAGTAGCTGACTGGGTTAGTGGGTCCCTGTCAGGTCCCTTAACCAAAATTGTTTTCTTAACGCCGCTGCAAGACAAGATTCATTGAGAACTTGTACCAAAAAATCGCCGCCACACTCACTCACTTATTAGCTTTCGCAACTTATTTTCATATCTGAACCGAAATCAGCCGCTTGCTCGCTGCATTGATACCGCCAACGAGGGGGACATCGCAAAGATGGTTCGCAAGCTCAAACATCACGAATCAAAACTGGTAAGAGCTTTCCTAACTGCAGGCTAAGACAATGCGAGAAGGACATGCTAACGTATATTCTAGTGCGTATTCTCATCGCACTTGAAAAATCACTGGCCACAAACCGCGTGCTGACGTCCTCCAGGTTGAAAAAGACAGATTTTATTTCCTGGAAACAAGATAATGATCATCGCGATGCAGCTGTGATTCGGAGATGTACGTTCAGCATTGTCTTTTCCAGTGCTCTCTACGAGCATGACCTTGAAAGACTACGTGCTAACCCCTTATCATAGATATGATTCAGGATAGAGGAGATTATCAGAAGTATGTCCAGCTTGGTAGCTCCCCGCTGAAGAGACGGCATACTAACGCTCGATCGACAGGTACAACAAGCTGTGCGGTGTGAGTTTTTGCTTTTCGACAAACTGCGACTGATCAGCTCTAACGTACATTGCCAGTCATTACGGCAACTCGCACACAGGCTCTCTCTTCTACCTCCAGAGAATGCGACCCGTCAAAAGGTAAGGGTTGCTGCTTTCAATCCCGTCAGCATTAAGAGCATTCTTAAAATGTCTGGTGCTCTCTGGCTCCGACGCGCAACTCAATCTTGAGAGACGAAGTGGCTGACTTTCGGCGACGTAGCATGAGAAATTATTACTAGAGAAATTGTACGACATGGGGATACTCTCGTCGACCTCCAAGCTCTCGAATGTTGAGCACGGCGTTACCGTTTCAGCCATGGCACGTAGCTCTACCTGTAATTGGACGTGCCATGCTAACAACAGCTACCAGGCTAGACGGAGACTTCCTGTCGTGATGACCCGCTTACGAATGGCCGAGAATGTGCAAGCGTAAGTCAATATTTTGCCAATCCTTTGAGTGTTCTAAGCTCAAATCAAGGTCTGGCTCGCTGAATTGCATGTTTTAGAGCGACGAAGATGATAGAACAGGGACATGTACGAGTCGGAGTCGAGGTAAGTCCCGTCACTCTCACATGCCCATACGAGACGTCTCTATACTCAAGTCTCTGACCCGATGTCCTGAAGTGTATAACGGACCCTGCCTTCTTCGTTACGAGGAATCAGGAGGATCTGGTTACGTGGACGGCGGATAGTAAGATTAAGCGCAACATCATGGTTTATCGCCAGAAGCTCGACGACTTCGAGCTCCTGTAATATTGGACCTAGGGGTGGAAATATCGGTGAAAACCAAGGCACGCTCGGGGCACATGGCGTCTGGGAGTTTCGGCTGGGCTGGTAGTACTTTATCATATTGAGTAGAATTCACTTAGTTGTTGCCACGACCATCCAGCCTTGAGTAGTTATGAGCGTATTTGAGTGCTACCACACTATTAACATTCAACTGCATAATGGATACCTGTATCATTCTAGTCCTCCTGGGTTTCCTCGCATAATCAGTGTGCACGTACTTGGTCTTAACCCGAAATAAGCAGTGCATCATGATCAGGAGCGTCGTCATGATCGACCTTTTCATAGGCATACTCATCGTCATCCCCCTTGTCACTTGGTACATCGAGTCCCTTCAAGTCCTTGACTATGGCTCTAGTCTCTGCGACAACGGGGCCGAATCCAGTACTATACTCCCAAAAATAATCCGTCCCAAGTTGGCGACTAATTGATTTTGTCAGGTCGCGCCCGCCCCCGCTTGGCTCTTTTAAGGTGGTTATGTCCCTTATGATCTGGGCGATCGAACAACAATCGCTGATTAAATCCGTGGGCACGAAATATGTGGGAGGAAACAGCTGGTGCAGTGTGCCGAGAATCATTGCCTCCTCTTCAAAATTGTACGCAGTTTGACCGAAGCGCAGTTCTCCCTCCAGTTTCTGAAGAGGTGCGAGGACAGAACTAATGCTCTTCTCTCTTAACGAATTCAGTTCATCTTGTACGAAGTCAGCCCTGTACAGGTACAAGAAGGAGAGCATTAGTTTGCTGGTTTGCTTACCGACGAAAGTCCGTTTGATATGAAGCCCGAGTGCACTGAAACGGTATGGCCACAGCATTATGGCCTCACGCGTAGCCCTGTTGTGCTTTGGGGAATCCTTGAACACTTGGGTGATATATATCCAGAGGACCACGTCTCGCTGAAAGGTCCACTTCTGTTGCTTCCACAGCTTGTCCATCCATATTTGCGGCAAGAAAGCCAAAGCATTGGCACAGTCTAGAAAGTCCGCAAGGGTAGCAATCATCGCCAACATAAACAAGCTGACATCTTCGGGATAGTCATCTCCGTTGTGGATAAGGGTCATTACAATGGAAAATGCATTGACGTCGACAACGTGAAGTACTATCGACTCGCCGACAAGGTCCGATTCGAACAGAACATCGAACCAATGTGAAGTTTTGCGTAGGAGTGTTCTGGAACTAAAGAACCTCTTGTAACGAGTTACATCACCTTGTGCCTCATCAGCGCTACCTATCGTTATTGGAGGACTAGAAATTCCATCTAGAGAAGGATCCTTGCCGGTACCCTAAGGGGCGAAGGGCTCCGACTTTGAGATTGTGAGAATGGCCACAGTGTCCTCGATGATGCCTGTCCACATGGTAGCTAAAGACCAGTAGTGCTTGTGGAAGATGGGATTCGGCAGATGTCGTGGGTCTTTGTGATGTTGCCACTCAACGCGAAGGTCCGTAGATGTGGTATAATGTGATGCGAGGATGCAATGTATTAAGTATAACTTATTACTCTCTGCGACTCTGTTATGATCCTGGGCCGGCTTCGGGTCTATAGACAAATTTGTTCGAGGTCCTTAGCGGCGCAGATTGTCATGCATCGATCGATCTGGCTAAGTTCAACCTACGCACCTTCTGTACTGTAGTTCATGGATTCCAGAGAAACAGGCAACGGCAGTAAGACGACCCTGCTATTAAACCACCTGCAGTTCTATGAAGTCTGGGTAAGTCCCGGTTTGATGAACCTGCTTGAATACCTACAAGTAGGTCCTCCCTACGCGTAGTACTACGAACGATTCATATAATACGTGTAGTTTAGGTAGAAGGTACCTAAACTTATAGAAGTCGCTACTTACATAGGTAGGTACCTAGGTATCTAGGTAGAAGTAACACAGCGACCAGCGAAGGAAAACAAGAGGAGATCACGTGATGCAAGACAGATGCACCTCTTTGCTTAACTCGTCCCCACTTTTCTCATGCATTTGTCCTTCCCTCATTGCTGCCTCAAACACGTATTTACCTACCTAGGTAGTACCTACCTACTCCCTTAGGTATGGAAACATTGTGTTACCCCTCTCCATCGTCAAAATGACGAGAGTTTTCCCCGAATGCACTTCTCCCCCGACCATGTTTTCGATATCTAGTATGAGTGAGAGGCGTGACAGAGATGGCGCGACAGTCAGATCCCATCGTCATTCCTGATGATGAAAGCACAGCTTCTGAGGAATCTGCCCATGATGAAGTAAAGACATCGCTGCCGACCAAGCGGAAATCAACGCCCAAACTAGTAGATTTTGATGACTGGAGCGACGAATCAGATGGACATTACGCAGTCGTCAAGAAGCGAAGGGCGACCTCAAATAGGGCCAGCACCGCCAAGGCTAAAAAGAAGGCTGCTGCGAGGGGCAGGCCGCCGCGACAGACTGCCGGGCGCAAGGCCCAGTCGAAACTCAATGATAGTACCGCCTCGGAAATTGAGCCAGATCTTCCCTCGTCGCTGCCTGCTTACTTGCAGAAGCGCCGCACGGCCTTTGACGAACACTACAACGCTCTCCATGAGGCAGGACTACGACTGGCCCCTGACTATTCAGATGTGTACTTTTCCGACGATGAAAGGCTCGGCGAGCTAGAGGAGAGGCCACAGTTTGAGCCGAGCAGTGGTATCAAGCCCTCCCACCCATACCAAGACATCAAGATTTCTGGCGGCCTAATACCAGCGTCTATTGCGCAGTACCTACGCGATTACCAGGTCGAGGGTGTACAGTTCCTGTACGATCTTTTTGTACACCAGAGAGGCGGTATTCTCGGTGACGATATGGGTCTCGGCAAGACGGTGCAGGTTGCTGCATTCTTGGCTGTTGCCTTCGGTAAAACGGGCGACAGTCGCGACTCCAAAAGAATGCGAAAATTTAGGCGCTCCAAGAATGACTGGTATCCGCGTGCTTTAATCGTATGCCCTGGATCTCTGATTCAGAACTGGAAGAGCGAACTTGAAAGATGGGGCTGGTGGGTCATCGATACTTTCCATGGTCCCAAGCGCGACGATGTTCTCGGCACTGCCCGGGCCGGTAGACTTGAGGTCATGGTTACGACCTATACGACATACAAAAACAGCGCAAATGAAGTTAATATCGTGCCTTGGGATGTCGTCATTGCCGATGAATGTCATTGCATAAAGGATCCCGCAGCTGGGATTACGCAGTCGATGAATTTGATCAACTGCCTATGTCGAATCGGGCTGACCGGCACAGCTATACAGAACAACTACGAGGAACTGTGGGCGCTGCTGAACTGGACCAATCCAGGCCAGTTTGGCACAATGCGAGATTGGCAACGTATGGTTGCTCAGCCTCTCGCCATCGGGCAGAGTCACGATGCTACCTTGCATCAGTTGAGTAAGGCACGTACGACAGCAAAGAAACTACGAGACAACCTACTTCCCAAGTTTTTCCTGCGTCGTCTAAAAAGCCTGATCGCAGACCAGCTACCAAAGAAGAGCGATAAAGTTGTATTCTGTCCTCTATCAGACCTACAGCGGGAGGCATATGAAAATCTTCTTGCTAGTCCTATTGCCCAATTCGTCCTAACGTCGTTTGATCAGTGTCCGTGCGGTTCCGGTGGTACAAGGGGCCACTGCTGCTACAAAATGAATGCTGACGGCGAGAAATGGCAAGCACTTACCTTTCCTCTGATTATATCGTTGCAGAAACTGGCCAACCACTTCAATCTTCTGATGCCGCGGTCCGCCGATGTCCCCGACAAGTATCGAAGGGAGCTTAGAATTCTTCAGGCTGCCGCACCACATGATTGGAAAACGCATTACGACAGCCGAGACTCGATTCTTAGTCTCGCCAACCCTGAATACTGCGGTAAATGGAAAGTGCTTAAAAAGTTACTCGAGTTCTGGCATAAAAATGGCGACAAAGTTTTGGTTTTCTCTCACAGCGTGAGATTACTCAATATCCTACAGCAGCTCTTTAACAAGACGCTTTATAATGTCAGCTACTTAGATGGCTCGTTATCGTACGAGGAGCGCCAGGCGGCTGTGGACGACTTCAACTGCGATCCAAATCAATTCATCTTCCTCATATCAACTAAGGCAGGCGGAGTTGGGCTTAACATCACCTCAGCTAACAAGGTCGTTATTATGGATCCTCACTGGAACCCAAGCTACGATCTACAGGCGCAGGATCGTGCTTATCGCATTGGTCAGGTACGGGACGTGGACGTCTATCGTCTGATATCCGTAGGCACAATTGAAGAGATCACGTACGCACGGCAGATCTACAAACAGCAACAGGCAAATATTGGCTATAACGCTTCAAATGAGCGCCGCTATTTCAAGGGCGTCCAACATCAAAGCAAGGGCGAGCTCTTCGGCATACAGAACCTGCTGACGTACAATGGCGATGAAGGCGTTCTTCGCCATATTGTGAACAAGACAAATGTGGCTGAAGCCAGAGCAGGTGTTAAGATGATCGACATCGATATGAACAAGGTAGCTCAGGCTGTGGATGATGAAATCCCTATCAAGAGAGAAGGAGTGGCCGATGACGAGACTGGAGGTCTCAAACAGTTGTCGACTATGCTCACTGCTCCCAACAACAAACGCGGTATCATACAGCATTCCAAAGTAGCTAATAAAACTAAGAGCGACCCGATACAAGCCATTCTAGCTGGCGAAGGCGTTGAATATACCCATGAGAATTCAGAGGTAATTGGATCCTCCAAAGTAGAGAACGAGCTGTCCCGGTGGGCTGAAAGGGCTACGAGCCCAGAGGGCGGTCTGTCCGGCCTAGCTCTATTCTTGGGTAGTCAACAGGGCTCCTCGGCAAGTGAGAGTCGCACTATGTTTCATTACGAATTCAATCCGCCCAGCGATGTTAGGCAACGGCAATTCTGTACTATGGCCAAGGAGTTTGGCTTTGCCAACGCAACGGAATTCGCTCTCGCCGTCGAGGGCATGACCCAAGAGCAACGAAGAAATTGCCTAGATTCATTCTACAAAAGACGAGCCGAACAATTAAGAAACCCTGAAAAGCTTGAACCTGGAGGTGGGGTGAAAGTAGAGGTTGATACCAAGGAGTTAATCAAGGTGGAGATGGACCTTCCCAACCAGGATAGTGTAGCTCGACACCCAGAGGAGGCTAAGACAGACGTGAAGAAGGAAGAAGATCTGACGCGAAGTGACAAAATGGCCATGCCTGAGATTAAACAAGAGCCTGGCAACAGCCATCTCAACACACTCGCCCAGGTCGTATCGAACAGGAATCACCCTAAGTCGGATAGACATTCGACCTCGATCTGGATATCAGATGATGAAGAGACGGATGAATTATGAACTTATGGAGACCTGTATAACATCTTGATTTGGGCTTAGTTGAAGTGCTTAGAATGATGGACTGGGTGTTATAATTTGGCGTTTACAGAAGATAAAGGCTTCGTGGCCAGGACGGTCAATTGAGTCGTCTCGATTGCCATAATTCTCATGGATACGCTGATGAAGAAAACATACAATGCCCTGGGACGGGTCTAGTGCCGCTGCAGCTACCACTAACCGGAGCCACGGGATTTGCGAAATGGCTGAGACTTTGACTCTCACGCACCCGACAGATTGGGAGTGGGATAGGCAATGGAATTGAGATCTCATCACCCCTCCCATAATTGTAATTGCTGAACTTGTGACCTGCACCAATAGGGAGGACTCTCTTACAAACTTTGGGATAGACAGACAGTGTCTATCTAGTGGCCAAATAAAGGAGAGTTAAACGTCGGGTTTTCAATGATTGGCATTGTGCATTTTGTGTAGCAGCTTTCGCGAAGGCACATAAACTGATTCTATAATCTCAGCGGCTTTTCGGCTATGTAGCAAGCCAGCTTGCCAACCAAATGCAGCTACTATCTGTATTAAGTTACCCCTTCTTAAATCCACAGGCCCGCAGCAAACGTAAAATAAATAAATCAATGCTCGGCTGAGTGGAATGCCATAGGAGGCCAACGTTATTCGATATGACGTAGCACCCAGCAGATAAAGACATGTTTGAAGCGGAAGCGGCACGTCCAAGGCAGATTGATTTATCATACAGTGAACATCTTAATAAAGTGTCTTAGACACTATAGGAGGCCGTTTGTTTACATCCGAGCAACAACCATCAAAAACTTGAAATTACCTAGGTAGTCAAGCAGCCTAACCTAGATCCAAGACGGTGACTAGAAATTGCCTTTAGAGTAGTTGTAATAATATAGGCTTTTAGTCCCAGGTAAGGGCTCTATGGCTCGGTAGCTTACAGACATTCGTGTATACCTTCTCGGAAAAGGGTAGGAGCACAGAAATAGGCAACAGACATTAGACAAATCACTGAGGAAAGTGCATGTTGCTGCTACATACCCAGTGCGAGAGGGGAGGTACATACTAAGTCTTGTGCGACACACTCGGACCTACCTAATTCTAAGTACTTACTTTTACTGAGTCAAGCAAAACAAACATTCCTCATCCTTCCTCTTCGTCATCATCACCATCATTGCCACGAATACTACCACCACTACACATTCGTTTCAAGGGGTACGATACAGATATCGGCTCTCGTTTAGCCCCTTTGGCCACTTGCTTATACCTCTCTTACTGCTTCTACCGCCGTAATTTTCACCACTTGGCCTCGAGACAATTCGTTTCATCTAATTCCTCTCACATCTCCATCCAGAATCATCCATCTTCTTGCCGCGGCCTCATTCAACTATCAAGCCGCCGCTCTCCCTGTTCACATCATACCGACTTACCTGAGACATTACCACTTCGTCATACACATTATTCCGCTTCGACTCTTGAATCAGCTAACCCCCGGATCATCCAGAGCCATCCTACTATATTGTCAAAGTTTGACGTATCCTGCCACTCTGCAAAATGAAGCTATCCATCATACCGCTAGTCGCCGGTATTCTGACCCATGCCAGTACTGCGGTCCGTCCGCGGCAGTCGGACAGCTCCTGCTGCTTCGGCCTCAGCTCTGTTGGTGTCGTTGGTGAAGAAGTCAAGGAGGATCATTTGGGAGATCTAAGCCTTGGCGGTCCATTTCAGCAAGGCGGATTCTGCTTTGACAGGTTGACAAAGACCATCAAGGATACTCTGAACCACAACTGTTTCATGAGGGCCCCGACTCAACAATTCCAATGCTACGCAGGTATCGTTGGCGCCACGGCATTCGACATATCGCTCCCTCACCCGGACGGTAGGTCATATCTCACCTACGACAATGGCCCGGGCAGTTTTTACGCCTGTCCTGTTAGTACCGGAGATGATCAGTATTATACTATCTTCTCAGCCTCGAAGCCTGATACGACCGGTTGTAAATTGGTTGCTTTGGCGCTCTATAACCTGTCAGCGGGCTGTCACTCTGCCAGCAATACCACAAAACCCTCTCCAACGCCAAGTACTAAACAGATCGAAACCAGGAGTTGGTCAAGTCAACTTCGCGAACGACAGTCGTCTGTGAACACAGTCACACCTTCTACTATGTCCGGTTATACCCAAGTGCCGGGTGCGGGTTTATGGTCAAGCGTGTTTCCAAGCGCGAGTGCAAGCATTAAGGCTGTGACTGAAGCCAGTTCAGCGACAGCCTCACATACTGCCCAATCGTCCCCAACCTGCTCAATCTCACCCTCTGGACCATCAATTGCTCCAATAAAATTGGGCACTCCTGATAAATCAGCTCCGGATGGTATCAAAGACAGCTCGGCTGAGGCGTCCATCACTTCTGACAATAGCACCGTCTTTCTATACAGTATCCCTAGCTCGTTCCTTCCTTCTGTATCAGACACGAAGGTGCCTCTCTGCGCTTTGCAGTTCCGTATGCCGGTCTGCTCAGAGCTTCCCAAAGGCTACCCATGCTACAGTTTTAGTGGACTGGAACAAGAGGTCCTCGCAAATTCTGGCATGAACTTCGATCTCATTCTCGATGACGGCCATGCGGCCTGGAACGGAACTGCGTTGCAGCAGGTCTTTCCAGGAGAGAACACGGTTTTAGGAACGTTCGAATGCGGGACACCAAAAGGCTCGTACAGCGCGCGAAACATGAGCTGGCATGTGAGCAGCGTCCGTAATTTTAGTCTCGAATTCCTTCAAGCTGGCGTAGGTAAAGATGCTGAGTTTCAAGACGGGATTGGTGCTTGGATTGTAGTCTGCCAATAATCATCGTTTCGACCATACCTATACAACTATCGACGCGGTTCTTGGCATAGGGAGTCCTATAACTCGGTTATGATCACTCGATCTAGCCTTTATGTGTTTACGGACGTGGACGAGCCACAATTGGTATAAACCCATTCCTCTTAAACGATAAAGTAATGGGGAGTAATGAGCTAATGAGCTGGAGATGTAATGGTATAGGAACGATGGGTGTATATTAACCTTGGGCTTGCCTCGAGAACGGCTCGCGGCGGATTACGCTTAAACGGCGTATGTAATCCTATAGATGATGAATATCAATGGAGTCCCTCATGACACATCGGTATCTCCAATGGGAAAGTGACTCGGGACCAATGGATAACACATGTGACCGAGAGCCGGGTAAGTCATGTTATTGGAGCGCTCCCTCTCGAATATCGATGCAGACTCGGTGGGTGGATGAAGGGGTCGTGTTAGTTGTACGTGACTTCAGCCGCTTGCGTGAACTTCAGACATGACCCTGGTTCCCTTATACGGCTCGATACACACCTCATTGGATATTCACAGAAACACATTAGAGTGTTGCCTCGGTACGAGGACTATCTTTCTATCAATCAGGGCGGCGTGGGGACGACTGGCCAATAATTGTGAGCTTCTTGATGGTGGATATGGGGGATTGTCGATGCTGGGTTACTATTTGGGGATATAAAAAGCACGTCAGGCTGAGCACAAATGTCACAATTGCTTCGAAGGTAAGCTTCCCCGCAACCACCACCCACACCTAGCCCTCGAAACGTGCCCATCGCCTGCATGTGGGATGGTGATAACGATTCTGGAACGCGAATAGATGCCTAACACACTCTTCGCCGGTGTTGGTTATCGTCCGCGGGGTGAGATGGCGTGAGATGTACGATGCTTGCGTCATTGTCGCCCTGCGCCGGCGAGTGGCGCTGCGGCGTGCAGAAGTGCGCCTATCTCGGACTTAGGAACTGCTATACGAAGATGTAATGGGATGAGGTGTTCTGTCTGTCTCGTTTGCGACGCGAATCGGGCTTCTCGTGGCGCATAAAAAGGAGAGGTTGTGTCGAACAGGTTGCAGCCGGTTGAACGATCGATTGGTCCCTCCCTTCCTTCTCACCCCTTATCGCGCAGAGGAGTTCGTAGCATCGAAAGCAACTTTCCCCTCGCAGTATTCTATTGTCTCTTCCGAACGTTACTGAAACATTGTCGCTTATTTATATTACACGACGCCAGCGCGAATCGCATACAGACATACATACAGCCCACATATACATATATACATACTTATATTACAATGGTACCCTCCGTAGCTGAGAACGTTGTGCCAGTTGTCGAGAGCGTCAAGCAGAAGATCGCCTCAGACACCGCTTCTGAGAAGGCGTCCGAAGATACCAATGGCGGCGCCGTCGGCAGCTCGCCTCTCCAGGTGGACACCGATGAGCTGCCCACGAAGGTCCTGACGGGCCACCGCGAGCCGTTGAAGCTCAGTGGCGTCCTCGAGCAGTTCAAGTACTTTGACAGCACGCCCGTCATCGGCCGCGAGTTCGTTGACGTCGACTTGGCTGAGTGGCTGCGCGCGCCGAACTCCGATGAGTTGCTCCGGGACTTGGCTATCACGAGTAAGCTAGATTACTTGTCTTTTCTTGATAAGATGGTCTTGTTTCCTTTATATATACGTTCTTTCCCAGATACACAGCGAGCCTCCTTAATTGAGGCGTGGTGTTGCTCCTAAGCCTTAGGAGGGCCTTTCCAATGAGGCCTCTCTAGCCGTGTAGAAATAAATGTTCTCTCGCTAAACTTCCTCTCACCTCGCAGTCTCGCGCCGCGGCGTAGTCTTCTTCCGCAAGCAAGACAACATCACCAACGACCTGCAGAAGGAGCTCGTGCAGCGCCTGGGCCAGCTCTCGGGCAAGCCGGCGACGTCAGGCCTGCACATCCACCCCGTCATCAACTCGGGGCGCGACCGTGGCGGTAGGGACAACGAGATTAGCGTCATCTCGTCAGTCCAGAACCGCAAGCTCTACCGCAAGTTCCGCCTGCAGCAGGGCGCCTACAACAAGCCCCAGTCCCGCCGCCTCGAGTGGCACTCTGACATCACCTTTGAACCGGTATGTGGGAAGCCCCTTATATATCCTTTCTCTTTATTCCGTGGACACGAAAGATACTGATTATGTGCGTTTTAAGGTTCCGAGTGATTACGCGCTGCTGCGCCTTACAGAGCTCCCCAAAACCGGCGGTGGTGAGTTTGAGATCTTTCGCTTTTGATCTAGTTGGCCTTGCTTGGACGATCCATTTATGAGCAGCAAGGACTTCAAATTCAAGTTGTCTGAGTGCAATTTTGGCCCATTTCTAACACATGTAACGAACAGACACCCTCTGGGCCTCCGGCTACGAAGTCTACGACCGTCTCTCAGCACCCATCCAGAAATTCCTCGAAGGTCTCACCTCGCACTGCGCGCAGCCCGCCTTCAACGAGTCAGCCGCCTTCAACGGCTTCGAGATCTACGCCGGCGAGCGCGGCGCCCCGGAGAACGTGGGCGAGGCCCTCGAGGCGCACCACCCCGTGATCCGGACGAATCCCGTGACGGGCTGGAAGAGCGTCTTCGCCGTGGGCAACCACGTGCAGCGCATCGAGGGCCTGACCGACGACGAGTCCAAGCACTTCCTCAACTGGTTCGTCAACCTCATCGTCGAGAACCACGACCTCCAGGTCCGCAACCGCTGGCAGAACGTCAACGACCTCGCCATCTGGGACAACCGGTCCGTCTACCACGCCGCCACCCCGGACTACCATGAGGTCTTTGGCGAGCGCGAGGGCTCGCGCGCCGTCAGTCTGGGCGAGAGGCCGTATTTCGACCCGCTTAGTACCGGCAGGAAGGAGTCTTTAGCTAAGGAGGGCGCATTATTGTGAGGGGGTGGGCTTGGAAAGACAAAGTATTTACGACGTAAATTGAACATATGGGTATGCTCTGCTGGATACATGTCTTTGGTTCGGACTCTTCTAGCTATTGTCCACTTGTAGCGAATTTCTTTATCTTGTCTTGTTGTTCGTGTCTATTCATCTTAGTACGAGTAGGATTGTCACTATGAAATTTAAGGACACAAATTGAAAGTGATTGAAGATCACCCGAACTTAGTCACTCGAGAATTGTCTAGTCAATTGCACAAACATAACATTTATGCGAGAGAGTCTCTAAGACCTTATGCAAATGCCCCAAAGTTGTTTGATTATATACCGCCTGTGTGTATACATATTATATTATACCCCGAGAATAATCCTTATAATGTGATCTACGAATCATAATATCAAATCGATCGACAGAGCCAATTCCACATCCAGCTGTGTACCCTTGTAGCGATCTTTCGAGCATATTTTGTACAAACCATTCTAATGACCCGATCATTGCCCTCCCAACGCCAAAGCCAAAGGGATTACCATTTCCCTTCCCCTATTCATTAACACTCACTTTCTTCTTGTGAGTATGCTAACCGAAGGGCTGCAACAGGCCTATATAATAACCTAGAGAAGCAATGTGCCGGCAAGTGTGAAAAAGCCGACGACACCAGTGACAACGAGGAAGCTCATATCCATCGGCGGAGCAGGACGGCCGGTGCCTCCGTTGTCGCCTGTCGAGGTGGCGCTAACTTCACCAGAGCCAGGCGTGGCCGTGCCCGTCGAAGTACCACCGGCATTCTGGGAGCCATCACCCGTAAGACCAGGACCATCGCCGGCTCCTGCGGTCATATACTGCGACATAGTTAGCTCTGCCGAATGTGACGTGAAATCTGTTTCATCATCTTACCTTCTTAGCTCCATCGGGAATAGCAGGCAGCGCACTCTCACCCCATTTTCCAAGGTCCCAAACTGAGTCTTGCGTTGGGCAAGCCACAGCTTTAGTAGTCGATGTGAAACCACCATCGCCAGAGGGAGCAGGGTACTTGGCAAGGGCCTTCTTGAAGTTATCGAAGTCGCTCTCTTCCTTGACCGTGTCCGAGCCTTGGGTGAGTTCGACAATACCGTACGTATTGCCTTCTTCACGACTGTACTCATACAACAAGCCTCCAGAGTAAACACCAGACATCTGATCACTCATCAAGGCGCTCAGCTCCTCGAAATCACGGGTATTCTTGGTGCATCCCCATTCCGATAAGAAAACTAAAATACGACAATTAGTCGGCTGTCTCTAACATCGAGTGTAATAATTTTTTTTTTTTTTTTTTTTTTTTTTTTTTTTTTTTTTTTTTTTTTTGGGAAGCACACCAAGCATTTGGGCCGTGGTCGAGCTTGAGTGTACAGTACCAGGGGGAAAGGGGGGGGATAAAAAACCAATCTCGAGGATGACTTACTTGGGATACCATATCCAGTGAAATTCTTGACTTTTTGGTCCCAGCCAGACTGTTGGAAGGATGAAGGAGAGCACCAAGAGTAGTCGTTCTATTGGCAATGGTGTTAGTGGGAACGTATGCATATCTTCATGGGCCCATCTTCACGCTAGTAAACTTACAAATGCGAAGAAATCGCTGCGCTCATCATCAGTACCGCAGTTGAAGTAGTCAGCCGTCTGCATCCGATTTTCACTGACGTCGGCAGCGGAGTAGCCAACGGGAATCTTGCGGTAGCCTCGAGAACCGATGTATTGGCGCATATCACGGGTGGTGGCCTTGACGTACGGCGCAGACTTGACCGTCGAGGGGATGTCGTTGATGACTTCGTTGCCGGAGAAGAAGGCGAGCGTGTTGTCGTACTTGGCGAATTCGTCGATGGTAGCGAAGACGCTCTGGAGGTAGACGTCATTGTACGACGGCTCGGGGTTGTCCCGGTTGATGGAGTAGAGCGGGTTGTTGACGTCGAGAACCAGGTAGATGCCGGCGTCACTGAGCTGCTGCATGCAGGCGGTGTGGTCCTTGGAGTTGTCTACCGAGTAGACGCGGATGGCATTGACGCCGAGATCCTTGAAGTACTTGATATCTCGAGTGCAAGTGTCGGTGTCCGCAAGGGGATCCGCGTTGTCCGAGGAGCCACCGGGCTGGTAGTCGATGCCCCGAACGTAGAATCGCTCCTTGCCGGCCCAGAGCGCTGCGTGAAGCTGTCAGTAAGTATTCTTTCTTTTCTTCTTTTTCTCGTCAACATGTTCATTACCATTGCCGGAGGCTGTGACAGTAGGGAGAGAAGCGGCCCGGTTGGGGAGCTGCTTTTCGGTGGCGGTTGGACTGGCGTGGACAGCTTGGGCGGCCACCAGGGCACCTGCTGCTGCCAGCACGTTCGAACGCATTATTTATTATGAGTATGACGGCGAGTTGGCCGAAGACGACAGGCTGGGATTCGTCGTGTGTCTACGAGTAAGACGGCTACTGTAGACAATCGTCCAAGCGGGGGGAGGATTAGACGGGTTTGTTGGCAGCCTCAACCTCAAAGGGAGCAGAGCAACGAATGGTCACCAAAAGCCTCGATTGTGGACTGATGGGATGGCGTGTAATCGATCAGTTCGAAAAAATAAATAGCCGAAGAGAAGGAGCAGTGAAAGCGAGTGAACTGCTCGATAAATAACGAGTGTGTGAAGACCTCTGAAACAGGATGGTACGAGACCCGAGAGACGAGGAATGAGGATTGACGAGAATGAGGAAAGGGAGAAGGGAGAGAACCAAAAGGAGGAAGTAGGAGATCACCTCTAATAGTAAGTAGGTAGCAGCCATCCCCTGAACAGGCGAACTTCTTGTTGGCTACCTACTTACTGCCTACCCTCCTAAAGAACCCTGCTCGCCTGCCATGAGCGCTGACACCGGATAGTGTACCTACCTCGCCTACCTAACCGATGGAGTAGCAGTCTCGGCAGTCTCGACGCCGCATTGGATGGCCAGATGCTACTTCCTAATATGGCCAAGCCACTGCAAGTTCGGGGCGGGCATGAATCGAGTCGCACACGGCTTGGGTACCGCGTACTCTGCGCGTACCTACCATCGTGGCGTGTGCGGAACAGCATTCTTGGCCGCTAGTGGACACCACGAGGAAGTCCCGATGCAGATCGATATCATCGGAAGTTGACACGCAAAAGCACGATATTTCTGGGTCTATCTGGGTCTGCTGCTTGGGTATCTGCTCCGGGCATTGGCTGAGGAATTGGATCCGTAACCTGATAATATACGGGGCAGTACCGGGGGGGTTCAGTGGATTTATGTATATATATGTAGGATGCGGAAACGGAGGGGGTGAATCGCGGAATACACTACGCTGCAGCAAACTATACAGTGCACTAGCATCGCTGCTAAGAATCAGGAGATGGATATTACCCAAAAATAATTTACCAACTGTAGACCAAGGAGCTAATTTTCCTATCTGCCATGCACGCCATTATCGGTCGGTAACAGTAAATGACCCCCCTGGTTGTATCCCTTTGATTGCCATTTCAACTGCAAAACGCCAAGACCAAGAAAAAGTGAATTTTTAACCCACAAAAATCCCTGCTAACATTTGTAATATCATGGCCATAAAATAACTTCAGCTAATATAAAATTTAAGAAAATAATATCTACAGCTATAGCTATAAAAATAAAAAAAATAAAAAAGGATATTAAGCTTTATACTTAAATAAAAATTTTTTTAATAGAATTTTACCTTAGTATGCGAAACCTATACTGTTACTTATTAAGAACCTACGTTTTTGAGCAAGCCGAAGGGTCTAACTATTATAGCTAGTTGTACCAGCTGTTAGTGCAGATACCTCTGTCACAGGCAAAATTAGGTAGTAGTGCAAGTACCTAAGAAATATCCAATTTAATTGGCTGCAGTTTTGGCTTGGCGTTTTGCAGTTGAAATGGCAATCAAAGGGATACCTAACTACAGAACACCAACGGTAGGTACACTGGTGAATCATAAATGGTAGGTCAGATACATACATGTATGCTACCGGGCTTAGATTACAACAAGCTTGCACTGCATGCCTCCTACTTAAATACCTAAGGCGGGCAAAAACTGCTGGAGGGGGGTGTCGCTGTAAGGAAATTTTTTGAGTTGTCCGTTCGTGTTGGGACCTTTAGGAATGCACTGCCACCTTTTCCTCAGACCTTGCAGACGCCAACCGAGCCGCCCGTTCGTATACAAGCAGCGATCAACCTGTCTTGTCAACCTATCAAGTCAGTGTCGACACTGACTTTAACTGATTATAGTTTAGTCGCACGTAGTCGCTTGTTCCTCATGCCAACATCATTTGTTTAAAATATACATACTTATCACGCATCACTTTCCGCTCGCTTTATCCCATCAACATCTTTTCTTCTCTCCCGGCTTTACTTGGGTCTTTCTCATAAATGAACGATGACGCCATAGAGAGACGAGCAGACTGGCTTGCTGCCAAGAAATCTATAGTAGGGCAGATCAGTGGATAGAAAAACTGTCCAGAACTGGCCCCGCCGGCCCAGGGTTTCAGGTACGAAACAAGTTGGAAATTGAGACCGACCCACTGGCATTCCATAGCTCCGAAATCCTCCCGTGCCTAGTACATCGTGCCAAGAACTTCCTCTTATGACAGTACTGTTGACTGCGGTGGTGGTATTGATGTTGTAAAGGTGTTGGTTGTATTGTACAGGCATCCACTGTGAGGGGTATATGGCCACGCCCACCGTGCCTGCCACAGTACCTCAAAATATTGACACACTACGTGTGGGCAAGATTAAATAGAAAATCGGAACCATAGGTTTATACAAGAGACGTCTAAAAGTAGTGATAATTTGTCAGAGACTTGGTCTGAACATTGCCACAGATTCGTAGCGAGGATTTCTACCACTTAATAGTTTCTCCATCTATGTGGCTAACTCAAGCCATATCCGAGTTTGTCTCGATATGAACGTAAAAATTTGGATCTAGGTTTTTAATATCACTTCCCTAGGCTTTTGAATGCTACCAATATACGTGAAAAGTGGCGTACCTAGTAGTAAGGTAACGAGTTGAGACTAAGTTAAACGATTCGCAAAGTGCAAATGGGAAATTGGGGCTATCGTGACAAGTTCACCATTCTTCATTTACATACTGACACCAATATGGCCATTGGGAAATTCCCGTCGGGTGAAACAAGAATGACATGCGAAGCCTTAATAGTTCCGCCGACGCAAGTTGTCGTTTTTAAGTGAGACAAGTGGTAGCACAATAGGGTCCCAGACGGGACCTGTCTTAAACCCTTAAGCTAATAAAATCTGGTAGCATAGCTCTCTCAACTAACATCTGATATATAAATCTTGAAGTTCTGGTCGCAGGATTCTCTCCCCCCATCCCACAACGCTCCCTATTCCCATTCCCCTTCAAGCTCACACCTGCTTCCGCCCATTGTGATATTGATGCTACAGAGAATAATCTAAGGGTTAGATACTGTAATAAATCCTGATTTCAGTATTCTTGGCTGCGATAGCCACCATGTCTTCGCGGATGACGAGAAGAGATCAATATCCCTTATGAGAGACAGTCATCACGCCCTCTTAGCCCTCACATCTCACCTCTGTCCAAACACAGTCAAAAGAAAAACTAGATACAGGCGGAGCTTCACAACCCGGATAATTGAAGTACAACAGGAATAGTGTATAGTAAATAAAGTCAACATAAGCTTGACATTGTGCAAACCAATTCTAATACCTGCAAAACACATCACGGTAACCCCTTTTCCATCCCAATCACTTCACGTGTGCTCTCCTCTTCCCCCAAGTCCAATGCGCCCTCGGATTCTCAGCCAAGCTCCTCATGGCCTGCGCATCCCCGGACTCAGGGCCCTTCTCTATATCCAACTCCGCGGCTGCTTTCAGAGCGTACTCGCGCGACCGCTCCTCGTCGCCAAACAGGGCAAAATTGAGCGCCGCGCGCGTATACGCCGACCCGAGATGTGCATGTAGACCCTCTTCCTCGTGCAGCGCCGTGTATTCCACCCCCGTCTCGGCTGTGACCTTCATCTCCTGGAAGTTGTTCAGGTCGTTCTTGAGTTGCTCGATGCGGCGGAGGCGCTTGTCGGACTGTAGTGAAAAGAACTTGATGGTTAGCTGGGAAATTGAAGAAAATAAAGTCATTTACTAAGTTTCTTTCTCATCTTTTCACCTCCCTCCTTCCCATATTATCCTCTTTATCTGTAAGGGAGCTAGAGAATAGAAGAAATTGTTTCGAAAATTCCGGGAATCGTTTGGAGAGACTCACTGCTATTGTCTCATTCTTCGGCCCCTGACATAGAGCACATGCACACTCGAACCCCCAGCTCCGAATACGCTCTTTCCTCTTCCGCGAAGGTAAGAAGATGTCCACGTAGCTAATGGCTAGTTCCTCGCCCTCCTGGATGTCGCGGGCGGCGACCGCAGTGATCACCGTGTTGCTGATACGGTAATGGACGCTAAATCATCTGTCAGCACATTGGTGCTTCTCTCCTTTCCTCCAGTAATGCTATTAATGGCTGACACAAAAGGAGGTGAAAGGAGGTTGTGAGTAGAAATAAATACTTTGGTCGACAATCATGGTTGAACTTCGCAACGTCAGCATACGCAGCCAAGTGACGAGTCCCCTTCTCGTCACCCCCATGGACGAAGAACTGGAAGCTATTGGTGTTGATCTTGTCGTGTATATCGCGGCCCATCTGCCCTAGGAAAGCGTCTCTGCGACTTTGTGGTAGCTGGGCTATGGCGTATTCATACACTAGGGCGAGGACACGTATATATCAGCTACACGATGACGGTCCAAATGAATTATACGCATGGGATAGACGAAGGCAGTCCGGCAGGGAAAAGAATTTGTGATTGAGGAGTATCATCAGCTAATAACTTACTCATATTCCGCACCACAACATCCAACTCCATAATCGCCTCCGTCTGCGCGATCAACGTCGGACCCCTGACCAACAGCACCTCGCCCTTACCAATGGACCGATTAGCGCGCAAGCCGATACCCTTTCCCTCTATCTCCTCAATGTAGTACGGTGGCGGATATGCGCCGCCGTCGGCGGGGCCGGCATAGCTCTGTATGATGCGCGCGTGTTCTGGGCTCGTGATGAGCGAGATGCCCCCGTTCTGCGCGGCGTTGGAGAAGACGCACGTCCCGTTGACGCAGTGATCGGGGCCGTGCCATTCGTCCGGCGGAGAAGAGGGAGGCAGCACGAGTTTGCGGACGAGGTCTGGGCTTGCGCATGCTGGTGTTCGGAGAGTATGGATTGTTGGGTTCCACGGACACGTTCCCGGGACTGGATCGAGCGGCGATGCTGCTGCTGTCTCATGTCGAGCTGAGGAGTGACTCGACAGTGAGAGGAATAAGCACAACGCATAATTGCGCATGGTAAAAAAAGAGAAACAATATTCAGCTAGTAGTAGAGAAGTGGGCTGTCCGTTTCCCGGGCGTCGCGTGACGGTTGGACATTGTGAGACGACGTAGGAGACAGATCAGCATATTGCCACGAGCAAGATACATATGTTGGATTCGTCGGAGTTGAGGCCAGTTTTACCTGAGCGGAACATAATATGCATGTTTTTAGTCTTCAGAAACAATTAGTTATTACCCGGTGCCCTCTCTACCATACCTGTCGATGTGTTTCCGTAATAGGGGAAGCCCATCTATTTTGCCTAAGGTCCAGACCACGGTAGCGTACCTCCATAGCCTCATCTTTCCCAATGCTGAAGAAGAGCTATGTGATATATCAGATCTGCTTCCCTTTTTCTTCTCCCTCCATATATTTCCGTACCAATATCTCTGCTTCGCTCTTTCATTGATGGGTGTGGTTTGGACCTTGGGCACGGCTTTTCCGGCTGGACCAGACACACATGAACACTATGCCAATACATATCAGAGCCACGACACCCGCGATGATGCCCGTGATACAGTCACGGCCGCAGCCCCTCTCCGGTTGTTCGCTACCATGGCCACCAAGCATGCCTGCTGAATCAGAGGCGCCGGATGCCAGGAACTCATGAGCCGCAAATATGACATATGTTGGAAAATACAGGCGGTTGACCTTGCTGGATGCCATAGTGGCTTGACTTGACCGTAGTCGGGAAGATCGCAGAGCTAGTGCGGGGCCGCGAGATTATTCGTCAATATCGACTCGAATTTTTGGTCTAGGGCCCGGGTTTATTGTCGTTCGTGTGTTTTGAAACCAGGGGAGATCGAACCTGATGGAGGGATGGCGAGCGTTGCAGTGGTTTGTCAGGTTCTATAGGCCTTCAGCAATAAATCAGTACATCAATAGAGATCCATTGACACAGAATGTTGATGCTGATTGTCACTCACAAAGTGCGGACCGATAGGTATCTGCAAACACGAGAGACCTGCCGTTCAGCCAGCTATATGCTACGAGCACACTGAATAGGAGACCTTTGCGGAAAGCACTCATTGCCAGCTAATAAATACTTGGGCACCTACCTCCGTGCCTCCTCACTGCCATTTACGGACTGTTGGTGGTACGATACGCAGAATAAATGAGGTAAGTACACCTGGGCATGTAGTTGTGCCTACCAACGTAGATGGAAGACGCTTGTATAGCTCGGATGCGACATCGAGAGAAAACTTGATACGCTGAACTACCTATACAATCTCGAGTTTTGAACTCCGCTATATTAGCTAGTATATATATCATATCATGCAGTAGCCACGCTGCCTCAAAGTGCCCAATTGCTATACAATGCTATGCCGCAATCCCAATGCAGAGACAACATCACTTTAACATAGATTCTTCAAAAATAGTAAAGACATTCTTCTTCATGCCACTTGAACATAGCTCGCTGGTACGCTTCTTGTCGAGCCGCCCTTTTCTACCTCGACCCAACCATCTCCTGGGTCGTCCTTAATGAGTACAAAACGTTCTCCCTCGGTCATACTGTGTTCAGTATCGCTTTGCGCTGTATAATCGTAGAGAGCGATTACGTATTTCAGCATCTTAGCCCCGCGACGAGGTGCAACGGCTGGCCCCTTTTTCTTGACTGCCGGCGCTGCTGTGCCGATGGACGACCCTGAATTCGAGTATGTAGACCCAGGGCGAGTTTGAGACGATCCGGTATCCTGAGGCAGAATAGGAGCCGCAAAGACCTCCAGATACGTTCCAGGTACCACTCCTTCTTTAAAGCCAGCGCGGACTTTAACCCAACCGGATCCATCTAGCGGCAGAGATTAGTGTTCTGTTGAAAAAGTGTGGGCGGGGGGAGGGGTGAGTTGGGAACAAACCGTCTGGCTCCAAAATGGTCACTTCCTGACCCTCGGCCACACTGACCTCGCCGTCTCCGCCTGCTTCGAAGCCATAGATCATCTTTCCTCTCTGCTCATTCACTTTGGCTGCGCTAGATCCGTTAGCTGGGCTTCCGGGGAGCTCGCTTATATAAGCAGCAGGCGGTGGCGCGACCAGTCGAGGCTTTCGAGCGGCAGGCCGTGAGCCTTGGAGTTCAGGCGTGGCGTCCGTCATCTGCCCACTGATTGACCGATGTGCGCTAGCTGCATACCCTGAACTTAGAGAATTCATTGTGTTAGAACGAGTTAGATCCGGTAGCTCTGCAACATGGTCTGGTGTTCCTGTAGCTGGTGGATGTAATGCTCCTGCGGCTACTTGGCGATCTGCCTTGCTCTTTTTGCGCTCTTCCTTTGACAGTTCCCCAGGGCATTCGGCCGGGACTTTCATCTCGCACTTGCTGTGGCATGTATAGCCACAATCTCTACAGTCGAACCCCTTTGCTGACAAGCCCCATATTCGCTCACCGCATAAATCGCAGTTGGTTGGAATCTTGAAGGTTTGTGACTTGAAATTGTGGTTCTTGGCTCCCAATGTGACGTCCCCCACCGCCGACGTTATGGTGGACGTTTCGACTTCTGCGGTCAAACGTTTGCGGTCAACTTGATGTAAATCTTCCTGTAAGGCAAAGAGATGTGTAACAACGAGAACTTCGTCTTTCTTCTCAGTCCCGTCACGAACACTCTGTTTCAGTCTCTTCACTGCCTCGACTTCCCTCCTCTTTTTATCAACCTCTCTTCTTAGGTCTCCCAGTTGGCCTTTCGACTTATTTAATACATTGCGTAGAAAAATCTTGGCTGCTTCATCTGTGACCATGGCGTCATCGTCGTGCCATACTGGGCTCGGTTCGAATACCTTGTCGGGGGGTTCCTGAAAAGAGCCCATATTGTGGCGTATGTACATCATAGAGTCGAGATGAGGCTGGTTACGAGCAATCTCCTGTGATAGGTGGTCCACCATGCTTTTGCTTTGGGTAAGCATTGTCGCCTCTAAACTCGCTGCCATGGTCCATATGGTATTGAGTTTGATGGTCCGGAATTCCGACAAGTCTTGCAGACTATCCATAACCTCCGGTACGAACTCGTGATAGTATTTCTCCTTCTGTTTATTGGTGACATTGATAGCTATCAGGTACGTGTTCTTCATATTGTTCATTTCCTGTAACTGCTGTTGGTAATTGCTTTGCGCTTTAGCTTTGTCAAACGAGCTCTCCGACTTTTTGCGCTTGCTCTCCACTTCCTGGCAGACGGCATCGTACTTTGCCTTGACCTTACGAAGATCGGCGTAAGTTGAATCTCGTTCTGCCTCAAGTTTAGCAGCGTAGTCGGCATGGCGCTTGCGCAACTCTTCGAATTTGGCGGCGTAGTGTTTTAACGGGTCGGCGACCTTATGTATCAGCTCGTTCCCATAGCGCTCGTGCTCGTCAGCGCGTGCTTCGAGGGTAGTCAAATGGGTGTTCCATATCGTCAGAGAAGCGTTCTCAAGAGAACCTGGGGTCATGGTTGGTGTGTCGCCCACGCTCAAGCTCGTCGACTTTTTCGTCTTCTTCTCGAAGTATTTCTTGGCCAGGGCGTTGAGCCTTGCGCTGTGTTCCTTCTCGAGGGCGCTCCGTTCCCGGTAGAAGTTCTGGATGTCGTCAAGCCAGGCGATGCCATTGGCGACCCAGACGTTGGCGGGCTTGAAGCCATCCTAGGGCACAGAGACAGACGAGTTAGGCCTACGGACATGGCGGCGCGCAACGGGATGGATGCGCATGGAATCGCAACGAGCGCTGCATTCGATGCCCGCGCGACTCGACTCACCTTCAGCTCAGCACCAAGCGTTGGTGCCACGTCCACCTCAGCCATACCGAACTCGACAGGGGCGGCGAGGAGGCAGTATTCAACATGCAGGGTAGGACAAAGCTGCGCGGTGTATGTGGGTGGGATCGTGAATCGGTCTGGCTACGATTGCCTCAAGCTGCAAGGCCATAGTATTGCTACCGGCTTGAAAGTTGGGTACAAAAGTAGATAGGTAGACGGCCTGCCTCAGGTGGGCAACCGGACGGAACACGGAACTTGAGCGACACAGCGACCACGGCAACACAGCACAGCCCACCTAGGCACCGGCCGTTCTTAACCAAGTCCAGTAGGTAATACCGGCGTCCTTGGACTTAGACCCGCTAAAGCTCTTTACCTACCAACAGGTAACGGCGCCAACTGACTAATAGCACCTGGATACAAAGCGTGCACTCACGTACAATACCATGTACTTCGATAATGCTTGCTTGGGTACCGGTACTATTTCTCGTGTCGACCTCTTCAGAACAACAGCGTCTCTGCTGCACTTGCCTTCAGACAGTGCGTCACATAATATGCTCCTCTTATTATTCGACAAAGATTCGTAGTAAGCAAGCCTGGCATTGATTATCTACGATATAAGTTGCCGCCTAGATTGTGTTTGTAAATAAGTATCAGGCCTATGCGCTAAACGACTGGGTCGCTGACAGCTGAATCGCTGATTTATCAATTGCCCGTGAGCCGCGAGCAGCTACCAAGTACCCTTCTCACCTGTGGGTTGAGAGGTAGAGGTATAGTAGGTACTTAGACCTGCGGTGGGTAGGTAGGTACCTTAATGTACATGCCCCTCCATCCCCCTCCATCCCCCAAATGCGCTCCCAAGGCTGCTGCTGTCATAAGAGCTAGAACCCCACCAAAATATTCGATGCTGCTCTGGGAATTTCAAGGCATTCGGAGCTGTCCGTTTCTTTGTCTCTGCCCGCGCCTTTGATTCCAGCTTTTTCTCACACAATTGTGCGAGACGGTCTTCAATACAGCCTTTAGGCCGTCCGTCTTTGTAGGTAGGTATCCTTTAAAAAATGATCCATCACATCGATATATTGCGGCGTGCTGACCGCAGACATTCCAGCCAATCCTCCCTTCTCGCCGCGGCCACTCACCGTCTCCGGTTCGCATCCGTCTCCGATCCCGAGGTCCCGTTCTGCTAGGTCTCCGTGCGCCTGCTAAATTGATATCACCATGGCCGACCAAGCTGCCCAGGCTGCGGCTGGTGAAGCTGCTCCAGCTAATGGCGCAGCTCCTACTTCCACCCTTCAGGAGAACAGCTATGATGTCGAAGTTCAACTCAGCGATCTTCAAAAGGACAGCGAGCACCCATTGGGATCCGCCACCACCTTTGAGGAGCTTGGACTGTTAGTTTTAAATTGGCGTGAAGCTTCTTCGTGTCGCTCACTGACTTTCGTTCCATAGGCCGCACGAAGTTCTCGAGGGCTTGAATGCCTTGAAATTCTTGAAGCCCTCCAAGGTTCAAGAGAAGGCTCTCCCTCTCATGCTCGCGGACCCTCCTCGGAACATGATCGCCCAGTCCCAGTCGGGAACTGGAAAGACGGCCGCATTCGTTACCACAGTTCTATCTCGCGTCGACTTCACGCAGCCCAGCACACCCCAGGCCTTACTTCTCGCACCCAGTCGTGAGTTGGCTAGACAGATTCAAGGTGTCATTACCACGATTGGCCAATTCATCCCGAACCTAGGCGTTGCAGCTGCTATCCCCGGCTCAATACCTCGTGGGGGATCTATCGACAAGGCTATCGTTGTTGGTACCCCGGGCACTGTCACGGACTTAATCAGGCGACGCGCATTTGATACTAGTAAATTAAAGGTCCTTGTTATTGACGAGGCCGATAATATGCTGGACCAGCAAGGTCTTGGTGACCAATGTTCCAGGGTTAAGGGGTCAGTCGTCGAAACACTGCACACGTGTGGCTGTATTGTGCACTGACTTGCCATGACAGCATGCTTCCAAAAACCATACAGATCCTCCTGTTTTCTGCAACTTTCCCCGATAAAGTCTTGAAATACGCAACTTCTTTTGCTCCTAGTGCGAATGTAATCAAGTTGAAGGTTCAAGAACTTACGGTAAAGGGCATCTCCCAGATGTATATGGATTGTCCTTCAGAGGCGGATAAGTACGAGATTCTCTGCAAACTTTACGGTCTGATGAATATTGGCTCGTCGATCATTTTCGTTAAGGTACAGATAAACACCCTGTTGAACATCTGACGCATGCTAATAATATCAGACTCGTGAGAGTGCAACCAGGATTCAGCAAAGCATGGTTCGAGACGGCCACAAGGTGTCGGTCCTGCATGGGGCGTACGAAGGTAGCGAACGAGACACCCTGCTTGACGATTTCCGGACTGGCAAGTCTAAGGTTCTCATAACCACAAATGTACTTGCCCGTGGCATCGATGTTTCTACGGTCTCTATGGTGATCAACTACGACATTCCTATGAAAGGCGCAGGAGACGCTCATCACGACACGGAGACGTATCTTCACCGGATTGGGCGAACTGGCCGCTTCGGTCGTGTGGGTGTGAGCATTACCTTCATCTCGGACAAGAAGAGTTTCACGGCTTTGCAAGCCATTGCGAAAGATCTCCAGATTGACTTGGTTGCCCTGAGCCCTGATGACTGGGACGAGACTGAGAAGCAGGTCCAGAGAGTCATCAAATCAAGCCGAGCCCAGGCCAACTTTGTTCCGAGTGCTGCTAGCGGAGGGCAGGAATGATCAGCAAGCATTTTGGGACGGAGAAGTCATCCTCTTCTTAGCTGCAATCCATTCTGAAGGGGACAGGCGTACGCTAGGGTGGCACGAAAGGGTGACTAAGGGACATCATTTGCTTTTGAATTTAGCGAAAAGGAATGAGGCGTCGTTGAACGGAATGACGGTATCTAGTGGTTCTTGAAAGAAGGAATCGTAGTGTGCTGTGTATGGAAGGAGAAGAAGATCAGATACCAAACGAATATGAATGCGGGAAGCTACGCAAATAAGAATGAACCAAGGGAAGAAACAAAAAGCTCTTCACAAGAGAAAATAGAAGAGGGATGAGGGGTGCTTGACGACCAAATCTAGACAATCGCCTCAGTATGCCTCACTAAACAACGACTGAGACTTCTAAGTTTCCTGGCGCCACGCCCTATTTCCTCCTTCCTCCGGCACCAAATGAAATTTATGAAAAAGACTCTACTTTATCTTACGTGGTACGCCCAATTTCTTTGGATTGGCATATAGGTAGGATTTTGCGGAATATCAGGGTCTACCGTAGCCTCGCACCATATGATCTGACAATGCTCGAGATGAATTCCAAATAGTGCTAAGTAAAGACGAGAGAAGAAAGCGGAAAGAACCGTCGACGCAGGCACCTCGCCCCAGCGAAAGACTGTTATATATGTATATAAGCAGCGGCCGCCTTAGTAGATGCGGCCTTCAATAATGGCGGAGGCAGTAGATGGCCGGATGGATTCGCCAGCAGGGTTGCAGTTTGGGGCGGAAACGGTGCATAGCCCCGCCCAGTCGGATTTGATCTTGCTCACGGGAGGATGATGTACGCATAGTAGGTAGCCCAGTCTCGGTTGGTCGGGTGTGGGGGCTGCCAATGATGTCGGCATGCCTACGAGATTCTACGACTGGGGAATTTGGCGCCGAGCCAGGAGCGACACGCTGCCGCCAGGGGGACGACTGTGACGTTCAGACCCCTACCAACTTTCTCCCCGGATACTGGTGGGACCCCAGTACAGAGCATCCCGTGCTAGGTTAGTGCAGATCTGCCCCACCAGGGAAGTTGTAGGCGCGCGCAAAAAAACCAACGACACACAGCCTACCATTTGCCATATATGTGGGCTCCTGCAGTAGTCTAACTATAATACACAGGATCGATCTATAATTGACAGTTGCATGTCTGCCGCTTTCAGCTTTCTCACTACCGGGGAGTACCTTACATAGCAGACCGCCATCCAAGACCGAAATAAACATTCAAGCCAATGGCTGCTCGTACACAGCCTTAAGCGACCTCTTTTGGGACACCTCGATGACTGCGGGCCTATGAGCCATTCGTGTACCTGCCATGATGTCCTTGTCATATGCAGACGGGTGCTTGGCGACTAGCCACCAGCACCAGACCGTGTCATAGTAGTCGTTCGTGCACGCGCCAGTGACGAATCTGATCGAGTCTTGACGATGTGATGGGGGCAAGATGCCCGCTGCAGCCGGGCTGTCTTTCCGTAGGCGCTGGTTCTGAATCATGGTCATGATGCAGCCGCCAGTCTCCTAAATGCGATGCTCTGCCTCGATCTGTAACGACATCTTCTCACTCCTGGTTTTGCGTTTCCTCTCGTCCACGTTTCTTTTGTTTCCTAGCCAGGCAGTGATTTTGTTCTATTTTTTCCTTATTTCCTTTTCTAAGCCTCTGTATTCCTACTTGGTAATTTAAGCATACTTAATCGGGCTGTGCTGGATTTTGGTTGAGATGCTGGTCGTCTCTATACAAGGGGTTCTAAACATCATAGGTCAGTCATGGGCGTTTTTCTTCACAAGCCATATATTCGCGCTGGCCTTAAGGACTGAGGCCTGAAACATATCATTTCGTTTCGTTTCCTACATTCTGTGCCTTTCTTTGTCTTGCTTTCGTGGCAACATCCAGCACTCAGAGCTGTCAATGCGATGAGGAAGCAATGCACTCCCAACGAGCAACGATCTTGATAGCGGATGACTTGTCTGTTAGGGGATCGTCTCATGCTAACCTCACACGAAGATACTTCCATATAGGATGGCTCGCATGCCTTCACTCATTGAGCTGCTTATATGGGTCTTTCTAATACCGATAGCCTCCTGCCATTCTATCGAACTGGGCGGCGATATTACCTCGCTCGTCCCTACGTGTGCTCAGCCATGCTTGTCGTCATTCATAAGTTCGAATTACCCGACAACAAATTGTGGAGCCAACTTCACATTGCCATGTCTGTGTCCGGTTCAGTCGCTCTCGGGCTTCACGGTTGGCGAGGCTGCATTGCAATGTCTGCTCGGATATGCCCAGCTTGGCCTGTGTGACAAGCAAGATGCTAGTGGTGAGATATTGAGCTTCAGTTCATCTTGAATGTGGGCGTTTCAGCTAACAAACTCAGGATCTGCCCCCGCGAGGGTCTTGAATTTGTGTAGTGGGCAAGAGAACGCCTTACCCAATACTCATCCTACACTTACAGCAACTTTGGTCATACCACCATCAGGGGTACCAATTTTATTGCCGCCGACGGCTTCACAAACAACGCTATCGACGTCGACGTCATCGTCATCGTCATCAACTTCATCATCTTCGTCTACGACGACCGTTAGATCAACAATGACAACGTTGAGAACGACCACTCATACAAGATCTCTGACCAGCACAACTCCAAGCTCTTCGATGACTACAACAACCATGGTAATGAGCTCATTGCCGACTTCAACTCCGGTTTCAAGTCCGGCCTCTTCATCAACTTCGAGCCCAACTGCCGAGCCTTCTTCGACGACACGGCTTGCCCCAGCCCAGATAGCTGGAATTTCCGTAGGCGTAGCTGGGGCTATAGCGATTGCTGCGGGAGCCATCTTCTTAGCAAGGTGTCTGCGTCGTAGAAGATACCCTGATTCTGAATCTGAAAAGGCATTCTATCAGACCGACAACAGTACAGGCGGCCTCGATCCTTTGGGATCAAGAGGCTCTCGCATTTTTCATATATCACCACCTGTTCTTCGAACATCCAAATATCGTCCAGATTTCATTCCTCGTGCTGCGCCTCCAGCACCGCAGGCTGCTCAGCCGGAACCGCCAGTTCAATCTCCAAAGATCGACCGAAATACTATTGGCTTAGCCATTTCACGCCCTCGTAGCTTGGTGCCCCCAAGGCCATCCCCAAATATCCCTCCCTCCGTGATGTCGTCACCGCCCCAGGCCGAAGTTCCAGTAGAAAGAAGGCGTTCCAAATTGTTGCCCCCAAGGCCAGCTCTAACCCTCAACATCCCGTCGAAAACGGTCACCACGAGCGCTCCATCCTCGCAAGCACCTCCCACAACAGATAGGGCGAGTACTTTTACGAATCTCACTGGGTTTGCTGACCTCGACTCTGAGGCTGCTGAAGGCGAGCAGACATGGCGCCCTCCACCAACAGACCCACAGTCGGCCACCACGTTATATATTGCTGATAAATACGGCAATTGGGTTCTCAGTAACAACAACCGCCAGTCTCAGATTGCACAGATTGTGGAGGCAGCTGAGCTGGATACACATACACCCTTGACAAAATCACCAATCGAAAAGCAAGAAGAAGCAACTAAGATGGCCGCCGCCATTTCTGCGGCTGCTGCGCTACCAAATATACCACAGCCGGCCTTTTTATCTAAAGACCCGACCAGCTGGACATATTCACAGTCCTCGAGCTCGTATTCACAAGCTAGCGCGGTTCGGCCGACAGGGAGGAGAAACTCCCAAGGCCGGAACAGTGCCTCAAGATCTCGGAAAGGCAGCGGCGGGTCTGTGATGAATCGTTCTGATTCTAAGGGTTCGGCGACCACGATACAAACTTCTTCGACGGGAGGAAATGAAGATGGAGTCCCTTATGAGAATGATATTGCACGGTTATCACAGTTATCGCCTGTCCAAGAGTCGCCAGATCCAGCAAGCAGACGACCTCGGGTTCCTTACCCGAAGATTTCCGGGCGTCTGGACGGAGCAACGATAAGATATGTTCCACCGCCTAAAAGACCAAACTTTACTGGTTCGCCGTCAGGACAGCCAAGTCCAACACTAGGGGCTGTATACCCAGTCCAAGGTTCCCCTTCTGCATACCCTCCCCCCTTAAACCCTAGACGCAAGGAGCGACAATTTGCTCCACCACAGAGGTCTGGATCGGGATTTACCCCAGAGCCGCCGAATGTCGAGGTGTTCCCTCTCAATAACTACGGTCGTCCGGGTGAAGGTCCAAACTGGGCACCGTACCCGCAGTCTAACTTTATGCCTGACCAACCAGCAGCATCCTACGGGTATGCTGATGAGTTTCAGCGGCGGGATCCATTTCGAACACCGCCGCAACGAGATATCCCCACATTCACGCCGTCACCTCCCTCACCAGAGTCCGCAGAGAAGAGATCAACACCTCCACCACAGCCCAGCATCATGGATCGTGGAAGACCACATATTGCATCTCAACGTGTAGCATCTGGCACAAGTTTTGCAACTGTCAGCTCGAACGCGAGCTCGCTCCTCGCTAAACGGCTTGGAAACGACAGAGCTGCTGCTTTTGTACTCGACCCTAATGCCAAGAAGGCCCAACAATGGAGACGACAGGGCGGAGGGGGAAATGGCGACTTCCTAAGTCCAGACGCCTATTCGGTGGCATCACCAAAGGGGACGCTCCCTCAAACCCCGATATGGCAGCCGAAACTCACGCCAACACGGCGTGGCGACGATCTTTTCTTAAATGTACAATGAAAATGTCATGCATATTGACCAAGCTAGACGGTCGCTATTCGAACCGGCTAACTTACACCCGAAACTACGGGCTTTCCCTTATTATCAACGGCTTTTTGAGCCTTGTACTGATATGGCATCATACTTCCGTCATTTATTTTGCAGTATATCATTGGTAATGCCTCACATGGCCAACGGTCCCTACATCCCTACAACATTCTATTTCTTCTTCAACGCATCGTGGAAGGGTTTCAATTCCACTGTATTATACCCCTATCTCGCGACGTCCTTGACGGTACAAGGGTCGCGATGAATATACATACGGCATGGCGTTAGGTGGATTGACATTCAAGGCTGGGTGCAGAGGAAAATTCCAAGGGGATAGCAGATATATCCCGAAGTCGCGAAGAAGTCGCATGAGATCATTAGAAACGTAGCATCAGACAAGAAGATGAAGAATGATGCAAGATACAAATATAATCAAGTACAACGAAGACAATATAAGCCCTTGGCTTTTCAAAAAAAGAGTGTTCAATGTGGAAGCCATCTAATACTACAGATGGCTGTTCCGTTCTTGTATCTGAGTTGGCTGCATGCCCCCTTGGGTCCGTGATTCGGACCGAATGAGTATAAGCGACTTCCTAGGAAGTCGTTCTTCGTGCAGAATCTAGCCTACAATTGGACGGCGACCAATGTTTTGAGGAAGTACACTGATCCAAAACCTGAGAACAGTGCACAGTTCGAGGCACTCAGTTGGCAACATATAGAAATGAAATGGATAGTCAACTTCAGAAGTCTTTACCCTTTCACAAGCGCTTCACTTCCTCTCTCCAACGACTTGAACAATCAGTCGAAATAATACAAGTGGATAATAGCATGGGGCGCCACACGTACCCTGGAAATGGATACCCTGTAGGAGAGGAGTGGGGCGAGCGAAGTGGGATGGACTGCTCCCAATTTTTTTTTTCGAACTTCATGTAGACCATCGGTAGTTAATACAGCGGGCTTCGTTCAACGCTAAACTTGTATCCACGGTCTGCAATGTGAACACCACAAACGCAAACGACATACGAATTCTCCGGCGCCAAGCCTACACGAAGCAGACAAATCTACACACACCCAGATCCATCTACACATCCAGCTATTCAAACTCACCCCCCCTGGCTTTCCCTTCAATCCTCAGCCAACAACCTAAAGCACAATGGCCCAAGGCGCACCAAAGAAAACCTCCAAACCAGCAGCTATGTCCGGCCGGGCGAACAAGCCGCAGCCGCCGAAGAAGGGCGCGCGCGTCGTCAAGGCGAAGAAGGGCAAGGGATCCAGCGCCGCCGACAAGCTGCAGCGCAAGCTCGCCGCGGGCATCACGAGCAAGACAGAGCGCCTGCTCGGCGAGCGCGCCGGACACCTCGAGCTCATCGGCCCCGGGAAGAAGGCTAGGGGCAGCGGCGGTGACAAGAACACTGCGCAGAAGGGTGGGAGTCGCAAGTTTGGATGAGCGGAGAGAGGAGCGTCGTGCTCGTTTGAGAGTGTCTGAGGAGAAAAAAAACTGGGAGAAAAAGATACCCATGGGCTCGCTCGCTCGTAGGGTCGGGTAGATAGATAGATAGCTGACGTGCGGCTGGGACTCGCCCATACACCGGACGCTGGAGGAATGATGCGAAGGCATGTGGATGTGAGGGGGAGAGTGACCCGGTGGATGATGATGTGTCTGCTACCTAGCCTACACGGCTCTCATTACGCCGCATGTTTCGTCGTCGCTATACCGAACACACCCTTCAACTATACGAGGGTATAGGCGCCGGAGCATGGGAAATACCTACTTGGAGCGGAAGATCAGTCAAACAACCGCTTAACAGCAACCCCGAGAAACGAGGCTGCTCGGAGGTGACGTACCGGTAGATCCTCCGCAGATGCTGGCGCAATGTTGTTGGCTCCCTTTAAAAAAGCCTTCTTGTCAATCTACTTGCACAGCTAGAAGACTGCCACACGGGTAGAGTCGGATACAGCCTTAGAACGAACAAATAGAATCACAATTGAAGATGACTCCGCTCGGTTGTCAACATAGCTTGCGGAGTGGTTATGTTGCTCTCTCAGTCTCATCATGTGCTATCTATGGATAGTGGCTAAGAAGTAATGGTACACTGCTCTATCTTGCCCTGCTCTGGAAAACCACTATCTAGACCAGACGCTTTTGGGTCTGCGAGACGTCAATGACAGTATTCACATCCTCAGCGCTTGGCATATCTAAGCCAGAACTTCCCTCTTTGACAGTGTCAATATTGTTCATAGGTCATACAAATCATATCTATTCGTAACCAATTATCTCCTCTACTATGGATATGTATGAATGGGGTATCGCCATGTTCTAATGCTTCCCATGAAAACGCCAGGACCTATGCTACAGTTCTATACAGCCGGCTCTATGTACAAATATGCGAGCTTTCTATACCCCTAACATAACTTTCACCGTACAGTCATGTCAAGGCTCCAATGGGCAGACTAGATGGGGCGGTCGAAATACGTAAACGCCTGATGGCCTGCCTTCTCTTATTGCGACCGTCAATCATTTGTAGGTCCAACCTCCCATATTGCTGAGCTAGTGCGCTGAGCGTCTTGGGCACAACTGGTCTCGCTCGTTGAACAGGATCATTTGGCGAGACTTGCCTCTCCTTCGTTTCTGGAGCAATGGGATTGACACCAGAATCCCGGGAGAGGGGTTTTATGTTCGAAAATCTGCCCGGTGTCTTCCGTATCTCTTCTAGTCGAACAATGACCTGCTCTTTTAATGGCTTAGGCAGCATACTAACAGCCTTGATTGTTTCGTCGTCTGGCTGGAATCCTGCTTTTTCAAGTGACATTATAGCCTTTACGGCACCGTTCACGTTGCCCGCTCGAGCGAAAGCTTGGATAAGGGAGTTAAATGTTGGCAATTTTGGCTGCACACCGCCAATGTTGGTCATCATATCGAAAACGGCGACGACACCGCGCGTGTCATTGTGGTTCTTGAGCCCGTTAAGGAGTATAGTCCAAGTATGAATGGATGGAGGATGGTGATATAAATTGCGGCCAAGCCGTGCCTTCTCCCTTTTAGCAGCGTCTATGCTCTTCTGCACTTCTTCTATGGCGAAACCAATTGTGTCTCGGAACTGTAGAAGAGTACGTAGAAAAATATCAAACATTAGCGTACCGTGATTGGTTACGAGACTGAGTGCCGTGGGATCCCGCCGCTTCACCATATTGAAGAAGCTGGTGTAATAGCGAACCGCGTACTTCGGCGTATAAAGGGACCGCATATGTGCACCTATCATCAAGGACAATGTAATGCTATTTGGCTGCGCGAGTTTATGATCTGGTTGCGGCATCAAAGATTCAGCCATCCTGGTAGAGGGCGTGGAATATCTTGGCTGCACGCCCCAGGTCCCCACCAAATTTTCTAGTGGGAATAGCACGAACTTTTGCAAGGGCGCAAGATCGTAGAATTTGGCGTACAATTCAAGCATAGGGCGCCATGCATTATTCGCCTTCTTCCGCTGTCTTCGTCTTCGCTCGATTTGTGACTCGTTCTCCTGAAAGAGAAAATCTAAGAAGTCGTTGAGAAGGACAGGAGACCAAGCATTATCGGATGTAATGATGTTGAATATATGCTCCAAAGAGGTAGTGTCGAGATCCTGTTTTGACCCGTTGAGTAGGATAGAGTAGACATGGAGATCGGGCTCTAAGCGGTATTGAAGCATTAGGTCGAAGACCTTCCATGCGGTATCGAGATGACCACGGATACAGAAATTGCGCATCAAAGCCGACAAGATTACTATATTGGGGGAGAGGCCCCCATTGAGAAGAAATTCGAAAAGAAGATCTGGCGCTGCCTTCTGATCTGGCAATGGCTCGGTTTCGTTTAAAGTGAGCAATGAGGTACACACGCTCGCGGCGGCAGGGCTGTTGATATCGAACCCCGGCATACTTTTTAAAACGCGAAGAATATCGACAGCGTACTGTTTCGTATCGTGACCCTTGGCAAAGCGACTTGCCACATGTAGTAGGGTATTTGCGTGAAAAGGATGCTCGATAGACTTGAGCAACTCATAGCGCCGAATAAGTTCCAAAGTCGACAGCGAGTGTAAAGTCGAGAGCAACACACACTGTTCTAGGGCCAGGTATCTCGGTGGGCATTTGCTGAGGACCAAAGTAGTTATCGCCGTGATCTCTTGCTGCAACCGGTTGCTATCATCGTGAGCGCCCCGCTGGAGCGCTAATTGATGACGCCGAAAAAGGACGTAAAGCATGTCTTCTACAACATAACTTGGGCACCAAGAGGGGTTGAAGGTAAGTTGAACCAAGCTCGATAGTATGTGCGGTTCTGAATCTGCCACGGAAAGAACAATCTGTGGCCAGAGACGTTCTCGGCTTGTTTCGTCTAATCTTTGCCATGCGCTCCTCATCGATGCCGGCACGTTTTCGTGAGAAGCTGTCTCAGATTTTGCGTCGGAGTTCGGGGCGTCTCCCTGCGCAGACAACGCAGAAACGGCATTCCGTAGGACAGCAGCGAAGTCTTTCTTCCATGTAAGATACTGATCTAGTCGCAGTGCCGCAACCTCCATGTCTAAGTGACCCCAGAGCAATCGTTCCAACTGACCCACTGCATGTCGCGCTTCCTGATGGGATAGGCCATATAACACCGACAGGTCTTCACAAAATAAGACGTAGTCCCCCCGTGCCCCTAGAATCCTGGCTTTGAGCTCCCGCACAGTATCGGCTAGCGGCAGGCTAGCGAGCTGTTCCACAGCTGGTGTTCTCCTTGGTATGAATTTTCGAATCGCACTTGTCCATCCTAGCGTGCCGTCATCGATCACATCATTTTGTCCTTGGGATGGAGTCAGGGCGGCAAGGGACGTAGGGGAGCCATCCTCGCCGCTTTCAACGATCTCATCAGGGTGCCGGGGCTGTGAAGATTCAGGAATCTCTCGACTGCGCGGCTTGGGTAGGGCCACCACATCAAATTGTGGCTGAGCTGGAATCACTCTGGTATGTAATGCGCTTTTGTTGAATCTAGGCGATCCGAAAGAAGATCGTGCCAGTCGCGCGGTGCATTTTTGACATATGAAGGGAATTGTCATAGTACGATATCTTCGCCGCGCTTTCAGACACGCTCTTCATGACAGTACGGTATCAAAAGTCGCTCGGTTCGTATGTAGTTCGTCCCGTTCGTTTCATTGTAAAGGGGAAGCAAGCCAGCTGGGTGGCTTTGAAAGCATAGCAATGGGTATTGTTGCTCGAGCTGGGGGTAAGCGACAAGCCCGAAGAAAGTTGAACTTTCTTAGCTCTTCAGCGCGGATAAGGTAACGCGGGACGCTTATCGGTCTTATCGGTCTGCGCTACCGCAACATTTTCCCCTAATGTACAGTAGGCACTTACAGCCTTAGGCGCCTTAAACATGTACATAAAGGTACCTACGGCCTAGCTGAACTAAGTATCCCTGTAGATAAACGCCTGGTCGCCATATGAATTGATACATGTTTCAATCTCGCAATACAAAACAGCATTGCACTCCAAGCTTGAAGTCTACCACAATATTATCGAAAGCCGCCTGTCAAGATGTCGACGTCACATGCCACGCTCAGCCTCGCGTCGGACGATCGAAAAGCGCGGCTCGCCAAGCTCAAGAACCTTAAGCGCAAACAACCTACAGACGAGATCGTTGCACCCGAATCCGAACGCTCTGCGTCACCGCCCGCCGAGACAGATGTCGCGTCGCGCATCTTGTCGGGCCGTAACTACGATGCCGAGATGAAAGGCCCTAAGCTGGGCTTCGACGCCCCTCCAAATTTGGGCATACAAGGTCCCACGCTCGAGGAACAAGCCGCGCTTGTAGAGGAGCAGACACGGGAAAAGGCTGCCGAAGATGCGAAAGATGACCAAGGAATCGATCTGTTCAAACTGCAGCCCAAGAAACCCAACTGGGACCTTAAAAGAGATCTGGACAAAAAACTTCAAGTGCTGAATGTTCGCACCGACAATGCCATTGCGAAGCTGGTCAGAGAGCGCATCGCGAATGCGCAAGCTGCGGCAAGAAAGACGTCTCAGCCTGTCGCGACTGACGGCGAGGACGGCAGCACAGAGGCGGCTGGGATGGATGGTGTGGCCTTAGTGGAAGGATTGCGAGTGCGAGAACGGGAAGAGGAGGAAGAAGAGCGCGCCGAGCGCGAGGATGAGGACCTGGCATAAGCTTGTATGAATACGTGATTTGCATGGCACGGCGTTTGGTTACTGGCACTATTATGAGGGGCATATGTCATCACCGGTGTTTAGGCTTGTTAAAAAATTAGAATAGGTAATTTCTACTATACCCATCCCTATCGCCCGGCGTTCATAGCTTGCGTAAGAGCCAATCGTTTTGAGAACGGACTAAGGCTGCGTTCTCGTGGATTACGGTTTGGGGCTCCTCTTTGTTCTCGACTGTTTCTACCGGATGGAGGTGGTCTATCGTGGTAGCGTGGAGGATTGCTATCCGATCTCCGGCGCACAGGAGATCTTGACCGAAATCGTCTCCTGTTCTCCGGTGGTGGCGGTGATTGACTCGGGCTCTGCGAGTATCTTCTACGTCGTCTGTCCACACCTCGATGATCCGCCGGAGGTTCACCAAAGTTGAATTGCCCACGTCGGGGATTGTCGTCGCGACTAGATGATCTTGTTCGTCGTCCCACGGGCTCAGATGATTTCGAACCTCTACTATACCCTCTTGGGCTGGGAGACTCATAGTCGCTTCTTGAATCGATTGATCGCCTCCTCAAGGAATCTCGTATTGCTGATGGATTACGAGCAGCTCCGCTTGACCTTGACCTTGACCTTGACCTTGATCTGGACATAGAGGCTCCTCGACGAGAAGGCGATGGCGGCCCTTTCGTCGAGATCGTCGAGACAGAGTCATAGGACGGCGACCTTGCACGACTTGATACGTCGCGGTCATCATCATCGCTCTCTTCTAACTGTCGCTTCCTAGCTCTCTCTGCCTCCCTCTTGGCCAACTCCTGATCAGCTAAGCCTTTCCTTTACGCTGTTAGCGCGCTTTTGAAATACATGCTACAGGGGAACATACTTATCCTGTAGCGCATCTGCGTTGTCACTCGCTAACTTGGGTACAAGTTTGGGATTGAATAACTGCTGTGTACGTGATGGCCGGGGAACGTAGGGCCTTTCTTGTGCTGAAGCCTTGCATTCATATGAATAGTGCCGTGCTGAGGATTGTGAGTTTTCAGAACGGTAAACGGCGGCGGATAACTTATCTCTTTTGAGGCACTTCTGGCACTGAACATTTCCTGGAGTGCTTTTTGAGGGCCCTCTCCGGTACATGATGGATAAGTCCTTGAGTAGAACGCCTGGCAGAGTTGATTGAATGATGAAGGATATTCTCTTTGCAGCAGTTCAATTCTCCGTCTATTGAACTCAGTTGAAGATAAGCTCGTACCCAATGTGGCCGTACTAAGACGTAGGTATCGCATCACTTCAGCCACAGTGAAATTTAAATCATGGCAGGGCAAATATTGAGCTAGCTAGTATGTTTTGGGTAGTAGTTGCGCTCCAGGACAGTAAATTTGTGGCGGTTATTTAACATCAGGGGACGGTTTTTCGGACATCAAATTCTGATATCCGGACCGCAGCTAACCCAAATAGGCTAATCTCTACACTAATAACAGGGGGTATTTCCCTTTTTGTATAAGTCCCACTAAGCTAGCCATATCTGTAAAGCTAGTACGGTAGCCCCCTGTATTTACAAGGGGGCACCCATAACGCCAACAAAAACCTACAGTCTGCACCTATTTCTAAATAACTAACAGTGCCACGCCAGCTGTCTGTCAGCTGCAGCTGAAAAATTGGCAACTGCAGCTGCAGGCAGGTCAGCTGGAGACCATTTTCCACCCACCAATTACCTATCTGTATTCCTCCCACCTTTCTCTCCACCACTCGCCTTTCACCTTTAACAACCACTTTTTTTACCCATCAACAACACCAACGCGCATTGCGATATCCATCAATTACTCATTATTTTAGGCTTCATCTTTTAATTGCCTATCGATTGGTGCTATTTGTTTTGGGCTGCAGTCAATAATCCGGTCTGCCAAAAGCCTTAAATGCACCTGGTGATACATCCATTTTGGTGAGAGTCTCTGCTAATTCTATGTACCAAGAGGTGACCAATAGCCCTACAGAAACAGCAGCTGCAACAACAGGGCATCCGACCGTCAATTTTACAGGTGTCCACATAGCGTCTGACTTTTTCCTATTTTGTATGGGAAACAAGGGTAAGTGGGGACATCAGCTGGACGTTCACCTATCTAGGTTAGCTGCGGTCCAGATATCAGAATCTGATGTCCGAAAAACCGTCCCCTTTAACATCATCCCACAACTACAGCAGGCCAGCTGCCCGCCCCTTACTCCGGTAGATCCACCCGAAGTACCGTGCGTATACTGTTGAGTATGCCTCTACACTGCGCCCGCGACCTACCATATTTTCGTCTTGTACTTCTTAGGTGGTTCTCTCTCCTCGATAGTCGATAATGGTATGTACCAGTAGGCATATTCGCAAAGTTAAGTTCTGTTGGTTTACTTATATATCATCAAAATTGGGAATATCTTCTTCCTTGAGAATCATGGCTATCCCGCCACAATTTAATGGGCGCTTTGCTCTTCTCGTACTTTGTTGCAACTAAACGATACCGTCTGTAGGTCCTTGCCTTGTTGGGTATGTTAGGTATGCTGTACCACTGTACCTACAGCTCGCTAGTTAAATTTAGCTACCTTGACCTACCTGTACTCCCCTTACCATCTGCATTTTCGGCGCCTATACAGGCTGTCAGTGGTACTTACATTACCTACCTACAGTTACCTAAGGTAGCACTACTGGTTACCTAGAGTACTTACTTAGGTATGGGAGGTAGCGTGGTGCAGCCTTCTCCCGGTTCCCGCCCTCAAACTCTCCACAGCCAACTCTCACACCACGACGCACAACCACAACCGACCTGGCCTCCACCCGTCTTCAAAAGTCAAACCGTCCAAACTCCTCCCCTGCTTGTTCGGTGGCACTCCTGGGCTGACCCTCCATCTCATACCGTCCATGACAGATTAGGATCGGGGGCTGCATTCGTGACTTGAGACGACTGACAGCGGGCGCTCTGCAGACCGATCCATCCCTCTGTCTCTGTCTCTGTCGCTGTCCACCCGCCCGCCTGTTATACTTCCCTACATACGTACTTGCATACAAGTGCCGGTCCTCGCTCTGGCTCTGGTCGACAATCGAAGCTAGCCTCGCATTGTCTCGTCTCGACCCAGCTCGACTCGACCGCCCGGCTCGCCTCTCTCTTTTGCGCCCGCGCACGACACCACCATCCTCCATTGTACGTGAGGTCGTCTGTGGGTGTCTTGTCGCTCGCTCGCCCGCTCGCCGCAGAAGTTGTTTGTGCGACCTGAGCAGCTTGTGCCGACCAATCCCTCCACCGAGGCCAATCCGTACCTTGCCCTCCCTTCCCGGCTCCCGTTTGACCCGTTGCTGCTACTGCTGACGGCAGCCCTACCTTGGACTTTGGTCTCCAACTCTCCTCCACCGAATTTCTGTCGCCCTGCTTTTCGCATCCGACACAGCACATTTCTCTCGTACCATCTTGAGCGCTCGATCGCTGGCAATAGCATACCAATACCCCCACGCGGACGGGGGCATCCGACTATTTTCATCACCCTACCCCGATCCAGAGAGGCCTTCTTCGACAATGATTAGCCGCATTTCCATCTCCTCGCGGGTTGCGCTGATTCACTTCGTTTCTTGATCTCTATTGCCCCTGGCGTACTTGTATCACAGCGTTCAGAAATCGTAACTTCCACCTGACGACTTGGTTTGACCGGCTAGACTCTCGCGAGAGACTGCTGGCGGTTTTTTCTTTCTTTCTTCTTCCCTCTCGCAGCCAGCACATCTTGTCAGGCTCTGTCCATAGCTTCTAGCCTTTCGACAATGGCGACTGCGCCGCCCACGTCGGCTCCTCCTAAGAGGTTGTCTTTCGCGAAGGTACGTTTATTCGACAGATAACTGCAAGCCACGCCTTACGAAGGATGCTGCCCATAAGATCATGCGTTGAACTTATTACTAGGTCGTTGCCTCTCATCCCAGAGAGAGTGCTCACCCCGTACCTGTACCCCGAGTCGCTGTACCGGTCATGGACCGTCGGGCGCAAAATTCTGCGACAGCTGCAAATTCTGTCGCAAATGCCCAGCCTGCTGCTCCAATGGTGCCCGCAAGCGCTGCAAGCGTGATAGTCCCCATCAAGACTCCGTCAGCCTCCGTCGAGGGTACCTCAAAAGCTGCCATGCATAGCGATCAGACCCCCGGCAACAATGGGGTGAAAGATCTGAATGCTCCGTCCACCCATGCGGGCGCGACATCTACACCAAGCTTAGTCGTGAATGGCTCGTCATCTTTGGTAGTAGAGCCCCAAGTAAAGAACGAAAATGGAGCCTCGATGTCGGATGATGTCTCACAGCGAGCGGATTCTAACTCAGAGATGGGTACTAAGGCCCCCAGCCTCGATGGGAAAAGTATTACCTCCGGGACAACTTTCGCTCTGGACGAAAAAGAATCTCTTCGCCCTGACGATAGCGCAAGCGTTAAGGCAGCCGCGGAAGATGACGAGGCATTCTCGGTCAGGAGTTCTTTGCTTGCGACGTCAAGGATGGGTTCTGAGAATGCGCGCATTCATCGTCTCAGAATTGGCGATATGCCAGAAAAACGACCTATTCCTGTACTTTCTGAAGCCCAGGACGCCGGCCTGGCCACTCCGCAAAGCGGAGCCTCGAGTCAACAGCCGCCTCCCGAGCAGCCGCAGACTTTAGGTGTTGCTACTGCGTCCAGTGATGCTTTCAACTCGATCTATGGGAAGAACCCGGACGAAAAGCTGTTGGAAGCTATGAAGTCGCCGAAGGACCGACTTTTCTTATTGAGACTAGAGCAAGATGTTATCAACTTTGTACTGTCATCGAAGTAGGTATGTCCCACGAGACGTTTTGCATAACCTATTGACATGTAATTCCAGAGAGCCTTATATGGACCTTCCGCCAAATAATTCGTTTTGTCGAATGCTGACGCATAAGCTCGCCGACTACTATCATATGACGCACTCTTTCGAAGCAGTCCAAGGTTCTGTTCGCATTTTCAGGACTCCTTTCTGTCGAGTACCTGCGTCATTAGCAAGTATCATAGAATCGAATACAGACGATGACCCGAAGACTCCTCCTCCTATGGTGCTGCCAAAGAAAATCATGCGGCGTGGTGAGGACGGCGGATCCGGACAAGTTAGTACCAGCGCATCTAAAGCCACATCAGAAGTCGGCAGCGATGGCAAAGATAAAACAGCTCTTGCCAAGGAAAAGTGAGTGCAAAGGCTTGATCCCCATAGTTACCGAACTTAGGACGCTAACCTGCACACAGGATGACGAGAGAAGAACGCGAGGAGGCGTACAAGATAGCTAGAGAGAGAATATTTGGCAATAGTTCGGACAAACCAGCAGAATCCGGAACAGGTTTGACACCACACGTCTCCATGTTTAGAATCCCGCTAATCATTGACAAGATAACGACGAGACAAATGGAGTCTCTCGTGCCAGTTCTGTGTCGGCCAGAGACAAGTCTAACCTTGGAAAGAGAGGGAAGACAGGCAAGCAGCGTCGGGATGACTCTGAAAGTTTCGATTCACGTTCACAATATATCAAATATTTCGCTCCTCCTCAACCCCAGATGGAATGGTCAACTCAACCACCTCAGTTCATCCCTGCAAATATGCCATATAACGGTCAGGCGTCTCAACCATACCAATACCAAATGCCTCAACCTTACCAAAACTCACCGCAAGGGTATCCTACCATGATACCAAACAGTGCATACCCACAGTACGGCAATGTGCCAACAGTGAGTGGATTGGCCTTCGCTGTCTGAATCAAATGCTGACCATATTTCAGTATCCGCCTCAGCCGCAACCCCTACCTTCCCGATATCCTTCGTCTAATGGATCTATGGCCAGCAGCTTTGTTCCCCCTACCCAACCTGCACCTCAACAATCCTGGCAGCCTAGCTTCAGTCAAACCTCTCCGTCTATGACATATCAAAATCGCGCCCCCCAAGCTCAGCCTCAAGGGAACGCTGGGCCGATGGGCATTCCTTATGCCTATGGACAACTCCCAGCCCATGCAAATCCACATGATCCTAAGAGCCAACATCCTATCCCTGGGAGCTACAATCGTCATGCTTTCAACCCGAAAACACAGTCCTTCGTGCCTGGCAGTGGAATGAGCCCTGTCCAGCCGCCACTGGGCCCGTACAATATGGCAGTACCACCCCATGGCAGTCCTCAGATTGGCTCACCACACCTAAGCTACACTGGATACAGTTCACCAGCTCCACCCCAGCCCTACAACATGGGAGGTCCTGGGTATGGCATGAGTCGCCAAAGCTCGAACAACTCTCTTCCGGCGTATCATACGCCTCAGCATATTTCACAGCATCCACCAACTCATCTTCCCCAGATGCCAAATAAGCCAGGGATGCCACCCCAGGGACCTTCGGCCGGACTAGGTCAGACTTTCAGCCATCTCCCTAATTATGGCAATCCTGCTACACTCCCACAAAAACCCCCGACTAGCATCTAGATGATGTAGGTCTACAACCGTAGTACACGAGAGCAAAGCATTAGTGGTGTTTCATGTTTCGAGGGGCGATGACCACTTCAAGAATGGATGGATAAAAGGCATGTCATAAAGACTGATGACCACCGTGGGCGTACATCGGACAGGGTGGCTTTACCATTGCAGCATGCATATATATGTCATTGGCGGGAGTTCCGGGCGAGAGGGAGTACTTAATGATTGAGCTCGTTTTCTGTCATTTAAATTGGTCATTATTCTTGGCACATTTAGAAGAGGGACCTCTTCCCTCTTCCGTCTATGTAAGGTGGGTTATCACCGCAACCGTTACTCTTTTTTCAGAACGAGGCGAACAAGACCTATGTATACTTGGGTACGAGACTAGGACGGAGCTCCTATGAATGGGCAAGACGATGGGGGTTAACAAGAGCTGGTGGGTTTGGCTTGACTGCTTTTCTAGACCACTCAGTGGGTGGGTAGTGATACCACCCTCGTCATCACGGTATACTATGGCCGCAGGTTAGGCGCGCCTTTGATAGTATGTGCTACGGGTGATGCATAATAATGAAAAGACATATATTTCCCTCCAAGACAAACACTCCTTTTCTCTCTTTTATTGCGCATGTATATGCATGCAACAATAGCGAGAGGGTTTTCGTTCATGAAATGAGCCACGCTTGTCCTATTCTGAATCGACGTTCAGTTATCTTCAATATTCGTGGTATGCTTCCGGCAAGAAGGTAGAACTCACCAAATCTACTCGCGCACGGGCTATTAATTAGCTGATGTGTCTACCAACCTTTTTATATCGACACTGGGAAGCGAGGCATACGGGTAGAATGCTTCTTGATGACTCGATTGGAAAAGACCCGGCCTATGCTTGGATGAGCTTTAGCTCATGATTCTGGCATAATAAGTATGCATTACTTTGTCCCCTCCGTAATACAATATTTCAACAGATTTCGATAGAATATGACGGGTACATCGGTAATCAATTACGATTCAGGCAAGCTGATACTGTCTGCGAATCAACACAGCGGAAAGGAAACTGGTCAAATACCGCTTGAGTTCAGGAAAACTTATTTATCGTTTTATTTTGCTCAGAAACGTCCTATCTATTACTTTGGCCCTCCCAATCCGGATAGAACGCCTGCACTAGTAATATGTCCCGTTTTTAGGGGACTCTGATTGCCCCCTGAGCCGTAAGGCATGCCAAAATTCTCTTGGACCGTTTGCCCACGCCTGAAAACACCATCGCCTCGATTGATGGTTTCCACATATGGTAATTCTAAAGCCGGAATAAAACCGCCCGCTTACAGGGAAAACGCTGTTGTGGTCCATATGATTGCGATCTTGCGCGTCCATATCGCTATTCTTCAACCTCTACGTTGAGGTTGCGTGTTTACTCAGCCGGTTCCCTTGGCTCTCTTGGCTCCCTCGGTTCTCTAGGCTCCCGCTGCTGTCCACCACCCCGGCCACCTCCACGACCACCTCGCTTGCCGCCACGCTGGCCGCGCTCGCCGCGCTCACCTCTTTCCCCCTTCTCACCATCCTTGGCATCCCCGTCCCCACTAGAAAGCGTGGCTGTAGCAAGGCGCTGGCTCAGGTCGATTTGGGTGCGGATACTATTGGCCAAGTAGCTGACCATAAGAACATCTTGAACGTGGTTATTAAAGTCGGCCTCAATCTGTACGGGATCAACTTTTGGTGCTAAAGCTAGCGCGCCCATGAGGTACTGCCCTAGGGCGTTGTTTGGCTCCTGTTCCTCGTCGATGATGGCGCTCACGAACTCAGAGACGCGATCTAGAAGGTCTATTGTGTTCTCTAGACTGCGGGTTAGAGACTCGACGTCGGAGCTAACGGGGGCGGCGCGTGTCTCGTTGTCCTTGGCGCTCGAGATCAAGTCCAGTGCAGATCGCTCGGCATCGTTGTAGGCGAGCTTGTGGGGTACTTGGACGAAGAGACAGCTCTCGGCGGCGCGATCGGCATTGACGGCCACGGGCGAAGATATGTAGGCGCGTAACTGGACGTCAGCGCCGGGTTCAGTCGACACGGTCAGGTGAACGGCCGGGTGAGGAAAGGTGCCGGTCTCGGGAGACGCAAAGAAGTTTTGGATCAGGGCGCTGAAGCTGTTCAGCTCGGGCGATGTCGTGTACCAGCCGAGCAGGGTCTCGCGGGGGTTGGCCTTGAGGTGGAGCGACAGCATATTCTTCTGGTACTCGACGTCGACCTCGACCTGGTCCTCGTTCTCGGTGTGAGGGATGGCGAAGGACGAGACAACCTGGACTTCACTGCCGTCTTCGGATCGAGTCCCTATCAACGCACCGATGACGCGCGGCGACGTGGTGGGTGTGGCGGGGATGTCGCGGCGGACAGCATGGTCGAGGATGGAGAGAATGGACTATAGCGCAGAGGGAAGAACGAAGTTGATCAGCATGCATTCACATCTTGGCGGGCGAGGACGTGCATTGACATGGAAGCCATATCGAACGGTATAATGCTCAATCGAGGGGAGGGGTCGACGACATACTTGAGGCTGGATGTTTACGGTAAGCGGGGCGAGGTTGTTTTGGAAGTTGAAGGAGGACGGCGCAAGAGGCCGCGAGAGATGAAGAAACGGCCCGGAGTCCACTGAAGCCATGATGGGCGATGGTTTCTGTGGGCAAAGAGTGAAAGAGGCCGTGAGAAGAGCGGAGGCCCAGCGAGGTTACAGGAAGACTTATCGCTTTTGTCCCGTGCTTGCCGTCTTAAGTCGTTAGATAGATCGCTCGTCACTTCCCCCAGTCGCCGTGAATTTTTACAATTCTTGTGGGATTGGTGGGGCTCACGGCGCATTTGCCTGGGGTGTCAAAGCGATTGGGGGGTATCCTACTCGCCTGTGGAGGGGAACAAATAGATAGTGACAAGACCACGCTAAGATACTGACCGATCTAGCCTATAAAGGTTAGAGATGCATTCTCAATTGCTTGTGATCTGCGGTACCTGTGGCTTGGAGCTTGAGCTATTGTGGCTCAACCAGGCCTGTCTGTAACTTTTTTCATATATACATCTCGGAACGATTCAAGGCAAAACCCTAGATATTGCAGTCTTGCTTACTGCTTTAGCGTCTTATTTTATTCTTCCCATAATATACCTACTATACCACTGGATACGTGATACTAGTGGCCAAAATGCCTCCAAGAGGCAAATTTTCAGGCCGTCGCGGATCTATAAGAGGTCGCGGCGGGAAATTTGGAAGAGGGAATGCGAAAAGAAGCTTCGATGGTGCGCAGAAATTCCACAATACAAGGCTTGAAGATGTCGAGTAAGCACATTGAAAAGGATAGTCAATGAAATCCACTCTTACACTTATGCAGGGAGTCGGACAGTGAAATGTCTGATGAAGCCCCGGAATCAGATGTTGAAGATGACACGGATATCTCAATATCAGACGCCGAGGAGACACCGGCAACAACTCAGCCCTATTTGGCGCTCATGCAAAGTCTAGAGAAAGACTCTGTTCTGAGCGCAGCTCCCACCGCAAAGAGGAGAAAACTAGATCACCAACCTCACAAGCAGGAGGCGCCAGCTACGCTTGAGGACGAAACGAGAGAACTCCCAGATGACGAGGACCGGGATGTTGACCTGGTTGAGGAGGAGCCAGAGGAAGAGCCGGCGAACGAGGTCGATCTAGGTGGTGAGGACTCGGACGATGATGATATACCTGACACCACAGACCCCTTCGAAACTCACTTCGTCAGTCCTGACAGCGCCGAATATAGCGTACGCTTAAAGGGGGTTCAATCCAACACCTACCAAACCAAACAGCTGGAGAAGAACGGATGGCGGACTTTCACAAGCATCCCCGGCCAGAATCCGGACGAGACAAGACAACCACCTGCAACTCTTCCAGGTCCGTCTAGTTTGAAGCTCAAGCACAGGCTCATCGAGACCTCAAATAAGCTGCGGCCAACCTTCGATAAGCTCGAGCAGGTTCTGTATCCGATGACCTTCGGATACCAGGATCTGCTATTTTGTGGCCGTAGTGCCAGTAATTCTGAGAATCTAAGACGAATGGCATGCCTTCACTCAGTAAACCATGTTTTCAAGTAAGTGTTAAAGAATAATATTTATACAAGGTCAGCAGCTAGCTAACCACGCGAAGAACGCGAGATCGAGTAATAAAGAACAATGCCAAGCTCGCAAAAGAAGGTGAAACCACCGATTTTGAGCCTCGGGATCAAGGGTTTACCCGACCTAAAGTGCTCATGATACTGCCTACCCGTGAGGCCGCAGTGAAGGTGGTGAAAACAATCTGCGAAATATGCGAGCCTGACCAGCAGGAAAACCGCAAGCGCTTCGATGAGTCGTACGTAGACAAAGAAGTGAGATTTTCGGCGGACAAGCCAGTCGATTTCCGAGAGTTGTTTGAGGGCAACGACGACGACATGTTCCGCATCGGCATCAAGTTCACGCGCAAGACGATCAAATATTTTGCGCAATTTTACAACAGCGACATTCTCCTAGCAAGTCCGCTGGGCCTGCGTATGGCGATCGGATCTGAAGGGGACAAAAAGAAGATGGACTATGACTTCCTCAGCTCCATTGAGGTTGTAGTGGTGGACCACGCCGACGCCCTGCTCAATCAGAACTGGGAACACGTGGAATACATATTCGAGCACCTCAACCGCCAGCCGCGCGATGCGCACGGCTGTGACTTCAGCCGCGTCCGCGAGTGGTACCTCGACAACCAGGCCGAGAACTTCCGACAGACCCTCGTCTTCTCAGCCTTCAACACGCCCGAGCTGTCGGAGCTGCACCGCAGCGGTAAGAACTGGGCCGGCCGCGTGCGCGTGCAGCCCGAGTACAACGGCATGATCCAGGAGTTGGGGCCCATCAAAGTGAAGCAGACATTCTCGCGCTTCGAGGCGTCCTCAATCGCCGAGGAACCCGACGCGCGATTCGCGTACTTCACGAGCGCCGTCATCCCCTACCTCCTCAAGCTCGCGGGCCGCAAGAGCTCCAAGAGCTCCGGCGCGGATGGCGGCGGTGGCGGCGGTGGAACTCTAATTTTCATCCCCTCGTACCTAGACTTCGTGCGCGTGCGCAACTACTTCTCGACCTCCGACACCGTCGAGAGTCTCTCGTTCGGCGCCGTCTCCGAGTACGCGGACGTGCGGGAGGCGTCGCGGGCGCGCTCGCACTTCCTCTCGGGCAGCCACAAGGTCCTGCTGTACACGGAGCGCTCGCACCACTTCCGGCGCTACGTGATGGCGGGCGTGCGCCGCATCATCATGTACGGGCTGCCGGACAACCCCATATTCTACCGCGAGGTCGTCGGCGGATTCCTCGCCAAGAGCGAGCAGGACATGCGGCTGGAGCCCGGGCGCGGATCCGTCCGCGTCCTGTTCTCCAAGTACGATGTGCTGAAGCTGGAGCGGGTTGTAGGCTCGAAGAGAGTTGGGAAGATGATTCGCGAGCGTGGTGATACGTTTGATTTTATATAGTCAGATGAACAGAGTTAGCAGACAGGAGCATCGAGGTGCTTTAAATTCGCGGATGTTGTTGAGATCACGATGTTGTAATAAGAAGCATTTAGTTAGGATACCAACTAAGTGAACCCCGTGCTAATTATCGTAAATCAAACCCTTCAAAGTTGTAAACAATACTCTTTTGCTCATGAAAAAGTATATCTGACTGTGAGTTATAAGAGTAATTTTGCTTTCATGTTCTCTTCTATGTTCTTGATGAGTTGGGTAGAGGCCATTATCTGGTGTCCCCGTCCCAATAACGTACAGTATTGTCGTACAATCAGATCCGTACCTCTCATTCAGGACCTGTGGTTATAGAGTAGATACGGCTGTTCTTAGTGCAGCACTACATCTCTCATATCTGCAATAACTAAGTATGCATTCCATCTTCAGGGCTGCACCCTCTCTAAATCGTGATAGATCTCCTTTTCTTCCCTCTCCCCTTTCTCTTCTCTTCCCTACTCCAATTCCCTTTTCTACGCCGCCGCCGCAGCAGCAGCAGCGGCACCACCCTTCTCGGCGCCCTGCTTATTGACGCCCGCGAGATCCAGCTTCCCTATCTTCCGGACCATGTCGTCGAAGGCCTTCTGGCCGTCGGCGGCGGGGCGGAAGCGCAGGACCTTGGCGCGGTTCTTGCGCGTCAGCTCGGTGGGCTCGCGGCCGAGGGCGCGGTCGCGGGCGACGGCGGCGGCGGTCATGGCGAAGCGCATGTCCTTGGGCCCGTCGACGAACTCGAGGATGGCCGAGGCGCCCTGGTCGTACGTCGACTTGGGCTCCGTCCGCAGCACCCGCGTGTAGCCCCCCGGCCGCTCCTGGTAGCGCTTGCGCAGCTCGCCGAAGAGTTTGGGGAGGAGGTCGTGAGGGGTCTAGATGGATGTTTTTTCTCCATAGTTAGCCTTTTTATTTTCTGCGGTTCTGCCTCCCTGTCTGCCTAGTGCATGCCATGCTTCTTCGTGTGTTCCTCTTTGTGACTTGGAAGAGCGGGATGACGAAGTGGTGCACGTACGTATAATATTCCTGTGGCCGCGCGCCTGCTCGTCTCGTTGTTCCGCTTGGCCAGGGTGATCAGCTTCTCGGCCAGACGCTGGGCCTCCTTCGCCTTGGGCCAGGTGGTGTGGATGGACTCGTGCTTGACGAGCGATGTGACGAGGTTGCGCAGCAGGGCCTGCCGATGCGCCGAGTTGCGGCTGAGATGGCGGTACTTCACGAGACCGCCCGCCATCGTATCGCGTGTGAATGCGTCGCGATGCTCGAATCGACCGGGTATAGGGCGGAATGGGGACCGGCAAAGTAGGCCGTTGCGATTGAAGGTGGATGGAGATGTCCTCGTCGTCGTCTTCTTGCGGTATCGATAATTATTTTACGCTAGGTAAGTACCTATCACAACTCTAGGGTAAGTACCTAGGTACCTAAGACAGCTTGACCCGCATTTTTTCTTTAGTGGGCTACCTTAGGTACCGAAGTACCTACCTTAGCGGCCACTTTACTTCCACCAAACCTGCCGACGTCGCGAGACTTTCGTCATTTTAAGATACCTCTGTACCCATTTTCGACTGCACACTCGACACTTAAGCCTCCTCGACCCAAACACAACACAACCCGGCAATTTGGTCTTGTCGGTATTGATAGCAGCTACATCTGTCCCCAAAAGCTACGCAACCGTCTCTAGAATCAATTGGTCTCCCTCGGTACCTGCGCCCTCGTGCGCGCATCATTCAGCTCAAGCTCAAGTTCAAGCGCAAGCGCAGCTCGCTATGGGCTTCACAACCGGCTTCGTATGTCTATCTGTGCCCAACCAGCCGTACGTAACACTCAACTAACATATTTGTCTGGCATTTTCTAGACCGGAGGTGTGACCCTCACCCTCGGTGTTGCTTACCTTACCCTGCTCGCACACCAGCGCAACCGGGAGCACCAAGCTGCCATCCTGCGCCAGCAGACCTATCTCCTCTCTGGCGTTGTCGACCCCTTACCGCCCGTTCTGCCACCCACGAGGCTAGAGGCTGCCGTCGCCGAGCGCGCACACTTCACGGAAACCCTCAAGGACCGCTGGAACGCCGAGATAGAGCATGCGGTGCGATGGGCCCAGACGAAGGACTGGTCAGAGGTGCGTGAGGGCGTCGAGACCGCCATCAGTCGTTTGTGGGCCCGCGGACTAGGCGAGGTACGGGAAGAGGCCGAGAAGGGAGAAGAGAATGGTGCCGCCGCGGCGCGTGAACTGACGAGCAAGGCTAAGGCGGAGGCTCGCGAGAAGAGCGACGGTGTGGCTGCGGCTGCCAAGTCTGCTTATGCCGATGCTAAGACGAAGAGCGCCGAACTCGCTAGCAAGGCGGAGAAGAAGACGGAGGAGAAGGCCGAAGAAGCGAAGGGCTCAATCCTAGGGGCTATAGGCAAGGGTATTGAGAAGGGGAGAGAGGTCCTCGAGAGGACTAAGTCGGCCATTGTTGCGACAGAGGAGAAAGTCGATCCGACAATATCGCCTGTGGAGAAGGCTTTGCAGCAACGGTACGAGGGGGTGGGCGAGCTAAATCAGACAGTCGAGGAAGCCCTGGCTGCAAGATACACACCGATAGACGAGAAGGACAATACCAACTTGAAGGGATTATAGAGGCGGGGAGTAATCAGCTGGAAAGCGAGTGGGGACTAATAGATCAAACGACGGCGTTGTACTTCTTTGAGATGTATATTTTCCGTTTGTACTATCATATCTGCATGATGGATTACAATAGAGATAGCAAGACACCATCCGACACACGTAGCAATAGTGAAATAGGCTAGCAAGGCTCATTCCCTTTCCAAATATTTCCCCACAACTACAGTCATCTCTAATGACCTGTAGATAGTGTACGTAAGCTTCATCAAGAGGGATTGCCAGACCATTTATCATATTCCCGCTGTACAGCCCAGACGGAAAGAAGTGGAAGATGATCACCAACCATCAACTCTGTGAGCCTAGGGGAAACAAAGGGCAAGCCCAATTACTATAAGTACAGATCCACTAAATCAATCATACCACGTACCATCTATCTATTTATCTGCCGCATATCTTTCTCCCTCTTTCCCTACACTCCTTTATCAATGGCCCCTTATATACATACGTCTACATAATCGTTCGATGTCAATCGACGCAAAGCTAGAATCACAAGAGTTAATGAGAGGATTGTATTTACCTTGAAGGCTCAGCTTACCCCCATCACTCTATTCTGGTATACCGGTATATAAGTATAAGTCGCTGTAGTGCCAGTCAAACTGTCCCTAAAATGGAAAGCTTTAGCCGTCACAGGTACAGGCTCAGCTACCATTTTAAATACGGTGAAAATCAAAATGCGAGGCATTTTGATTTTTGGCCCTGGTGGCCCTGGTGGCCTCGCTGACTCTGTTGGCGTCGTAGGTCCCGCTGATCCCGTTGACCTCGTTGACGCTGGCACAGCTGGTGCTGTACAGTAGGCCACTGTGGTATGTCGTATGTATATTTAGATATAGCGGCCGTTAGTAGCCATACTTACTATTACAGTACGCAAGCCATACAGTCAACACGAGTGCAAATACGTTGTGGTTGATGCCTCGAATAGACTCTGACCAATAGGAGTGTTGCAGAGATATTTATACTTTTAGGGGTCACCGTTATATATGCTCAAGCTACGCTTTCCTCCAGAAATTCGCAAATTCCTTTCGGAAAGCTACGCTTTCCAATAATACAAGAAGAGAGAGAGAGAGAGAGAGAGAGAGAACCAGATTGAGTTTCAGAATTGAGAGAGTTAAGATTACAGCTCTCGGGCGCACTCACGAGATGCTTTCATAATCACGTTAAAAGTATAAAGTAACAAAAATTGGCTAAGTCTGCTGCGAATTGACGCAAGAGCCACAGCCTTTGTAGGACCTTGCCTTCAAATCCTCTTTCGCGTACAGTTCACACTGGGCTCTTGGGCCGATATGGTGTCATAATGTCGGTTGATAGTTAGAATATTTCATTGTACAAGTGCCCATGTTCCAAGAACAATCTATTATCGCACCCAACCAAACTAGTAGGGCTCTTGGGCGAAAGGACATGTAAGAAGCAACAGTACATTTAATCGTCATCACTGCCGTAAATATCATATGAACCTCCCTGAGAAGGTAAAAACCACCATGACAATCATCCCAGCAACACAACCAACATGATTAACTAAGTGACAGCTATTCCGCCCAGACGTAGCACAACTCTTCTAACGAAGCTTTTACGCTTGTAAACTGACTAAATACAGCGAAAAGATGAAAAAAATGGTATCAATATTGCACTCTTAGGTATGAGAACGCGGGATTGGATATTACTATATGGCCCATACATCCGGGCACCGGCGTTCTCAAGCAAGTGCGTTGTGTAAGCAGGAAGTTTATACCAGCAAAATAAAGCTGACGTGGCTAGAGGGCTTATACAAGAAACGATTGAGGCAAACGAAGCGTATAAACTAGTACGCCGTTGGCTTCTTGCGTCGTTCAAACATTCGAGAGAACCCACTACTGGATTTGTCCTCCGCCGGGGGGGTGTAGGTCGTCAACGGGGCCGGAGGCCCCGAGTCACGGAAAAAGTTGGCGAGATCCGTCGTCTGAGAGCTTGGTAAGGAAGCCTCTCGAGGCTCAAACTTCCTCATAGGCGTGCGTCCAAACGAGGCGTTGCGAGGTGAAGCTGATTTGATAGCGGGGGCATATCTATCCACTACAGGTGGGATAACAATAGGCGTGTGAGTAGCTTTTGTGCCAACCCGGCTGTTTGAACTTCGATTCTCAGAGACATTTGATCCCTTTCGAATGTGACCAGACCCGTTTATACCAGCTGAAGAGCCGGATCTTAATCTTGCTATCAAGTTAGGTGCGCTCGATTTCTTTTTCGGCGGAGCAATGAACTGAGTCGGTGGCTCCGCGGGAGGGGGGTAGTTGTTTAGGAAGTCAATCAAACTTTCCTCCTGCTTGGGCTTGGGCTGGGGCTTTGGAAATGTTTCAAATTCATCGTCCTCCTCGTCCACATCGTCGTCACTGAAATCGATCGCGTAAGGATCACGGACCCGTCTTTGTGTTCGCTTTGGTCTCGGATCATCTTCATCAAAACTATTCCCAGCGTATAGCTGCTGCCGGTTGGACTTATTCAAGAGTGCACTCTGCGAATTCATTGAGGACGGGGCGGAGGCTTCGGTTATATTCGTCGAGGCCTGACTAGTTCGGACATTGGGAATAACAGCGTCGATTGCCTTTCCACCGACAGCGCTGGTCATGTAATCGGAATCCTGAGTATTCCGGAACGGGGCGACAGTGCGAGGAATTCGATGATTATTACCATTAGAACTCGGCGGCCCTTGGCGAATGAAGTCAATCAGTTCAGAACTTTCATTGGATGTATTAACGACGGCATCCCTCGCCTGGAGTTTAGGTGCACGTCGAGTTTCTATACTAGAACTCTTCGCGATGGACGGCGACCTAGTAACACTGCGTGCTTTGTGTGAATTGCTTGCTAATGATCCGTCTGTCCGATTAGCATTTGTGACCGGGGGGCCGGTGGAGCGAATGAAGTCGGCAAAGTCTTGAATAGATTCCCTAGGAACTCTAGCATCCCTAGCTTGAGGCACAGCTGCTGCGCGGTTCCTCGAAGATACCGGCGGTAATGCTTTCGAAGTAGCATTGCTATACCTACCACTAGTTACCATATCAGTAGGAGGGTGAGAGGCTAATCCTGTTGATTTATTGACAGATATGGACCTCTTGATGGAGGAAGACCGCGACCGCTCGGAAAATCTGCCGTCGTCGCTCCTCCTACTCTTGTGACTCGTGTTCGGGCTACCGTTAGTTTGAGACGACTGAGACTGTCTCATCGTTAGATTCGCCTCGAGTGACCAGCATTGGGTTACTTACATCGATGTCTCGCATGTTTTCTGGTGTTAATGTATACTGCAAAGTCTCGTTGCTTTGGATTAACTGCTCGAAATCCCGAGCAACATCAACCGGGCGAGAGCTGCTCTCTTCAGACGCCCGTTTCGGCTTGAATCTGGCTGGTGACGGTACTTCACTTTGCATCTGGCGTGGGAACCTAGGCGAATCAGGAGACTGACGTTGAGCTGACGTTGTCTGGACATAAACTGGCCTGTTTGCACTTCTCTCTGGCAAAGTTGGCATTGGCGGATTCCTTAATCCACTTATCGGCCGTTGGAAGGTATCATGGCGTTCCTCTTGTGGCGGGCTTATTGAATTTGAAATTACAGACACTTTACTGGATACTGACGTCGCCGGGTGTAGTGTTGCAGGTGTCGATTTAGCGGGCAAACGATTGCGCGGAGGTGGGGTCAGTGAGGTGTGGACATCAGCAACAGCTTCGGGCCATGATGCGGTTCCAGATGTCTTCGTAACGGTAACATAGGGTACCACATGGGGATCCTTCTCTTCTACGATGGGAGGGGTTGTAGAAATGCTCCCTTCGCGAGAAATACTGAATGAGCGTGGAGTAGGACTGCGCGGGTTTGACTCAATGGAGCTTGCCCGCGACCGAGGCGCTTGCACCTCGATAACTCTAACGGACCGGACACTACTTGACCTTGTAAGGACGATTGAGGATGGTCTCCCGGACTCCGAAGCCAAAGGTGAACTTCTTCCTTCAACAGATACTCGTGATGAGGTCAGTATTTCTGGTTCCTCCGCAAAATCCTCAACATCACCATCCATTTCCTCGTCTTTGATTTCAGTCTGCGAGGTAGCATCTGCCGTAGCTTCGGTTCTGGTTACTGCTTCAGCCTCAATTTTAGTTTCAGGAGTTTCTGAAAGCTGTGTAACTTCGGTAGGCTCCGCAGCAGACTCATCTTTCGCAACGAAAGCGCTATACCGCGGTTTCCTCCGAGATGGAAGAGATGGAGTGCGCTTGACTGATGCTTTAGAAGTGAATGGGTTTCCGCCGTCGAGCTCATGAGACATGACAACCCAACTTTTCGGGCGCAAAGGAAGTTCTTCTTGTTCAGATTCTTCTTCGTCGCTGTAGCTGGCTTCAATATCACTATCAGGCAAAGGAAGCGTAGAAGGGTCGAGTATGTCGCCCTCGCCTTCAATACGGCTTCCATCAGGCTGCTCAGTTCCATCCTGGATACCATGCGATTGGCTTGGTTGGTCGTCTGTGGAGGTGTCTTCTTCCAAAGACGGCTGTACTGCCGGAGGTTCTGTAGCAGTGCTCTCCCGCCTCTGATGTGAGGCCGAGAAGCCATTTGCGGAGCTTCGAGAAAAGGGACGGGAAAAGTTGGGTTCCATGGGGGACCGTATCCTCTTCTTCCATGCACGCCATAGCCTACCCAGAGTCCTGTCAAGGGCAACACGCTCCATGTCTAATTCTTCAACGACAATCCGCTCACAGACATCGCCTGGTTGTAGTGTGCCATCTTTTAGCTCCTTCTCGTATTTCACACGCAATCTATTGAATGCTGCTTGACCAGCCACAATGAGAACCTGCTCGCCCATGAATTCCAGAATGGAAGTTAGGAAGATGGCAACTGCCGGGGACACCAGCTCAGTGACCGATTCGCCGATTTCTCCGTCAAGATGCTCTCGTTCAACATAGTAATCTTCATCTTCCTCCTCCATATCTCCAAGTGAGGAGTAGACCATGCATCGAAGTCGAGTCCTCTTCCATACTAGTTCAAGATCCCAGTCCCTTGCTGCTTGGGAGGGAGCAGAGCGAGCAAGGTTTTCAATCTCCCCACCCCCAAGATACTCTCTGAGTTCTTCGTCTGCCGAGTTAATGACATCTTTGGCAAGTTTCGGTTTGAGGACGTCGATGACGGCAGACCGGAGAGATGCTAGGCTGGTGGACCCGGCAGTGGCGAGCACATTGAACAGCAACTGGTCAACGAAATTGTTGGCAAGTAGAAGGGCACCACTGGAGACGAGAGCAGTCCCTTCGGCAGGCTCGATGCCAACTTGATCATACCATGTCGCCGAGTGCGTGTCGTGATCATTCGTTACAATCTGTGAAGCGGCAGAGGCAGCGATGAAAGCTGCCTCTGGTGATACGGAAAGGGGCGGCGACATTAGGCTATGGACTCCAATGGTGGACGGCCTATCGCTCGATGTGCTAAGAGCTCGAGAACGACTGGTGAATGAGGCGCTCGCCATGGTTGTGTCAACGGGAGGGATTGTGTCGACGGGCATCTTTGTCACAATGGCCGGCCCAAGGAGGGCGCCTTGTCTTACGCGAGACAAAGGATGGAGAGCGAGGCTTGGCTGTAAGGAAAAAGAACCTGCAGCAGCGTGCGGATGTGAGTGGAGGTCGGCTTAAGTTGGTTGTTGTGATGTAAGGGGATCTGGCGTAGTGCAGATATTCGATCCTTCACTATTTCGTAAAAGGCAGCATTAGCATGGAAGGATTCCTTCGGGACGGACGTCAAATTAGAAATGATTGCCATTAGCAGGAAATTATCTGGCCCCGGCAGATAAAGCATCGAGACAACAACGGGCGACTATTATCGAGGCAGAGGTACTTGGGAGGGCTGTCATGTACGTATACATTTCGACTCTACTCCAGACGCACTCCATGCAGCCATCATACTTGTTGGCGCTCAATCAACCACCAGGATGATCTGACCAGCCGCTGTATTTTGGGGAAAATCTGTACTGTAGGCAGTAGAGAGAGTACAGGGAATACGGCTCCGGCATGGGGTCAACGGGAGGCAGCAGGCCTGCGGCTGCGACATGGCAAGGTGGTGTAACCACTCGGTCACCGATTGGAGAAATAAATCTGAAAATAACGACCAAGCCTGGCAAGTGGCCGGTAGGTCGACAGGCAAATACAATGCTGCTATCGTCGCCCGTTCCAGGTACAAGAGAGCACCAGCACTGGCGTTGTAGCTTGAATAAAATAAGCTCTGGAGACACTATATCAAGGTCTCAAATCAAAACGGATCGTATAGCTGCTGTGAGCTAAGCTACAATAGAAGACAGTAAAATGGCAACGAAAACGCGGTGACGATAACGACGATGACGACGACGACGACGGTGAGATTAACCTTCACGTACCTAGCAAATTTGAAGCAGTTAAGATTCTGCTGCCAGTGTAGGGAACTCTCGAGGCCATGCACTAACCCAACAGCAACGCTCTGCGAACTCGCGAACGACGATACAATTTGGAGCGAGATGTGATTCAGGGGTTTCACATGTCGCGGTGTGGATTGGGGGCAACGAGAGTCAAATACGGTAGCCGATGGGCGAACACTCCCAGCAGTGCCGGACTGAAAGGGCGCGGAGACCTAATAGACAAACAAACAAACAGCCCAGGTCACCTGTCCAAACAATGAGGGCGAGTTTGTTGGAGGAAGTGTGTGTAATCTTGCGACGCTGGAGGGAAAAACAGCCGAAGACAAAGGACGACGAGATGAAACCAGTGCGAGGCATAGCGGTTTTCCCTTGCACACTAGTAGATGGTGTAGGTACATTATGTCGACCATGATATAGGGTTGCATCAATTGATAGAGGATTGGAGAAGAACAGACCAGACAGTAACCATTAGACAAGGATATCCCGGATTCATCTGAACCGGGGACCTACTGCGTACCTACTGCAGTAGGTAGGTCCACCTGTACTGTATGATGCAGTGGACTCCTTGCTAGTTGCGGTACTGCACCCTTGTAGTATAGGTACTTCCACGTACTACCAACTCTAGCCGCAATCAGAGGTAGATTTTGGCTTGTCGAGTACTATGTACCTTAGTGTACTTCAGCATTACTTCAACTAAGGTAGGTACACTAGCACATCGATTGATGCTGTGGGGACGCTATGTACTGTAGGTAGGGTACTCACTTGAATAGGCACTTACGAGGTAAGATTACACAGAAGGCAGGTACACTATACGCAGATTCTTTAAAAGATGTCCATATGTTGATTTGCCAATTGGTATTTGATCCTTTCCTGGTCTAAGATTTCTTCTGCAGAGCACTTAGTGTACCTACTGCATAGGTAAAATAGCAAACTGATGTGGTTGGTTACCAAAGCCACTGCCAAAGCGTTCGTCGGCATCAGAAGCCCCTGAACCGGGCTGTTAATGCATAAGTTATCTGGCTAGTCCAAACTGGGCATTGGATCGGTACATCATCAGCAGTGTATTCCCGAAGCCTGCCCTGTTTGGTGTAGCGGTCCGGCCGCCAACACCTCTACGGCCATGCGGAGGCCCCGACTAATTAATCATTTGCCCTTTAATGGAGAGTCGCTTTTTTCATGATACGATCTTTTTATATAGTGCTTCAAACAGGACATACGGCCCATTTAAGTCGAGTTCTGAGTGCTGTCTGCCATGTCTGTCGTGTCTGTTGAGATGTTTTACAGTTGTTTTCGCTTTCTGACTTTCTTTCTTTGGAGGAGCTTTCTCAATGTCTGGAAATTCGGAGAATTCTTCGTTAGCCACGTTTTCAGCAACACAATCTCCAGCAGACCAGGAAGATCGTTAAGTGCTATTCCGCAATAGGCAAAGCTGTTCATTTTTCTGCCGTTGAACATGCGACTTGTCTTTAGTGTCAGTCAAACACTAAGAGTACGCCACATCATAGTGTACAGAAACCCATCGTCACGAAAATGATCCTTCTGCCAACCTCACGCAGATAGTCTCGATAGTCACCCAGGCAGGAGGTTCCTCCGAGTAGGCTTGATCAGACCGTATGTGCGTAGTGAGTCTAGACTCGACTTTTTGCGCTTGGATAACATGTTAGTGGAGGAGGTGTAGTGCAGACTACTAGGTATGAGCTGTATATATTAGTACCCTACTACTTACACATAGTGCGATACTCTAGGTACAATACATACATGAGCTGAATAGATGTTGTCCCACGTGGGGTGCGTGTGCTAGTGGAGTACCCTAAGACGTCTCTCTAGCGTAAACCAATACTGCGTACTTTAATTAGGTACTTACTATAGGTACCCCGGCAGAGCCTCGCTTGTAAGGAGCGTCGAATGATTCAAGTTTCAAGAGTACCTACATACAGTAGATCAGAGGTGCTGTGGTGCTGATATGCTGGATATTGCGCCGTCACCTACGTAACCCAAAGGTATCACCGCATGGTAGCATTAGAAGGTGAGATAGGATTGCAGACTGGGGCAAACTTGTTCTCGACCAACACAGCACCTTCCAGCAAAGGGGGAGGCTGTTAAATGCCGCCACTTACTGTACTACGTACCTAAAAAGGTAAACGGTTTACTTTTAGCTTATCTTGAACCAGGCAAGGATCAACAGTTGTAAACTCAAGAACACTTTACGGAATTCCTCCACATTCACTTAATGTAGTTGACGATGCCAAGCTTGTTCAACCACACCGCGTTGTTGAACAGTAGGTATTTACCTATGTATACCTAGGAACAGTACTACGATGTAGCGTATTCTCTTCAGCGGTCTACAGCAGGTGGGCTCAGAATGTGTAGGTACATACTCATGCACGGTAAGATACCCACACCACCACCAATTCTTATAAGGATCATGTAGCTGCAACCCTAAGCTGACTGCGCGTCATGTAAGAGTATAATAAAAGAAACTTTGGCCACCTCCAATTGTCACGCGCTATTTCATTGCTACGGATCGGCATGCACTTCGAATCCTGCCAAATGCAAAATGATGCACCACCTTTCGGCCGTAGCGTGCTACAATGATTATATACTTGAGGTAAGTAATTATGGGATTAGGTGAGGAATCCTTCGAAAACACAATATCGGTTACCGGCTACTATTACCACCCTGGCGAACTGCCGCCTTTTCTCCAGCCCTTCTATACACATACACTAACACTATTTCTCTCCACGCTCCTTAAGCCGACACCAACGCTAATAACGACGACAATAGTACACGATAGCATATAGTAGCCGGCACACTAAACACCAACCTCTTCCAATCACTCCTAGCATCGCACCTATTGATTATCATGCTAGCATTTGGCCTGGGCTCTCTCCGGGCCCGGTTTAGATCATCATCGAGCTATGGAGGGAGCTTTATGCACCTACCATTTCCAATATCGATATCATGCGTCTGGGGCCGAAATCCCATCCGCCACTGATCGCCCCCGGGCCGAATCTCATCGTATCTAACTCAGGTTCACGGTCTGCCATACATTTACAAGCACAGCTCGTAGTTTGTCTATCTACAGCTAACGACACTACGATACTGCAGTCTTAACAATAGCCGAGAGTTGCTACACTAAGCAACGAAGCTGAAGCAAGAAGACTGGCCGGCCAAAGCATCTCGGAGAGCCGGCACCTGCATTCTGAATTTTTTATTTACTTATGGCCAGCAGCACCCAAGAAATTCGGACACAGCTCACAACTCAACGCCCCTGCCACCAGGCCAAGCTGGCCGTTAAATTAACATCCACAGGCTCGGAACCTATTGACTCTAACGTATAATAAGGTAGCTTCGTTTTTCTCCGACTTAGGCATAAGTATAAGTGATTCGATGTCTTCGAAGTATATCACCACATTTAGCATAGTATACAGCAGTACGATAACAGCATCGGGGCTCATCGTACAGTAAGATGACGACAAGGCTGGTGGACGCCCGGTATGGGTGGCGCCAATGCCTCGGACTATGTCTTATACTTGATCAACAGCTGTCGAAGAGTCAGTGTGATACACCGCGTCACGTCACCTCAAGGCGAAAATATGCTCCCTGAATCGGAATCCGCGACTTACGTGTGTCCGTTTGGAATATCAAGATCTACAGGGTCCTCCCTGGCGTCGATCTCTCGGCATGGTTTCCGAACCTGATAAAGTTAATCAGGCTCCAGACTGCCGCCGCGTTCAACAGCCCCATCCCTAGTACTATCTCCAGCTGGCATCGTTGAGCACTCAACAGGCTGTTTAGAGGTTGCATCCCATCTTCTCCTACTATACTCGGCGGGTCGGTGCCTGGATGTCTATTTATGTCTGACCACGTCGTGGCGCAACCCGTCAAGGCACCTACAGGTTCATCTTGCGGGGGCCTATCACAATGCAGCCGGCTTTGGACCATTGCTTTTGTTTGTACGCCTAGAGAGTCTGCCACACACAAATCTCGGTGGATTGCGCATGACGACTCAACTCCTACCTACGAGAAGTGCCGTCGGCTATGCAGGCAGGGTTGTTTTTATTAGAATCTGCAGTCATCCTAAGAAGCTGAAAGGCTGGGAATCTCTGGTCTGACGCTCAACATCCTACCCGGCTTATACTACTACCTAGTATAGCGTAGGCGCTACACGCTCTAAAGGTGCTGCTCAAGGTCCTCACCTTTGCTGCCGTTTTGACCGCCTCGCTAACTTAAGTAGGTACATCGAGGCATGAGACATACCAGGGTAACCAAACTGGCGTGGTATTCTAGATATTTGAATCACCAAACAACCTGAAGCAGCTGTAATTCTGCTCGTCTTTTCTCGTCTACAGGAGGCTCGTCAGGCAAGCTGTCTATGTAGTTTTACCATAGCAGTACCGCTGTAAACTGGCCAACTCTCCCGCTGCAATATCGCCGGCATTCTTAAGGCCGACATGCCTGAGAAATCCGGCATCTCCAGCCCATTCGAGCGACCTCAGATCAAGGCTAAACGAGCTAACCAACAACATATCTACTAGCTATATAGTTTGGCTCCTCTCTTCGCCCGACTGAATAGCCATCAGTCACCAATTCTTTGCTCTGTCCCTTCAATATTACTGTTACTAATTGAAGCGATCATTTCAAGATTGCCTGGCATAAACACCCGGCTATACTTTCGCAGGATACCAACGCTCGGGCTTCACCACTTCAGCCGGTCCCGCAGAATTAGTTTCGCATACACGGCATCAAGAGCATTCCCCTGGGCCGAGTATATATGATCGTCCACAAATAGATGCGGCGATCATTTCATATGGTGAAACTCTACTCGTCGTCGCAGATCTTGTTCATATAGGTTTATATCCCTAATCTACGACGTCTTTCTCAGGCGCTTAACGCCTAGCTGACTACGACACCGCTACAACCCATTGTATTTGACTGGTTACAATTGCGGACTCGTGACATGTCACATTCCGATGGGTAACTGACGCTCCATTATTAAGGTTGACGCAAGCACCCATGACAACACGTTCATGCCATTAAGTCGTGCCACCGCCTATGTAGTATACAGTCCGGCCGCCACCTCATGGAAATTCGACATGTAGTACAACCCCCAACCCAACGACATGTGAGCGATCAAAATTTGATATTTCTGGCTACCACGAGACACAGTTTCAGAGTTGAACACGTAAGGTAGAGTCCCAATTACCCTCGCTATCAACTGACCCGCGCCCTCCGGTATCGTAATGGCTGTCAATCATTCAACCACCACCGCTACCCTAAGCTGAAGCGGGGAATCATTGTACCCAGCCTTATAATGGGCGGGACGTTCAACGTAGGACGGGAACAATTCGGCCCCCTGAAGCGAAGCCACATGAACTTTTAGTGCGCTGTGGGGGTTACAGCTTTCAACAAGCTTCACCGCCGCAGTCCGTCAAGAAGCAGGCGGACGCGTGGGTTTTCGGGTCCCAATATGCAGGAGTGAATAAGAAAACCTGCTGGTTTTCTCAAATTATGTCCAACATCCTTCGCTAAAGCCAGTTTGTTATTGAAGCACCGACTTACGGGCTGTGTTTTATGTTTGCAGAATACTTGTATCCACCAGGATATCGTTCGATAGCCAACCAAAGGCATAGAGTATAACGTTTTCTTAACCGGAGGGCACCTAACGACATCCCTTAGATAGCTACGTATCCCTGTGTACCATGCAAGCTTCCCCTTTGTCTCCTAAACAAATAAGCTATCCAACCAAAATGTGTGTCGATAAGGGAAGCCCGCGTTTGCGCCTTTCCCTTGCTGCTGCAATGCCTGTGTCCTATGAACAGGGAAAGGGAGCCGACATTCTTAACGAACCAACGCCGAGAGACAACACAGAGATATCCGCGGATAGCAATTACAAGTAAATACGGTTAACCACAGGAAAAAAGGGAGGGGCCGACCGATGTAACGGCGGACATTGTTTCTTACTTAGATAATGAGCGGTCGGCTACGCGCATACCTTTTTTGAGATACGTCATTTTTTCCCCCAGTTTATCCCCTTGCTTATCTTACAGTACCAGTAGCCTGCCGTTCTCGTTTGGCCCCCTCGTGCATTTGTACGGAATTGTGTCACACTCTCCCGCCTGTCAGCCCAGTTCGTGGAGAAGGTGTAGCCTTGCAAATAACGGTCTGGATCACTGGGCTTCGGAAACTAGCACATGATATGCGAGGGGCAATATCTAGCTTACTTCAGCATATCAGCGTTTAGCCCCAATCATCTCGCTAGATTGGTTGTAAGTTGCTAGTGGTGATATACTCTTGCCCTCGAGAGGGATACAGAAGCTTATAATTGGTACTTTGTTGTGGGGGTCTCCGCTTCACTCTGGGTAGGTGAGGCCACTTCAACTACACCAGTCAAATGGTACTAGTCTTAGAGTACTAGTCTACTTGGACTTCAAGATAAATAGGTCTGAATTGATTATATTAAACCTAGCCTTGGTGTAAGTATAGGGCTGTACCGGTACCGGGTTATAGACTCAGACTAGCTACCCAGGTAGAGAGACTTACTGCGAAGTCGCCCAAGCTTGGCGCAGTTGAAGCGTAGATTTAGAGCAACATGCCGCCAACTCTAATACAACCCATCTATAGCTTGTAAATAGCTTAGCGATCGTTATTAAGGGAGTTGTGGCCCTGAAGCAACAACAAGATTCACCACTGATACACATAATTGAGCGGTTACACTCTATCTGACATGCTGCAACCAGCATCACAGTATTGAACGTAGTCATAGATGACAGAGCTCATTCCCCAGAAGAGAAATACAAGTCCTCTGCAGCAAACCCTGACCTGTAGGCCTACGGGAGTTGGTACCCCGTGGTAAACAATCATACAATTGAGGTTAATGAAAAATACCATTAACTCATCTATCGTCTCTGCAATTATAGACAGTCATCTATTAGGCTCTTCTATACCAATCGCACACTGCACTTCTGATCTAATCTGACAGGAATCACGTCCACACTCCTTGGAACATCAACCCCATCAAATATTCGTACGACGGCTATCGAAATCAAGACTACACAAAGGGCTAACATGAAGGCATTGTATTGAAAGGACAACAAGAACGAAGTAACATCGGAGATTTGTTGTTATGGAATAAGGACAAGAAATTTCTCTTTTGTCCTTTTTGACACCAGTTTACTCCGTGTCTCTTTTCTTCTTTCGGCTTGTCTGCATGTATTTAAACGGATAGCTGCTTGGGATTCATTAACGCCGTGCTTGGGCATTAGCAGGGGTTTTGCAGGCATACGCAAGCGTCTGCGAGGAGAGTTTCACAAGAATCTTTTCAAGCTCGGACAAGATCCTCTTATAGGATACGTGAAACGGATAGCAGGCTTGGAAACAATCTAGGGGTCGAGTTACAAGCTGGCTGCCGACTTACCAACTTGTCTACAAGCTAGAGACTTCAACCACTATGATATCCTGCCTAATTCCGTATAGTCTGAACCAACACATCTACCACGCAATGTGAACCGGCTTCTTTGAGATAAGTAGAATGATATGTCACGACTTTCCATCTTACCATCATTACTGTTGTTTAATGCTGCGTGGCTCTTCGGATCGCTGCCAGGAGGATGTCAGCATCACTTACTGTCGCGAAATGGGAGTTCTGTAATCGTGTACTGTTAGCCTGTACCCAAGATTGACTGTGTTGTCATTCGGTTATCCTTACACGAGAAGCGTCAACCCCATATAATCGTTCAACCTGTTCAGATTTTCGCCGGCAGCCGGTACATCTCCCGGGAACACACTTGGCCCGTGGACTCATTGTCGTTCCGTTAGGACAGAAAAACCCTTGACCAATGTCACAAGACCTTGAGACTCTAGTCTGGCCGTCGTGACCACAAGCACTAAAAGATTCCCGGTCCATTAGACACATTATGGCGGTCTTATTGGGCGCAGGGCAACTATTCGGTGTAGAAAACTGCACCGGCTAGTAGCTTGCTCTTCTTGTCTCATCGGCATGTGTTTGGAGCTGATGTTGTTAGTCGCAACGAAGCTACTGTCAAGGACTCTCCCTGGAACACGTATTTATATTAACTCTATGTAAACAAGAACATCAGCGTACATGGCCTTTGTTTAATTCTTTACAAGGTATTATCTGAACAAAGACACTGTATCTATAAGGTGCTTTAGTTTTACTAACAAAGTAGAAATGTTAACAATGCCAGTAGATACAAAGATACGAGTCAAAAAGCTCGCCGCACTCCCCTTTCCAATTGTTATAAGTAGTGATAGTTTAAGGGGATTTAGAACCTTATACGCCAGTGATCAAGCACCCATAATTACTTGAGCTGTAGTAACCAGTAGTAGGATGCTGCCCCTTCTTACTTGGGTTTAAGAAACTGTGTTCTCCTTATATGGTTTGGACAATACAGAGATTGAATATTTCCGGGTTGGAGAAGTTTGGTGGTTTTAGCTACAAGTTTTGCGATTTCCTCCGTAGGCACTGATCACCCCAGCTTGTTCTTTGGATTGATAAAAACTGCAGCGTTACTATTTGGTCCTGCCGCCTAATCTCAACGAGCAGTAGTAATTGTCGTTGGGCCCGACTTACCTAGCAGCCCCTTGGTACGTAATTTCCTTTACCAAAAAAGTGTCTCTGCAGAAGTTATACGCTGCGTTAGATACTTCTTCCTTCCTGCCTTGGGCCAGTGAGGATGTCACATTCATTTCATTATCTTCTCCTTCGGACACATCTTGTTCTGGTCCTTCATTCTCTCTAAACAGTACACCCACTATCGAAATTCTCTGGATTGTGACGATCAACAGAATGGATGAGATCGTATATTGTATATTGTTACCGGATGCCATCGATGTATAGCTCTAGGCTCTTCGGGCAGCATTACAGATTCACGCTACATTCATCTTATTGAACTTCAAATTAATTTACCCGCCGAAACTTTGAACTGGAAAGAATTGGATATAATACATCGAATGAAGGCGTACAAAAAGAGACGCTTGCAGAATGTTAGGGGTAGTACTACTAGGTAACATCTACCCTATGGGAGTAGACATACTAGACTCCGTCTGTACACTGACTGGTCTACCCCTTAAACGTTTTGTGAGGATTCAGGCACCAATTGACCATTTAATTAGGCCCTTACTAACTACCTGCCCAGTTATGTGACCGTAAATAGATCAATCTAATCACTCCTGGACTCGATCTCTTAACACAATAACAGCATCTGGTGCCACGAACTATATTGTGAAACTACTACGCGAGAAGTATTGGTCTAGACGCAGCCTACGTGACTAGCTCTTGGAAAACTTGCACATTGTAGAGTATGGGAGGGAAAACCACGGTTGGCGATAGACATCGTGTAGTGTGCGGCGATCGCTGCAAATCGGGCTAGTGCACCCATGTGGTGTATGTACGTAAGTAATTGTGTACTCGGGAAACGCCTTTGCATTGGTCTTCTCCAGAATCCCCACTCGACACCACCAAGAACTTGTTAGCGGTTGTAACGCAGTCACGCCTCTTGACGACGATTGGCTGGCGGCATGATTTTTTCGCCTCTTGCAACCGCACATCAGCGCCTTCTGCGGAATATGATATAATGATGACTGGATTCTATGAGAATGTCTTCACCTAGCCTCCTGTAAGTCCACATTGGCCATCCTACGCGTGACTGATACAACTACGCACAATGCTGTTATATACACGGTAGCCTTCTACTGGCTTCGGTAATGTTGGGAACGATGACGAAAGAAAACAGCTCATCTTGCTTTCTGCGGGATCTGAGACCTGGCGACATGTCTCGAGTGGGTGGTCAGCATTGCCTCATCGACGATAAATTAACTATATATAAAGAACGTAGATTAGATATGGATCTAAGAAGTTTGAGAATCTCGAATTCCTGCTTCATTCATCAATACGCTTACTTACTACCAAGAATTGCTGGCCTCGTTACAATTCACTCACATATATCATCGAGAGGAACTTACAATCAAGACCAAAGCCTCATTTTCACTCACATCTCATACTTCATAATTCGAGGAACAACCACAAACCTAATACGACATAAGCCATGTCGTCGCGAGGTTACACCCGCTCGCGCTCACGCGCAGACAACTTCATAGATGCGCTCGAAAGCGGCCAAGTGCGAGAAGCCATAAAGGAACTAAAGCCGTCGCACTCAAGTAGCCACGACAGGCATCGCCAACGACACCACAGCGCCCGGAACTACGACTACTACGACGAAGGGCCGCCGCGCCGTAGTCGCTACGACGGCCATTACCCGCCGGACGACGGATACTACTATGACTCGAGCCCCCCGAGGCCGCGGAGACATCGCTCCGCGCACTCGGACCGGCAGGATCACCGCGGTCGTCACAGCCACGGGCACGACCGCCACCACGGACGGTCTTCGAGCTCGCATGGTGGTCCGGACCTGAAACAGGCGGCGGGCGCTGCGATCGCCGCTGGGGCCGTGGAGGCCTGGCGCTCACGACACGACGCCGATAGGACCATGCGAGTCGCTACGGCTGCGCTTGGTGCGGCGGCCACGGACACGGCGCTGGGAGGCCGCCATGACCCTAAGGACAAGCGCCATGTTATCGAGAGCGCGCTTGCGGGGTTGGTAGAGAATCGGGTCATCAACGGACCAAGGCGTTAGGGGGGCGAGTACCTGTCTGTTATAGCTGAGAAGCGGGTTAAGAGGGCGTTGTTCTCGTCTTTCATTCTCTTTTACGTGTTTGGGTGGTTTCAGGATGGAATTGGACTGGAATAATGGACTCACGACTTAGATTTCATTCCTTCGTTCTATCAGATGGATTATGACTATAATGATAATGATGCTAGATGAAGATGGGAATAATGGAGAAACTGATTCTATTAATTGGACTTAGCTGATGTCTAGCTTAATCTTGATATGAAACAAATCATTAAGTCTCCGTGCTTTAATCCTGTACTCATCTTCAGTTGAGTGTGATTACTACTTTATTCACACTTCCATTCGAGGCGGAAAGCTCGTAATCGGGCAAACGAATATGGATGCGGAACGAATGTGAACTCGCAGGTTATCGCTGCTAGCCAATGTGGAAGATACAATTGGTCGGTTTCACAGTCGAGGTATCATTATGTCTCAGACAAGTCTCCAGCGTCTCCTCCCCAAGCGTATAACATAAATATGCATATGCACTCTGCTGCCAACATCAACCGTTGAAACGTCGCCGTCGAATCCCGTAATTGACCCCCGGCCCCTGTAGTCCTGCGGCGCCCCTCTCGCTCCGTGCCACCCTCAGGCACCGATGCCGCAAGTAGCTTAGAGTTAGTCCGAGAGTGGAAGTGAAGTTCTTTTTGCTAGGTGTGGGGTGGAAACCTTGTTGATAGACGCGGTTCGTATTAGCGCCTGGGATACGATTCCCAAGACGCTCGAGTCTCTTCGTTTTCGTTTTGCATCCGTCGAATGAAATAATAGAAGTTGAAGAGAGCTAGCCCTCGGCTAGGGAAAGATCTACTCATGCCGGCATTTACGCTACACTAGGCATTCGCGTGGGCGAGAAGTTGAGGCTCCATCCTGACGAACATAAATTCAAATGAAGTTAATATGTGAAGATGACCGTTGACAGAAACAGACATTAATCTGTCTTAACAGCCACGTAGCCTGAATTAAGTCTAGTGATTTACGGTGAGATTTCGCCAAAACGTTGTGGACTTATCGGTAATCTACATTCCAGTGCTATCCCTGGGTCTTTATGTAATTGGACCAACTGCCACGAGGAAAAGGGGCGAGATTTTGGGATACCCGTCGTTCACGATCGACATGAATCATTTAAACATATAACTCTTAAAACGGCCTCGATGGCCGGTTTGGCCATGCAATATACTAAACTGTCGTAGTTGTCGTATTCTATTATGTGTAATACTCATTGTGACTTATTTATATGTTATAAATCATTCTCTAAACATCAGATGCGTTGACATATGATCGTCAAGGGTTGGAATAGGAAGTACCACACGCTATTAGCCCCATACTAAGCGTATAAACACGCCTCTACACTTGAGTTACCAGACCGGACTTGTCGTCAGAAATCTTGAAGCAAACTATTCCCCGGTAGACGGAATGCCACGAGGTCACCTTCTTAACTAAGTTTACCGTAGAGCAGTCAACCTGGCGTAACTTCCTTACACGGAGCATCGCCGGTATTAAAGTGGATTTTAGCACATGTGGAACTTCATATGCTGCGGGTATTTGTTCCGAATGATCACTAATTAGGCCGTTTTGCCGCTGTCATGATACCATCCCTAGAACAAAGGATGTTGACGTGCATAATCAAGAACCAGAATATAGGGATATTCAGATCCTTACTATGGCCACAAGTATCAATACAAATCTCTATCAGGTCCCCGCTGTCTCCAGATCGAGTTCAACGCCTGGGACTTATCGGAAGACTTGCCAGGAACCGGACAACTATAGGTCTCAAAGTTAATATTAGTCTTGTTAGCACCCAAAGGCTTGAACTCTTTGGTTAGTGTTCATTCCCAAACTAGACATTGCGGACTTTGTCTATAACAGAATTTGATCTCCTGATCGTAGTTCCTGGTTGCTTGAACGGAAATAATTTCATCTCGAGTAGTTGAGGCCCAACGGGATGACATTCCAGTGGCAAGTTGGCAACATTTCTCGGGGGTTTTCGAACACTTTCATTGTTGGTTATTGTAAGCATTCAGAGCAGCCCCCCGGGTTCAATCCACTTGTGCTGGAGCAAACGCATAAGCAAAGTGCCCCACGGGTTCAAGAGGCAAACTCAGTCTACATTTCCCGAGGGCTTGAGGCTCGCAATTCACGTAGATTTTCGTAGAGAACTTGGTTTCCGACGCAAACTCAGTTCAGTTCAAGTGAAGATAAACCAGCGCAAAACTTGCCCGCCGAACTTTTCCTTCTGTGATGCCTACCCTCCCTTACAATTATCCCTAGTACTCCAATCAGCCACGTGGTGGCTGACTATCCCCTAATACCTAGCCTCATTCCTCCACTCACACCACTTCAGAACATGCAACCCCGTGAGATATGGTTGGTGGTAATAAAGCTCTGCTAAGGAGCTTATAGGGAGTACTGGAAACGCGACTCTGTGGGTAAGAATATGAACCGAAAAGGTCCTTTGCATGGGATCAGTGACCCTATACAAGCCCGGAGATTGAGGAATACCTGGGCTAGCTGATCTTGAGCTATATACTGGTTGCTTCGTTATAAGCCTTTGCATGAATCGCTCTGAGATGTCTTTTACAAGTTTAGTAGGTCGTAATTTAGGTGACCTTGACTGTCGTAATATCATAAGACTATGAGTAAAAGTAATGATGACTAGGCGATTTGCTTTGAGAAACATACTCACTTTATCATCAAAAAGTTAATACTCGACTGCTTAAGGTACTATTGTTTCTGTCTAGACGTCGTGGATACTTCTCAGCCGCAGATAACTGAAATGCAGATTAGAAGTAGTGTAATACAGACTAGCGGAACTAGCACGGCAAAGACGAATCGCGAGCACAGAAGGAAAGACCCGCAATATCAAGGAGGAGCTTCGAACGATTATCCCTCAGGGTTTAGTACATAGTTACATACAATTGGACGTGCAAAGTGCGGATTTCCTACGGACACTACCTAGTTAAGAGTGCCCCTTCACCCGTTCCACCAAAATTGCCTTCAAAGCAAAAAGTCCCCGGTTTCTCGTTTGAGGTTCCCCTGGATAGGTTCGTAAAGGGACGGCGCGGTTTGCCGCGGAAGGAAGAAACTAAGACTTCAGCATTCAACAGAGGATTGAAGCCAGATTGGCGGACAACAAGGGCAATGTCTGAATTTCTTGATAAGACGTCATTTGAGAATTCCGCTCATCGGAATAAGCTGACATACACTAAACTAACTTAAACTACCCACGTACGAGTGAGACAACCACGTGAGAGAGAAGGAGGCAAATGCCAGGTCCAACGTCGTTTTCGAGACAATACAATTTATTCTCAGCTGACCAACTCAATGAAACCAAGAGACCTGGGGTCAGGCGTAGGAATTTTTGTCTTGCCTTCTGATTCGCAGGATTTCATGCAAGGTCGTCAAAAAAGGGCAGAATGATGGGTTGCACTCTCTTCGGCCTTGCCAACTTTGCGTGCTTCCAGATCGATACTTCCTGTCCCTTTGACGATGCGCGGGGTTTGGTGTAATAGCGCACCATGCGTGGCGCTGGCTCAGGTTGTACACTTACCGCTCTGGATTACGGCACATGTCCGACTCCTCCTGCATCTAGAAAGGTACCGTTGCAGTATCTGCTTCTGCATAGCAGGGTCCGGGAATCCAGAACCAGGTTTTCCTCTGGGAGATCCTATCGCGGCGCAAGCCATCCGCTAGCCGTTTTCAGGTTTACGGTTGGAAAGACAGATACTGTACACTAGGAAAAGGCGGTGGGCCTAACTAACTGAGCCAGCTGAGCCCATGACAAACCTATGGTGAGCCTCGAGGATGGAGGAAGGAAACTTTTAAAAAGGACCACACTGCTGGTTGCGGCTTCGGGGGGGCAAAGACATGCCGTGACCGCCGCTTCGACTACCGACAGGCTACCTATCCATCTATAGTCCGGCTTACCTATTTCTCGTCTTCGATGATTTGACCTTTCGAGATTGTGCTGCAATTACTGCAAGATAGGTACCGTACGTAGTAGATTCTTGACGGTGGCGCGGCACTGCAGGTGCCGCACGTCTGCCGTAGGCGCCGAGACTTGAAGCTGAAAACTAAAAGTCGATCGATCACTCGTCGTGGGTCTCGTGTTGGTGTAAGTCGTCTGGCCCTAGTGTCGAATAGGAGCAGAGGGAACTTGACGATCGCCTCATTTCTGCAGTTGGGCTTTTTTCGCAGGCCCTTGTAGTACACTATGACATGTCCGGACCAAAGCTTATCAGTACACATCCAGTATGCCGTCGATGCAAGCGTGTGGCCAGTGTTCCCTGCTTGCTACGAGCCGGAAGGGAGCGGAGGGAGGGTCTTTTTCTGGAGTCTCCCCACGATTTTGACGCTGCATATATGACTGACTGTAGGTTAGTAGTAGATTGGTATATGTAAGTTAATTAACGTAGGTCGTTCGTTCGCTCGCTCGTTCGCTCGTCTATTCGATCCTGTAGGTTATGTAGAGTCCTTGGGTAGCCAAACAGGCAACATGCATATCCGTATCCATCCCTCCGTCCATCCATGCATCTATTCATCCCCATTCGAGAATGCACCAGTCCAGCGTCTCTCATAACCGTTTTGATGGCTTCATGGTGGGGTGATGAGGGACGGCGGGTTTTTGCATGCTCCGCATATCAGCACGCAGCACCGGGTAGTCTTGTGCTCGACAACGTGTTACCACAAACAGCCTACCAGCAAGGCCCGTCTATCTGGATATACTAGTAGATAAGTCGGTAGGGAGATAGGCGACGACAGGGTTGGCTAAAAAATCACGGCTTCGAATTGGCAGGTCGGAATGAGGGGCATTGGGGGATGGGAGCCGTGGCCGCCGTCTAAGTCAGACCTCATTGGCTGCTACAGCGTGCGCCGACCAATCAGAAACCCTTCTCGCTTCTGTAAAGGGCCTGAAATAGTCCCTTGCATCTTGCAGTATCAGCCATGGCGGAAGTAACTATGTACCGGTACACAGACAACATTGAGGTTGCGCGCTGGTGGCCAGAGCACGGGACCTTTTTCTGGTGCTGGACCGCCCCTGCCGCACTGGCCAGTTAGTGCCGGTTAGTCCTGCTTGGGCATAGGCCAGTCCACTCTTCCGGGGCCGTTTACTGAAAACGGTCGTCCATGTACTTTGGTGTTGTGGTACGGCAAGCAGATCCCTCAAAGAGGCTCGCTTTCCTGTACCTCGAACAAGAGCCTCCTCCTAATTGTCCATTATGTCTATTTAGACCAGGCACTCGACCTTCTAGTTCGAGTCTTTTGTTCTCTCGCTTCATCCATTTTATCCACATTACGTATACCCAGGTCCTCTTAGTAGCCTATTCGCACTACCTGTCTTACATACTACCTAGCTAGGGCGGTACATCAAATCACGACTTACACCCCTAACCCAGGGGCTTTACTCAACTTACCTATTCTCTCATATGCGTATATCTATATATACCACCAACAATCGCCAGACACCTAACCGAGCTATAAAATGCTGCAGTCATCACAACCGCCCGTAGTTTCTGCTACGGCACCCGCATCGACAACGACGCTGACAACCAGCAACTCTATAATCAGCCCTGCCCTATCACGCAAGATGATACCCGTCAGTACCGGTTGTAGTTTGCACGTTACAGTGTATATTGCTCCCGAGAATGTTGATAATTTCTTGGCTGCCTTCAAGCCTGTCTTTAACAGGGTCGTTGCTGAGCCTGAATGTCTCTTCTTCGAGTTGTACCATAGTCCACAAGAGCCGGGGAAGCTCTCCTGGGTTGAGAATTGGTTAGTTCTGCTGATAACGTGTCAGGCCGTGGATTATACATGCTAACTGATGCTTAGGTCAAAATCGCCAGAGTGGTTCTTCGAGGTGTGTGGAAACAAGCATCTGATGATGTTACCTGATGGCATTGGATACTGACTTGCATGTTTGCGCTGTCTAGAACCAGATCACCAAGGAATACTACAAAGAGTACTTCGCCATCACAGAGGCTATGTTCACCAAGCCCAGAGAATTTCAGTTTCTGGAGCGAGTTGGACCGGAATTCTTTATGGTAAAGGACAAGCCTTTCGCTTCATAGCAATTAGGAGAAAACAACGACAAGGGATTGGTTGGACGTAGAGAGCAGCCACTATTCGCGTCCAGCCATCGAATAGAGAATAATACCTGAGGAGGTCTTCTGTGTATTATAAGGATGGGGAGGCTTCACGATATCTGGCATTTTCTGGCTGGACGGGTCATGCATTAGCATCGGGTTATAAATCTGCGGTTTGTGGTGAGGCTAAATTTGTATACAGAGAATGAACGAGGGTACGGCTAAAGCCTATGCATAACGGGGACGATAAGCTGTCCTCAGCTGACGGTTTGTCCTTTTTCTGCTATCAACATGTGGTAGCCTCGACACTTCGAGCATAAAAGGGTTTCTCGATGGAAACGTGTGTGAACGCCCACGAGACGAGCTCCCAGACGATAGCGCAGATGGCATTGTCGCTGGTCCCGTCTCGGCTGCAACACGCCGTCCCAGACGATGGCGCAACGGCACTTTCGCCAGTCGAGAGAAGCTTCTTTCTTTGTAACCAAGAGATTTCTCGAATAGACAGCGTATCCAAACAACTGATGGGGTATCATATCGCAACGCCAAAACAACTCCAAAGCAAAAGAAAACCCAAAACAGACAGGAATTTTTGAAAAGAAAAGATGGAAACCACAAGGGCTTCGGAATCGAAGTTGGCAATGAGCTACTGGCGATAGCGCAAAGGCATTGTCGCGTTCGCTCGTTCTTACTCCGGCGGCCCGTGTATGCTGACTCTAGCGATGGCGTAGTAGCACTTTCGCCGCGAAGCCGTGGTTACACGTAGACGGTCATCCAAGATGGGTTTAAGTGAAAGACGAGAAAAAAACATCAATTGACTGGCGCCGCTGAAAGGTTGAGCTGTCCGGCATGTTTGACTAATAAGTTTTTGTGGCCAGAGTCCAAGCCTCTTGTTGAAGTGATACTGGCGTGGTGGCCACGGCATGGCAATGTGGGGAACAAGTTAAGATCTCTTGCTCCACCAAGTGTGGCCGAAGCCGCGCTGTTCGATCTCTCGTCGGGCTGCACCGTCCTGGAATGTTTCCGAACCATCATCGGTAGAGTTGCCGCTGTTGCTGAGTTTGTTGGTAGGCTTGTTACCCACTATCTTGAGAGCAATAAGCATGACAAAACTGCTCACAATACTGACGGCGAGGATGGCGATCATGACTAAGTTGCTGTTTCGGTACTGATGTGGCCCCGGTGCGGCATCTGAGGGCCAACCTGTGTATAGGGCGTATGTGGTGGTGATGCTACCCAGGTTACCGAGACCCGAAACAAGAGCTGAGGCGGCAGCTACGCCGACCTCACCGTGTCTGCGCTGGAATATCTCGTTCGTCCAGGTCATACATATAGGTACTGTTGGGCCGAGTCCAAACCCAATAAGTAGAAGCCCACCATAACGTGCCCAAGGGTTTGACGTCGGGGCGAATGTGACTGTTAGCAGCCCTGCGATCTGGATGCTAGTGGCGGCCGAAAAGAAAAACGGGCGTAAGCGATGAAAGCGATCAGAAATGGGTGTTACGATGAGAATGGCAATCAAGTCCATCTAGAACATGATGTTAGAAAGTAAGCGGGAAGGAGAGCACCGGCGAGATCCGGCGAGATTCGCACCTACGATCCAAATGGGTGCAAACAGCAAGCTGAGCTGTACACCGGTGAACTTGGGATCAATCCCTTTGATGATAACTGTTCCGTAGAGCTGGGTTCCTATACCGACGCCCACAACGCCAAAATACATTAATGTCAGGGGCCACAGGCGCCAGTCAACTAGAATCTTCACCAGATCTTTGAGCGTCCAAGGTCGCGGGTGGTAGACACGTTTGAGGTCCTCGTAGTGGATTAGTGCATCTTCGCCAGTGAGAGCCTCTGGTGTCGTAGGGAGCCACTTTGCGATGCCAGTTCTGACGCGCGGCTGTCCAGGAGGGAGTGGTCGGTCGGGCAGCCACCACAGGAGAGCAATGCCCACGACAATGGCTACTAAGCCGTAGATGAGAAACATCCATTGGAAGCCGTAAAGCCCGCCCCGACCATCGATGAGTTGGAACCCAGCAGACACCAATCCAACTACGGCTGCCGACACCTGTGCCGCCGTGAAATACTGGCCGATTCGTTTGCCCGTTCGCGAGGGTGGGTAGAATAAGGTCAAGTAATAGGCCATGCCCGGCCACATGCCCGCAATGACGACCCCAAGGAGGAAACGAAGAAATCTTCACCGATCAGTCTCTTGTCCCTGCATATCTACTTTGTCTCGTCCGGACTAGAGGACAAGTATAGAGCTGATCATCAGAGGGAAAAGAACTCACTTCAGGCTCCAGGCATCCCGCACCGCAGTGAAAGAGGCCCCGATCAACCCGACAGCGAACACTATGCGGGCCATCCAGGCGCGAGGACTCAGCTTGCTCATGACGAGATTCGAGGGAAAGTCAAAGATGACATAGGAGACATAGAAGAGGGCCAAGGCCGTGGAAATGTCCTTGGGCGACAGGCGTAGCACCGTAATGAGATCATGGCCGACATCTGCATTCATGGTCTGTGCCAGGCCGATATTGGAGCGGATGGCTGAGCACAGGAAATACAGGGTCCAGAAGGCTGTCGATCGTCAGTGAGGGGAGTCATAATTGGGTGCAGCTGGAGACCATTCTACATACCGGGGATTATGCGTAGATCGAGCTTCTTGTAGACCTTCTCCACACGCTCGATGTCGTAGTCGAGAGCTTGGGCCGGGGAGTTTGCGTCCTGGCGTGGCGTGGCATCGTAGGATACGGAAGATTCCCGCGGCCTCAGGGCTTTGGTGACTCCCTCAGCTGAATCGTCGGCCATTCTTCGACCGTCAAGCAATGGAGGAGCCTGCTAGCAGTCTTTCCTGGCACGACGTGGAAGCGGGTAGGTATGGGGTATGAAGATGCGTAAGGGGGCGATATGATAATACTGGAAGTCTCTATATCATACACACACAGTAGCTGCGAAGAAGGAGATATCGAAATGTTGATTTTGTGTTAAGAAAAAGTGGGTAGGTTGAGATCTAAATACCTAACCTAGTACCTACTAGATACTAGGTAGGTAAGTACCTCGCATAGGCGAAGTCGTGATAGCGCCATTTTTCTCTTTCGGGCCTCCTGCAGCCGAAACCCGTGGGTATATGGTGGGCTCTGTCTGTCTACCTACCTGTAAACTCATAGCTAAACAGTGCTGCATTAGCGCTTTCCCGTTTTTTGGGCCAAGTTTATATTTTCTTTGCAATCGGGATTTTCAGTGCCTTAGCCTAGATCTGCGTCGAGGCTTGGCCGAGTTCCGAGTATTAGGTTCGCAAGATCTGGTTCCTATTTGGGTTAATGAGCTGAGCCGGCACGGCAAGAAGTATACTTGAATTCGGGCGGCTCCTTCAAACAAGAGAAAGCTTGGCTCCAATATATACTCCGGTCTCACTGCCGAGAATATCCCTACATAATGGGGAACAACTATAATGAGTATCAGGTGTCACACCTGTGAGGACGTTTGGATTCACGTCATTGCATCTCTTTTTGGTGCCAAGTGATCACTTTACTCAAACGCTAGCTGTATATCCTAATTATAAAATGCGCTGAATATCTGAAGGTAAGCGACAAGAGGAAGGAGATGAAGCTGTCTCGGGTGCTCCTCAGGTGCTCTATATTCTAAGCAAAGCACGAAATCGACACAGTGCTACAACAACAACAACAACAACACTTCATTTGGGCCCGCGCCCCTTTTACAAAGCAATATAGATTGTATGTAGCTGAAACTAATCCGATTAGTGAGATTTAAGGCTCTGGGGGCAGTGGGCATGTTCAGTTCGGTAGACCCTTCTTGCACAGCTCCGTTTTACATGTATGCCTTCACCACAACGTCTCACAGTTGTTTTGCTTCGGTACCGCGATAAAAGAAGTAAGCTGAAAGGCTGCGAGTGGTGACCAGGCGCTCTCATGCAAATCCAGAAAAGGCAAATATCACATGATGAAGCCTATTAATCTTTAGATAAAGAAGAGTGTGTATATTCGTTAGAAGTATTCTTAGATAGGTTAATATTAATTATTGAAATGCACCGCACATCCACCCTCTCACACACACAGTCCCAAGGGAGATATCCTTTACCTCCCCCTGCCACGACCACGTCCACGGCCACGATACCCGCCTCGACTGCGTGCAGGTTGCTGACCAGCAAAAGCTTGAGGTCGAGGTGGCAACGTTCCGGAAGACGCGGGTTGGAATGATCTCCGCTCATTATCGGAGAGGGGTGGAGGAGGCCCGGCGGGTAGAGGGGGTTGCCAGTTTTTATGACCGCCGCCTTGCCCAGGACCGTTCCCATTCATAGTACCAATGTTGCTAGCGATCCTGATTTCGCCCCGGCGTTGAGTGTGTTTGACGGGCGCGTGAATGAGCTCCTCTTCCGACTCGCTTGAAACAAAATAGGTATGAGTCTTTCTCGTTGCCCGCCCGGGTACGTGAAATTCTCTCTTGGCCAGCTGACCAGGGTCAATGCCAACCCAGGCTAATGCGATGTCTTCGCACTCTGGGTCGATGTAGATATCGCGGGTTGTTTTAGACCAAGTTGTACGACCTATGTCCCCGCCACCCCTATTAGAAAGTGAACATTCAGGCCCATAGTGGTTTTCGCCACCACACACGTAGCAAAATGCTGGTATGCTCTTGACCTTCCTCGTATTTGACATTGAGGGTTTGAAACTTGTCCATATTTCGAAACAATCTTGATCTTCGTGATCTGCCCCACAGAATGCACACCCACCAAGTTCATCAGCGGCTAAAGCGAGCTTCTCTCGACATGTCTCGCTACTGTGACCTATTTGACGACACTTATCGCACCTCCGTCGCGATGGACAACCAAAGGAGTGGTGACTTGTGCTATCGCAGAATCGGCAGGTCAGGTCTGGGCAAACCTGCATAGTCTCTCTAATCTCGGAGTATGATAAGGAGCCCTCAGATGGAATGCCGGCGTGTTTTAGCTGCAGACGAGACTCTTTGTCGGTGCTAGGCAGCGACGAACCCGTCGGATTAACATTATTATCATCTAGCTGATTCCCAGAGTGCGTCTGCCGCGCGTTCGATATCATGGATTCAATTGTTTCCTTATTTAGTGAAGTCATGAAGTTTTGGGCAGCAAGTCTAGTCGCTATGATGTGCTTCTTGGTTCCCCTAAGGAAACTCATCCTTTTGGTGAAATATAGCGACCAACCTGAGCGTACCACTTTATAGGTCAAGCGATCCGCCGTTTCACCATTGGCTCGGACTAGATGAACAATCCAATCCTTCACTATATTTCGCTAGAGTCAGTAGTTACTTTTTCAAGAGAACAGTGGAGATGTTTTGGGAGTTCTATATTCTCCTTCGACACGTTAGTTGCTCCAATAGGAGACTTTGCCGCCACAAGCAGCCGAGATAGGAACGAGAAGCTTACGGAGCGTAACCCAGAAATCATCCTCAGAGAGATTTTCGGGTGCGACGACATCTGGGGCACTGAGCGGGAAATTCCACGTTGCATTACTCGCCTCAAAAGACGAGGCGGGGTCGCGTGACCGAACGCGCTTGTTTTCCTTTCTGGATTGTTGTTCTTGCTCTCCATCCTCAGTTTTGACAGCACTCGATGGCGCCGAGAGAGAAGAGTGATCAGGCTTCGGCCCAAATGTTGTTCGCGTTCCTAACTGAATGCCGCGATTCCAGCCAGGGAGCGGAGGCTGTGGATGGTAGTTGATGTCCAAGGATGCGTTCTCACGGGGTTTGGACCCTCCAGGGTCCTCTTCTTCACTCGAATCTGGAACCGAGCTTGAATTCTCCTTTGTCCGGGGGGTTGGAGCCGTCTCGCCATATTCAGATGGCGTCTTGGTTGGAACGCTTAACGTACCCATGGATTGGGAGCCCACATTGTCATCCAGAGGGTGCTCGAGTTCTGTGCTCTGGCAGGGCGCAACATCAGAATGCGGAGGCGATTCAACTATCTCGCCATCGTCCAAGCTTTCTGAGTTGCTAGCATCGCCACGGCTATCATGGCTCAATTTCCGTCTCTTGAAGGTAGGTATTGGTTGCTCGGCAGGGCTACCTTCGTCTCCCAAAGGACTGGAACTCAATCCTTTTAGCTCTGCGCCGTAATCACGGGCGCGCTTTTGAAGTGTGCCATCTCCGGGTGAAGCATGAGCTCCGTTGGGGTCCTGGGAGAGTTGCTCCATGAAGGATCTAGCTCCCCAACTTTTTATTATTATTTTATGCGGGCAGCAAGGACAAAGCAAACACCGCAACAGATTTTTTGGGGGTCCGTCAAACTTTCGATATAGTCGAGAGCTAGTCGCACGTCTGTCCCGGTGAACTGATCTGGCGACGAGGTCATTATCTCTTAACCTTGCTTGTGGATTGATTAATCAGGGGAAACCTTGGAACTAGTGTAGAAAATTGATATTGCGGCTCGTTTGGTAGGTACGGTACAGGAGTACCCAAGGTACCTACTAGTCTGCTGAACAGCAGTAGGGAGGCAAGTACCTGCAGGTGGGTATCTCTATGTACTGTAGGTTTAAGTGCTTGCTTGATCCGGTTAAATGTTGCTGACATAAGACTACATGTCATGTATCTTACCTACCTACTTAGTACTAATGCAGTATAGGGTAAGTACCTAGGTAGGTAGCACACTCGCTGGCAGCTGAACAGCCATGTGACGGCTGGGCAGAGACGATGCCGACGGCTCCCCTTCCAACTCGGGCCTCAGCCAATCTGTCTTCAAACAAACCACCGTACTATTTGTATCATTCGTCTTTACACTATTACACCACGAGCATATCCGCGCCCTGCCCAGAGTCGCGCTGCCACACTGGACCTGCGGCGCGTTCCACGCATCCCTGCCATCTGCCGCGACGACGGCGGGTTCAGTGGCTGTCCATGCTTTGCCGTGCTTGTTCTCTGCTGCAGCATCGTTAGCACTGCGCTTTGCGTCGGTCTCGGGTCATCCTCAAGTCCTCAAGTCCTCAAGTCTCCCAGTGGCCCGGCCCCCTTCCCTCCTTCCTCTCATACTGCAATTCTCGCGCGTCCAGCCCATCGACGGCCTCGCCGACATCGCAGATCAGCAACGGCAGCGTAGCCCCGGTCTTGGTCCTCGATAGTATCTGTTGTCGCGCAGCCTTGTCGTCGGCCGGGTCCCTCTCTCTCTCTCTCTGTCCCTCCCCGCTCCGGCTCGGCCTCCGTCCGGCTGCCGCTGCTTTGGTCTTGGTCTCTGCCTTCACATTGGCCTCTTCTTCTGCCCACCTGTCCGGCGAGCCGTCTGCCCCTCTTGCGCCACTCACCTCCGCTAAATTCCATCAACACCGCCAAACTGTCTTCTCCAATCCTCATCCCCCGGACCGTCTCGTACGACGTCGGTACCAATCCTCCTCGACGGGGCACTGCCTACCAAGCTCCGAACATGGGCGACCAGAAGACTGGGAGAAGGAGGAGGTCTAGTAGCATCCTTCAGATCTACCAAGAACCACTGGAGCCAATAGAACAGCTGAGCGATCAGTCTGCCCTCCCTAATCTCAATGCGAACTGGGTCAACGCCAAAGGTACGTTCTGGGCTATGTGTGCTGAGCCATGCGTCGTGAGTGGCTCCGGAAGCCCTGTACTGACGTACTTTGCGATGAATCTAGGGGCGTGGACAATCCACATCGTCTTGATAGTTGCTCTTAAAATTCTTTGGGACGTCATTCCGGGCGTGTCCCAAGAGACCTCGTGGACGCTTACCAACATATCGTATATGTTCGGCTCTTACATTATGTTTCATTGGGTTCGTGGCGTACCATTTGATTTCAACAGCGGGGCCTACGACAACCTAAATATGTGGGAGCAGATCGACGATGGTGCGCAGTATACGCCCGCCAAGAAATTTTTACTCAGTGTACCTATTGTGCTTTTTCTCCTTAGCACACATTATACCCATTACGACCTCGCATACTTCACAATTAACTTTCTAGCTGTTCTGGGAGTAGTCATACCGAAACTACCCTTCGTGAGTGCCCCTTTCCCCTAATGTCCGATCCTCACCAGTCAGACAATCTAATGGGCTTACAGAGTCACCGCATGAGAGTTGGTCTATTTTCAGGCGTGCCCGAAGATTGAAGACTAATTAGGTTTGAAAAGTACGAGGCCAATAATGGAGATGGTGCATGAACATGGTAAAACGGGCATCAGATGAAGAACTGAAGATGTAGTGTGCATTCTGGCGTACGCTTTCACACGCCAGATGTCGAATTCCAAGGCCGAGCATGCCATTATAGGTTTATACGCAGTCTAGACAAGAAAGAAAAAGCTAGTTTGAGCCTTGACTGTTGAGTTGCAATGCTGTCGTCGCACTTATTACAATTCGCACTACACAACAAGGTTTCCGTTTAGGCGGGCAATAGGCAACACGCTTAGTGTTGGGATCGTCAGCGTCCCAGATTTTACTCACCCTCTCGCCAACGTGTCCGTAAAGAGGGTTACGACAGGGTGGCGGATTATCGATTCTGATCCTTTCGGGTCAATCAAACCTTAGTCGGTATCGATGACTAGTGGACTCACGTAGCCCTGTCCTGCTCCGGCTTCAAAACTGTTTATGGTGATAATAGGATACGCTATGCGTTCGACCTTATGCGGTAGGCTGGTACCTCAGCAACATTCTAGTAGAGTATAAGAAGAGGACCTACTTCCCAAGACCTCTTATTTTTCCTTCCCGTTTCCTTTCCTTCCTGATAGCATAACCCTTTGCTCCTCTTCGTGTGATTGCTCATTCGACTGTCAAGATGAAGGTCTGCACCAGCATCTTCCTATTGCTCGGCCTCTGTGCCCGGGCACTGGGTCTGGACACCACAACTACCACCAGTCCTACAACTAGCACCAGTCATACAACTACCACCACCAGTCATACAACTACTACCAGTCATACAACTACCACCGGTCATACAACTACCACCGGTGATCCAGCCGATCCGGCTACTACCACGACTACCACCCATCTAACGACCACTACCCCCGGTGATCCAGCCGATCCGGCTACTACCACCACTACCACCGGTGATCCAGCCGATCCGGCTCCTACCCCACCATACAGCTGGACGAGCCACTGGACTCACTGGACCACTGATCCCGGCTGGTCTTCTTCCTGGTATCACCCTACTCGGACCCATTGGCACTCCCATCCTCACTCGTATCCTCACTCTCATCCAATCCACCATCCTACCCCCTCTCATCCAATCCATATCCCTCCAAAAATCTCTATCCCAGTCATTCCGTCTACAGCGATCCATACCATGGTCCAAGCACGTGATGTCCATGCTTCCGACTTAATCAACCCTACCATGGCTCACCACCATCCTTCGGGACCGCCTGGACCGCCCGGACCACCGGGACCGCCAGGACCGCCTGAGAATGTCCCGAAAAGTAGTGCCAGCATCTCTGGACCGGCCTTTGGCGGCGTGCTAGTTACCGCTTTCGCCCTATTTTCCGCTTCCATGTAAGGTTGCGGCGTGTGTAATAATCACGAACACCTACTGGCGGCAGTCTTGAGGTTCGAGAATCAGAGAACAAGGATAATGGATCGAAACTTGTTCGCATGGCTTCCATTCATGGCTTCACGATGATAGACTCGGATCACGGCAAAATTTGACACCCTGTCGCCGAGGCAGAAGTGACTTGCCAGCTCAACGCCAAACCAGGATCTTCAGTTGGACATGAACAGTTTTATTTGGTTTAGTTTCGATTCAAGGAAAACTAAGAAAAAGAAAAAAAAAAAGAAAGGAAGGGAAAATACAAAAAGCAAAAAAAAAAAAAAAGGCGAGTGGTGGAAGGATAGAGGGAAATGCTGAGCAAAGCTAGCATACTTGCTGCTTAATGTCTAATGGAGAACTGGGGGTTAATGCGACATGTGAGAACTGGCTTGTACATTTTCCGGATAGAAGTTACATGGTTTGACAATCGAGTATCTTCGGGTCTGCCCACCACTCCCATTAGTGCTTCTTTCATGCCTATTAACTAGTGATGAAAGGGATTTCAATATACCACGAGAGTGTCGAAGCCGAGTGTACTGATATGCTACGAGATGGGATGTAGCCGCCGAGCAAATGCGGCATCGATCATCTCACTACAATTTATTCACCTTCAAGCCTGATGCCTCTGTTCCTTGATTTAAATTGTTGGGCGATCTTAAGCAGCAGATCACTAGCCGGAAAGGCCGAAGGACAAAGGCGAGCTGGTCTGAAATTGCCTGAGGCGTTGGGCATAGTCGTACCAACTATTCAGTTCAGTGGCCAACCGTTGATGAAAATTGATGAATACTATTCATTAGCATCAGGTTAGTTCCGTCGCCAGCGTCTCAACCCAATACTGGTCCACTAGTGATTGTAAAGCGCCTTACCCTACGGACTGTATGGGGCGAATTGAAGTTCTCCAACCATCTATCCACCCAGAATGGATGCACCAAACCATGTGGTGAAGTAGCATTGAGGCTCAAATGTGGGGGATGGGGACAGGGGCAAATTGTAGGTAGGTTGTTGGGTTGGGGGAAACAAGGTTATCCGGGGGGCCGGGGGAGTTACCCGGCAGTCGGAAAAGGAGGCCTGCCAACTTGCAGGGTCATCGCGACTACAGCGATGCTTCAGTACAACGCGTGTGATAAGGCTCTAGAAAATGCTAGACTTTATGGGAAGATCAAACAGTGCGTTACGTACCTAGTATTCAAATTCGACATCCTTCATTGTATTTTCCCCCCTTCCCCTCTCCTGAGTATAGTGCATGCAGTAGTGACGCGGATCATACCAGTGAACCTCCTGACGGACGCTCACGACTACCACTGCCGTAGTGATAGGAAGTGTTTGAACAAGCATTCAATAAACTTTATCAATTTTTCTCAGCCGACCATTCATCTGCCGCTGCTATGAACCCGTAGGGCAAACAAGGGGCAGAAATCAGGAGACTGGGAGAGAGACCGACCATCCCTTGTTTTCCACTCCAGAGACATCAGGCTAACGTTGGCGGCTGGATTAATCGGATGACTATGCCATTAGTAGTCCGTCGTAATATGCTAGGGAACAGTATGCGACGCATCATCTTTAAGCTGTGCATATGGGCTGACTATATCCATAGCGTCGCTTTCACGAAGAAAGCTACTTGTACGAAACCGCTGACTCACAACGACGATGGCCTGCATGATCACACCTAGCTTCAACCCACATTTATTCGCAGGGAATGGAACAAGAAAGAAACGCTGGATATCACGAGTCTGAACATCTTCCGCAAACCCGAAGGCGGCGCCATTCAGATTAGGTAGGTTTTCGGGCTAACACCGCCCGCGTCACTTTGACCCAGACTGAAGCCCGGATCCTCGTCACCAATATCACCTGAAAGAATTCCGATCAATTCCGACTGACTAATTGCTACGTTCACGTGTGGACTACTGAGTGTCTCATGCACCATGTGTCATCGCAAAGCTCACGCCCATATGAAAAAGAGCACAAGCGTCATATACCAGCTAGCACAGCGCACGATTCACATTCACCCGAAACAGATAGGAGGCCTCATAAATCATCTTAAAGGTACGTTTCGCGCTCACGTAAAGTGAAGAGAGAGTACTGTAAATCATGGATGGTTCTCATATTCGCACAAAGAATGAAAGACTCGTACATCATCCAGTATAGCGCATGTTTCTTATGGTGACATAGATCGCCTCGAAAAGCTAAGAAAGATAGATGACTCTGAGACCAACTCTCCAGATACAGAACATGAAGACAACCCGAACGCACCCAGCCAGAATATTCCCCTCTCAATTAAGTAGTCCCTTAAGGCGGGCAAGAATGTCACGAAGTTCCTGTAGCTTACGATCGATATAGTTCTTTTGTACGACTGGTGCTATGCTGGCTATAAACCCAACGCACATCCCAAGGAATTTGGGAATTGAGATCGTGATTCAAGGTAATACCGGTCGAGCATGACTCCTTCGGACAGTGTAGCTAATCAAAGGTCTGATGGGAGAATGAGAATGGAGAGTCAAGATAGAGTACGAGCCCCAATACGACACATATCTCGAAACGATTTCTCATCCGCGTCCCGAGTGTACTGACCAAAGTCACCTGCTCGCAACCCAAGTCAGTATACAGACGGTTTGCTGTTGAGCCTCGAGTCGAATGACTCGAAGAGATCTATAAGTAGTTTCCTTCAAGGATGAGTTGTTATATTGGAATTCCCCTATCTAGGCCATTAACAAGTTGAAGAGCATGTCATACGTTGTTGAGTTTGTCGGAAGCCACTGGACAGGCTCCCTTTCTGTCCCGTCTCCAGTTAGACATAGCTATTCTGCCAAATAAGGCCACAGGACTCGATCGCAATGCTGGGATAATTGGGACAAATCAGGCATCGTGGTGGCGGCCGAGCAGATCCTAATGAACAGAGACTTGGCGCTAATTGGACATTTGGGCTTCGTTGCAATAGAGACCTGCTTCCTTGACCCGCAACCTCGAATTCCATTCATCTTTCTCGCCCTTTTCCATCTATTTCTCCCATTCCTCTAATCCTCATCTCTTTATAGAAAGCATGGAGGGATCTAGATGGAAGAAATAATCGATCGCAAGTCCTCAAAGGTATCTCTAACATCTCATCACGCTCACTCAATGGAAATATTGTGTTAAGGTATGTAGTTCTTCGTTTGCCTGCGTGATTGTCCAAATAATGGAACATTAATACTAATTGAATTCCTTCGAAGGGACCCTAAGACTGGTTGGTCTTTTTAAATAGCTGCGAGACATTGAATATGAAATAAATTTTAGCCTGCGCATGTAGATTGGTGATGGATGCGTACGCCTTTTTTTTTTTTTCCCTTTTAATGCTCTACAGGCAGTTACAAGACACGCAAGGCACCCAGTAGTTCCCCAACCAAAATTGAAAGTTCCGGCCGTGCTGCAGTGGATTCTTAGTGCGGTATTACCCAGTGCATAGCATCATTCCTCCTGATAGCTCAGTTGGTAGAGCGATGGACTGTAATTGAAATATAGTAAATCCACAGGTCGCGTGTTCGACTCACGCTCGGGAGACATTTGTTTTTTGAAATTGTTCTCAATGTTCATTCACCCCTCCTATCCTTTTTGCACATGCAATTTATGGCTACGATGTTGTATTTATTTAAAGTGCAGCTCGCCGTGTCTCTGTATCCTTTGGCAGAGAGCTTAATCAAGACAATGTATCGCAGGTCGTCTGCATGGCGCTAAACACACACGTTCATCAACCAAGCGCTGCTAGTTTGTTGAGTCAGCATTCAACTGGCCCATTATTACACGATCATTTCTATTCTGCAAGACAATTTGCCGATCCTGTCATCCGACCCGACCTATCTACCCAGATATTAATGTATGTATTTAAACAGATAGATATATTATTTACGGTCTTATTTCCTAGAGGCAGAGAACCTCCGGAGTTATGACGATGGTCTGGATAAGGATAACTTGGGCAGCTTTCATTCCAGCATGTGTAAAGAGGTCAAGAGGTCTCTCGCAACCGCATATAGATATTTCTAGGCTTACACAGGTCCGTTGAGATCTAGTCCTTTGCCTAAGCTGTTGAGGAGATACTTCAAAGTCGATGTTACTGAGCCCTTGTGAGAAGCCCTAGGGCCTATGCACCATAACGAGGTCCGGATGAAGGATAAAAAGAGGGGTAATCAGAGTCGTAAAATGTCTTCAATCTTTAGTTCTCTTGTAGGTGGAAACCCCAGCCACATAGCCGTATCCCTACTCTCTGCAATCTTGGTATGCGCAGGGAAGATCAGCATAACACAGGAATACTGTTCGCAGCCTTTAGTAGCTCTGGCTATAGGACACTACTGGCTGGCAGACAACAACGGTCTCGCATGTATTGCTAGCTGGTGACTATGCAATTGCTGCAATGAGTAGGCGCCCCTGCGTTAAACGGCACAGGCTACATCTCCAAGACATTTGACACAAAAGTCGACGATCGACATCTGAAGCCAAAGTTATCTATTAAGTTTTGTCGTCAACCACATTTCCATATTTTACAACTGGGGTATGACATGATATCCACTCAACATAGTATAGACGATGAGACGAATAGAGCGTCTTGGACCCGCGATAGCAGCTTTCCGAGGCATCACCCAGGGTGCTCAATGGGAGCACCATCTCTGATTTTCCAGCACCCAGACAGGTATGAACCCTTTATATTCCTCCGCATAGCCTATACCGTACGTATCATCGTCGCGTCTCTACACCGACGCCGAAACTGCAGCAGAACCATGTCTTCACCGTCCGTCGATTTTAGACGTGCCGTGTTAAATGTCGCCTCCCCCAGACGCCGTACCGCTCGATGCCCAACGCTCATACATAAACAACATTCATTGCATTACATGTAAGTTTGTCGATTCAAGCCTATGTGTGATACCGCGTATTATGTCCACACGAGTGAGGCTCTGTTCGAGTCAACCAAGGGTGGGAAAAGTTGCCGTACTAAACGACTAGTCGGTGTAATCGTAGGCGGATTTTATATTCTTTCATAGAACAAAAGGTACGCGACCTTGTTATCCTTGACATTATCTTGCACCGACTTGTTGTTCGCCGGTATGGTGTTACTTGAGCCATTAGTAGTCGCTGCTGAACTCCCTTTCTTCGCACCGGTCGCAGCAGTAACTTTATTCCAACCTTCCTCGTCTCCATCTTCGCCTCCAATGCCCTCAAACCGATTTCCAGTGGTAGGACCGGGGATGCTGGGCTTTGAAGTCACTCGCGCTGCTGGCTTAGTGGTGCTCTTGTCCAAACTGACTCCCGCTACTTCTTCACTTCGGATACGTCGGATAACAGTGTCATCGATACGAATCCATTCCCGATCGTCCTGACGTCGAAGGTCGACAGTGTAGTGACCACCACTTGCAGATTTACCGTGATGGTAGACGGCCGCGGTTAGCTTGTATTTGATAGGCCCACTGCTCCCAACTTGGAGCGCAATTCTTTTGGTAGGTGAGAACATCTCGCCAGGGAGTTCAAGCTCCAGGGGATAATCAATTTTCGTCCAAAGTTTTACGGTACCATTAGTTACCGGATCGAATTTGAAACGTTTCAGGTGAAGAATAAGAACTGGTGGTAGGGATTCGATCAGTACCTGCTTGGTCGTTTTTCTCTGAGGGTCGAATTCCATGTTTTCGGATTGCGTCATGTGTTTCAGTGCGTCCACTATGTTATTGACATTGGCATCTCCAATGTCTAGTTGTAAGGATTGATATGTCTGGAAGGTGACGCTTTCCTTTTGACCATGAACCCTCAACGCTGATCGTTGTTGTCCGGTGAATATCTTGCTAATTGGAGATGGAACTGTTGCATGGCCAGAAGAGCGCGTAATAGCGGCTCGTTGTTTCCGCCCAACCTCGAGCCACTCGCTTGAATCATTTGTGCTTATTGGCGAGGATGCGCTAGTAGATGCAGCGGTTGATGAATTGGTGGCTGTGGATGATTCGTTGAGGTGACGCATGACGTGACTACACTCATCGCCAATAGCCTGGAGAAGAAAGCCGAGAAATTCCTCAGCATCTTGTTGCTGCCCACGCTGCACGTCTAAGGTAAGTCAAAGTCTCATCACTGTAAATATTAACTTAGCGTACCTGCATGCTTGCAAATCTAGGCAATCGCTTCATGGCGTCGTATACAAATTCGGGGATAAATGCGTCGCCATACTGCTCCAGTTCCTCACTCTTTAATCGCCTCTGAAGCTGCGCCGCGGAGGCGGCAGAGTCAATCACCTTATATTCGCGCAACAACATAACCCTGATGTTGAAATTAGCGACTCCCGAGAAGTGCAATGGATCGTGTTGGAACTCACATAGCATCGATGAGTGGTGTTTCACTGTTGAAACTGTGCGCTGCCTTCTTGCTGACTTGGTCTAGGAAATCATAGAAAGGAGTGCAGAAAATCAAAGTTTGAAGGACCTAAAGAGCTTCGTTCAGTCAGGAATATAAAAGACGGAATGGGGTCACTTACAGAATTCATGTAACACATGTTCCCGGTATTAACTAAACCCCGGGGCTCAAGGAATGCGAGCTTGTGACCATTAGAGACTTGGTAATCCCGTAGAGCTTCCGCCAGAGAGCTTGCATTGGACTTCGCAAAGGCCCCAGGCCCAGGGAGACCATTGCGCATAGTGTTTGCATCAGAAGATGGTGCACCAGGTGGCGTGACAGTGGAGACGGAGTTGTTGAGACCATTCGAGGGTATAGTAACATTCGCCGCAGGTTTAAAGAGCCGACTCCAGAGAACAGGCTGCTGAGCAGGAGTAGGCTCAGCTCCTGATCCTGTCTGCACTGCCTGGACCGGGGGTTGCGGGGAGTTGTCATTACGACTCTCCGAGATCGGGGGAACTTTTAGCTCCTTAGGACTTGTTTTTGGCATCACGGGAATGACTGGGAGTGCGGGGACTGCTGTGCGTGCAACATTTTTGGTCTTCGTGGGAGTAGAAGTGACAGAAGGTACAGCTTTGTGTGATTCCGGAGTGGTAGATGGAGACTGCGCATGTTCTTGGTGGGACGAACTCGGAGCTGATGGTTGTAAGGACAGGTCGGTACTGGAGGCAACCGTATCGGTTGCTCCTTCGCTGGGGATGTTTGAATTTTTGAGATCATTGGCGGAAGGGATATTCGCGTCTACCTCGGGCGTGGCGCCGTTTTGCTTACCCCCAGGCAGTTCTACCACCGTCGTGTCAGTAATCCTTCGCCGCCTTCTCTTTGATTTGGTATTTCGTGGGGGAAAGGGTTCATCAGGATGCGAGAGCCAAGGTAGCTAAGCAGAAAATAAGCTGTTAGCTTGCGAGGTAATTCTATTCCATGGCGAGAGCAACTTACAGGGTACTTAAACGCTCGTGGAGGTGGGGCCTCGACCTCAGGATGAGGGGGTGAGGCTACTTGGGGCTCTGGCTGGGGCTCTGGATGGGATTCGGGCTGTGGTTGGGTGGTTGTTGGCGATAATGGGGCGGCGGCCGGAGCAGCTTGGGACGAATGAATCGAGGTCGGTGTAGGGATAGGAGGCGGCACAGGCGAAGCAGCGGTGGGAAACGGAGGGGGAGTGGACAAGGCTGGAGAGGGCTGCTGTGGAGGAAGCGGCCGCGGGTAAGGTTGCGGGTGAGGCTGCATGCTCGAGGAGACAATTGGGGGGTATGTCTGGTGAACAGGCGGGGGAGACCGCTGCTGTTGCGGTTGTTGGTGGTGATGCTGCTGCTGCTGCGGCGGCGGCGGCGGCGTGTATGTGGAATAGGACGAGACAGAATAAGGCGAGCTGGGCATGTGCGTGGCCGGGTAGTGATGAGCCATCTGGTGAGGCGGGTAGTAGGCGGTGGCATAGGGGTTCATGTAGCTGTTGGAGTACATCATGGCACCGTGTTGCCCGTGTTGCCCGTGTTGCCCGTGTTGTCCATGCTGTCCATGCTGCCCGTGATGCTGGTGGTGCTGCTGCTGCTGGTGGTAGGCGGCTGCATGGGCCGAGTACGAGGGCTGGGGTGGCCGTCGTCTGCCTCCTCCTCCTCCGCCTCCTCCGTTGAGACCGGGGCCCGAGGCTGGTCCTCCATGGCCGCCAGGCATGGGCTGCCCAGCCGGCAGATGATTACCGTTCATCATGCCGGCCTGGGGGGATCAAGCAGTGGGTATCCCACTGCTTTCGCCGCACGACCACGGTGAATAGGCCGTTGCGCTTTCTCCAAGCGGTTGATCTTCGGTATGCGGTATGCGATATGCGGTATGACGCGAGCGAACAATGAAGCAGAGCTCGGCGACGGTGGAGCTTAGCCTCTGTCTGCTGGTGAATGCGCGCGTGCGCCGGGATGGCTTTGTGCGTCTGTCGCGATTGATAGTCGGCTCGCTCCGGTGTAGTTCCGCGACCCAAGACTGCTGCTTTTATTGCATGGGTCTAGTGAACCAAGGCTGGCCAAAGGGAAGAAGAAGAAAAACAGCACGAAAAGCACGGGGTGTAGAGAGGCGTTAGTGGCCGTCTCCTGTTGCTCTCTGGGTTGAGGTTCAAAACTTTCGTCCAAAGTTTTCGGCCTTGTTCTTTCTCCAACAGCTGCAGGCCGAAATTACGAAAAATTAAGCCACACATGGTGTTTCGATATGTAGGTACCTAGGTACCAAATCTGTATGTGCTGCGCCACAGATTGGTAAGTGCGGATAACAAGGTCGTGCTATTACATAAGCGAAATAAATATGTCGTAACGATATATATGTACTTGCTGAAGTAGGACGGGAACAGGTAGATAAAACAAGACATGAGCATGATCATCTGAAGTACTGTGGTAGGTAGATAAGTAGGTATAACGTCAAACCATCTCTGACATGAGCTCTGGATAGACAGGTCTCTTTAGGGAATTGCGCTTTTATCCACTGCTCACGGCACAAAGGCCTCAGACTCTATGCTTGCCTTACCCTAAACACATGTCTTCTACGCCCAGGATAGTTCGGTAAATATATGATACCAAATCTTACGGCCAGCATTGGATAGTGGGAACAATTTCTCCTGTATCTTGTCAGAGACTTATTACTTAGACAAATAATAGGTACAAATCCTCACGCACATATACCACGTTACTCGTCTCGGAAGACCCAGAGACCCCCAGGTCGCATAGCCTCTCTATACCTTTCTTCGACGATCTCCCGTTCTAATTGAGCTGCTTCTTCGTTGTACTCTTCACCTTCCTGTGTGCTTGGGAAATCTGGTCTCCAGAAGCCTGGCGGTGTGGACATGCGTTGATACCGATGGCGGTGCTTGCCGCTTGTGTTAGCCAACTCTTTCGTTTTAGCCTCGATCCATAATGCTTCCTTCTCGGCCTCCGACATGGTGGACAGCCGATGGCAATCATCCCCGAGGTAGGATTCAAGCAGACACTGGAAATCATACGGACGAGTACTTGCGCGGCATGCATGGGCTAAGACACGGAATTTATGGCCACAGCAATTCTCTTTGACACAGCCCTGGAGACAGGTTCGGTCATCCTTCTTCCGCACAACGTCGGTGAAAGCGTAGTCATAACCTTCATTGACATCGGGGTTGATCTTGAAGTCGTCGAGTCGAATATTTGCTTTCGGCATCTGTCGCAGAGGCACTCCGGCCCTCTTCTTGTCTGTTCTGTTTCCGTTTGTTCCCCTATTGGAGTCTTGATTTAAAGATTGAAAGGTTGGTTTATGGGTCGCTACGCTCGGACTACCTTTTGGGGTCGAAGCTCCTCTCTGTCGTCCGTCTTTCCCGAAAGGTAGCTCTCGTCTCTTTGGTAGTTGAAAATGAAAGTCTGACGACTGTCCATCTTCGGCCGGATTGCCATGATGAGTTGCTCCATCCTCATGTGATCGCGACGGAGTATCAAGCAACTGTTTCAAAGTACCCGCGCCTGGCTTTTTGCCATCCTTCAGAGATGCTAGATTTTCTGTAGGATAATCATCCTCAGCAAGACTTGCAAGGCCTCGTGGTGTCGTTGGAAGTTTTCTGGTCCTGCCGTCAGGGACTAGTTTCGACCTTGGGCGAAGGGCTTGGTTATTGTCAATAGGTTGCAGAGGAGAATCGGTATTGTCGTGACGTTTAGAGCCATTAGCAGCTGCTAGAGTCGCGCTAGATGCGTTAATCGTCCCTTTCCGACTCTCAGTTTTGGTGGAGTCAAGGGGATGAATGATCCTATCATGATGGCTGTACTCGTCAATATCTACGACATGGCCGTCGGGCGGCACGTTCTGCGCGTGCTGGTGTTTTGTGTTCTTCCTCGGGGTCTCCACTCTGTGATACCCGGTATCGAAATCTATGCTTTCATGAGGAGTAGACCGCCGAGACTCATCGGCGCTCCGGAGATCGGGGCTGCTTTCAATCTTCACTCTCCTCGGGGCGGGCGTGTCGCTGCCGACATATTTTCGCTTTCGTATACAGCGTTCTGATACAACGACAGGTGTATCTGATGATGGCTCAGACTTGATATGCTGCTCTCTCTCCGTAGGCTCGCGGTTCTGGGGCAACGGAGGCAGATATGGTGCGATCTCATTTGTCCTTTGTAACTTATCGTTTTGTAATGTCACACCCGACTGGTTAGACCCCGCCTGGCCCTGAGCTACGAAAGGCGACTTCGATCCTGTATCATCGTCTCTGCTGGCTTCAATCGGGATTGGGGAATTTGATTGGTTTGGAGGAACCTCAGCGAGAGCAGGTGTGGCCATGGGAGTCGGGTTAGCCGATTCCACCATCACTTCCACGTCCCCACCATCCGAGGAGAAGCTTAAATTTAGCGGTTCCTGGCAGACTTCAAACAATCTTGATTCCAACCTCTTAATCCTCTGAGCGCGTTTCTGGGATTGTTCACCTAGCTTCTTTGCGTGGTCGACCCAATGCTGATACATGGCAGTTCGCTCCCGAAGGAGATCGTTCGATTTGATGAGTGCACCATGAAGATCGAGATATTTATCGTAAAGCTTGGTGTGCTTTTTATCGATGCGCAAAAACTCTAATTTGAGCTCGGAATGGGTTAAATTCTCGATATCGCCCTTGTTCGCTGGCTTTGAGTTGAGTTGATTGGTTGTTTTGGGCGCCAGAGGTGTCCGAAGAGTTGAACTGGCCTCTTTATGGGCTGTAGAGCCGGGAGCGTGTGTACCTTCGTGACTTGCATCTCTGAGGGTTTGGATCTCCTTTTTGAGCTTGATATTTTCCTCTTCAAGACGAGTTACTTGGGATGCTTTGTGCCTCAGAGTCTCGAGCTCGGTAGTAAGGTTGTGCAGCTTGCTTTGTATGTGTGTTTCAAGCTCTACCGATTATATGTATTAGCAATAGAGAACTTGGCCGGTGACCCGGGGAGAATATATACCTGTTCTGAAACTATCGTTAATGCGGTCGCAAGTATCTCCAACAGCTTCTAGTAAGACCGTCTTGCCGACGTCTCGAAACCAGTTCTCCATGTCACCGCGCGTGATGTCAATGCCCCCGAACGTATTGTTCCCTATAAGCTACCGGATTCCAAAACAGAGAAGACACGCAGGTACGAGAGCTATACAACTTTTTTTTTTTTGGCCCTGCTTCATGCTAGACATCCTACAGCGAATCACTCAAATAGCTGGCTTTTAGAAGCGGCTCTTGAAGTGGATAGGAATAGTCATTAAGACGCGTTTTCATCGCCGCAGACGCGACTTTGAATAGTAGATGCCCATCTAAAAGTGGGACTTGGCATACGTGCATGTTATCCACCGAAGGTGGATAACATTAAAGTGCCTGAAGTGGCAAGAGCGCATGCGCCTCCCTTATCATCGATAAGACCTTGTCTTTGCAAGGCGGGGTAGGTACTATACCTGTATACAGGTACCTGGCAACAGTGGGAAACAGCACGGAATGGTTAGTAAATGTACATACAGGACCACCGCACGAAACCTCTCCTTTCAATGATTGATTACAGTATTATTTTTTGCCTGTTTTATCTTCCCACCCGGAGCTGTAGCTACAATCATCACACATCTAGTGTATAGCCAGCGATTACGCAGGTCTTGGTCAACTGTCTCTCGTTTCTTTCTTTTCTTCTTTGGAAAGACAAAACAGGTATGTGCGACGCAGATTCCTTCGAAATACTCACTTGCCGCTTGAGATGCGAAAAGTGCCCTTCTCGATATGTATATATGTATATGACCCCTCATTCAACCCCACCATCCATCCTGTCTCAGCACAGTTTCCTTCAGCCCCTCCATCGCCCGAGAGACACTGATACTGCCTACGTACATATTGCAGCATACATTTTGAAACTCTGTTCATGTAGGCTAGACAAGTCCAACCCCCCACAACTTGGAACACATCTACCATCGGCAAAGACCATTCGCCGGGGGAATCTTGCAATCTTGCCGTGGGTTATTCTCTGCCTGTACCTTGCATCACTCTCCATTCTACCTTAGGTAGCCTACAGCCTACCCACAGCCTACATCCCACATCAGTTACCTACTACAGCAGTACCTCATTCATTGCTTTGCCAGTACCTACACGCTACAGGTAAGTAGGTACCACGCACGCTACCAGCCTGCCACGCACTACTACGGCCTCTATAAACACACAGGGTTACTCAAGTACCTATCGAGGTATCACAGCACAACACCCGACGCCCTCTCATGTGCGTTGCCTTGCCACACCCTGCACCCTACGCCCCCCTCCGCACCCTAAGTCCCTGCCTAGGTACCTAGGTACACGCACGCACACACACATCTTCTCCCCAGTTATATATGTCTCTCTCGTACTCTGAGCCTGCTCTCGCTTGTGTCTACTGACCTAAAACAAGTGTCCCCTGCTCTCATTGGCCCGCCCAGACAAGCCTGTGTGTGGTAGAGTTTTCATTTTCCCTCTCTCTCGGGCCCATCAGCGCACCCTTCATCAGCATCCGCTTCCGCTGTCGTTTGCCTCGTCTATTCTCAATTCCTCTTGCCAGCACCACCTTGTCACCTTCGATTTTCATCATTTTTACCTTTCGACCTACATAGGCACTGACGTCGACAGCGACTGCTTGTGCATTGGACATAGCAGCAATCTGCAGAAGTTTCCTCCGTCGAACCTGATCACCGATACCCAAGACTCGGAAGAGACCTCGATATCATCGTCGCCATGGATTTCTCCACTTCCACGCGCGCCTGCTTCACTTGTAAGTTCTGAACACGTCGTGCCTCTGACGCTCGCCTTCTCGAGGATTCATCATCTGTCTGTTTCTGCGACAACGTGCAAATTTCATTACCCGCTTCCAACTATACATCATCACCTTCGTTTTCTCGACCCTGCCTGTTCTCCGTGGTCGTCAGATGGCAGTCGGTAATTGTGCGACCAATCATTATGTCATACCTCGCCAGGCCAAGTTCGCTTCACCTGCAACTTTGCAACATGGCCTTTGGCTCCTACGTGTGACTTTCGGCCGCTTTCTGTGCCACTACGATACCCTTTCTGCATTCAAACAAAAACCCGAAAGCAGCTTCTTGCCAGAAGCTGCTTGGCCCACTCTTTTCTAATCCTAACCCTGGTCTATTCTTGGTGGGGTGTGTGTGAGATCTGACATATGATTTTTGTTGTTTAGGCGGCCAGACCACTCACCAGGTATGAAGAGAAGTGGCATAGAAGAAGCGCAGTACTTCTGGACTGAGAGGAGAAGGATTGTCAAGGGTAATGAGTTGTACTGATCATAAACTTCTTTCAGGCCCGTGATTGCCCTAACCGTGGTGCTGCGAAGTGGTTCGTCCCACTATCCCTCTTCAGTATCATTTGCGGGTACATGCTAACTACCCTATAGTTACAACTGTGGAAATGAGGGCCACCTGAGTAAGGCTCGCATTCTCGTCACTTGGGCCTGATCTATTGTCTAATACATCTTTTGGTCTAGGCCGTGACTGTCCCGAGGGCCCCAAGGACAACAAGACTTGCTACCGATGTGGCCAAGGCGGCCACATCAGCCGTGAGTGCCCCCAGGGCGGAGGTCCCATTGGAGGCGGCCAGGGCGGATCCCAAGAGTGTTATAAGGTAGGTCGTTTTGCGGCCTGCTGTCCTTACTATTCCAAGTTGACTAGGTGTATCAGTGCGGTAAGGTCGGCCATATCGCTCGCAACTGCCCTGATGCCTATGGCGGCAACTCGTATGGCGGCGGCTATGGCGGTGGCGGTTATGGTGGAGGCCAAGGCAAGACTTGCTATTCTTGCGGCGGCTACGGACACATGTCTCGTAAGTCATCCTCTGATCCTAGACAGGCTCCGATTTAGTGTTCTAACAAGGCTTGTAGGCGAGTGTGTCAACGGTAGCAAGTGCTACAACTGTGGTGAGAATGGCCACTTCTCTCGTGACTGCCCCAAGGAGTCCTCAGGCGGCGAGAAGATCTGCTACAAGTGCCAGCAGCCCGGACACATCCAGTCGACGTGCCCCAACGTTACCAATTAAGGGTCCCCATTCGACTTTGGCCGGAATTCATGAGAGTCAACAAATGGCAACCCCTTTTAGGAGGCTCCTAGTACCATGCGTCCACAAACACGTTCCGTCCCCAGCTCGCCACGGAGTAAAATTGGACATGTTGATGACCGGGAAGCCATCCAGTTCAGGCTCTTTAAGAGTGGAGGGTGTTCATATTCCGCTTTGCATTAAGGCCCAATACCCGTGTTTTACCTCTTCTTGATTCGATCTGGCATTGGAATGCACTGTACAGCATTAGGGCCAAAAAGGAAAACCCACTGGCATCTCGGCAAAAGTCCTTTTCTTTATTTTCTTCAACTGAGATTAAAAGTGTTTCATTTCGGGAGTTAAGGTCGTCGGTTTCGCACTCATACAATGAAGAGTCGTTTACCCATATACGGACGGAAACGGCATAAGGCTCACTCGGTGGCGAACGTCGTGTTGTACGACTAGTAGCTAGGGTTACAGCACTTGATAGGCTTATAGGTACTTAATCAGTGCAATAGTAACCATGATGCAAGACCGTACCGATACTCATTCACAACTTGCCGTGAGTCGTTATCATTAATTGTATGCAGTGCGGCATATACCCTGCTTGCTTGATATTGTAATTTGACTACACAAACCGTAACACGTCGTGGATGAAGAGCAAAATCAGGTTTGATGTGTTTTTCGAAGGCATCACCTCGCCTCGAAGGCTCCTTAGGATACGTAAGTACACAGCAGGTGGCTAACTCTCTCTCCGTCTATTATACCCGTCGGGGACCTTGGTTATTTGCTAAAGATCCGAAGGGAACCGCAGAGACGGGTCGTTAATGAGCACATAGAGCAGGATATCTTCCGTACGCTCTGGTATCGCAACACCTCTCGTATATTGTTTTCGGTGTGCGGGAGTAGCTCACACATACCACACATTTACTTGGCCAGATGGTGAGAATCGGTCAACGTACGCATGCCTCGCGAGCTAAGGTAAGGTAAGGTAAGGTGAGGTGAGTGCGTGAGCGGTTGTCCCACGGAAAATCTTTCGCCAGATTCGTCTAATGTTCTATCATGCATGCCTCCCGGAATCTATATGCCCCATCCACCCTCTCTGATCCGAAATTGGGAGCGGCGGTCTCAATGAGTATGTCATTTTTGATGTTGATACAAAAATGGTTTCCTAGCACCAGGCCCTTATAGTGGGCTCCGCTCCAAATACCGATATACGCCAACCATCTCGAAATTGGCGAGAGACAAATTTGCCAAATTGTCTATATATGAAGACATACGTGATCCTTAAGCAGAGAAATCAACGTAAAAAGAAAGAGTGGAGATAGAATTCGAAGTCCTCTGTCTAGTCTTATGATCAATCTTTCGTCTGCTCAACTGTATCGCCCTGCATTGTTCTGCCGAGACTGATATAGTCTTGAGCGGGCATCGCGGTTGCAAAGTAGCTGTGAGCATAGAAAATGGTTGACGTCTTCATCCTGCCAGTAACTCATATGTGAGGCTATGGCGTTCATCGGGTTGAAGTCGAGTGCGCTCCAGCTAGGCATATTAGCTTTGTACATAATAGATAACTTGACGAGGAATCAGATTTAGAGGTAGAAAACTACTATCTTCGTATGTTGCACAACAAGAGTTGTCCAAGAAATGAATCACTTACCCTTGGATAGTGTAGTCGATACGTCCATTCCAGTTGAGTGCTCGCACTTTCAGTTCTTCCTTTCTAAGCTTTTGTGCTTTCAGTTCCTCTGCGGCCCATGCTGCGCCTAGCTCTTGTCCCTCTTCAGCTCGGCTTACACTGTCTTTGTGCTCCTCTATGCGCTTTTTCTGAAACCGAGCATAGAGCGTCTCTAAATCGTCGTCAATAAGAGTCGAATCTTTAGCGACGTTACTGCCAGGCGTGGTAGGGTCTGTGGAAGTGAGATCAGATGTATTTTGACGCGCAAGCGCCCTTTTACGAGCATCTGTTTTCTCCAACTGCGCCGCGGCAGTTGCGGCCATAACGCCCGAATTGGTGCCTTGAGAATGTGCTGCAGCTTGACTTGAGTTGGATGAAGAGGAAGTATTCGGTGAGGGGTTTTGTGCATTGAAGTTCGCTATATCCGCGTTAGTGAGTCCCAAGCTACCCCTGAGGAGACTACTAGCAATGCCGGCGCTGAAGCTTGACCACAGGCCACTGACGCTCTGCCCTACTTTGACGCCAATGCCGGACAAACCCTGAGGAGCTACAGCACCAAAAATGCCTTTCTTCGTGTATGGGAGAGCCTGTGGTTTCAAAGAAGACATCGCTGGCGAAACTAAAGGCTCTAATCTATACGCAATAGGGTCACTTGGGTGGAAAATATTGAAGAGTTGAGCAACTCTTGGTGATGATACAGACGTGGGTAGGCCAGTAACTGCTGAAAGACTCTGCCCGGAAGTACTGGAAGTTGATAAGAACGGGTCCTCCATATATGCCGGACTCAGAGGGCTTTCGGAGGGTGCAGCGTTTGGCTGTTGTCGAGCGGCAATCGTTCGCCCCTTGAGCATCTGGAACAAACCGACAGGTGAGCCGAGGCAGTATAGGTCTTCGACATCGAAATCGAACGACAGATCCTTTGTGTCCTTAGAAGGCTCCGAACGCTCCTGAGACGGCCAGAACCTAAGAGGATTCCGAAGTGGTTCGACACCTCCGGCTGGCTGCTTTTGCCGGCACAGTATATCAAACATAATTGCGGATCCCAATGAGTGGCCAATAACTATAGTACTTAGAGTCAGTTACGAACGACTCTGATCTGCTTATGTTTCGGGATTGTGGGACACAGGTCTAACTAAGAGGAGAATGTCTAAGGAATGCTTACTGTGAACTTTGCCCTTAAATTTCGGATTTCTTTCGATGAAGAGCTTGTAAATTCTGTTCGATTCCTTGAGAACAATTTCGGTAATTTGTTCTCTGTACGCGCTCTGGTATAGGAGTACATCGAGAGCAAGGTCAGAAATGAGGGATCTCGCGAGAGCCATGCCCTCAATAGTGATGTCTTCGAGAGAGGGATCTGCCAAGATGTTAGGCATTTTTCGGGCTTAATAGTTCATTGTGCTACTGACACTCGTCATCCTCCTCTGTCACATCACCCAAATCAGTTTCGCCTTTCTTTTCTCGTCTCTTTGGGAAATCAAGTAGATGTCTCCAGCAGACAGGTAATACTTGGATTTTGGAATTTCCAGGACCGTCTTGATGATCAGAATTGAGAGCCTTTAGATCTTCTGAGTGAGCATAGACGCCTTTCAGAGTTTTGCGTAGCATGTTGACATCATGAACAAAATTCACACTCTCCATCCTAAGACATGGAGGTTAACTGGCCGCCAGGGTCCATAAAAAAAGGGGGATGTGAAGGGCCCAATTTACATACCTTAGGCTCCATAGTTGGCCAATGCCATGGGTAACCAAGACCAAATGCTCAATCTCACGTCCCTGCGTTTCGCCATCTTGACCTTGGTAGTCATCTTGGATCTCTTGTTCTTCGCGTTGCCTAATATGTTCCTCCTGTTTTTCGGGATCGCCGGAACCTTCAATGTAAGAAGAAAACTGGCGTTTGAGTTGGTTTTCTCTTCGTTCCATTTCTACCCTAGCACCGTCCTCGGCTCTTTCACCGTCTACAGCATCCGAGTGCGTGGCAGGCGGGGCAGAGCGCCTTTTAAGGGCCTTGTCTTGTCTGTCTTGGTTGTCGTCGCTAGCTGGTTGGGATAGTAGGGTTGCTGTCGTAGGCGTCGCAGGGCGCTTGTTGTCTTTAGGTTTTTCTAACTCTGAATAGCCCCTGACAAGCTTGATTCCATTCATGTAGCCTCCACCGGCAAATCTCTGATAGACTGTAGATGTTACCCAGCTAAACACCCCGTCGGAGGATAACCATGCAGTGTTTGAGTCTTGATAAGTAGCTACGCTATTCACTATAATCCCTGGAGTTAGTTTTCGCCACTCTGAGGGTGATCTTCGGGACTTTCAGACTGCAAGAAGTACCCGGGATAAAGAAGTGGAAAATAATCGAAGCGATCACATACTGTATGTGCCGAATAGACGATATGTTTGTGGTTGATGGGGTACCGACTGTTGAAGAGGGGAGGGTTTCACTGTGTTATCGGCCTGAGACTTGGCGGCTGTCTTGAGGTTATCTGTTGACGCCTTCGGAGTAACAGTCTGTGCACCAGAGTTGCTGCGGTCTCTGTTTGCAGGGTATGCCCAGGGTTTAGTCTTAAGATAACCTTCCTCTAACTGGGCCGCCAAATTCTCCTCACAGGGCCTCAACGATGAGCCCTCCTGATACTGCAACACCAAGAGTTAGTATCATCGCGATTGGAGTGACATACGAGTATCTCATAGGTTTATGAATCTCCCCTACAAAGATATAGACCATAAGGAGGCTGCAATCCCCCAAGTGGATAGAATAAGAACTGACTCACAAACCACGTCCCACGACGGACTTCATATATGGGACCAAGCCAGTATACGGGAGCCAGTTCCCGCTGCTCGATATTGACATCGAATAGGAAATCTTCATTGACTGGGACTCGCAAGCCCGGGAGAGAACTACCAGAATCTTCCTCAGACTGAACCTTTCGCGCATCTTCAGCAGACACAGCTCGTAAGCGGCGGGAACCAGAGCGAGTACGCATATGTTGATTGGTCGTAACTTTCCCACGATCACTCTCAATCTCTTCCAGTAATTTCTGGTATGCATTTTCAAGAGATCTCGAGTCTACTTTCGAAAAGGCCACGAACTTTTTGGGTACGGGGGGCTTAGCATTATCCGGTTCCTTCTTCTTGATTTTCAAAAATTGTGGCTTACGTTTCGGGATCTGGGGATAAAATTAGTGACAATGCGGAACTTGGGAGGACTCAAGAATACAAACGTCGACAGCGTGGAACCACATCACATTCAAAGGAGGGCAGTCGGTAGGATACTTCTTGAAGCTAAGGCCATAGAGGGTATTTGTGGAATGGTCGTCCGCCTTTTGCCCCCGCAGTGGCGGCGCCTTTGGTACAGGTACAGACGAAGGTTCTTTTGGTGCCGGCGTAGTACTTCGACTCGTCGTCCAAGGGTTTATAGACTCGACGGCACTGGCTAGGTACGACTTCTCCGGCTTCTTTTCCACCTTGTTCTCCCCGTTCCCACCACTGGCTGCGGCAGCATTATCAGCCCCAGGAGGCATTTTGCCGGAGCGGCCCGGAAAGGGCCAGTTGAGCAGAGTTCTACGCGGACAGACAGCTGTGTACGGCGGCTGGAGGAGCGCGGATCGAGGGCGTAGACAGTGGCGCAACACAACGACAGAGCACTTCTGCGCCAAGGTGACGGAACCCGATATGAGGCTGGCTATCGCGGGTGGCGGTTGAGAATGGGTACAGAGAAGCTTGTAAGACTCGTTGTCATCAGAACTCGGTGGGAGCAGCTATACCGTGAAAGCAAGGTAATAAGCAAATGACGAAGGCAGCAGGCGTCGTTGGTGTGTCTAGGGTCAGGGCAGGTAGGCTACAGCGATATGGCCAGCTCTCAGCTGCCACATCAAAGATGATTACTATCAAGACGAGACAATGTGTACGGTTGGCTGGTCGGCAGAAGGTGAGGTTTAATCAAGCATGGCATGCATCTGTGCAAGTACACGCGGTAGATGATTGTCACATGGGAACGACATACCTAACCTAGGTAGGTGCTTCACTTTTGGGAGGTTAGGGTACCTGCTTAGGTACCTAGGTAGCGAGCTGTCGCTAAGCTGCCACTAAGCCGGCACTGGGCTGGCTGAGGGTCCTGTAATATGGAGCCGAACGAGAGGTGGCCTTATGACGATGGGTAGGCGTCAGCCCAGCTGCATACTGCCACTACCTCCTAAGTCGGTATTTAGTTATCTCAGGCAGGTACTAGTTAGTGGTAGGAAGAGCCCCCTCACTTCTCCCCGCTAGCCCCGCTGCGAAGTGCAAGTAGGTGCAGTGCAGACTGAGATGGTGGGGCACGACAAATGACTCCAACCTCAGACCCAGCAAAATTTCAATCTTCAACTTAAATCTGCGAAAAGTCATCTTCGCTCGCCCCTCGAAAGCAATACTCCCCTTCCGCTGCATCAACAGCCCCCCCGAGCTACATATGATAGCGATGATGATGAGAGACCTCTTTCTATCCAGAATCGCGCGGTAGCATATCACGATTCGACATAAACTGCGTCGCAGAGCTTGATACTCCAAATCATTACAGCAGGGCGCAAAGCAGCGCGACAAACTCGAGCACGCAGTCGAACTTCCGAATCCGACCACTGTCCGCGAATCCCTCAGAGAACGCCGTCGCCGGAACCAGCTATCGCAATGGCGACAATGACAGCAACCAGTTCTGTGGCACCGGTCAAGCACCAGGTAGTCGACAAGCTGCCCAAACGGTTCAAGAACCTGAAGTTTGGGATTCAATCCAACCAGGACATTGTGAACCAGGGTGTCCTGGAGGTATCCGACCGCAGCATGTACGACATCGACAAGGGACGCGAGCCGACTAAGAACGGCGTGCTTGACAAACGCTTGGTGAGTGCTGATTTGCGACTTGAAGAACCTGCTTGGCACTCTATCTTCTGACATGTCACTTTGCTAGGGAACGTCTAGTAAGACAGTTAATTGCGCTACGTGCAATGAGAGACTGGCCGATTGCATCGGTCATTTCGGCCACGTTCGGCTGCCTCTGCCCGCTTTCCACATCGGCTATATCAAGTTCACAATTACGATTCTGCAAAATATTTGTAAGGATTGCTCGAGGGTTCTACTAGTCGAACAGGAGCGTCGAGCGTTCCTCAGGGAACTGAGACGGCCCAACATCGACAACATGAAGCGCGTGGCAATCTGCAAGAAAATCAACGATCAGTGTCGGAAAACTAAGCAATGCCCTTACTGTGGGGCTGTCAACGGCCAGATTCGCAAAGTGGGCGCCCTCAAACTTGTCCACGATAAGTTCGTCGCATACAGCAAATCTACGTCGGCCAAGAAGCAGCCTCCTCCCAGCAAGATCGAGTTTGATAATTCTTTCATAGAAGCCAGGAAACACGTCAGCGATCTCGATAAACATCTGAGGAAGGCGTTCGAGGACTTGAACCCTCTCAGGGTCCTGAACCTCTTCAAACAGATTACTCCTGACGATTGTGAATTACTTGGGCTGAACCCTTCCGAAGGTCGACCAGAAATGTTTCTCTGGCAATATCTACCGGCGCCTCCCGTCTGCATTCGACCATCGGTCGCTCAAGAAGGGGCCAGCAACGAAGACGACATAACGACCCGGCTTGGTGACATCGTCTTTGCTTGCGGTCTAATTCGAGCAGCCCTGCAGAAAGGTACTGCCCTACAGACCATAATGGAACAGTGGGAATATCTCCAGCTGCAGATAGCGGTATATGTGAACAGTGATGTGCCAGGACTTAGAGATAACGGGGTGACCAAGACAATGCGTGGGTTTTGCCAACGCCTTAAGGGAAAACAGGGACGTTTTCGTGGCAATTTGTCAGGGAAGCGCGTTGACTTTTCTGGCAGAACTGTTATCTCCCCCGATCCGAACCTAGCTGTCAATCAAGTCGCAGTGCCAATGCTCGTGGCCAAGAACCTAACGTACCCCGAAAGAGCTCACCGCGACAACATGGCCAAATTAAGACAGTGCATCATTAATGGCCCCGCGGTCTGGCCAGGAGCACATGCAGTTCTCAAAGTCGATGGCGACCATCCGCCATTCCGTGTGACGCTCCGATTTGGCGATAGGGAGGTTGCTGCAAAAGAACTACGCATTGGAGACATTGTCGAGCGTCATTTAGAGGATGGAGATATTGTTCTCTTCAACAGACAACCATCACTTCACAAACTTAGTATTATGAGCCATCTCGTGAAGGTGCGGCCTTGGAGAACATTCCGTCTTAATGAATGTGCTTGCGGTCCTTACAACGCTGATTTTGACGGTGACGAGATGAACCTCCATGTGCCTCAGACAGAAGAGGCTCGTGCTGAGGCCGTTACTCTAATGAGCGTTAAACATAACCTGGCGACGCCGAAAAATGGAGAGCCTATTATTGCTGCTACTCAGGACTTCATTACGGCATCTTATCTTCTGAGTAGTAAGGATATGTTTTTTGACCGGAGGACGTTCACGTATATCGTAATGCATATGATGGACGGTATCACGCACCTCGACTTGCCGCCTCCTGCCATTTTAGCTCCCAAGCGGCTATGGACGGGCAAACAAATTTTTAGCATGCTCATGAGACCCAACAAGTCGACACCAGTCAAAGTCAACCTTGATGCCAAGTGTAAAGAGTACGTGGACCCTCCACCAGCTCCTGCTGGTCAGAGAAAGAGAGCACCCGATATGTGTCCCAACGACGGTTGGCTTGTTGTTAGGAATTCAGAGGTCATGTGCGGCCGAATGGACAAATCCACCGTCGGATCAGGGAAGAAAGACTCTATATTCTACGTTATTCTGCGAGATTACGGCCCGGACGCAGCTGTAACTGCAATGAATCGGCTCGCAAAGCTCTGTGCACGAATGCTTACAAACCAAGGCTTTTCCATTGGTATTGGAGATGTCTTTCCAACTGCAGAGCTCACCGCAGCGAAGAACAAGCTTGTCGAAGACGCTTACGTTGAGTCGGATAATTTCATCAAACAGTTCAACGAGAATAGACTGCAGAAGGCTACAGGATGTTCGATGGAAGAAACTCTAGAGGCCAAAATCTCAGGAGTGTTAAGTAAAGTTCGTCAGAATGCCGGTGAACTTTGTATCAATTCCTTGAGCCGAAATAACGCGCCTCTGATCATGGCGTCTTCAGGGTCTAAGGGCTCTAATATCAATGTTGCCCAGATGATTGCTGCCGTAGGACAGCAGATCATTGCCGGTTCCCGTGTAGCAGACGGTTTCCAGGATCGTACGTTGCCGCATTTCCACAAGAATACTCGCCATGCGCTTGCCAAAGGCTTCGTGCGCAACAGCTTCTATACAGGCCTTGTTCCAACTGAATTCTTATTTCACGCTATATCAGGACGAGAAGGTTTGGTTGATACTGCTGTTAAAACTGCAGAAACTGGTTACATGTCGCGTCGCCTCATGAAGTCTCTAGAAGATCTATCAACCAAGTATGATGATACTGTACGGACTTCTGGCGATGGTGTTGTCCAGTTCCAGTTCGGGGCCGATAAGCTAGATCCGGTCGATATGGAAGGCAAGGCCGTGCCCGTCAATTTCACACGCACTTTCTCTCATGCCGAGAATTTGACCTGGAACAACGCTGATCGGGCTTTATTACCTTTCGAAATACTTGCTCTTTGTGATTCAATGCTCAAAAAAGAACGCGATCGTTATCGAAGGCGTGGCTTACTCCATGGGGAACCTCTTATGTACGATGATACTACTGATTACGGCGTGGATGAGCACGAAAGCGGCCGCAACTTTCTTGAAACTATCCACAAGCATGTACGAAGCCTAGCGGAACGGTACGCCAAGCTGCGTATCGCCGCCGGCCTTAATGGCATGCTGACGAGACCGGATACTTTATCCCTTCCACTTACAAATTATGAGCGGGAATCGCTTGCTACACTCATATCTGACGTAGAGCAAGCGAGGGTCAAACAGTTGGCGAGGCTCAACACCTCCGATGGGCATCGGCAAACTAGACCACCCGGACGAATCAAGACGGAGGCTGACGAGCTCACATACGACGACCTCTTGAACCTTAAGCCCGTACTCGAGTTGCTCGATTTCCAACGACCGCCCAAGGCAAAAACAACCATTGAGAAACAAGAGTTTGCAAAACTTTCAGAACTGAACGCTCGGCTCGATAATCTAGAACTTGGTTACCTTGCACGATTGGGGTGCAGAACGGAAGCAGAAGAACGAGGGCATGTATCTGCATTAGCGTCCGAGAGGGCAGCCAAAGTGTCCGAGAAAACTCTAAGACATTTCATCGGGCTATGCCTCGAAAAATATAGCAAGGCACATGTCGAGCCAGGACATGCTGTCGGTGCTGTTGGTGCGCAATCAATTGGTGAGCCTGGAACTCAGATGACATTGAAAACCTTCCATTTCGCCGGTGTGGCTGGTATGAGTATCACACAAGGTGTCCCCCGTATCAAGGAGATCATCAATGCTTCTAAGACTATTAGCACGCCGGTAATCACTTGTCCTCTACAAAATCCTAGGAGTTTAGAGGCTGCCAAAATCGTCCGAGCGCGTATTGAGAAAACATATGTCGAAGATGTCCTTCGCTATGTCGATGACGAATGGCAACCTCATCGCTCGTTCATTACACTACATATTAATACCGAGACTTTGGAGAGCATGCATCTCGGTATCAAGCTCAGCGATATAGTCGATGCTATTGCCAAGCAGAAGAAGCTCAAGATTCAGAAGACAGATATGCAGGTATTCGAACAGGACGCAAGCATCGAGATCACTGTGAGGGCCATAGATATAGACTCTTCCTCCAAGCGGACAACGAGAACCAAAACTGCGGCGGAGGCCATGGCCGACTTATCTGTCCGTATCAGCCAACTACGGCGCATACTACCTTCAGTTCCGATCTCTGGTTATCCCGAGGCTACTCGGGCTATCATTCAGCAGAGTGATAAAGATTCTACAAATACTGTTCTGGTCGAGGGTTACGGTTTGCGGCAATGTATGAATACAGAGGGAGTCGTTGGCACTAGGGTCACAACCAACAGTGTATTAGAATGTAGGGATGTCTTAGGAATCGAGGCTGCTCGGACGACAATTACGAAAGAAATCAGCGACGTAATGGGCGGCATGGATATTGATCCCCGGCATATGCAGCTCCTCGCTGACGTTATGACCTACAAAGGCGAAATTCTGGGCATCACACGTTTTGGCTTGTCCAAGATGCGAGACAGTGTGTTACAGCTCGCGTCGTTCGAGAAAACAGCAGATCATCTATTTGATGCAGCATCAGGGATGAAAACAGACCCCATCGAGGGTGTCAGTGAAAAGATCATCATGGGAGAGACCATGTCAGTTGGTACCGGTGCATTCCAAGTTGTGCGGAGACTCAATTTACTCGATGAACATTTTGCAACGATGCCTACGGTGTTCGAAGACGCCTGGGCCCAGAATCAGAAGGAGAAGCCAGCAAAGCGCACAAGGAAGAGGGTCCCCTAGAAGGGGGCTCGTTCTCATCATCTCCAAAGAAACAGGGCCCCATATTCGGTCCTACGATGCGACCCCATTCTTGTTGGACCCCTGATAAAGCTTCAGGGAAACGTGTAGCGATGATTTACTCAATGAGGTCATATGTAGCATAACTGGACATTCTTAGGTAGGGTCGCCGGCGAGCGAGAAGTCTTCGGCGTTCCGCTTTGTGAGGGGCTTTTCGCATTTGGTAGCTTGAAGAATATTCCGAACCAATTTTAATCTCTGAGTGCATCACCACCAAGTTACAAGTGCTTACAGTAAGGGAGCAGTGTAGTCTAGTCGGTTTTCATTCCCTGCTCGCGGCTTAAACCTTGCCTCTCTTCAACCCGATCATTCCCAGTCGTTATCGGCTCTTCGGCGAATGCTGTTGTTCGCAGGTTTCTTGCGAATTGTCAGTCTGGTCGGCCGCGTCGAGAACGGAGAAGGGTCAACTACAGGGTGGTATTCGGTATTACCCCTTAATCGTCCGAGGGCTTGGAGAAGCTCCGCGGTGCTGCATTGCTCGAGGCGATTGCCACGGGGGAGCCTCTTCTTTATGTGGTATAGTCTCCGAGATCACGACTCTACAAGCAACGTTATTCGTCTAGATAAACCTTGATATGCCGTTCTTCAATGTTTCATGTTTCCACCATGGGGATACTTTGAGTGAGGGCTAGCCGAGAATTATGAGCTGGGGTGTACGGTACGAGCGCCTCATTCTCTTGGTATAGACGGGGACCTTGATAAGCGAGTAAAGGCGTAGACGTCTGTGGAACATCCCGCTTGTTCATGCACGGACAAATCGAAGCTAAAGATGCCTATTGCCTCGATATTGAAGGATTGAGATACAGCCGCTATCGAATCGCATCTAGTATGGCCACTGAACATTAACAAGCTATCCTGCATTGCGAGCTGAAACCAGGGTGAAAGACGCCATATGTGTACGCTTCGGCCTAAGTGATACTCCCTCAGACTATAATTGAAGCGTTGACATTGGGGGTTGCAGAGTTAGTAGAGCGAAGGCAATAAAGCTACGATAATGTTAGAGTGTTAGTTATCAGATACATAGAGAAGACGTACACACGCAGGAGCTAAAGCCACCAACCAAAAGGAAACAAAACATGTACCTACGTAGATCAGAGATTCGGAACCAGAAAATTGCAAGAACAGGAACATGTGGGCTAGGGCTGCATGGCCACTTACGATCCTCGCCTGGCCTAGCTTGATGCTGCCTGGCATAGGTGACGATGCCGTATTAGCCGTCGATGCTAGAGCTTGATACTCGTGGCTGAGTTCGGGCTCGGGGTCAGAGGCTCACGATAGCTATGGCTAGCTTCCTTCCAGCAAGATATCTCCCGTTCTTACGGAGTCGTCAGGCGTCGGTAGATACGCATACGACGTACTCTGCCTATGAGAAAGCGAGCTCCTCTGTTCGGCGCCGGTGATTCGCTGGCCTGGCAGGTACCTTTTCAAAGGACACGGTTATTCTCCGACTGGTAAGCCAGACTAAGCCCTATCACAGGGTTTGATTGCAACGTTGGGCCCGTTTTGCTAAGCTGCTGCTTATCCTCAATCGCTTCGCTTCAGGTCATCATCGTGCTGCACCCCTGCCGTGGGCTTGGGATGTCAGACGGGCCCATGCTCTTTGCTGCTTCGACGTTACATCATCGCGCTTCTTCGTGCAGTCCCCCATATTCCAGACTCTTCTCCTAGAATGACATTCTTGTGTCGTATTCCGAAATGGACATCATTATTCCATGTGTCCTATTCATCCGCCGGTACTCGAAATGTGCCGATCCATGGTCGTTATGTGTGTTGGAGTGATCCTGTAAGGTAAGATTTATCCTGGCTTCAAGTCGATAACAAGGAATCCAAGTAGCACTCGTCGTCCTTTCTCCAGGTATTCTCCAGGTAAATTCCCCCGTATTTCTCGCGTAATGCCGATCTCATCCCAGCCCCCAGTCATTTCCTTCCTATGGTACATCCTGACGCACCCAGCGACACTTTCCCAAGCACCAGGCTATGCGGCAGCCCCCTGTATCGTCTTTTCTTGACCTATTACCTCGTATGCTTTGAAGGTTGTCGACTATAGGGCGACGACATGTTCAGCTCGGCCTGCGTTATCGAGGGCGATACTTCGGCGTAAAGGTATAAAAGCCCTCAGGTCTGACAAGCAAAGTAGGAGTGAGGCGTCTAAGCGAGGTATTTATAAATAGCCAGCAGACATCGCATCAGTCTGGTAAGCACGGGAAGATATCTACTAACCGAGCACCATTGCCGCATTACCAACACCATCGGACGACGCCGCCGGCGGCGACCAGTCAGTTATGTTCCGAGGCCTGATGCAGTGACTCAATGGGAAGCCAGCGGACGCGTATGCCGCCGGCCGTAGAGCTCCTGCAAGACGTGCGCCAACCGATTGGAGGTGAGAGACATAAGATCGCATGTTCACCGCGGGTGTCTCGGGGGCTCTTGCATAATATGACGATATCAAGTTCCTCTACCACCATGCCGCCTTCAGGCCGATAAATTCTTGGCTAAGAAGAAGTACAGTGACACACGCGGGACGTAGAAGCGTTCTACACTGATGAGTTGTGCTTTGTTTCTCATTGCACGGGCCGAGATCGAGGTAGTGGCTCTTCCCGGGCTCTCCCCTAGCCCTCTCTACAACGTCTACCGAGAGGGGCTTCACGGAGGCTGAGATAGCGTTTTCTTTCATTCGAGATGTGTACGCGTACGGCAGATGCCACTGTTTCAGAACTGGACATGCATAATCGTTGAGGCCCGCCACTGGATGAATCGATGGGGGCTGATGCTAACTAGTATGAGTTGACAGGTCTGGGAAGCGATGGCCCAATAAACGCTCAGATAAAGCAAAATTAATATCTCGATTTAAAAGATCTATATCTTGTTAAGATATTAAACTGGGCAATCTGCCTAGCGAGCGCATTGGCTATGAGGACAGCATAGCCTGACGAAGCCACTCACTATCAACACTAACAACTTATGTGCTACGAATCATATTGACTTGTTACGTCCTCATAACATAACTAGTGTAGCATGGGTACGGACTTCTTACACCGTCTAATTTTAGGGTCATGCCTTCAAAATCTCAAGCATGTGAGCGATGGGTTTCTGTAACCCTCACCTGACCACGAAATAGGCAGTGTCAATTTTGCAGCTGTCTTCATGACTCTGGCAGCCCATGAAAGCAACAAAATTAAGACTATGTGAGATGCAGCTCATACACAGCCGTATATATTTCAAATCTATCATAACACACGACGCGGGATAGCGTGCTTGAAGAGTTGCCCAGTAATGGACAGATGGTCACCTCTGATAAGCATCCCGTTCTACGTTACGATGCGAAGAAGAAGGTCCGCGTATACTGCTGGATAGCATGGACCGCGGTATGCTTAAGCGCCCAAATTAACTGGGAATATATGTCTAATCAAATGCACAACTTATATTGCTGTCTCGCAGTGCTCATATCTGGCGTATTGAAAGCTGTATATTCTCAGCATCCTCACGACTGCGTTGTAAACTCCAAGGTTATCCTGCTCACACGTCCTGTCGCTTAAAGTGGTATGATGGTGAGATATCAACCAATAATCGTGACTCACTGAGTGGAATTATCAGAATAACAGTTGGCGTGAACCATAGCTTCTTACGGTCATTCTGGGCGGGTTTTGGGGGTCCGGGATAGTGCGGTGAGAAATAACTGGACTTTTGAGGATAATTGAGTATTTTCATGTTACTCAAAGACTCAAAAGCACCGACATCTTGGTTTCTTGCGCAGGACATGATTCCCTGTATGGCTATTACTGCATTGGTCTGTGACGGCGTCCACTCAGCATCCTGGCCGCCGGCCGCACACCGAATTTACACGGGACTTGAGTAACGCTGCGCGGTCACAAAAACAACAGTATCAGAGATTCCCATATAGTCCGCCGAAATATGCAGAAGAAAGCTGAACGACGTCGCCGGAATGATATCGTAGCCAGTCTGCAGCTGTCTCCAAGGAGTTCTAGATGTAAGGCCGCACGTGGACAGCTCAGCTGCAGGACAGCATGGAATGATATTTCCATAAGATCGCCAACGAGGTTGCGAAGCCTGGCCACCATGTGGCATTACAAGCAATTGCAACCCTGAAGCCACGAGTAAGCTCCCCAGCTCCTCGTTTCAGCTATGCAGCCCAATAGCGACGAGCTGGTCGTCAGCAATCGATACCATTGGATAGGACCGGCTCAGCCAACCACTGGGGATTCCAGAACCTCGGGTCCAGTCGATACGGCCACCAGGCTTCCCTGTCTGCGGGGGATGGGGAGGGGACGTACTGCCTAGTAGTAGGTATCTGACTCGACATACTGAGCATGTGTAGGTCGCGTTCGGGACCGAGTCGGGACCGAGAGGATGACTCTGCGTGGCTTGTACTCTAGAGACTCACTCTCCCATGCTTCCTCTCAGCTCTACCGTAGCCGGACTGGTCGCACAGCACGCGCTACTGATTTCGATGTTTGCAGATTACAGAGCGCACATGTGGTGAGATTCCCACAGGCTCCAACAACCTCAATAATCCCACCGTCGAGTGAGTGAAGGAATCACCACTGCCAGCCACCAACTCCATACCTAGGTATCTGGAGGCGCGGGGGAGTGGGCTCCATAGCCACATGTCCGCCACAGATCAGATTCAGAGACTGCGAGCCACGATCAATGGAGATCAGTCGGCGCCTCGCTCACTGCCCTGTCTCTGTCTCGACGGGCTCGTGGTGAATCAGGAAAAGTGCCGATCCACATCTGCCGTCCAGATCTCGCCTAAGCACAATGCCCAGTTAGGCACAGCCGCGCAGAACAATCCCATTTTTGAAGTGGCGCGCGCCTCGCTGCTGTCTATGGACAGCGAACTCTTGGCAAGTCACGAACCGTTATCGTTAGTCTTGCGAGAGCGGCAGAGAGGCTTGAGGACTGCTTGAGAGCTTGAGAGAGGACTGAAGGGGGCAGACAGACCATGCCCTCAGCTACCAGTTCGTACTGGACGACAAGCCACTACGGAGAATTCGGGAAGGACTAAGTGGTACAAATCACACCGCCACGTCTCCAGCTGCACGATAACGATGTCATGGACTCTAATCCCGAGACCTGTTGTTGTAGTCCAACGGCGGAAGTAGCGGGAGCTGCGGGAGCAAGCTTCGTTCGACCCAGAGATGCGGTTCGGTCACACACAGACACGTCGCACTGCGAGGCACACCTACCTTACCTCGTGGGGTCCTATATCACTCTCACCTGCCATGTCTTACTAGTCGAAGGCCTGTGATACACTAGGAGCACACTAGGCCTTCGTGCTGGCCCTGGAACACGAGCAGATGCATTCTCGCTATCCGTCCGATGCAACTGACAAACCCGATTCGTCGCCGGCGAGCACGACAGCAGGGCATACAAAGACACGGTAATGAGACATACAGCAACGTCGCGATCCTCCCAGTCGCTGTTTGTGTGCGTGCTTGAATCGCACAAGGACAGGAGGGATGATTCGTACGAAGTTGGTCCATGCCGGGCTGTACGTTTAGGAACCATTCTCAACAGGCCTTTGCAAGACACTATTATTTGGCGATTTCTCTAGATGGTTTGGCTTACCCTCGAAAGTACCGGATCCAAGGAGTACATAGGATGATTCTGAGCGGCAGATCGTGAGACACTTTCATTAAGACCGACATCGGTCTGCTAGGAGCTGCAAAAATAAGCTGCGACGGTGCGCAGAACTAGCTCGCGCCTAGCATGGTGAGACCTTCTATTGAATGTCTGCGCAAAACCATAGTGGGCATTTGATGTCATTGGACTGACCTTATAGAGCTTTTTGGCTGTTGTATGAGAATCCAGTGGCGCGCGCATAACAACTTTAGAACTCATCTGATTCGAAGCCAGCGAACCTAGACTGATGCTAGCGTTATTTTGCGCACATATACCTACCGCATATCTGACCATAAGTCTGTCTAGCTAGCTGGCATTTGCCGCAAAGGCTGCTTAGCACGCCTATAGCAGACCTTGAATTCAGGACCTGTCCAAATATACCTACACAAAACCTCCTGTTAGGACCAGGCTTAGGATGGCGTCTGTGGTGACGTGTAAAACAAGCCGGAAGTGGTATGGCGTCCTCGTATACTGCTCGTATATCGTGGGCAAGATATCCTCCATCGAAGTCGACCAAGCACTCACTTAGACTGGTATACTCGCCCATCTAGATAGATAGATAGATATAGTGTGCACCCAAACTCCAAAAATAGATGGTTGTCCGGTGATTGGCTTGAGCAACTCTCACTATCCCACACTATCCCACACTTTCATCAACTTTCATCACAAATATATACCAATAAACAGAGCGCGGTCATCTTGCTTCTTTGCTGAGGCGCCGTTGTTTTCGATAGAGAGTATGGCCGGTGAGGAGGGGAGGCAACGTGTGAATTTGGTCAAAGGGCTGGCGAGAGTGTTGAGGAGCTACCGTATAGGTTGTAAGACTCTCCAGTCTATTCTGGGCATAGTTTAGGCAATTATGTCCATCTAGGTTAGATGCTTATCTAACCCTACCCTACCAAGAAATAAAGTAGCTACATGCATGCATACTATCTACGTATGCGTACATAAGTAGACGATAGTAAATACATAAAGCCCACTTGGGAGATCAATTTAAATCACTATGATTAGATGGCTTATGAATCGCTTTCACACCTTGGGTCCGTTCGCTCGCCCAGGCCAAGCAGATTATCAATCGCCCTTGGCTGCGACTGAACATACGCTCCAAGTCAGCTGATACAAGGAGACAGCACCGCGCTGTCGTTCGACCGGAACAGAACCGGGATATAAGAACCTGGTTTCTACATATGAACACACCATATATATTCACACACATACAGTTGTACATATATGCACGGCGCATGAAGCCCTAGCTGAAGCCCTAATCGCACCTGGGCGTCGACATAGCAACACAGAAACTCGGGCTAAACCTGCAGATCGATGCAAGTCTCGGTAGAAAGAAGAAATCCTTGCAGCACATAGCACGCATGTCGTTGGTCGCCGAGCCTCCAGTGGGCCCTGAAGGCTTAGAAAGACGAGATGTGCCTGCTAGATAGGTCATTAGGCAGTATAACATAAATAGGCTTGTGGTGTATTGGTAGGCAATTAGGTGGCTTTACACGCCTTAGGAATATTGTACTGCAGTAAGAGGTAAACGCAGCTGGGCTTGTCTTTTCTAGGATCTCTCGAGGTATTATGGTGAACGTAGGCTCGTCTGGTGTTGAAGCAGATGCGCGTATATAGCACTCAACCCATACTACCGTAATATACAAGCGCTATCTTAGTATACACAAGGCCCTGGAGCTTCCTCCTTCATACGTCTGCATGCTCACATCTGCATGCTCATGCGCAGGAAACCCGATTCCTGGGTTTTAGGATCAGCCAGGTGCCGGTGTTCTTTGCATCTAACAGCTAATTAGCGTATAGTTATGCCGATTCCTTCAATATATCTCCCTCCCCCCTTCTCTGCCCTCAATCTAGGTAGATGTATTATAACGCTCTTTTGGATTAACACTGTTCAGTAGTTGGGTACTTCATAAAATCCCGGGTCCTTATCTGGCCCGCGCGCATGTAGGTTAGGTGCTTCGTAGTATGATTAGTAGTAACACCCGCCCACATGTCTGTCTAGGTTCGGGTCTGGATACTCAATCTGTGAAGATTAAACTTTCGTCCTATAATATACCTGCCGCCACCTGGCTGTCTTCAAGGTTGGTTGTAGTCTCCCCCCGCGTATATATACAGTCCAGCTTTGTGGCGCGTGGACCCTGGACCCAATTGTGGCCGAAAACTGCGTTTTTCGCTTCAGTTGGCATGTCTAAGATATATCCCTGGAGACATAAGACCCTCGTCCTGTTCTTAATCCAAGATCTTGGCATGAGTGAGGCTGTACGTCCTTATCCACAGGAAGTTAAGCTGTGTCTCTCCTACCTTCTACATGGCTTTTTACTTCATATTTAGAAACCATCTTCCAACAGATCCCTGCGCCCGTGGACCTGATACACTCTTGTCTCTTAACTCTCGAACCAGACTTCTGAGTGCGGCTTCGACTTCGATCTTGACTTCGACTAGTTCAACACTTGTCTAGAAAGCCCTGCCCCGTCGAGCTGTCGACAGCCTCTCCTGGGTATGGCGAACGAGGCTAAGAAGCTGATATACTGCGCATACTGTGGGAAGGGGTTTTCGCGAAAGGAACACCTCGAACGACATCTACCTCACCGTAAGTAGCTTCTCGGTTTATGTCGAAGCTCTTTACCATATTGATGATTGATTTTAGACACGAACGTGAAGCCCTATCGGTGTGAGGAGTGCCAACTCGGCTTCTCTCGAAGGTGCTACTACTCTCAATCATGTCCATATGTCTGCGTCGGTCCTGTGTAAGCATCTGCTGACAATTTCGTCGCCACAGGGACCTCCTCCAGAGACATCATTCGACATATCATACGGTAAAAGATCCCATGGAACCGACTCCAGGGGGAGTGAACACGACTGCTGGACGTACCCAGATTGCTTGTCTCAACTGCGCACAAGCCAAAACTGGGTGCGACAAACAGAGCCCATGTACACGATGCCGCGAGAAGGGGCTTCAGTGCGAAATTCGCTACGCTCGCCGCTCAACAAAACTTGCTGTCCGGGCGGCGCAAGCCAAGAAGAATGCGTCTGCCTCGACGACTGCTCCTCTAGTCATACCAACGCCCATGCCTCTAGCCCCTACGTTAGTGAATGGAGGCCATGGAGTCCCAATAACTCCGGAAGAGCTGCCCTTGACGATTGATCCCCGCATATCACAGCATTGCGACTCGCCCAGAAGAAACTCAATGCTTGACTCACATGCCACCCCCGAGTCTCTCCCTACGCCTCCCACCGCTATGGATGGAATAGAGGACCTCTTCACATATAGCAGTGATTTCTTGCACCAAGACCCCACTTACTCAGAAATCTGGCCATGGGGCGGAGACTTTCAACCCAGCAACCAGCAGTCAACGCCAGGTGATGTTCTGTTGCCGATATTCCCGGAAATCAACGCGCTGACTAGGACGAATTCTGAGCCTCTTGACTCGTCTGCCGGATCTACACATACTAGGTGCACCAGTATCATGTCCTCTATAAGAGATTACGAACATATTGTCGGCGACATGAACCTAGCTAATCCGCAGAACTGTCCAGCCTTAGAGGCCGAAGCTGTGATTGCCTCGGAGTCTGGATGGCCAATTGCTCGATGCAATCCAGTTATTTACTCGGGCAGCTGCCCACGAACTGCCATCGTACATCTCGAGTCATTAGAACAGTCCAAGCATGCGGGGACATGGGATGCCTTGGAAGGGTTCTTGGATCTGGCTGAGCAGGACGGCACTGACATGGCGTCGGTGGTGCCCATGAACGGCCGGACTCGCGATCAGATTCTTGCCATCACCCAAACATTCTTACATAAAGCCCTTGAAACTCATCGTTCTGGTTTTCACAGCCAGAACAAGCAGTACTCACGTTCCGGGATGGTTGATTTCCTCGTCCTCCCCCCAACCAAGATCCTGGAATACTTTCTGCGAAGCTATGTTCGCAACCTCACTTTCTTCTATTCACTCGTGTCATCAGGCTACGTGGACCCCAATGAGATGATGGATAGGAACCAAGCTGCAACCCTCTTGGTCTTACTCATGATCGCACAAGGTGCTTCTGCCGTGCCACGGGAAGAGGCACGCGCACTCTCCATCGGCCTCGTGGAAACTTGCAGATTATCGTTATTTGACATGATTGAGAAGAATGTCGAGTTGTGCGCAGACTCGACCGTGCAGAGGTGCTCTCTCCTCTTTACATTGTTGGGGGCCTGGAGTGGCGACAAGTGGCTCATGGACATCGCAATGGGCCAGCGAGGAATGTACCTTTCTGTGAGTTCTCTCTGCATCATTTTCTATAAAGGTAGGAAGTAGATTTACTGACTAAGGGAATTCATGCAGATGTTGAAGCATGCTGGGATGCTTGAGTCTCAGCCTTCCATAGCCGTCTCATTCAATGACCCGAGCCGTCATGAGGAGGCATGGCGTTCTTGGCTAGACCAAGAAACGAAGAATAGGTATGCGCCATTGGTCCCATGCTCAGCCTCTCATTAGCTGCTGTTTCATGCAAGCTGTCAGCCTGTAACTTCCAGCGTCAGCTAGCTGACTGACATTCTGTGCTTGCAGATTAGTTTACAACTGGGTCATGGTAGACCAGGAGCTCAGCCTCTTCCATGATACGGCGCCCTGGCTTACCATCAGCGAGCTCTGCGCGCCGCTGCCCGGTCCCGAGCAGTTGTGGACGTCGAAAACTGCTAGCCAGTGGATGGCTGCCATGCAATCCAGCATCAACCTTCCTGCTAACGCCAGTGCACCACTGCTCACCCTGCCGTCGCTGGCGCCCTCCCTCCATGCCCTGTTCCAGGACTTCCTGCACGATAACTTAGACAACCAGCAGTGGGGTGCTCTGACGCCTCATCGCCTGAGATTGCTCCTCCATCCTCTACAGTCGCTGTTGTGGAACCTACGGGAGGTGGTCTCCTCCCTCTCCGATATGCCCAGCTTGACGGCTATGGCTTCAGGGGCTGTGAATAAAAGCCCCGCAATGCTGCTCCAAGAAGACGCCCAGAAGCTACTCCAAAAGTGGTACACGCTAAGCAGCATCTACTTCCAGGCGAACCCGACGTGCGTGGTCAGCAAGACCAATCTCGTGCTCTTCCACCTCATCTCGTTGAACCCCTTGACCAACTTCCCCGCCATCGAGCAATTCGCGCGACGGGAAGGGTGCGATGGGGCGCGCGAGGGAGCCTCGGCACAGCGCGGCCCCTACATCCACAACATAGAAGAGTCGGTCTACCACTGCGGACAGGTGATACGCCTGGTACGAGACATGCCTGTAGACCGGCGACCAATATGGTGGAGCGCCGCTGTCTACCGAGCGCTCCTCATCCTCTGGACCTACAGCAACTTCCGACGAAGCCCGAGCTTCTCGAAGAACCAAGAGGGGGGGTACTACCTGATCATCGACCAAGTCGGGATCGAGGATAGCAACTTGTTCAACTACATGTGGGGGAATGGCCCCAAGGCTACTCCCGTGCTATCAGGGCTGAACGGCACGACCGTGAGTCTCGATAACCCGTCAGACGTCCTTGATTACGCCGTAAAGATGCTTGAAGAGGGCATCAGCACGCAGTTCAGCGAAGGCATCAAGCGCAAACTCGCTGCGCTGAATCAGACTTGGAATGTATGATTCAAATCGCCTTAGATGAACTATTTTCTTCATCGTTTTGATTAAATCCTCGCAAATAACAATTAATAGCCAACGCCGAATTCATATTCGTCTAATGATTCACGTGCAATTTGACATTAAACCGTCGGCCGCTGGGATCCAGTGCACCAAAACGTCATTGTGCTTACATTAGGCCGCAACCCATGCGGTCCCGATATTCATTATACGTACAGATCAATATCCCGAGAGAGAGAGGGTTGATCCCTGGCTCCTTGGCACGGATCATGTTACTTATTGGTGGCCAAGCAACGGGCGCCTACAGATTACGAAGAAGCCGGATCATCACTCAGAGGAAGGACCACGAATTGTATCATTTAACGTAACGGACTTAGGGATGATAATAACAAACGATAGCTCCGAGTGAGTCGGTAGACTCGGGAACGGGAATGGAAACGGAAATGAAGACGGGAATGTATGAAACGGGAGGCGTCTTGGGAGCGGAATTGGATGGTTCAAAACTACAAGAACAACAAACATTACGGTTATAACATGGTACTCACGACTATACTTTTGGCGGCATATATGGGACTATACTGAAGATCCTTCTGGTATTCCTGGCATTCCTTCCGGCTTTTGGGCGCTGGGACAAGGAGGTGTTGGTAAGGAGTTTCGGCGCACGGGAGTTGTTGGGCGGAGAGAGAAAGAACCCTGGCGGCGTTCACACTCCCAACTTTAGAGGAGCTCGGGCCAGGGACTAGACCATGTACCTCTCTCTTATCACAGAGGTTCCTGTTTCTGCTTTATTCTATGCTACCGTTCTTCTTTTAAGTTTCATCATTAGTGTTCACAATGCGGCCACTGGAGTATAAGGAGTATATAGTTCGATTGAAGCTTATCATAGCAGGGGTACCTCTACAAGCCCAGCATGTACTAAGACCCATTAAGCATAACTTCACCTTAATAAGGTGCCTGGTGCTCACCTTAATGGCCGCAAAGACCCGCTACCTGTGTGCGCTCTTCCTCGTCTCTACTCGTCGGCCGCGTATCGATCATGCTTGCTGTGCTGTCCTCTGATTACTCATTCCCTTCTTACTAACCTAGCAAGGAGGCAGCTACCTTAGCTTCGGAGGCCACAGCTGAGGGCATTGTGCGATGGTTTAGACCAACCTAGTCGGTTATAATTTTAGCATCCTGGCGTTCCCGCATGATCCTCTAAGCCTATATAGCCTGTAGGATTTGCGGCTTTCCCTGAACCTGATTGGCTCACCGACCGGTGAACGAAAATGAGGACAAAAAAACAAAACCAGAAGTAAACCTTCACCGTCCAAGATTCTAGCGTTGGTGAGCGGAGCGAAGCCAGTCGCGCTGATTACCGCATTCGGAAGGGGGCAGTTTTCCTCTCACCGGGCATATCTATCTGGACGTAGTGTAGCTACGATAGAGTTTTGTGTGCCTCAGGTAAGCCAGGTCCAGGCTCCTCTTGTTCCGTTACCTAGCTTTTTCTCCGTCGCAAGGGTGGAAGCAAACATTAGATGGAGCTTTGGGGTTCCGGATAGGATCGCCAACTTTAGCACCCCCCCCCCCCCCCCCCAACGCATGAATATAAGTTGATAGGTAGATGAAGTTGGTGGGCATGTTGGATCGCACGCTATTAGAGATCGAACCAATTCCAATTTTTCAGCCGGCTCGACCCGCAAACGGCGTCTCAACACCCATTCCCCATCCCCCCCCCCCCGGACCTATGCTAGCGTCGGCCACGGAGTTCTTGCAATCAGCCTTACAGACCGCAAACGTGTGGCTCGTGTGTAATTGGGCCATTAACCCATGGGATGGCAACCTCCTCAGATACAACGTCCATCTGTTCAACAAGAAAAAAAAAAAAAAAAAAAAAAAAAAACACTTCAGCTCTTCTGTGACACCAGTGACATATCTCGTTCGGTTCACAACGTCGGGGCCCTTCCCCGTGACCAGTTGCGGCCCATTAAAATATATTAAGCCGACCGGTCGTCAGACAGGAAGCACTGCTAGGCAGCCGGTCATGGTGGCGAGAGCGGGTAGGGGCTCTCGAACCGGTCGTCCCGACTTCGGTTGATACAAGCCGTGGCCTTGACGTCATTTGACACTGGTTATCTATAAGAGTGAATTAGAAGTGCAGGTCTCGCAAGATAAGCTTGGGGTTCGTAAGATATGACACCTCAAAGCTCCCGAAGAACAACTGCTGCCGTGCGTGCGCCTAATGTTACTGAATATGGCCAAAACGTATCGTTTCACCACACCAGTAGTCATGGAAGCTTTGCTGATGCTTCTGGTTTGCGGCTAGGCAAACCCCTGTGACCAAGATGACTCACTGGGAACTTCTCTTCAAAATGCAAGTTTTTCTTGGTTTGTTTACACACAAATTGACACCCCTCTGTATGTGAAGATCTGCGTCTGTCGATGATGATTATGTTTGCGCCACTCCGGGTCTAGGTTGCATAGCTGCCGAGATCTGGTTTCAATTACTTACCAAGGCGGTGCCTTGACGGTCGACAGACCAAAACCCGAGATGCAGAGATGGGCCGTGGCATACGGAGGGCTTATCCCATTTTCCCTTCTTTGCAGCTCTCTCTTAGGGATTCGGGGCACACAACATGTTTGTCTACTTGTTATTCAGCGAAGGCCAAGCCATCCTAGGCGAATAGACGAATCGTTTCCGGCATACGACAGAACTTCGAGGATATCGTGATGTCCTTCCGGTAGTGCAACCAACCCAAGTATTATCGCGACAGACCTCGGAGTTAGGCAGTAGGAGTGTAGGGGCCCCTTGCTAAGTGCAATGCAATCATCTGCATAACCGGGCAAATGCAGGGGTTATTACTCGCATAACATCCCATGTCCCCATCGGTATAATTGCTGGGTAAGGGGGGTTCGATGAGCACACACCCCCTAAGACTTGCAGCCCACCCCTCGAGCTCCTAGATATGTGGGTGAAGCACAGAGATGATCGACAGCAAGCTTCAGGTACCTGGAGACTCGGCACCAGCGCGTCGGTACTTAACCGGTATCGTGACCCTGACTGCGCTTTTACGATGGAGGAAGTAGGAGGATGGAAAATCTCCAGGCGAATTATTCTTAGTCGTCGAACGTTTTGACGTCGTCAGGCGCAGAAATTCTTCCAGACGACGGGCCCAGACTCCAAGAGTGCGCCCCCGAGCGGGACAGCCGCAAGAATGCCGGTCCCTGCTAGTCCCTGGTCCCTATATATAGAAATAGAAGGAGTTCTACGGCGGCGAAAAAGCCTCGAGTTTCACTTTCGACGGCACAGTGAACGTTTTCAATCTATGGGCGGCGACGGCGTGCACTCAGGCGAACAATACCGTCCACACCTATCGATGCAACTAAATGCCGAAGGTGGCAACCTAAGAAATCCCGCCAATCCCGTGGAGCAACGCAGTGGCAGTTGGTTCTCTGTGCCGAAGGCGTCGCCATCGACTCTGAAGAGGCTGAAACGCATCTTTGTCGTCTGCAAGTCAAATGACCTGGCCACGATCTAGGATGGACAAGCAGCGTGGATCTTGCCAACCAATGCCAAAACCCGGTCGATAGCCGTCCCAGCAAGATGGGCACGCAATAAATGGAGATCAATATACCAAGGGTGCGTCTTATCTCATGTATGTGGGCTAGGAGAGTTGGAGAAGTCAAGGAATTGGGGATGAAGGAGCAAGTAGCTGAGGGGCCTAGGATTCGGCAGCCCCAAACTCTATTTCGCCAAGATGTCGCGTAGTTGAAATAGTGCATAAATACATACATCTTTCATAGGCCGGGTAGGTAGGAACCACCGACATACCAGTACAGTGCACCTACCTAAGTACCTAGGTAGCTAATATTTCCACTACAGTTTAGGAAGTACCTACCTAGGTAGGTGCACACTAGGTACGTATCGTAATCTGTCTATCACTTCTAGTTACCGTGAACCCATACAATCTCTCCAAAGACATGTTATTCAGGCAACTTCTGATCACTACCATAACAGACTTTCCCTTTACCGCAGACTTGATTAAACCATCTTAACTCCACGCATTATTGAACCTGTACATGTAAAGATGCAAGTGTTTGCTGGGGAGAGCCCCGATATAGGTTCTCCGATGACTACATATATGTCCCAAGTTTCCCCCACTTTACACGGAAGTCCGATGGGGGTGAGACATATCTGTCAAAGCTTCGGCGATGGGACTGCTGCCAGAAAACTGCAAGATAGTGGTCAGTTTTCGATACGTTTGTTGATAATTCGACAGCCCACTAGTAGCTGCTAGTAAGTATCAGAGCTGGCTATCTTCTCATCTCATCTTAGTCCATCTCGTCTCTTGAATAACAACAAGTCATCATTGTACCAGGCAAGTTTACTATTGAGAGACGACTAGAGTAGATGCAACTGAATGTTCGGTACCGGGCGGACCATGCAGCCCTTGGAGTCCCGGTACGGAAGACGAGGACCTTGCTTGGGGAAGTTTAGGCAAGGCGCGCTGAACACAGCTCGCCAATTTCCGGAGTATTGGCTGAAGAAAACGCCGCCCCTGAATGAGACAAAATAGCGCCCGACCCGTTCTAAAGAGTCCGATATAAGAGAGAAAAGTCGTTGGCAGTGCCTTCTTCTCGAGATCCTCTCTTCAATCACCCCTACGGCCAGTAATCCAGCTCTTTGCGTTCTATTCCGAGATACCTCTTCCTTGAGTCCCGTCTGTTGTCCTGTTGCCCTTGAACATAAGTCAGTCAGTCGATAAGTCGATAAATCAATCGATATGTCTCCATCCGCCACCGCCGAGCCCATGAGTAATCAAGTCAAACCCTTGGCCGGCAAGGTAGCCCTGATCACAGGCGCCGGCCGTGGCATTGGACGGGGTATTGCCCTCGAACTAGGTAAGCGTGGCGCCTTCATCGTCGTGAACTACGGCCGCAGCTCCAAGTCAGCCGAGGGCGTGGTCCGGGAGCTCGAAGAGCTAGGCTCCAAGGCGGTGGCCCTGCAGGCCGACATCTCCAAGCCTGCCGAGGTTGCCGGCCTCTTCGAGAAGGCCATGGCCCATTTTGGCCGCATCGACTACGTCGTCTCCAACTCGGGCATGGAGGTATGGTGCGAGGAGACCGAGGTGACCCCGGAGCTGTTCGACCAGGTCTTCAACCTCAACTGCCGGGGCCAGTTCTTCGTCGCGCAGCAGGGGCTCAAGCACTGCAGCGAGGGCGGTCGCATCATCCTGACCTCGTCCATCGCCGCCCAGATGGCCGGTATACCCAACCATGCGCTGTACGCGGGCTCCAAGGCGGCCGTGGAGGGCTTTACGCGCGCATTCGCCGTCGACTGCGGCCGCAAGCGCATCACCTGCAATGCCGTCGCCCCTGGCGGAATTCAGACCGACATGTTCGACGAGAACAGCTGGCACTATGTTCCTGGCGGGTACAAGGGCATGCCAGTGGAGATCATCAAGGAGGGCCTTCGTAAGATGTGCCCTCTCGACCGCGTTGGAGAGCCGGCAGATGTCGGAAAGGCGGTCTACTGTTTGATTAGCGACGAGGGCGAGTGGATCAATGGTGAGTTTTTCCCCTCTGTTACCCCTTTCCCGCATTACGACATGAGCACATCAGCTTACTTACTTCTTTCCAGGTCAAGTCATTCGATGCTCGGGTGGTGGTGTCTAAAGGCCATTCGAGCAAAGAATCTTTTCAAGAATCTTACTGAGTACACGGCATGATGATGGGGATTGTTGGGTAAAAGCGCATTAGTATAACGCAATACGTATATGATCTCGCAAGATATAGACCGAGTAAATAGAACACAAGTAATCATGTTGAGTCTACATATCTGTACCAATCACTGCTGGCACTTGGCAGCGCCTTGCTCTGAACACTCGTTTCTCCTGTCATCAGCAGGGAGCTGGCCCTGCAAGTGATTCTCGTGTGCATGTCTCGTACACATAACAGTCTACCTACTTAAGTACTCACCTGTGTTACTGAGTATCCATGAGAGGTATCACGTGCATCCCAGTGTAGTACATTCCGCCCGTTTCAGTGTTACCTGTCTTCGCTGTTGCGCTACCATTGGGTTCCTCTTTGCGCCGTATATTGTAGTCAATTTCCTCGTTGGGCCATGAAGCAGAGGAAGCCCTTTAAGACGGAACAAAAGTTCTTCTGGATTAAGGAACTTTTCACGAGCGTAATCTGATTTATGATTCTGCCCCGCGGACCGATTAGCCACCCAGGGCGTAGGGTATGATCTGGGCCCAGCTCACCATCCTGGCCTGCCTACCATTCACTGGTCCTCTACCGCATAGCTTTATGTCTTGCCTACGCCACGTTTGCCAAGAGGCGGCCATCGATACAACATGAGATGAGACAAGGTGCATCAGCAACATAATGCCGGCCAACGTCTCTCCCCCTGTCATCAATCCAAAGTCCCCGGTGGAAGAAGGGACCGGTAGGCAGGTCGACGGAACGCTCGGCCAACTCCCATGAATGGGGCAGTGGGTTCTGCGGTTCCGATAGATGCAAGCCGCCGCCAAATAGGCGCAGCCGCATTTATACCGGTATATCATGCGACAGGTTGGGATTCGATGGACTTTTCTCCACAGCTAGTCAGATCGACCACCACCCTACCTAGCCCGCCCACCTGAATATCTTACCTACCTAAGTAGACATTCTATATTCCCCAGTTCTAGGTAGCAGCGACATGTCAGCCAGCCCTACAGTTTCGCACGTTTTCGTTTCACAACCACCGCAGGAGTCCTTCCCCTCCAGTCCTTCTACACCCCCCCTCTTCCCCATGTTAGAGGGTAATATCCCGCATTACGCAGGCAACAGCTAGCGAGCAAGCGAAGATGGTAGATCGTTATCTATTTCCCTCTGAATTCCACATCCAGCTGCGCCGCCTGCAAGCTTGGTCTGGGTATCAGCTGAGATATGCCTGCGTCAACTACGCCTCTTCTCATGCGGGATGCCACGCATTTCGCATCATGGATCCCCCCCCGACGCGGATACCTTCGATGTCGGAATTTGGCGTGCAGGGTCCAACCACTACCAGTTCCCCATGGCTTGACATGAAGCAGACCGAGGACTTAGCCCAGCCACCATGACGACCTCGGGGAACGGGACCGAAGGCGCATGTATGACTGGATGGATGGTAGCGTGAGCTTTCTTGTATTCTACATTCGTAATCACTTTCTTTTCCTTTGTTGTCAATAAATTATTTTAAGTAGTGAGAACGCATGGGATCCTCGGCCACCTGGCACCACCTTCATTGCAGCGCTGGCCTCGTGATGTCGTAGTATGCTTGAGATCAAGGCTCTTCCAGGGATGGTGTCATAGCTTGCTTGGCTGACAAGTTTGATGAGACGAGACGCGGACTACAGCAATAGTGTTGTCCAACGCTATCCGATGTCATGGGATGACTGATGACACAACATCAGCGCCGTTGCACCGCGGAGTCCATAGGGCTGGGCACTCCGCGATTCGAATCATTCCAAATTCTCCGATGCTTTTCTCGACCTCGAAGGGTTACACTGGCATTCATATCATCATCGACATAATGCATTGCCTAGGGCAGGAACGCGAAGGGGGGCCGTCATCATGGGCTAACGAAATGGGTCACCGTGGAGGGCCCAGCCTTCAGTCAATCGCAAGGCCACGCACATGTCAACGCTGGCTGATGAATGTGAACATCGGCCAAGGCGACCACACTGAAATAGCGTACTGTAAACACGGACGCTGTTCTTTCTCTTCTGCTTGTTTTAGAAGCTAGAGGCATTGAAGCAAAGAACTAGCAGATAACCGGGCAGAGTTTCTAGTCTTTAATAACTTAGCCATTACTAACCTGTTGTTTCGGCGAGTCAGGGTCACATTGCCCAACTCACGCTAGGCCTGCGTTCCTCATAGGGAGGACCTGGAAATTATTTGCAATTTGCTGAGTCATGGTAGTTTTTCACCAGCGATATTGTGCTAATTTGCCTAGTTGTAGATGTCAAGTGTGAGTGTAGCTGCATTAGACTATAAACGTAGGAACACAGCTGCAGCAGCAGGACGGGAGACATGACGTGGTAAGACAAACCGCTGGGGTGTAACCTATAGTGGCGCCGATTTAGCTCCATTATTTCGTGCGCGCAGGGTGGTAAATGAATGTTCGAGAACAAGATGACTTCGCAGGTGCTAGGTCGGAATAAGATAACACGCGAAGATCATCGATTGCTGAGCATCCGGGGGGGACTCACACCTTGAACGATGTGGTGCCACCCTCCCCATTGTTGGGGCATACTTAGACGACGCACATTAGCTTGGGAAATCGCAAAAGAAGAAAGCGTACTAAGAAAGCATACTAAGAAAGCATACAGGCCATGGCGAGTTCTCAGACTCAGCTTCGTGAGATTAGACTGGGAGGACAAACCAGAGCGCCGGTAAATAGATGCCGTCCCCACAACGCCTGACCGTTAGATCATACGATTGTAGCTTGTCGCTTTCTCTAGGCGTTCATAGGATTTGAACGCCGTATTCTGCCCCAGGCAGTACGAAGTGAGATGTGGATCTACGGCCATTGGGACGTGCGAGTGGTGAGTAACAATAGCACAGCATGATGGCGTACATCAGCATGAGCTGGAAGAGCAAGCAGTTGGAGTAGATAGAGAGCGAGTAACGACCAAGGCATGAAGCTGTCATGCTGTCTGACGATTCGGACGACCTGGACGAGTGGTGTAGATAGACGTAGGCAAGTCCGAGTCTTAGATGATGAATAATCCAAACTCGTACGTTAGGATGTTTGAGAGACAAAAAGGGGTAGTATTGACGTCTTGCTGCGTTCAGGGTCAGCACAAGCAGCTACCTATAGAAGATAGGGATAGTGTCTCGGTAGCTTATTCCAAAATTCAAACTTAGCTAGCTGCGACGTTAGATTGGGAGCCACCATACAAACTTGAGTAAGGTACCTAGGTACGGTAGGTAGTGTATACTACACTATGGCCCCTGTTTACCCTGCAATGGTCCATTATACATACTAGGTAGTAAAGGTATGTAGCATGCCGGGTACCGAGAAACTAAGGTTAGAAAGGAAAAATACCACAGCGGATACCATCGACGCTAGAACTAGACCATTAAGACCCCCCACGACAAGGGCACGAACTGTGGAGACTCCCCCAGACTTAAGAACAAATCTTGCTGTAGCGCCAAGTTTCTATGTACTAGTAGAGTTGCTGTTCAAATCTTAAAACCTTAGCTCAGGATTATCTATTTCCAATTTGAGAATTTGACGCTATTTTGCTAGGCTCAATCTAAATTAGCTCCCGTCGTTCTTTTTTTAAAACTTGCCGATCTTTAGGTTGAGGGTACTCACATAAGGCGCCCATATACACATAATGCTTTTGCCACATAACGCTCTGTTTTCCGGGGTGTCGATTTCGGCAGCCTGGTACTTATTCCATTGCAATAATGCGTGTGAGATGATCCGTAGAGCACGATGTGCCATCCGCTTCGTATTGGTGGTATTGAACGGGTGTGGCTGGGTGGCAGAATGTGAGCTGATATAGGTACGTAACAATAGATTGTCGGGGCCCCCTCTGACACGCTTCTCAGACTGACTAATTTGAGGAGTGCTTTCCGTGAGAACTACTGGTCAGGGGAGCATGACATGCATGTCGCAAGGGCGGCCGGCTTGTTGGAGCGTAGTGGCGGCCCAGATGTCTTGGATCATTGAAGAGCTACTTAGAAGGACCTAGCAAGATTATATGGCATTAGAAACGGGTGTATGCGATACCGTGGAAAGCGATAGCAAAGCACCATGTCCTAAATCAACGTGTAGAACCAGGCGGCAGTAAAACGAGACTAAGCTCGCTGCAATGGGGGTCCATAATAATTCTCTAGAATGTTATTAAAACAGCCGAAGGAGCAGACCAGGTGTGTTGATTTTAGGTCATAACAATCCGCATGTGCGCATCGTGCAGATCATGAGTATGATCTTGTGATTAGGAACAGAGAAGTGACAACCGGTTATTAATTCGAAGTATGCAAGAAGCCTCCTCCAGGAGTAAAACGCAAGTATTAGCGTTGTGGTGATATTTATCTGTTCATCCCTTTCTCTCAATCGCCAAAACGCCGAGCCGCCGTAACCCCAATATAACCACACTTTATTATAGGTCGTCGATTCTAGAAAGGGGTAACTCCGATTCCACACCCAATTATCAATACAACTGTCAATGCAATACAGCTTTGCAAAAAGTACTCAAGAGTAACAAACGCCTTTCCTATGCCATCTGTGCCGCCCCTGTATCCCTCTTCTCATCCTAGACTCGAGGCAGAACTCGGTGCTTCGTTAACTGTGCGTATTGAAATAACTTGGAATCGTAACTGGAAAATTTATTACTTGCAAGAACATTTTAACGATCTCATGCAATAGCGAACGCGGTGTTGTTCATCCTCTGATCAACGACACTCACTGTAGAGTCGATATTTCGACCAGCGTAGCTGATCACGGCCTGCAACATATCCGGCTCGTCAAGAGGTGCATCCTTGCAGACGTCACGAAATCTGGCAAATAAACCTTGCAGCTTGTGAAGTTCAAATCCCAGAAAGGCTGTGTCCGGCCATTTCGCTCCTCTGTTGTGTTGGTATGGCCCGAGGCTCATGTCTTCCATATGATCACCCAGTGGACTTTCTAACATCGACATGGTTCCGGAATCGAAGTATAGTTCAGCCATTAACCTGTAAACGGACGCAATCTTTCCGATGACTGTAGCAATAAGCATTGTAGCAGTATCCACATGAGGTTTACTGAGACATGATGCACATGCTAACATGGCGGAGCAGCCATCGATCGCTTTCTGGTTGCAATTAATGGCAGATCGATAATCTGGTAGGGCATGAATCGAGACATTATGTAAATTCAGCAGTGATTGCAGACAGGCAACGAAACATGCGCAGTTACCACCGCTCTGTTGGTATGATTGTGTCGGCTGAATCATAGGTGTTGTGGCAGGGCTTGGAAAGTAATTCGGGCCTATTGTAGTTGGCGTTTGCACCTGAGAATATGGAAACATCTCCTGAGGTGTTGGGCCACCCCACGTCATTGGCACCCCTATCGGTGTCGTCATCCGCATCGTAGCATCGAATGAGTGGGATCGGCCGTGAAGACCTTGCATATGAGTAGCCGGGACAGATATATCGGAGAACGTTGTGCCTGTGATGTCTGTAGATGGGTCCCAAGGTATGCCAGAGTACAATTCTGGAGGTGCTGACATTGGACCTTGTTCGCTCATTGTACTTTCGTTTACCCCTAGCAGAGGGAAACCGGATGTTATAGATTGACTCCTACTTATAGAGTCTTCGACGTTGCTTGCCGGTGGCGTGGGCCAACTTGTCTGAAGAGGATACATGTTATTGTCATGAGCCATGTGCATGAAAGCTTCCATTGATTTGTTGTCCATGAGCGCACGCATTGGTTGATTGTGTTGAGGATTCGAATGTGAGTTGTGGTGGTCTGGCTTTGGCTTGCCCGACCTGCTTGACGGTGAATAGTTGCATATGAGCCCGCACGCGAGGCAGCGGCTACAGACAGGGCGAGTCTTGGAGCATTTGACCTTGGCTAGAAAGCAGCCGTCGCACGATGCTCGTAGACGAGGTTGGCGGATCTTGGCTGTGCCAGCCATGATGTTGTGATGTAAAGCAGGTGGTATATCTAGACGTCCTGTTTCTAGTCGGCGCTTCTTTCGTATTCCACTATCAGCCGACGTTATTGTGAGTATTTCAGAGGCTCTATATGTCGCAGAAGCGAAGGTTGCAAGGAGATTAAAGCATGCGGTGTAAAAGGAGACCTGGAGCGGACAATAGTAGTACAAGGCTCATGAAGGTTATAAATGGGGAGGGGGATTCGCCTGTTAAGTTTCTTATTCTATCCGTGCTCGTAAGGCAGCCATGGGTGACGCGAGTGCTAAGCACGGTGAAAGTTAAAAGTATCAGGTCCAAAACTTTGGGAAAGAACAGACAGAAAGAGAAGTTTGAATATTGGATCAAAACGACACTAGCGGAGAGATTGATAAACTCCAAGGCATGGCAGGGAAGACCCGCCGAAGAGGCGTTTCAATGTCAACAAAGTGGGAGGAGGGATGAGTATTTGCAGAAGGGTTGGTTACTCACTCCTAGACTAGCTGCATGCAACGACTAGGGTTATGAGCTGGCTGGGAAGAACGGCTGAGGCCTTTAATAGCTGCGAATTAGACACCCAGCAAGATGCTGCTGTCATACAGGCCTGGAAGTTGTAATCCACACTGAAAATCGATATCCCAGAGTATCTGGGTGAGCTAGGATACGTATGCGGCATCGTGGAAGCTCGCGATCAAGTGCATGTGCCTAGACGCCATAAAAGAGTAGATAGATGGTGTGGGCGACTATAAACCTAGCGAGCAACCGATTGGGTGTCGACGAGGTATGTAGTAGCAACAATTGAGAGCATGTGTCTTTCAGCACAATGTTGGGAAATGGCAAGATTAGGAGGGGATAGTGTAAAAGGGTAGCAGACTAGCCAACGCACCTCGGCGAGCTTGTCCAGGGTAGAAGCATGTACGAGTACGTAGGAGGCACGGCGTTAGACACGGAGTCACTAAGAGACGAACAGTGAAGATTACCTACGCAGCGGACTAGGGTCCAATGTAGAGAGAGAGCATAAACCCACGCAGGCTGACCTGGTTGGCTGACGAGCATATCTATGGGCCTATGCAGCAGTGAAGCGCCTGCGTAGTCCCTGTGCTGAGTCCCTGTGCCAGCCCCTGCGAGGTCTGTTTGATGAACAGATCGCGGAGATCTTTGCATCATGGTGGACCGGGGTAGCTCTGCTGGGTATCTGAATATACAGACGACACGGGCGGGGGAGACTCGCAGAAACTAGCGGAGTATGCGTGGAATGCATGCAGGCCTTTCGAAAACCCCACCAGCATCTTGGACGCAGACGCAGCAACGTGAGCTGGCTCGAGGCAAAGGGAGCAGACCGGCCGCTCCCAAACAAGCTGGGCTAGGCCAGATGAGGCTCGGAACCGAGAAGCAGGCCGTGCATAGCAGTCTACCGTAGCCTGTAGCTGGTTTCGATCTGCGGTTAGGTAGCGAGTAGGTGGTGAGGGCACCATTCCACCATTGCCGCCTGCCTGCCTGTCTGTCTGTCTGTCTGTCTGTCTGTCTGTCTGTCTGTCTGTCTGTCTGTCTGTCTGTCTGCCGCTGACTGAAGCATGGGTACCGCTGCGGCCTCGTGCTAAGATACATTGCTTCGGGCTGCATCGGACTGCTTCTTCTCAATGTTGAGGACTGCGATGGCGATCTGGCGAGCGCGAACTAGCCGACTACGGCAGAGTCCGTCCGACCACGTATCTTGGCCGTGCCTCAGTCATCAATCAGTAGAAGACGTGATGCCGCAGAATCAGACGCAATGTCACCCGTGTGGGAGGGTTGTGACTTTGCTGGGCGGCTTGCTACTCAGTCAGTCCGTCAGTAAGCAGGAGGATTGGGTTGCTTATTTTCGTGTCATCCTCTCTTGGGTTTGTTTAATCAGCGAAATTCGTAGCCTGTACTGCACCTAAGTTCAGGTCTGTAGTAGGCACAACCTTGAAGGACACCGGAGAGATTGAAGAGGGCGGCGGAAGATGCCGTGGTGACATACTATCTTATCAACTTAGAAGAAGTGCATACCTAGGTAGGTAGGCTACTTACTTAGCTAGCGGGGTAGCTCGCATTCTTTGGTGCCATTAAGGGCCCCTTTATACCAATATCTTGGCTAAAAAGCACATACTAATAGGCCCTATATCAAGTGACTACTTACCTGCATATGCATAGGTATGTAAGTACTTCCAAACCTTACCACGACCAGGCCGGGCAAAAAAAAGCAAATGCTTGGCCCCCCACCCCTTGAAGGTAGATAGTTAGTACCTCATCTTCAATTCAAAGCTATAGAAGTGCTGGCTCTTAGTCCAGCGAGACAGATATCGGCGCAGGTGTGCTTATTTCATCCAGCCCCGACGAGGCTCCCCCCCACGGTAATGATTCAGGGGTATAGGGATGGAACCAAGCTCCCCAACTGATAGTATTACGATGCTCGTGCCTCGTTGGGGTAGCATGTGTACCTGTACCTAGAGAGCGATCTCGGGAGAGTCGGACAATCCGGTACCGATCCGTCTCTAGGACAGTACTTGAGGACTTAGCCGCTGGCTTACATGCCCACGTATAGATACTTATTTGCTTCTTTACTTACTTACATATGACTTACCCACCTACTATGTATCATGTACTAGTATACACTTAACATGGTGCCTAAGCCGTATGGCAGTGCAGCTTACACGACCTTGATGCACAACCAATGAGTGCTATCATGTTCGGAACAGCAACCGATCGAGAGCATCGATGTCTGCATGTCATTGTCATGTCGGTGCCCCCTGGTCAAGGCAGATCCAGGTATTCTCCAAACCGAGCCAGCAGTCACATATACCATGGCATTAGTACGTGGGTATCTTTCCTCGGTTGCTTACATCACCATCCTTCATCATCAGTCCACTGGCCTACCCAAGCGTTGACCTCTCCAATGGCCCGAGGCAACACATTGCTCGGTCTGGGAAACAAGCCGTGTTTTGCCTCCGCTCCCTGACCTTAGCAGGTGTAAAGACTGGAGAGAAGCCATAGAACGCATGCGACTCTGGAATAGGCACCTCCATCCGACGACCAATCGAGTCCTTTGATGAGATGATATACTTAGATAGGACTGGCGTGCAAGGCATTCGTCGATGAGGTGGCTCAGATGTATCTACTGCTATTACCAGCTCAGAACCAGCTCAACGATGCATCTGGCCAAAACGGTGAATGTGGTCGCCGTCTTCCTTCACTAGTCCAAACTCAGCACAGGATGCCGGCAGATCTATGCTCCCAGCCAACTAGCTACCAACGAACCCGGTGAGCCGCTTGGAAGCTGGAAAGATGACGTCGAATATGCTATTCTTGATCTATCTGGGCTCGAATGTCCACGCTCATGCTCCTTTACATCTAAGGCTTGTCCCCATGTTCTTGCCCAGCTTCCTTCTCTGAGTAGTGTTCGTTCTCTCTCCGGACGTCCGCTCCTCTTATTAGACATCCTCTATTCGATACATAGTTTACTTTGAGATCCCAGTACTTCTGACGTGAAGGACTAGATACTGACAAGGTGTTGTGTTCTAAGTTGGCACCCATCTCAGCAAAGGTGTCGCAATGTTGGTTCATGTGTTGTGTGTGTGCATACGCGTCGGCGGGAACGATCATGGGTAAAAAGCAGCTTGGCATGGCTGGGAAACGCCACAATTTGAGACATTGGAATTCGCGTCAGAATATCTTCCTGCAAGCCAGTTGGTCTGCCAAACTAGCTGCTCGTTGTTTTCGGTTGTCAATCCTGCCATTTGCCGTTGGTCTCTTTTGGAGATGGAGAACGGCCTATAAGTCCACTTCATTTGGGCGCTTATCAACGGTCTACATGTGGCTGATGCGATTTGCTTTTTGAATAAGCCTTGAGTCGATATCACTAACCTTCCCCTCCAACGATGATCCCAGTAGCTTTATCTGCAGCATGTGCGGTTCGTTTAGAGACAAGGAACCCAATAGTAAAATCCGAGCCTTTCAGTTTCTTACCGTGTTCTCATATTCATCTTTCTATCATTTTGTGAAACACACGCTTTTATAAGTCGTTATCTCAGAGGTTTTGTCTGTTCTTGCGCTCGTGAGACCCCGTGTCGACCTTTCGAATGCCAGTGATAACCACGCCATAACTGACCGGGCGTAGACATCTTGATAACAGTAACGTTGCTTCCTGATCAAAATATAGCACACCGTACACACCACTGTGATTCACAACACACCTTAAGTCTGTGACTAGAGGGTTTAATTAACTTGATAGAGGCGTGTTGTCTAATCATGGCGTGATCTTGTTACTTGACGTGTTTTACGCGCTCTTCGATGCCAGCATCTAAGAAGGAAAGATCCGCTAGTGGCTTTGATTCATTACGAATCAAAAGCGGTTCGTATAATTCCTTCTTCTCGATAGGCAAGCAAGACTCTTCGTAGAAGGAAACCCAAGGAGAAGGTCCCAATTAATATAGTTGAGTAATCGTTATCTTGGACTAAGATCTGCACTCTCTGTTATATTAAGTTAATAGATTTCAGCTTTCTACTGTTTAGAGGTCTTCATGTGCACAACTTCTGGGTGCTATGTAATATGGGTAGTTGTGTTACTATTATAGTTGTAGCGGAGATATAATATCAGTGGTCGCCATAAGGGTGTTGTTACTAGTAGAGTAGTCATCGCATGCATATCCAGTTGCAAACATATTTGGTTTCTAGCTTACCATGTCTTATTCCTTTAGCACGACAACCCTCGCCGAAGTTTCTTAGTCATGGAGCTGGCTTGAGGTGCCACTTGGGTGGAGATGTGAAGTAAGTGTCTCGAACAGTTGACCGATGATAACGATTTAGCCAAACTGGCATCATCGCGAATCGAATTTTTCCGGAGCACAGGATCATAGTTAGGCGGTACCACCATCTTATCGGCATGCTTGCAATACAGCACTCGCATGTGTCTTGTATGAATTTGATTACTTTTCGCGGTTTCACAGATGGTATGGCCAAAACGCGGCAGTGAATGTGACGCTGTTGATCAACCTGAAAAACACCCTTCGTGGCTCAGCGTGGAAGATCGCCGTCTGCGATTCTAATCCCGATATTCTGACTAGTGCCCGTACGACCTTCGCCTCGTACACCTCTCGTAATAGCCCCGGAGAAGACAGCTTAGCAATCCTGGCAGTATTTGGTTGGATGTGTGGGGGTTAATGCGAGATCGAGTGCCGTATAATTTCCTCATAGACCCCGACTACTTCCGCTATCCTGCAGCCAGCTCTAATCCCAGATAATCTTGCAGTTGCACTGTGGGATATGGTTCCCTGATTCATGTATGATAATAATCGGCCATGTCCTTAATTGCTTGCATATCCTAGTAGCATTAACTTTGAAAGAAACAAGGGAGAGAAAAAAACCTGCTGATACAGACGCGCACGGCTTAAGAAAATAGATATACTAGTCCAAGTATAAATATGATATGTTATAGACGACCAACTTACAAGCCCTAAGGTATCCGATTTAGCATTATTTGCGATCAATTAATACCAGTCTCGACATTAATAGTGGACTATGTTATGAAGCCGGCAAGTTCATTGCAGGACATACCTTAAGCGAGACGTAACATATACAACCTAGACACACACCGGGAGCTCAGTACGAACATAGATTCACACTTGGGAACCCCGGCTCAAACGTGTAGCATATGCTATTTGCTTTTCTCTTTACATACTCTAGTGTATTCTTTGTGCGAAGAGAAGGGAACAAGTCCAACGCGCCTGAAGTACAATTATAGGAGACGACTCATCTCGGGCATTTTTCTTTATTCTAAAGTGGCTTCGCGAGGTAGTGGTCGCGAGCTTCGACGTTGTGAGACACCACACGTATGCTATCGCCTCTTACTACTGGCGCGCTCATACCCTCCGGCACATACAGCAGGATCCATTTCGGAAACGTTGCACGCCCTGAACTAGGCTGATCCGACAACGTGGTCCTTGTCTGCTTCATGCATTCTTGGGACGTTTCCCGTCCGGGGTCTGCACTTTGCTAGTCCGTTGCACTACGTGAGGGGTGTTCGCGCCACCTTAGTCACTTGTTCATCAGATCTCGCGCGGCCTCTTTTATTTATCTCTACACACTCCTACCTGGGAAGGTTCTAGAGCTTCCCAAGGCCTCCCCTCGGTCCTAAATCTTTTGTATGCTAGCTCAATATACTCTCCTCTGTACGCCGTTGGGATACCTTAGACTCTGATGCACAACATTTATTGGAACTCGCCATTGTGCGGTGTGCGAACACGAGATGGCTTCATTTACTTTTAAGATGCCACTTATTGGGAAGAAGATGTTCGTTCTCGCACGTGGGAGTCACAAGCATAACGCAACAGGTATTGGTTGTTTCAGTTTCCAATATATCTGTGTCCGTCGGCAGCCACCGTCATCAAGAAACGGCTGTCACAGTTCTTTATCTCGCTGTTTCGTAATATTAATAGGAAAGAAACAAGACAAAGTGAAGAAAAAATCACAGATTCAACTGCCAAGCCTGTCGCGATGTTGTAGCGTCCATGTGGACAGTTTATTGCTATTCGCCCACCAACAACACGATGAAGTCCCGTGACGCCTCATCGCGCGCTTCGGACAGAATACGTGACACGCATATCAGAAGATTAGTTACGCAGCCGCCATTACCACGATTAAAAAACATGCTGTGTGCCATTTTCGGACGTTCGTCACATCGCTGAGCTATAGCTTCCCATGTATTATACCTCGAGGGAGACCGAGCAACCCCAGTACTTCCCTGTAAATTCGGCGACCTTGTGGCGGTTTGTGCCACGCAGTTTGAGAGGTGCGGTCCGCGATGCAATATCCCGTGCTCGTGCGACTCCCACTCGCATGGGGGTATCCCACCCACCCACCTTTGTTCCTAGCCTTCTTTTTTGTTTCTGCTCCCTCTGGAAGGGATATTGCTTGTGAATTGAGTGACACTTTTGCTCTCCAATGAACCACAAGAGCGGTGAAGACCACCATGCACCACGGCCCCTGGGTCACGTTTCCCTCATCATTTCTTTCGTACTTAACCCAAGCCGTCACCGGCTTCACCTTGATGAAAGCTTAAAACGACAGAGCTAGCGTGCTGAGTCATTTTGAGTAGCAAGAGTTGCCATTTATATAACGCTTAAGAAGTAGATCATGAGCGACATGACTTCTCATTAGAATGAGTCCTAAGGCTTTTGAATGAATTAATTGCACAGTCGATATTTATCCTAACAGTCTTCTTGCTGATGGTATTTTAATTTCTGGGTGTCACAGTGTAGATGGTAATGCTATACCGCAAAGGTAAAACGATCTCGAATCGAGCTTTTAACTACACACAATGATCTAGGTGCCCGTGATTGGAAACTCGACATGACTACCTAGCCTAGGCTTGTTTCATAACGAGGATTCTCCGTTGTCTTCCCTGCCCGTCATGTTCCCAAGTCTAGAACAAAGACTATGACTGTACACATTCTAGGGTTTGGTCATGAAGAGGTCTAGGCTCCTCGTACGACGACAAGAATACATTAGGTAGATACCATTACAATCGACCTAGAGACCCCTGCCGCCGGCAGTCTTCAAGATACGTGATGCATCATGATCGACTGCGCACTAACAGTCAAGTCTAGACTTGGACAGAAAAGCTCAGTGACATTTTATCTTTTATGTGACATGAATCTCGCATCGTTCAGGGACTATTGTATGTATTGGGCCAGTACGCTATTCATCTCTGATGTATACCTAACGTAATACTAAGAAGCAGGAAGGGTATTTTTCCTAAGCACAGGAAAAGTGCATTATGATCGATGCTCGTTATGCCTCTCTATTGTACGTCTAAACACCCCATTGCCATATCATCAACAACACTAATGTACCAAGATAGGGTCCCAAGTTAGAGTAGAATGATAATAAAAACGTAATGATCGTAGTCATGTGCATTCGCTGTACCATATACTCTTATGGCTTCTCTAAATATATGACAAAAGAAGTTCTCCCAATCTACAAGTTGATACCCTCCTTCATGAACCCACCCAATTGCTTGGCCAGATCGCCATGCATCATAGAGAAGTGGTTTCCCGGCATGTGCCGGAATTTCATTTTGTTTATGTCCAGATATTCGTCCCACCGATTCGGTCCGAAGTCGTCGCGATTGTCCAGCAAAAAGAGAGCGTGTCCAGTAGGGTACGGATCGGGGCGAGGATCAGTAGGCTCCTTGCATACTCCGTCCTCACACCAGATGGCCATCACATTTGGACACTTCTCCTTTGCGATAGGTTCGGCAGTATAGTTTGACAAAGCAGTGACCGAGGCAGCGAAGTGAGGCAACAGCCAAGAGGGAATCTTCTTTGCTTCAGCTGCGTCCCCTTCGCCGAGTAGACCTATCTCGGCGAACCAAGCATGCAGCCCAGCTGGCAGTGGTTCGATAGTGATAGGGCAAGGAGCGTCGATAATGATGAGATGCGATACTTCTTCGTTGGCCTTAGTAAGCTGGTTGACTATCTCATAGGCGATGACTCCACCAGCTGACCAACCGGCTACGGCATATGGCCCCTTGGGTTGACGACGCTTCATTTCTGTAATGAATTTGGTTGCCATACCGTATACACCGCACTTGTACTCTTCTGGCGTCTTCATGAATGGCGAGAACATGCCCCAGACAGCGATGTCGGGGCCGAGCTGAGTAATCTCAGTGTATGAAGTAGCGCTACCACTTCCATCAGGTATCATGAAGAGATGACGGGTGGCTGTACGGTGATTCCCCTGCAGAAGGACAGAGGAAGCCTTGCGGTGGGGGTAGGCGTCTTCAACTGCTTCCGTCTTCGACACGGCTACGACGGTGGCTTCTCTCTTGACCAATGTCTTGGTAGATTTGATCTCGACAGGCTTGGCAGCTGATGGGGCCTTCTTTGGCTTATCTCCCACGCCAAGAGCCTTCTCAACATCCTTTAGAGAAGGGTTATGCCCTAGAAGGTCGCCGGGAATATTGAGGCCAGTCTTTTCTCGAAGGATGCCAAGAATCGATAAACTCATGAGAGAGTCCATGCCAAGTGCAGCCAGGTCTGGAGCAGCAATGATCTCTTCAACCTCAACACCCATTTCGGTGCATATAGTCTCGCGGATTACTTGCTGTAGTTCACCAGTGCTCCCAGATCCGGCAGTAGCACAATCGTTATTAATAGAGCCCTTCTCACTATCATCAGGTGGTGTAGTTACGTCAGAGTCATCCGACTCTATGCCCTCTTCATCGCTCTCTTCGCTTCCGCCGACGGTACTAACTTCTTCGACGGTGACGGTGGCGGATTCGAACTGGGCGAGGAACTTCTTGAAAGCACCGACGGTGGAATGATCATTGAAAGCATGCGAATCGACGTCTAATTCAAGGTCCTCCCGGAGGCGGCCGCTGATGGTTAGACCCATCAATGAGTCGACACCCAGATCAGAGAAAGCAATATTATCTGCAAGCTCGTCATGGCTGACACCAGTCTCTTTGGCGACGATGTCCATAACCTGGACGACTACCGACCTCTTTGCGAGTTTCTTGTTGACAGCGGGAAGATTCTTCGCAGTAATCTGCTTTTTCTCCTTAGTTGGTGCTGGTGCTTTCACTTGTCTAGCTGCGGGTGAGGGACGAGCGGGTGTAGCGGCAGAAGCGGCAGCACCTTGGGGAGGTAGGACAATGTTGAGAACCTTGCGAGGGATAGCTTGGAAGCGGACGTCGCCAGCGATGCCAATAAGTCTGTCGCCGTCAAAGACATAAGCGTCACCAGACATCATCTTGGTACCTTTGATATTCTGCATGCGTATGTATGACTGGTAATTCTTACTGGCAACTAGAGGCTCGGCAAATCTCATGCTGCCCCATCCGTGTGAGATGTAAACATGCTCACGAGAATCAACAGCATCAGTACCGTTGACAATGAAACCAGAAATATGGCAAACAGAGTCGATCCAATAAGGTGGGGTGCGGAAAACCCCATCTTCAGGGGAGGTTTGGAACACGATCTTCGCAGTGGCCTCACATGTCGCACTATCGAGGATGACGGATTCCATACCTTGATACCTCCTATCGTAGTCCACCAGAGCAGTGAAGAGTTTGTAGGCAAGACCACGACCAATTTTTGACGCTTCCCCACGCTCTTCTGCAGCCTTTAGGGCATCGATGCGCGACCTAATGAGGTAGTTCACACGCTCAAACTCGCCGAGCCACTCATCATTATCGCCAAAGTAAACTTTGCAGTTAGCGTGTTCCGTTTTTCGAGATCCTTCTCCGGTGGTCCAAATAACATCAGCCACACCTTCAATGGCATCGACCGTGGCTTGCATGCACAATACCTGGCTCTGAGCTTTGCCGTCGAAGATTAAGGTCTTAGGGACTTGCATATTTGCCACATTCATGCCGATATCCTTGGTATCAGGACGTAACAGCTTGTAGCCATACTCGCATATGGTCATAGCCATATCACCATAAAGGGACGATGGCGTAAGTGTAGTGCCGTTGACAAGATGGCCAGAGCAGACCTTGCGCATGTTCTCCTCGGTCATCTCAGTCTCTGTCTCAAGAATCGCAGTATCTCCCTTAACATCTTCTTTTGTAACCCTCTGCACGGAGGTAGTGGATAGCTTTGGTTTCGCTGGAGCCTCGATAGCCTTAGCTGATGGGGAAGCAGCAGAGCCACGGTTCTTTGTAATACACCAATCACCAGTATACTGCAACCAGTAATTCTTCAGGTCGAAAGAGTAGGCTGGCAAATCCAAGAGGCGAACAGTATTATGAAAGTCACGATGGTATTCGTTCCAATCCAGATTCAAGCCCGCAGAGTGAAGTGTGCACAAAGTGGAGGAAAGGATCGTGTAGGGAGATTCCTTGCGCCGCAGAGAAGGAACGGCGATGGTGGACGCGCCAAAGGCAGCTTTGACCATGTTGACATTGACAGGATGGGGCCCAATTTCGAGCCAAACCGTTTTCTCGTCAATCACGTTGGACTCTTGGGCGGAAACTAAGCCACCAAGGAAGTTAACGGCTTCCCGTGCGTGATTACGCAGGTAAGTAGGATCGATCGGCTGGTTTTCGACAAGCTTTCCCAACAGCGGGGAGATGACTGGCACAGTTGGATTATGAAATTTGACCGACTGAGCGAGTTTTTCGAACTCGCTTAGAATAGGATCGACTTGAGCCGAGTGGAAAGCAAAGGGAACCTTGAGTTGGGTGCATTTGAATCCAGAGCCGCCCAGCTGTTCAGCAACGCTGGCGATTTCTGTCGAGCTACCGCTAAGCACCGTTTCACGGGGACCGTTTATGCAAGCAATATTCACTGATTTTGCGCGGTCACCCAATGCTTCGGTAACTATATCGACGGAACCCTGGACGGCAAGCATAGCGTGAGTGCCAGCAGAGCACTTCTCAACCAGGAGCTGTGCTCTAGCTCCGACAAGGTAAATAGTGTCACTTGCCGAGAGAACCCCTGCAATGTGCAGAGCAGCATATTCACCCAGACTGTGCCCGAGAACTACACTTGGTCTGATCCCCCAGGAAATCCAGAGCTTGGCGAGGGCTATTTCAAAGGAAGCCAGGCCAAGCTGAACAACTATGGGAGAAAGCTTGTGAACCTCAGGCTCGCTGCCGTCAATGAGAGGTAGAAATGATGGAAAGCCATGAATGTGGGCCAGTTCGTTGCACTCATCGATGGTCCGACGGAAGATAGAATAATGGTCGTACAGTTCTTTGCCCATTGCTGCATATTGTGAGCCCTGACCAGTGAACATGAACGCAACTTTAGGTTGCTCTGGAGAGACAGGAACAAAATTCGACTTAAGCCTCTCCTTAATGGCCTCTTGCGCCTCTGCAAGACTGCCAGCAGTCACGTTCATACGCCAATAGTGTTGAATCCTGCGAGCTGTGGTCGTGTAAGCTACGTCGGATACCGATGTCGATGGATTCTCTTCCATCCATTTTACAAGAGCCTCGGCATTGCGGATCATGGCAGATTTCGACTTGGCAGTCACAGTAATGACATGTTGACTACGAGGGTCAACCACATCATTGTTGTAACGTGGGCCGTCCTCAAGAAGAAGACCGGTGTTACCACCAGCAGCACTGAAGTTGTTCACGAAGATTCGACGAGGCTTCCCATCTTTTCGGGAGAAAGGGGTTTTGTGGAAAGCAATATTTACACCTCGCTGACCAAGATCCTTCGGGAAAGTCTTGTTTATTTCTTTCTTGATCCCAACGTGAGGCGGAATGGCATTTTTCTGAAGCATTAGTAATACTTTGATTAGAGCCGTGACGCCAGAAGCAGCCTCGCCGTGGCCGACATTGGACTTTACCGAACCGAGATATAGGGGTCGGTCGGAAGAGCGATGGCGGTTTGCTGGGGCGAAAACGTCGGTGACAGAAATCATTTCCGTTCCATCGCCAGCCTGAGTGCCCGTACCGTGCATTTCCACGTAGTCAACATCATGAGGATCCACGCCGGCCTCATCCAAGATGGACGAAGACAGCACCGACTGAGTCGGGCCATGGGGATGTGTTATTGAGATGGCGTCAGCGGAGTGGTTGGTTTGGGTACCCAGTATCACGGCCAAAATGTTGTCCTTGTCTGCAAGCGCATCATCAAGACGCTTGACGACAACAGAGGCGCACCCGTCAGCGCGGCAATAACCATCCGCATCGTTGTCAAACGTGTTGCAGTTATTATCCTTTGACAAGAACTGACCACGGCTAAGACCGGAGAAAATGTCGGAGTTGGTCATGCAAGAGAGGCCACCGACAATAGCAGTATCACATTCCTTGACCCACAAGGAAGTACAAGCAACTTGCATCGCTGCGGCACTTGAAGAGCAAGCCGTGTCAATGTTGAGACTTGGGCCACTGAATCCGAAATAATAGTTAATGCGGCCAGGTCCAAACGCCCGCACGCCGCCTGTGATATAATACGTATCGACCTCTTGGGCAGCGTTGATTTCGCGCCAATCATCGGAGGTCTGACCGTAGAACGTGCCTATACGATCTAGCCTCGTCGATGGTGTCCGGTTGGGCACATACCCAGACATCTCGAGAGCTTCGTAGGCCGACATCAGCGCCATACGCTGCATCGGATCTGTCTGGAATGCCTCGCGTGGAGACATGTTGAAGAACCGCGGATCAAAATGCCCTGGGTTCTTGATCCAATTGCCATTTGGGGTATGACTTGTGTTGATAGCCTTCCCTGTTGGGTCGTAGTGAGTATCAACAGGGAATCTATCAGCTGGAATCACACGGTGGGCATCAATACCCTTCTCCAGAAGATCCCAGAGCGCTTCGACGCTCTCGGAGTCGGGGAAGCGACCGGCCATGCCAACAATGGCTAGTTTGCACTTCCCCGTAGACCCATGATTGCCTATATGGGTGACGCTGCTTTCTAACGAGACCTCTGGTGGTGATCGAAGGACAACCTCAAGCTTTGTTTCAGACCTGAGGTGACTTGCGAGCGCGCTCGCAGCCTGAGTTGGACCACATGGGATAACCAGAACACGTGATCCGGTGAAATGTCGTGCTTCGTTTATATTGCCCTTTAGTGTCCTATGGAAATACAGAGGTTCGTTGAGGATCTCATGAACCACAGCTCTCAGAAGCGATTTCGTATCAGTCTCTAAGAAGCTGCGACCAGTTACACACGACATAACCCCGCTTCGTGGTTTAGAGCCAGCCAGAACGGCAGTAACACGCTCATCATTGAGACGCAGCAATCGATCAATATCTACCGCCCCATGCAGATGAGGAGCATGATAGGGCCCGAAAACCGGGACCTCTGCTTTTGGCTTTGATTCAAACAAACCCTTGCTGAACAATGATTTGAGCGTTGTTGGTGGCCCAGAGATGGCAACATTGCCAGCAGATACTGCGCTTATATATGCCTGTAAAGCCAGAGGAATTCCCTATCAAAACTGTTAGTTGGTTGCAAATCACTCGTAACAATGGGTCTACTCTACCTCAGACTGGTGAAAATCTGCAAGGATTTTTCTGGCATCACTATCATTCCCGGAGGCCATAACATGCGTCCAGCTCTCCGATTTTTCTATGGGTGGGCTGAGCCGCTCAGAGAAGGAGCCGACATGAGACCCAACGCGGAACGCCATCAAGACGACCTGGACGGCTATAGGGAGTAATGCCGAGAGCGATGGGCTTGTGGCAATGGCCGCTGCTGCAAAAAGACCGATGCAAAGACCGGAGAGCCTTGTGTTCTCCGGCCTAGAAACATCTTCATGCTTCTTTTCGGCGTGGCTTTTAGAGTATTAGTAACTGCCCAAAACGTTGTCGCCAGTGACAATCGCAAACCTACTCGATAAAGTGGGCCAACTGTACTATACAGAGCAAGGCACTATCAATTCCCGGGGATTTAAGCTTTTGTCCCCGGTATCCCTCGTTCAATTGTGCAAGCGTCCGGAATGTTGGTATGTTCCGCCGTTCGACCCGCGGTAGATTGTCTATCTCATCTCTTAGAGCGTCACCCGCCAACCTAAGAAATTCCCTCGAAAGAATACCGGGGTTTCCTCGTCTTAAAAAATCCGCTAAGAAACCATGCGTCTCAGACGATTGGTCCCCAAAGAGGAGGAAAGATAGTTGGTCTGCCATCGTGAAGAGGCCTAGTGATGTTGCAGTGACTGATCTAGCAGTGACTGGTCGAGCAAATGTTATGAAAGTATTGGAAAGCGACTCTGGTTCATATATATATGTGCTCGTCAACTCTCAACTGAGCCCAGGGTGACACAAAATAACATCAACTCGATGGTCTCATGTAGAGAGACACCGATTATCAAGGACAAGCGTCTAAGGGGTGGGAAATCGTGTACTCACACCCTCCTTGATCCCTGGGGTTAGCTTGGCCCGGTCCTCGTTCATCGGTCACCGAAGTCTCATCTGTAGACTCTGATAGACTTCCGTATTTAGGGTGGTAAGGCTGTCATGAGGGCTGGCTAGGTATTCCCTGCTAGGTTCGACAGGATCGCGCAGGGTAAGGGGAGGTCTCAAAAACATGTGAAGGTGTTCAAGCCGCCCGAACCGCTTATACAGAGATCGGCGCAACTAAGGGGTAACATCCCTTACTACGTAGATAGAACCCGGTCTATGATCAGCTCCGAAACGCCTCTCACAAATTCACCCGGCTGGTCAGCTCAAGAATGGTCCTATACACAATACGACTAATCCAGGGGCGCCAATTCCATAGGTCATGATAACGCTCAAGCCGTATACAAGAGAATTCGTATTCCGATGTGGACATGCACACATGGTGGGTCACGCGTGGTGGGCCGTTGGGGATGTCCGCACGCCCAAGCCTCAACGTAACTGGGTTCCTGGCGCAAGTTTTTAGACGTTGACAGCACCTATGCACCTAGGTATGCTCAACTCAGCAACAAGCAGCCGGAGAATGGCATTGTATCTGCCACACGATGGGATTCCACTGTCTCACCAATGAGCAGAAGATATTGGCTGCACAAATTGGTACCATCCCTTGCTGACTTTCGGGCCTTGTTCGCCGAAGTGTAAATTACCTGAGACAGCGAAACTGAAGTTTCGAATGCTTGTGATACAGACGCATACAGTCGCATACAGTCGCTCAAAAGCATCGAAGCCTTTGTTCCAAAGGAAGGTACAGAAATTGCCAATGGCAGCACTCATCTACCGTTAAGGCGAGTTGAGACTTAATGGCCCATGGATTGCCCAAGGAACGCGTCTAAGAGTAAGATGAGCGCTGGCACCATAAAAGCCGGGCGGTGGGAAACATGAGGCTTGAATAGCCAAGCTAATCTCATCGGTTCAGTCCCAGTAGGACGGCTAGCCCCACGAGAAGAAGCTGCATAATGCCGGCTTGTGCAGCAGCAAACACCAGCAGTAGCGCCAGGGAAGAAGTGCTAGGAGCGTCAGCCCCAAGCAGGACCCAAGACAAGCAGGCTAAGCTAAGCTAAGCTAAGCTAAGCCAGCACCAGCAGCCTCGCGCAATGTGTCAATAAAAATGCAGCGCCAAAGTGAATTCCAACGCCACCCAGGCCTCATAAGCGAGACGGCTCGAATATCAGATCTCGATGTGTTTCAAGAGACAGAAAGCAGAGCCCCTCGGACACTGTCTCGGCGGGATGTGCATGCGAGAACAGATGGTAGACACATGATAGACACATCTCAGGGATGGGCAGCGCGCAATGTACCAGGGGGGAGGGAACAATGGAAGCGGCGTCTAAGCTGACGTCCATGACACAGAGCTCAGATCAAGCAAGTCCATGTTCTGTATGAGTTCCGGGCGCGCTCTGGTCTAGGTGCTACTCCCGATGTGGATTTGTCTATGCGACCGGCGGCAACAGCTCGGCAGTGAGCAGTGGCGGTCGTCATGGCGATGAGCAGCCTGCACGAAAGGTAATTGGCCGAATAGTAGATGAAGATGTAGTTGACACCATCGCCACCGTGCGCAGGCTGACACTGCTCCCACCCTTAGGGCTGATAGTGTGATGTTGTCCGTGGTATAGACGGCATATGGAAGTTATAGGGAGACGGCTGAGTATAGATTCGCAGTTATGCGTATACATTAACCCGTCTTTCTGCAGTTGGGTGGGCTCTGCGCCAGACGGCGCCAGCTGCCACCTGTCAACAAGCAGTACATATGTACATGCATGTAATCTCGGTAGGTACCTCGGTAGTATGTACCCAAGTTGATTGGGTAGGTACGTACCGCGACCATTGTCATGGCATCATGATGGGTCGGTCGCGCCTGACTGGTAGGGGTATTGAGAGCCTAGGTTAACAGACTGCATGCAGAAGATACCTCTATCTACCTATATTATTGTCTTTTTTGCTTCTATAATTGGGCCTCGCATGGTCGCGTGGGCCGAGGGCTATCTCCATTCTTATTGGACTACTATTAAACATCTTACCTACACTCACAGCTCACCTTGATCGGTACTTCGATGATATCTATGCTGCGTCTCAAAGCGAAACACGGCTTCTACGCCCCCCTTGAGCTTGCGGGAGACTTCATCGTGAACACGACCCTCCATTTTGACAGGATCCCTGTCCGCCAATAACTGTAGGCTATAAATTGTGCGCTGCTAATCAATATAGAACTCGACTCGCCAATACTGGAAGCGTTGACCAACCCTCCCCTCCGAAAGCTCCGTCTACTACGGATGCCCCTCAGGGTCGGACTGCGAGGATCCAGGCCTTCGATATAACCTGCTTCCAGCAACAGAATTTGATTCTCCCGCCTTCCCCCTCCCTCCGGCGGCTGCCAATCTCACTTTTCTGCTGCTCTCGGAGTAGACTTGAGGGTAACTCTTCGCGAGGAGGGCCGGTTCATTCAGCTTCACATGTCAAAAAGCGGACCTCCGGTCCAATGTCGTTGTCAAACAAATATAGAGATAATCTTAAGCCGGAGTCCTATCCGGGGTGGGCCGTGATAGGCTTCTGCGCTTGTAGTACGCGCTGCCTAATCAACTGCGGTGGCAGCCGAGCATATGGAAATGGTACGTATCCTCGATGGCGCCAGCATGGACCGTCAGAGGAGCTTCAAGACGGATATTCGTTGTTCCGTACCATCGAAATGGCACCGCCGCCACCTTCTACTACCTTCATGATGCCTCCCTTCCGAATAAAGTACTAGTAGTCAAGCAATTCGATCGCAACGTGGTGAGATCAACCGTACTACCACTGTAGTACAGCCGGTTTCCGCATCAAAGCTATCACATTCCATCTGCTGTATATGTCTTTTCCGCCCTGGACGAGCCCACTTCTCTTCGAGTCTCACCAACCTACTAGTAGCAATAGACTTTTATGCCTGAGACCCTTTACCTCTTTTGTCTCTTTGGTCACCAGCCTCCGAAAGCCTGATATTAATATGAACTACGAAGATCAGTTTCGCCGAACATTGACGCGCTAGACGCTAGGTCGTTAAATAGCGTAGGAAGCCACGTTCACCATCTGCTATCTTCGGCCATAGATGTCGCATATATAATGAATGGAACGTGATTGTAATAAGACGCCATTATTACCGATAGCTCATGGGAAAGTTGAGTCCCGATGCAAATGAGTCATAGGAAAATGCCGTATTAGCAACTTTGTATGCTATTTTTCCACCAGGTTGAATATTATCAGCACTGTGAGCTCGATACATCTCTGTGGGTTAAAGTGGGAAATGCATCTTACTTTGGGTCATAAGCTGCAGGGCCTCGCCCATCTCATCTTCGCTCCGCATTCGTTTAAAACGCTTCGCTTCTGCTGCCTTAGCTGGTGCTTCACGCGCGTATATGTATGTATATACTAAGTTCGAAGATGCATTTCACGGCCAAGGCCAATTGACCTTCTGCGAGGTACCAGCCCACCAGGGTCCTCGGCGTCAAAAGAGCTAAGAGAGAGAGAGAGAGGATGTAAAGGTCAGACGTACATGTCCCCTAACATCACGTGAGAAAACAAAGCTGTAATATGGCGAGGCCTCGCCTACCAGCATCGTTCGGCAGCATGCATCTCATCGTGCTCACTCGCGAATTGTCACCGAAACCGGAAAATATAACGAGCGCCTATCTAGGTAGTGGCACGCTGTGACACCTGTGTTGAAATCCTCCTCACCGCCAAAGAACGGTGGCACGTTACTAGAACACATCCGCGGCCGCCGTATATCGTGCATCTTGAAAATACTAGGTAGAACGGAAAGCTCGTATCCAATCATCCGAGTCTATGCAGGCCGGAATGTAAGACAGCGAAAGGTCCAAATCCCGACTGGTTCGCCAAGGTCCTACTTCGCTACGATTGTTCCGGGCCGCAAAGCGCTGCAGGGTGACAAGCGATAATTAAGAGATGGGCTCACTGTGTCGTCATGTTGCGCGATTGCTTGACTGCAGATTATTCATCGTCGGTAGGATAATGCAGTGCTCGGCAAGCTTCCACATAGATAGAGACAATCGTAGGAGGAGCATTAGTTGAACAATTAAACCAAGCGAAGCCGTTATGAAATCTACGATGTAGATGCTATATGCCATTCTCCTAGCGAGTTCTCTCATTCTAGTTCTCATTTCCCATCACCATAGTTGAGTCCGTCATAAAAATAATATCTCTAAGTCTGAACAAATTATTTCAAAAAGGCGTGAAGATGGCTATCAAAACACTAATATATCAGAACATAGTTTTGTTCCGAACATTTTATTCTACTCAGTTACCTGCTCATTTGTTGTGACGCAGCTTCCTAGCCGAAGGAGTTGTCGTATTGGGTGAATCGGTCGTCGCCGTCTTTGATGAAGAGGATGTGGTTTTCGATGTCGAAGTTGACTTGGGGCTCGAAGAAGATGACTGATCATAGTAGTAGAGAGCGCTAATGGCAAAAGAATCTGTTAGTCAATCTGGCGCTTCGGTTCATTTTCTCATCCTGGACGTGGCGGCACTTACCCGATGTATGACGTCGGATTTATTGTTACAAAGCCTTCTGTGTCATACCAGAGCTCATTTCCCGCAGCGTTGCCCACCGTGGGTATACCCTGAATCTCACAGATGTCGAGGAAGTCTTGCGGGATCTCGTACTTGACAAGGCGCTCAGGGGCCTCGATCAGAGTGGCAGACAAGCCCATCTCAACGTGCCACTCGATATGACAGTGCAGCAGAAAGACGCCCGGATTGTTAGCCTTGATGCGCAAAACGGCAAACGAGTTGGCAAACACGGCAACAGTGTCACGCCGTGCGGGCGTAGCAGGAACTAGCTTGGTACCTTGCCAATCTCCCCCGTCACTTTTAGGGCGTTCAATGATTTGGAACTGATGACCATGTAGATGGAATGGATGGATGGCCGCGTCGTGGTTGTTGATAACAATCTCGAGCACGTCATTATACTTGACGGTAAAAGCGTTGACCTGGCCGTAGGCGGAGACTTCTGTGTTGTTGTCTCCGAGAGAGACGACAGAGTACAATGTAGGGACCTTTTGACCGATGAAGGTGTTGTTGTTGAGGCATGCACGTGGATACCCATTGGCGTCATCACAGTAGTCGAAGTTCAGCACCCATTGTTTGGCGACAGGGCCAAATGCGGGCTGTTCGTCGAAAGGAATTAATAGTGAGTCGTCCGCTGGGAAGAACTCTTCCACGATTGACTCGCCCTTGAGGTTCCCTTTAGGATCATTGACTAATTGGCCAGTGAAGTTGGTACGGTAAGCGATGGGCGGGCTAGAATCCTGCGCTGTGTAGTCGGCGTTGGTGTCTAATGCAACCAAGTAGGGGTAGTTCTGTAGACCGTTGTCGCCGATAGTAATCAGGACGTCGTAGCGCTGGGCTGCTAAGACGCGTAGTTGATTTGCCGCCTCCTTGCGTACGTAAGTCCCATCGATCATGATAATGTGCATCTGCAGAGCATTGAACACCACAAACGCAGCAGTGAGCGCAGAGAAGTTGATGATCCGCATGCGGTATGTCTTTCCTGGCTCGATAGGGATATGGCCATCGCTTCCTTCGTTCACTAAAGCACTATTCGGTCGTGGCGGTACGAAGCCCGTGTTGTTTGGCTGAAGCATCTTCGAAGCAATGGTTGTTGATTGGTCATGATACCTATTCAAAGTTTTGATATACATTAGCTTCACCGCTCCAGTGAAAGGGAAAGGTAATGTGATGTAGAGAATAAGCCTACCAATCCGAAACTGTGAGGATTACGTCCTCGTCGTAGTCGTCCAAGTACGGGTCCTTGCGGTTATGAATAATCAAAGGCCCGCGAAAACCATCTGGATATTGCCCCATGTTATGCGAGTGATCTACACGAATGTGGTTAGCAAGAAGAGAACTTCGAGTTGACGGGGTTATTTACACCAATATGTTCCAGCTTCGTTGGCCTAATTTCAGCTTATAATCAGTATGTTTTATTTAGTATTAATGACCTAAGGTATGTCTCTAGCGTACCGTGAAGCTGTAAGTTATCGAGTAATCCGGGGGCAGAGCACATTGACTGCTACCCACTGAACCGTCCATGGCATTGGAGTTGATTTGGTTGATGCCATGGAAATGGATACCCGTGGTCTCGTTGCCCAGTTTGTTCAGAAGGTTGACAACCACGGTATCACCAATCGACGCCTCGATGATTGGACATGGCCATGTGTTATTGATGCCAATAAGTGGCCTGGCAAAGCCATCTGGAGCGGCCCATACCCAGGTAACCTCCCAGTTGTAAGTGACCGTGGCTGCCAACACAGCAACGGCATGTGCCAGGGTAAAGAGCGCGAGCACTAGTACTCTATACATGGTAAATGAACAGAAAAACGAAGACTAAAGAAATTACATAAAGGAGGAGTATGCAGAGAAGAGACAACGGCCAGTGACACGCACGATGGAAATGAGTGAACTGATGCATTTTGAACTATTCTATGGCAAACCTCGTGATCTTATACACTGTAATGAAACAAGTACACGCACCCTGGCTCTGAGCAAGAGGTTTCGAAGTGGGAAAGTCAAATGTCGCCTTAGAGCCCTGACGACGCGTCCAAATCCAAAGCATGGAAAACGAATCCCCAAAAAACCTTACTCACTGGATGGGCAGCAGCTGCAGCAGATCTGGCTGCGTCCGAGATAATTCGTTATAATATTGTCTTAACGTGTGATTTGGCAATTGATAGGTTTCACAAAAGAACCGGCTACTTTGGCCATCGTTTACAGTCTCGCTGCTCGTCTAGTCAATTTATAGCTCAACTATGAGATCAAAAGGAGCTCATCTTTCAAAAATTTTTGAGCTGTTATTAGATACAGTCAACAGCATATAATGACTACTATGTAGCAACTCGAAAGGTGGGTTGTTATAGGAAGGGCAAAACGATAATCTCAGAATAGCCGAAGTTTAAGCATCATGTCGGCTGCTCATTCCAATAAGACTATTTGTGTTGAATTAGCGTTTCTCCTTAGACGTTAGGGCTCGTATTGAAAGTTTACTTCGGGTCGACTGATACCTCTGCATATCTTGCTATCGAAGACAATAGCAGTATTTTCTTGGATATAGAATATCGCCTTATTGGACCGATATACCGAATAATGCCCAGCATAATATTGAATTTAGATTATCGAGCACCTCAGCATATTTTACTCTTACAACTCCATGAGAATGGGAGCAATGTAAACCACATTCATCCGGTCTATATGGTGCGTCTATGGCCCCGCTGCGCATGTGGGATACATTGCAGAGAGCAATTCTAAGAAAAAACTATAAGATACAGGCTTTTCAGATATCACATGTCTGTATTATGGGACTAGCAGGCTGAGAATTGACCAAGGCGTGAGCCTTCAGGGTATCGTATTCAGAATTTAAGGGAGAAACAGATTACCACAGGAATGGGAACATGAGTGCTATATAAATTACTGCTGTATTGATTGGAATTAGCTGTGCCGTATCGAGGTGGTAAGTTTCGGCTATATGTAAGGCTAATGAGCTGACTATCAAATTTCGCAAGGACATCCCTAGCTCAATGTCAGTGATTATGTCAAAACAACCTCCAGCAGGATGCAGGGCTTAGTTTAGATCTATGGACCGAATAAATAAGCTCTCAGGGTCTCGTAAACTAAAAATAGGGGCATGCCGATACTCTAAGGGTCACACGAAGTGCTTAGATGTCTCCATATTCTATCACTTGACCATGTACGCATGTATTCATTGCCATAGGAGGGATGTCATAATATACAGTGGAAGAAATGCAGGCAGTGCATTGAAACAATTGATGAAGTCTTCGGACCCGGGTCAATGGCTCGTATAGGCAGAGCTCTTAAGAAACATGGTGCTATTGTAGAACCCGAAAACCTAATAATGGTCAGCTACAAACCTTCCATTACTGGGGCTCACATTCATTGACGAGGTCCCACCAACTCTAGCGCCGAAAGGATACAGGCCAACCTGTTCTTCCTACTTGTACATAGAGTCAACAGTTCAAATGTTACCACCATTCCCGGTTCGTGTCTCGGCGTCGGAATAGGGAGTAAACAAGCTACTCACAACTATTCTGAATAGTCTCAAAGAGTTTATTACGACTTTTCATGTGGAGTTTTGGGCGTCGGTTAGCAAGCCGCGCCTGTTAGTCGTATATGTCCCAGAGTGAATGGAATAGCCCTACAGTCACGTAGCAGCTAGGTAGAAAGGGGGCAATAGCCACAACGGTGTATTGGTCAAATTGACCTAGGCCTTCCAACTGGTAGTTGGGAGAGATAGCCTGTATATATAGACGAAGGCTGCTCGGTATACACCTGGGTGTCACCAAACCACTTGACAGGGCCGATCATGAAGTTGACCACTGTAACAAGCGAAGGTGACGCCTCAGATTTGAGCCTGTGGCTTTGCTCAGAAACTTCTTTACAAGGGCAATTCAATAGAGAAACGCCGCGTTAAAATTTCTAACTAGTGTCATGCATTGAGAAGTGAATCTAGAGGTTGCGAGCGCTGGTGTTGTGATACTTGAAACCACAACACCTACGGATAATTGCAAAGAGATAGACTTATATCGGGCTTAAATGGGTGTTCTAGATTAATTCAGTGCCTAGGTAACGGGTATATACCTCTATACAGCACTTGAGGCTTGAACGACCCTTGCAATATCCACCCGTCTCTAAATAGGTATGGCCGAGTGATATCGATAAGCCTCCACTCAATACATGTAGCATCACCAACATCCCCTGTCAGTAATATCATTCACCTGGTTGTGATGAGCGTCCATTCAGCGTCGTGTTTTCGTTCCACGCTTCGTAATAGATCTGCTGCTACTAGCAAAATAACTGAGCCTCTAGGCAGGATCGAAAGCGAACAGCTCCTCACACACTCTTTCAGCCATCGTTCTTGATTGATCATCTACCTCCAACGGCCCCTACACGTCAGGTAGTGCCTAGGTAAACCAACATGAAAGCCATCATTGCGGTGCCCGCGACGCTTGCGCTGGTGTACCGGGCTTATTCCCACAGATCACTAACGCCCTTTGGCATCTTCATCGCCGCACTAACAGCCACTGTCCACGCTGTTCATCCATGGAACCTACCATTCGTGCTGCTGATCGTCTTCTTCCTGGCCGGCACGCGCGCCACCGCTGTCAAAAAGGAGGTAAAGGCCAGTTTGACTATACATGCCCAAGGCAGCGACGGGGGCGAGGGCCCGCGGACACATGTCCAAGTTCTTGCTAACTCGCTCATGGCTTCCATCTTGTCCCTTCTGCACACCTACCAGCTGCGCCAGAGGCGTGAGGCTCTTCTGAACGGGCACGACCCGAATGGCACTTGGTGTTACAGTTGGGGAGGCGACCTCCTGGTCGTCGGTATTATCGCCAATTATGCCGCCGTATGCGCCGACACCTTCTCATCCGAGCTTGGCATCCTGTCTCGTACCGAGCCGAGACTGATCACGTCGCTCACTCTGCGAAAGGTCCCGCGAGGCACTAATGGAGGTGTTACTGTATGGGGTCTTGTCGCGGGCTTCCTGGGTTCTTTCATCATCATAGCGACATCTTTCATGTTCCTCCCAATGTGCGGTGATGACACAAGCGGGAAGGTTGCTGGTGGCCGGCCCTGGTCGCTTAATGAGAAATTGACGTTTGCAGTGGGGATGACCATTTGGGGAACACTTGGAAGTGTTCTAGACAGCTTCCTTGGAGGATGGCTGCAAAGGAGTGTACGAGATGTCAGAACTGGCAAGATCGTCGAAGGTGAAGGAGGAGTACGCGTTCTTACTTCTGGCGCCCAGGTGTTTAAAAAGACTGCTGGCGCAAAAGCCAAACTTGTTGGCGGAGAAGGGGCAGACGCTGTTGAAAGTACATCGGCGGTTGATGACAGTACTCCCGTTAAGGACCCCTATAATCCAAAGGATAAGCACCGCAAGCCTAGCTTTGGGGATAACAAGCCTGCCCGTGTCGCAGAGACTGGCTGGGATTTGCTCGACAACAACGATGTTAATTTTCTGATGGCATTCATCATGAGCGTTGGAGGCATGGTCGTCGCAGCTTGGTACTGGGACATCCCTATCAGCAGCATCTTGGAGAATTGAATACGAGTGTCGAGGCAATGTTCAGCGTGTCAAGGTTCTATTCTACCTAGTTATGGGTCACTTGCCAGCGATGACTACGAATATGGCGCTTATGGCTCGTGGCGATAGCCTTAACTATAATTCAATGGTAGTACCTACTAATTCGAGACAAATGAAAAGATGAGCGAAGCTCATGTACCTCGGTAACGTACATTAGCAGTAATCCTTGATTAATGAGCGCGTTAGACCCTTCCTGCAGCTTCCCTGATACCTTGAGCTGCATACCTCGCCACTGGGATGCATCCTGAATCTTGGTTCCACAAGTCCGGCCTTCATTGCCTCTGCCGAATCTCGAGACTAATTGATACTAACAGATTATACCTCCTGTGAGGTCAGACACATCCTCGAATCAGTAATAGCAGTCTTCCTAGCCGCGCTTCCAAAGGCGCGTCGAACCAGCGACCAAACTCGCCATCGCGGTACTTTCCTGGGCGTTTTATTTAGGCCGTAGCCATTTGTTTCTTCGACGGCTACCTCAGGTGTATCATCGGGCTGCTCCTGACATTGCTGTGCCAGCTCCCGCAGTTTAAGCAGCTCTGTGCCCAAAAGCATGAAGAGGGTGTCTACATTCTCTCCCGTCCGTGCCGAGGTCTCTCGAAATGCGCAGCGCGTTCGGCCTCCGCCGAAATGACACGCCAACTCGTACCCTTCGCCCTCCGTCACCATCCGACAGTTGTCTCCTCTGCTCTCCTCGTCGCCATCTGCCTTGTTGCCCGCCAGAATGAGGCTGTAGTACTGGCGCTCGTCCACTACGAGCGCTTCCTGTATCCGCTGATAGAGCTCTTGAGCCAGGACGAAGGAATCGCGGGATCGCACGTCGTACGTTAGTACGGCTGCCTCCGTTATAGCGACTGCGTGCCGAAGATAATGGCCTTCGGATAGCTGGCTAGGGGCTAGTTCGAGAGCATCGACTACGTACGTTTGGTCCTTTATCTCTATCTTGCGCTGGCACCCTCGTTCATATTCCGGGTTTGCCGGCTGGCCCTCACCAGCGAAGATGTCCTTGCAGAACTTTGTACATGTTAGAAGCAGTGGCATAGATTAAGATTGCTAGGCGTTTACCCTTGTCAGTATAGCAGTCTTGCCGCAACCCTTCGCCCCTAGTATCAAGATGCGAAATCGTCCGGCCAGGGGTCGCTCGGGAGACAATGTCCTTCTTCTCGTGAGTGTGTGGAAATTGTTAGGTTCCCATGAGAGGAGTGCACGGATGTATCGCCTTTCCTCCTCTGACAGGGTCATGGACTCTCTCTTCTCGTCACTTTCACTGTCAGACATCGCTAAAATGAGACTAGGAGATTATGCCTCAAAAGCAATTGTTGATTGCGAGGGAGGCCCTTTGAAAGGTTTGTCATTTTGCTACGAGGTTTGTGATGGGGAGGGAAAGAGATCAAGTCTCTATTTAGCGTCGACTTATGCTGCCTTTGAAGTCGTCATACCCCAGCACCAGGACACGAGACGAGCAAGATAACTCGTAGAGATTGTTATGATTATGCTATCCAATGCTCATTCGGTATTCAGCTACCGATGCCGTAGAGCATGCTGACATGACACCGCTAGGGTAATTCGGAAGAATCATGAGACACCATTATGTATCTTGATAGGATGGATCGATTCTGCCGAAGCGTGCAACTAGAGAATTTCCCTGTGCCCATGTACGACAGGTCACGGTTCCTCTGTTTGCACGATCTCTGGCCGCTGTGCTAGCTCCAGTGATTATAAGACGGCAGTGACGGTTTCCACCGATATTACCGTCACATTGCAGGACTTGAAGTTGTAGTATTGGAGGATATAATTCGGCGCGCATGCAATACTATTATGCACTTAGACTCAGCAATGCCGCGGGTGAAAAGCGCCAAGAATAATTTTTTTCACCAATAGCATCAGTCAGTGCGCCTTATCTAGTGCTCCCATTTCTGCAAGATCGATGCCGATACATCTCGTATATCAACATCGCAAGTGGAAGATCCAGTCGCTGCGTGAGAAAACCACCGAGATGGAGCAACGTGCCAGCTTACGACATTCCCGTCGTGCAGAGAAATCAACAGCGTCATTTTCTTCTCTTGCATATCCTGTGTTGCAATAGAACACCTGTCTAACGCACCACACCAAGTAGATTTTCGGGACGAAAATGATGCATTTTCCCAGTTTCTTTGTCCCCTGGCCATGACCTTACCCCATGTTTTACACTCACTCCGTGTGCTGACTATTAGAACGGCGACTAGTCACAATTAGTCCGATATACCCACGAGAAAAAGAAACATTCACGAAGAGTAAATGTGTTGTCCGCTTTCAGCTCTCATACCAAGCAGACTCAACTTGCAAGTAGTGTGTCACTTTTGAATCGTATCCTGAGTTATGTGCAGGATATGTGACGGATCTTATTTAGATACTTAGGGTACGTGATCGAGAGGCACTACACACCCTTTGGATGGATACCAGATCCATCTGAACTCAACTTCCCCGCTGTTGTTTCCCGAAGAGCCCTGCTAGAATCCCTGTATACCAAACCAGCTTGACTCAATTTAGAGTTCAGCTGATTCTAATTCGAGTGCCGGCTCCACCCTCAAACATTCTCACTTATTGACGAGCTGAAATGGCGTTCCTAGTCTGGACAGATTAGGCAGCGGCTGGAATGGCTTTCTTTCTCTCTCTCGATCCGTCGATGGACCTTCTTCTTGCCTGCCGTAGACATGGCGACTTGAATGATGTGTATTCGGACTATTTCGCGCCTGGCGTTTACCATAGCACGGTATCGCGTAAGCCTCTATTAACAGCTCGAATATCATCTGATGATAGATCGTGACATGCGCACTCAATAGCTCCCGTTGTCTCATGTCTTTGGGATACATCGCATGCTTCTGGAACAACGGTAGAACTGCTAACTCATCTGATACATATTCCACGATTGGCGGTCAGCGTCGCAGCGGACTGCTCTAAAGAGCTCCCCGGTCGCACGGTAACCTTCCTCACGCGTCATCCCACTGCTGAGCCATCGCAAGTGGGGTTGTTGTGCTCTAGAGCTTTGTTCGTCCATATTCAAACGGTCACGAGCTGGTCGCCGGGCAAAGGAGGAGGGCGGAGGTTCGTTGTGATTTATAGAAGTGTATAGAAAGAAAGGCGGCGCAAGCTGGTGTTTCCCGCAGGTTCCTCTCGGTAGAACTATAGGTCTGCTGCTCGAACGCCATTCACGATAATTCGGCCCTTTAAAGCCGACAGCGACCTAGCTTGCCAGCCCTTTGCCGTTGGCAGCGGAAAGATGCCATAGCGCTATGGCATCGTATCCTTATTTCTCGAGCGATGCGTACAGGAGACATCCTGACCAGGCCCTGAATCATAAAGTGTCGAACCTGTCAGAGAGCTCTGACACGCCAGGTCCTCTTCGCGGCCGTGAATCCCTCGTGTCCCTCCAGTCCTTCTACGACTCGCCGCCTATCCCGCCGCCACAGAACTCCACGCACGAGCAACATGAATATGGAAGGGGCCAGTGGTCGGTTCCCTTCATGGGGAACAGTGGTGGGCGGTACCAACCCGTTTCCCCGACCCCGTCGGCCTTTGGTCGCTTCAGAAGTTTCCGTGGAAGGGTGCAGCAGGACACGATACACGAGGATGAGAGTGTAGACATGTCGCTTCTAAGTGCAGCGGTACCCCCTGCCCATTGCGGGCCGTACGATGCAGTCCCGAAGACCGAGCCTCTCGAGCCCGCTTTCGATATGACCTCTTTCTCTGGTCCCACAGGTGTACAAGACCAGGAGTTCCTAAAGTCCCTACAACAGCAGGAGGCAAAAGGAAGGTTGACTGGTGGCCTGGGGCAAGGGGAAGTGCCGAATGCGACAATTAAGAGAGAGCAGCTAGTGTCTGCTGCTCCTCACCTAACCCGCAGTTTCACGCGGTCTCTGTCAATGAGGAGGACGCCTCCTGCGAACGCACGGCCGAATTGGAAAAGCCTCGGGCAAGAAGAAGCGAACAAAAGAGGGGAAGTGATTGAAGTAATCATGGAAGATCATGCAGACGTCGACCTCAGTTCTATGATTGGCCCCAATACCGTTAAGCTAGACCAAGGCAATTCTCCGCCACCGTCTCCTAAGAAAGAGGTATTCTACCCTCGTCCTAATTGGAAACCCTTTGCCATGCGGTGGCCGTATCTACTTTTCATGATCCTCTTGTCTGTTCTCCTTGGAATTGTTCAAGAACTCGTCTATCAGATGTCGAGACGTCCTGGAGGATTACTTCACTTCACGAACGCTAGAGATCTCAATCCTGGGTTGTATTTCGTCTTCAAATTCGTGCCCACCATCATCACCGTCACCTATGGCGTGCTGTGGCAGAATACAGACTTTGAAGTTAAGCGCCTTGAAGCTTTCTATCAGATGTCGAAGGATGGAGGAGCGTTGGCGGCGGAGTCGATTAATGTCGATTACATCACATTGTTCAACTTCGGACGACCACTGCTCGCTCTACATCGGAAGCACTACGCTGTCTTCATCTCATCGGTGGCCACTTTGCTCGCTGTGTCGCTCGTGCCGACCCTTGGCGCCGCTGCCTTCGTCCTTACTCCCGATAGGGAAACGCGGCTGTCAAACCCAAACGAACTGAAGGTGATCACAGTTAGCGCGGTTCTCTCGCGTGTGCTAACTGCCACATTCTTCGTGATTGCAATCTTGGGCTGTATTCTCTTCTACCAACTGACCACGAGACGGTCAGGGCTACTAGCCGACGTGAAGGGTATTGCGGGCCTGGCTTCAATGGCAGTTGTGAGTCATATCATGACCGACTTCACTGACATGGACACCGCCAAGCCAAAGGACATACACCACAAATTAAAGAACAGGCGCTATGAACTGCGCAATTCATCCCTGTTCTCCAAGGACTCCATGTCGACCAGCACCCGTGAGAACGACAAGTACAAGGATGCTCACCTATCCGAGAACCCCCATCCCCTAATGCTTCGGAAAGAAGGCTGCATACCTTTCATCATAGGCATCGTGCTTTTCCTCATCCTCATACCCGTCTTCCTGTTTACGCCGGCCAGCGTCATCGCGTATAAAGCTCCCTGGGCTATCACAGCGCTAGCCGTCTGTATTAAGCTGGGCTGGGGAAGTCTAGAAACCTCCATCCGCATGCTCGAGCCATACTACATCCTCGCACAGCGACACGCGCCTCCCAAGACCTTGACGCTCGACTACACGGCCATGCCGTTCGCCGTGGTGGCATTTCGCGCGCTCTTCAACCGGCACTGGACCGTCTTCCTCGTGAGCTGGGGCACGGTTCTCGTGGAAGGGCTGACGATCTTCGCCACGAGTCTGGCGCAGGTAGAAGGGAAGGACTTCCTAGATCTCATCGAGGCGGACGGCAGCAGCGCCAGCGATAGCGACAACGTGCTGAACAAGGAGCTGGGCAGCGGGTCGGAGACGGTGCGGTCCTTCGTGGTGACGCTGGCGCTGACGGCCTTCATCCTGCTCTACCTGGTCGCCGTGGCGAGCGCCGTCTTCGTGCGCCGCCGCCACCCGTTCCTGCCACGCCAGCCCAACACCATCGCCAGCGTCCTGGCCTTCATGCACCAGTCCAAGATGCTGTACGACTTCGTCGGCACCTCGAAGCTCACTAACGCCGAGATGCGCGAACGGCTCGAGGCTATCGGCAAGACGTACGGCCTCGGCTGGTTCCACGGCCGTGACGGCCAGACGCACTGCGGCGTCGACGAGGAGGAGCTCACGGGCAATTACAAGCACGGCGTCGATTACTCGCAGGGCAACCTGCCTTGGCTCACGGATTGGCAGACGTTTTAGAAATGGGCGGGGCTGGGGTTAGCTACTTAGGTAGTAGCAACGATCGGGATGAGTTAAAGGGGGAAAGGAAGGGGACATCTTTGGGTCGCATTTACTAGTGGACCGTGTGTCTCACTCATCTTAGGGCCAGCATGTCATGCATGGCGTTTCAATAGGTTGCATCTTGGGTTACATGGGGGAATTGGCGGTATCTCTTGGATCGATATGTGTCCATGCGGTAATTGATTAACGAACGGACAAATGGAAGCGTGAAACCAAACACGCATAGAGCGTGCACATCCATCTATTGCTGGACCTAGATAATTCTCTGTTTGGGAATGAGTCGTCGCATGAAAATTTAAGAAGTTGAACAGACCTTGACGATCTCGGATCTGGGGTGCAGCTAAATGCTAAGTGCGGATGAAATAAAGGTCTGTTGGCCATGCCACGCCGACCTAGGCACTTGGTCATCGAAGGGGTTGTATATCGAAAATTCTTCAATATGTGCTATCATGACTGATATGCGGCAGCTTATACACTACAGTGCCGCCTGTAAATATTATCGCCTAATCTTTGTCTCATACAACGAGTATAGGCATCCGAAATCTAGAAGCCCACGTCCGTTTTTACGATCGACCACTACTGTTTAATGCCGAGTTCGGACTAAATCTCATACACATAACCTCAATGTCTAAATCAAGGAGTATATCAATGGAACTGGTCCTCTGTGACACCCTTGCCCATGGCAGCGGTAGAGCTGATGCCACCGGTAACCATCTTTTGGAGCTCGTCAACATAGGTGGCACCACTCCACTTCTGATGCTTGACGACGTCGACGCCGGCCTCCATCTCGGGCTCCTGGACGAGCTCGCCATACGCGCGCATGCCATTCTTTGCGTACGCCGCGGCGAAGCGGTCGGCGGCAAGTGCGGTAGTGTGTAATCCGGCTAGTGTGATAAACTGCCAGCAGTATCCCAGGCTGGCCAGCCGTCGAATGTAAGTCTCTTGTTCTGCACGGGGCATTGCTGCCTTCCAGTTGAATGAGGGTGAGAGGTTGTAAGCAAGCCTAGATTGATGAGTGATTAGTTAAGAGAACTGAGGGGTTGAAATAGGGGAAATCATAAACATGAACTTACTTCTGTTCTGGCCAGACAGCGTGGACTCCGTCTGCAAATTCCTTGGCCTGCTGATAATCTGGAAGCTTGCTCTCCATCCAGATGGCGTCACAGTACGGCGCGTAGGCAATGGCACGGTTGATAGCGCAATCACAGCCTCCCTTCAATCTGTAGTAGCCCTCCCGCACACGCGGAGCGTCCCAGTTAAAGTAGATATCTGTGCCGAGGATACCGTGAGCGATGGCGCGAGCCTCAGAGTTGCTCTTGCCCTTCGCTTGAGAAAGGTACTGCTTGAGCAATGTCTTCTTGTCGCCGGTTACGGTCCGCGAAGCCGCGATGGCGTCTGCGACGGCCTCGTCGAAGCGCTTGAGGTTTGCCTCTTTCAACCATGCGTCTTCGATGGCTTGGAGTTGCTCGCCGCTCTTGCCGGCCTGCTCCGCAGCGATCATGAGGTCATTTAACGGCTGGAGGTTGGGGTTTGTGGAGCCGAGGATAAAGGCATGGTCTCGAGGGTCAATAGTCGTGGTGATGAGTGTCGCTGCCTCGGCGTCGGTGCGAGCAATAGCTAGCAGATCCGTCCCCATGATGTCGGCCTGCGCACGAATCGCCACGAGTCGGTTGATGTGCTCGCTGATAGGCACGAGAACTTTACCAGCCATGTGTCCGCATTTCTTCGTACCAGGGGCTTGATCCTCAATGTGAATGCCGGCTGCGCCTTGCTCGATGAAGAGCTTCGTGAGCTTCATGACCGCTGTGAGACCACCATGTCCCGTGTCGGCATCAGCAATGATTGGGCGGAGGTAATCGATATTAGGGAGCTTCGAGCGCAGGGATTTAGGTGTGCTAAGACGCTCTTGACGTTGCTTGCGGTCGTGGAATAGTTGTGCCATGAAAAGATGTTTTACTTTGTTCGGAACGGTAGTCTCCCTCTCTGTTAGCGAATGTCGGGACCAGCGTATTAGATCCTTCACTTACATATGGGTAGTCAGCCAGATCAGGACCGGGCTCATCTGACGAAGAAGCAGTAGAAGATGACTGCCAGCCTGAGACGTAAATAGTATCAAGGTATTTGGCCATTTGTGTAACGGCCGTGGGTTCTAAGCAGCCGTAAGTGTAGCTGGCGTCTCCGTTCTGCATCGTTATTAGTATAACGATACCCAAGCTGGGTGATTTAAAGACATTTACCTTGAATCTGTTCTCTAGGATGTTCCATAACTTCTTAGATTGTGCATTGCTCGGATACTGAATTTGCAGGTGCCCTCGTTTTGAGACGATCTGTTCGGCCGAAAATGGGCGCTTGGTGTACCGCCATCTCGGGTCACTCCACCACTTCTTCACGGCCTCGACCTCCTGGGCGAAAAGTTCGTCTTCGATGTTCGGGTCAACCGCCGTGTTGATCATGTTATTCGACGCCATGGTGAGCAGCAGAATATGTGTGTTGTAGCTGTGAAGCCGAGAAAATGAGTTTCTCTTCAACTCTAGAGATAGCGTGCCTCCGTCTCAGCAAAAAAAAGGCTGTTAATCTAAGGTAATGGGTTATGGTGGGTATCACGGAAGAAAAGAAGGCGGGAATGGAGAGGTGAGCCTTAAAGAGAGATAGATAGTGAATTGGAGGTTTCTAAAGATTAGTCCCTGTCCTTGAGTAATAAATTTAAGAGAATAGTCATGAACCCTAAGCCCCTCGGCTCTCTCTACTATATGTACCATGCTCACTCCCCTCTACTACGTCGTTCTCCCCTGGGGCATGACCCGAGTTAGTCACATACAGACACAGACGAAGTCATTGCTCGGCGTAAATCGGCCAAGCGGCTGCGTCAGGGTTACCACGGGCCGGCGGTACATGCTGTTGCTCCTGAAATAGGTAGGCCATCATGGTATCCTCCCGCCTCCCTCTCTCCTCTCTCCTCGCCATAGGCCATAGGTCAATGGCGGCATGTGGTCGGCGCGGCGATCAGAGAGGATGGGCCTCGGGAAAGCACGCGACGCGGCTTCTGACTTGACGTCTAGACTGCATCACTCTCCATTCGGCTCAAAGGGAGTTCCTGGCAGGCCTAGGCGCGGTGGACGTGGTGGGTTCAGGCGCAGCTCTTGGGACGAGAGAAAGCCGTGATTCGCCAGTCTACCGAGCCAGAAGGGAAAAGCGTCGAGGATGCTTCGCGACGCTGGTGACAAGGCTATGCCAAGAACGGCTTAAATATTGGGGCTTCCCCCGCAATCCCTAAGCTGAAGCAAGGTCTAACCTGGACGAAGACTAGTGTCAAGCCGGGATCCCAGGCATCTTGCGGCATCTTGGGCAAAGATGGTGATGACGCAGTAGATGCCACATTGCCGTACAAGTACGGAGTAGTAGTATAATCTATGGAGCAGCGCGGCTTCAGTATCGGGGTTCTACTTTGCAACCACTATACTTCGGCATTGCTCAACAGTTAAATTAATAGACAGAATTCAGTCGAACAGGAATAGGGGCATTGCGATTGACGCTCTGCTTTATTCGTTTCGGCCACTGATTTCCCTGCTGTTTGCCTAGTAGAATCAACCATCAACGAACGACAACAAACTAATATCAAAGTGTGTGATCCACCCCCGCTCGGTTTGTTGCCTGGCATGTGAAATTGGAGTTTCGGCTTCAATGATTATAAAGGTTGATAATACAGCTGGCTGCCAAGGTAGTGTAACACAGTCCCGTGGTGGTAGGAATGTTAAGTGGGACTGCACTTCTTTGTTACATTACCTTGGCTGCTCCCTGGGAGAAAACCTGGACATAACCCGGATGCTTCCGACCCATGGTCTCTAGCCATTGTTTCCAGGCTTTTGTTCCCACAGCCCAGCTTGGGCTATGAGCCTCGGCTGAAAGGCGAAAGGTCGTCCACGACCCATGTCCATCCCTGTTACTGTCGCTTATCGCTTATCAGGCGATCCAGTTCTACTTCAATTTCGGATTTCACATGCCAGTTGACCCGAAACGAGTCATGGTCAGTTCATTGTGCTTGGACTAAAGCTGCGAAGTCCAGCCGTGGTCGGAGTGAGGCTCAATTGCACTGGAAAGATGACCGTTCACATTTGTGAGTCAGATGATTGTTTATTATTGCTACCGTCTTAAGCCAATAACTTCACAGGTGCCTGTCTCTTTTCGTCACCAATCTCACCATCTTCATCTTACTGGATATCCATGAACTGAACACGTTGAATTGCTGACCTAGGCTGGCCAATATCGAACGTACACCAACGGCGCTTCATAGACCCTTATTTGGCTATAATACGTGGCTGCAGTATAGTGACCGCATTCGTCTGGCCAACCCGACTTCTTTCTATAGGTACTTGGCGGGGTACTGCCAGAGAGATGACAACACAGCTCCAATGTCCATCATCAAGTACTTCATGTCTCACACAATGAGATCAATAAGACTAATCCAAGCCTCCTGGGTGGCCTACTATGCTCGTACGAGCACTACGTAGTATACACAGTGAATTTATACCCTAATTTCATTCATTCATGCGCGATGTATCGATACAGGTAGGAACAGCGATTTTTGGCGACCGGCGTGAATGCCAGACCTATATCATTCGAGATCTCCAGTTTTTTCGCCTGTGCTAGAGGTAGCCATCATGGGCGTGTGCCTGCAAGTCTAAGTGGTAGTCAGCAAATGAGCGACAGCGTGGGTTGTCAACACGTAGCTCACGCAATCAGGCTGCAATGACACCCAACCCAATATGTTTATACTTGTCGCGCCCATCTTCTCTCGAAATTACGAGCACACTGTTCCTTAGCAGATCTCGCTCGTGAGAAACGATGGCGGTACATGAAGTGGTGTTAGATCCAGATGGCGATATCCTCGTCATCGTCCCTGGGAAGATTCCCAGGGACCCGGCGAAAACCGTCAGCTTCAGCTCTAATGGGACTAATCACAACGGAACCGAGTCGGCGGACGAAGCCTCAGAAGCAGCTCCAGTAGAAACACCAGCAGAAGACGCCATCAACAACGAAGAACATCAGCCCGATGCATCTGCGCCACAGGATGTAGAGGAATGGCAGTTCAAAGCCTCTTCGAAACATCTGTCTTTAGCCTCCACTTACATCAAGAAGATGATGGCAGAGCCCGGCAACGAGACTCACGATGATGGATTAGTTCACTGGGCTTTTAGCGGTTTCGACGTCGACGCAATCTCCATCATCTTAAGCGTCATTCACGGTCTGAACCGTCGCGTGCCACGGACGGTCAGCCTTGCCATGTTGGCCCAGATCGCTCTCGTCGTGGACTATCTCGACTGCCACGAGGTGATGGAGCTCTACGCAAGTATTTGGGTGGACCATATAGGGGATACTATCAAGAACCCGTCCCGAGAGGACTGGGATGGCTGGATCTCCGTCGCAGGGGTATTCCACAACGCCCCTATCTTGAAAAGGTGGACGCGCGTGGCCATTATCCAGAAGCTGAATGGCGCTCCTTCCTTAGAATTGCCAATACTTGCCAAAGCTTATGGTAAGGGATCACACATCATATTCTCACTACAGACAGGTCTTCTAATCTTTACATTGCAGATTTGATCGAACAGCGGCGACAGGAACACCTCGACAAAATTGTATCTTGTGTATATACTCACCTAGATCGTCTGAGTGAGCAAAAGGCATGTTCCGTCGAATGCGATGCTATACTGCTAGGGACATTGATCCGGCAGCTGCGCGCCAACTCGCTTCCCAGCGTCCGCCCGAGCAGGCCATATGAGGGCCTAAGTTTCAATAGTATGGTCAATACTATCAAGGGTCTAACAGTCCCGGAGTGGTATTCTAAAATGAATGAAGCCGAGGAACTCCGCCATAACCCCTTTGAGTTCTGGGGCGCCGCTAAGAAAGAGAGCAAAAGCCATCGCAAAAAGGCGAAGACAAAGGTGAAGAAGAGCGTGCCGTCTAATGGCTTGTTCCCGGGGCAGGTGGAGGAGTTTGAAGAGCTGGAGGACCTGATAGTAGTTGAGCATCATTGCGGATTCGATGGATTACTCGCCACCGTGAATAGCTTGGAATCGGAGATCCAAGGTCTCGACCTCGAGAGTGATCTCGGCATTGTGCATGCAGAATGAGGAGGACAGTCAGGGTCTTAGCAAGTCGGGAATGATATGAACAGTGTACGATAATATAAATCGGAGATGTTACTCATTAGTGTCTAACAGATAAGTTTCGAGTTCATATACCAGAAGTTATCGGGCATGCTGCTTTAAGCCTGCGCTTAAGCTGCGTTAGGCTTGAGCATGACTTCCTAGGTCGTCGTCCCAGTCGTACTACTGCAACGAAGTCAGGATACTGCAGGCGGTCTAACTACTCCCCAAGGCCCCTACTTAGAGGTAGGTAGGCAGTCTGAAGGACGTAGCCATTGTGGGAGCGGGCCATTGTGAGAACCTACAATGAACAGTGTCCGTCCCACCCTCACATTAGTTCCCATACTGATTGTCTCAATTTACTCCGCAACATGCAGCATGTTGCGCGGCCTCAGTAATATCATGAATGGCGATGACTCAATTCCTTCCGCAGTGCCTACTATTATACTCTGCACAGTCCCCGGCCACAGCTCACAGTTTGACGCCCCCTGCATTAGGCGTGGTAACCTAGCTCTGTGTTTCCCAAGCGTTTGGATATCCTCCCTAGATACCTAGGTACCCAACAATGGTTTGGCACAGTGTAACTGTTGTAACGGGCGCGTGCATTAGCAAGACGCGACCAGTACTCTTGGTCGAAGTACTGTCCATTATACTGCCAAACAATGGTGGCAACCAGGCAGCTTGCAGTCAGTATAAAATAAATACTTCCAGTGTCATAACTATATTAAATCCTTCGCAAGGTCGCCATAATCACGTAAACCGACAGTTCTATATCACGTTTGAGCTGTTCAACTTCAAACCTCTCATCGCGCGCAAATATGGCGGAACTGCAACAGCCAATAATTCTAGATCCGCAAGGCGATCTCCTCGTCTTTCTGGAGAACCCATCGAGTATCCCGACTGAGACCGAATCTGGCGACATAACCGAGCCGGATCCTATGGAGGTTGAACCCACTCCCCCCGAGGCTGCTCCCGGACCCGAGCCCGGCAGCAGCAGTAGCGGTGGAGAGGCCGTAGCCACACAGCAGCAGGGTACTCCGATTCCAAAAAAATACGCTTTCAAAGTCTCGTCGAAACACCTCGTCCTGGCCTCATGTTATTTCAAGAAGATGCTACAGGGGCCATGGAAGGAAGCCACCACCATTCACGAGGACGGGCTGCGACACTGCGTACTTGAGAACTTCAACGAGGAGGCATTCGCTATCGTATTGAGGGTCATCCATGGGCAGGTCCTCGGGATATCGCGAAATCTCCCGCTTGAACTGCTTCTCGAGATCGCACGCGTTGTAGACTACCTTGGATGCTTCGAGGTCATGAGCTTTTACACCTCTACTTGGGTCCGCCATATCGAGTCTGAGATCCCGGCGAAGAGCACGGTCAAGTTGCTGCACTGGATCTGCATAGCAGCTATATTCCGCGAGAATGCAGTTTTCAAGCGCTGTACGAGAACGGTCATGATCGAGAGCCGTACCGAAATTCCCAGCCTCGGCCTCCCAGTTCTGAGCATGATTAGCGGTGAGTCCCTAGTTTTTTACTGCTTACCGACTCCCACCTACAATCTCTAACATTGAAATCCAATCCAGATGAGATCAACCGACGTAGAATATACTTTCTCACCCAGATAACTCAAACTATATACAACGTAAAAGAGAGTATTACAAAAAAAATCAATTGCTCGTTTGATTGCGACGCCTGTAAGTTGTATCTACCTACATCTGCTATTCTCCCTATGGTCCTGTATTAGCTAACTTGTCAAATGAAAGATCTCGTGGGGGTCTTAACAAAGCGTCTGCACACAATCTCACCTGGCTGCCACCCACAGAGCCCTTTCATTGGACTGAGTGTCGCCTCGGTGGTCCAAACGTTCAACAGCCTACCCGCTACAGGGCGTAAGCCGAGGCCGAGGTCAAATGAAAGTAACGACGGACTGCCCCATTGCGGATTCAAGAGATTGATCGATTACTTGAACCGATATGAAAAAAACATTGAAGGTTTGAATTGCACAGTTACCCCGGCCGCTCAGGAGGGTGCAACGACTCGAACACTTACAAAGAAAAGAAAAGTGCGAGGTGAGGAGGTATAGGAAGAGGTTTGCCGCTGTAGTGAACACATGGCTATGTAGCAGTGTATGTGGATGAGATTGATTTTTCTATAGGAGCTATGCAGGGTTGCTAGCACGAACAGGAGGTATAATCCGTCATTAACCACAAAGGTACAAGACACACAGATACATGGTCCTTCAGTCTACCCATGTGGCCGATGTAGCTCTAGACAATTTCTGAGCGATTCGAAAGTAACTCCGTACAGACTCCCAAAAACCACAGATGACCGGCAAACTCTTCTATCTGAAGACTATGCACAATATCAGGCCGGCTCCTCAAGGAGTTTCTCTTCTCTCGCCCGCTGGGCTTTCTCGTACGTTTCATAGGGCGTGACAGTGCCAAGCGCCCTCTTCATGTCGGTGTTAATGAACTGAAGGCCGTAGACATAGCTAGCGTTGACCCAACCGAAGCTATATGACTGGTATTAGATCCAGGTTCCCATTTGACTGAAAATCAAGAAAGCTAACTTACCCTTCTTTTGCTACGCCCTTGAAGTCCAGCCCCTGATTACCGTACTCGGCGTCCACACGATGGGGGTCGACCGGACGCGTAACGTCGTATTTCTCCACAACGACGCCATTGAAATCGAAGAAGGCTTTGGTGATCATGAATAGCCACTTATACGCCAGCTTCTGCGCAAGGTCTGCATATCCGTAGCGGTAAAGGCCTGTCCAGGCCAGCATCTGCTGCGGCGCCCATCCATATGGATAATCCCACTGTCGATTAGGCCTCTCGATGCTGACCTCGCCGCGGGACTTCTCGGTTCCGGAGAGCAAGCCGCCGTATGCTTCGAATTTAGGCACGGCGCTGTTCACCACTTTGGCAGCCGTTGCTGGATCCGGGACGCCAGCCCATAGGGGCCAAAAGGTGGTGCATGATTCGTACGTGCATTGCTGCTGTTTCACGGTGTCGTAGTCGAAATATATCCCTTCGGCTTCGTTCCAACAATATTTGTGAATGAGGGCGCGGCGTCGTCGCCAACGGCGATCCCACGTGGCCGAAGTCTCGATCTGACCTGGTTCCATTGATCCGCCACACCACTCGGCGGGGATTTGTAGGCTATCACCAAAGACGTTACGAATAGTGCGAGCAATGTCCATTTCATACTTGTATAGCAAAGAGTTCAGGTCGATTGTAGCGAGGTTTGCACACACCTTCTCTAGTCGGTAAGACGTGTCATGTCCAGATTCTCGCACAGCTCGATCATGTAAGAAGTACTCGTCTAGCTCCGGTTCGATGACTTCCCCGTGGTTATAAGCTCTCACAAATTCCTTGAAGCTCATGTTATACTTCTTTGTGTAAGGTTCCAAAATGTGAACGAAATGGCTCGCCTCGGTCTCAGGAGGAACGCCACGCCCTTCAGGCCGATATCGAGACAAGCCCGTTTTTGGATCTAGCCGTGGCTCAGCCATCCACACGGTGTAGTACTCCTTGATTGCGGCAATCATGGCCTCTTTGAGGAATTCCTTTGCGTCTGGCTGATGCTGAATCTTCTCGTATACTCGTAAAGCCATGTCTGTTAAAAATGGTGGCTGCGATCTTGTGAGGTAATAAGATCTCGTAGCGTTCAGGATTTTGCCGTAGTGTTTGATGCAAAAGCAGAAGTTTTGAACCATGGCCTTAGCTAGGTAAACTTTATCATTAACAAGAAGCCCTAAAGACTCCATGTAACTGTCCCAGCCGTATAGCTCATTAAATCTTCCTCCTGGTACGACAAAAGGGACACCCTTAAGTGTCTTCTCTCCCGTATTTGGATCGATATGCTCTTCCATTGCACAGGCCAGTAGACCAGGGCCAGGATTGTCATTTAGGTCTCGTACTACATCGGCTGTAATAACTTCTGGGAGCGATTGGACGTCTAACCGTATCTCCGGTCTCTCACGTGCGAGCTTCTGATAATACTCGAGTTGTTCGGGTGCTCCCTTCGGGACATATATGCGTGGCCGTGGATCGTCTGTCCAGTCTTTGGCATCTTTGGCAGCAACTTCAATGCTCGAAGCATCGATGCGGCGAGTTAAATTCTCCCAGAATTGAGTCTTAATAAGCCTAGATAACCGACTTACGGGGTTCTCGTTGAGGCGACCAATGTCCAAGATAATACGTTTTCTCCCGTATTCTTTAGCTAGAGATAACTCTTGTAAAAGATTAGAAAGCATATATGTGCCTCGAATATCGAAGCGGTTATGACCTCCCGACGCGGCGGTTCCTAGTGCCAGCACCTAATTGAATCAATTAGCGTCTGAGTGTAATTCAAGGTCAACCGTGTCGCATACCTTGGGGCCGGTATCTTCAATGGTAATCTGCATATTATTGTCGGTATCTTCTTGGGCTCGAAGGCTCTCGAGTGTGTGATCAACATCGATTAGAAACTGGCGCGAGTGCGGGATGCTAGCTTCATCTAAAGAGGGGCTCAGTTATCATCTAATAGAGGATTCCTATTCACCGAGACTGATCTTACCATGACTGCCGCGCCTGTGTCTGCCCTTGAGGCCTAGGCGCTCCATCTCCTGAAGCATGCTACTCTGTAGTCTGGGTTAGGGATATTAATGCCAGCAGAACAGGACGAAAACCAGGATGCAACCATACATGGGAGTGTGTGCTATGCCGCTTGTGAAACCGATCTGCGTGTCGAGCTTCGGAGGCATAGTAGGTTTTCGCGTCATCGAAGATACTTAAGTCATCGCTAATGGCGCTCGAGTCGTTTGAGCGGCGGGACCTGGCCGGGCCAGGCAGTAAGTCCGACATAGTGATTAAGATTATTCTCGAGTGGGAGGGCGGATTAAGAGAGGGTGGTCAACCGCGAGGTTGCTTCTCCGTGACTTCTCGTTAATAGAGACCTGCGCTGGACAATCACAAGCGAGTCGGCGATCCCAATGCGTGCAATTGTCAACCTATGCAATGCCTTTTCATGTATGGGGCACAAGTCTAAGCCAGCCGAGGCATGAAACTGGAGTTGGCTGGCCGTACGACGAGGATCGAGCGAGGGTACGCACGAGGGACGGGCACGCGACACACAAAGGGGCGAAAAAACGGGAATGGGAAGAGACGAAACGGGCACGAGACAAGGTCAAAGTAACACGGGCGCCTAGCACAAAAGATGTATGACTGCTGGGTCGGTCGAATAGTGCATCAGATAAGTGCACAACAGCGTGTCTAGAATGAAGCAGTCGTGGGCTGGTAGCACTTGCAGAGGACAGAGAGACAGAAGAGAGTGGTTGTAGTTTCCAGTGTCCTGTCCGTGCTGGAAGCCGCGGTGAGAGAGAAAGAACGAGAGAGAGAGAGTCACGAAAGAATGGAGAATGATGTCAAGCGCAGGTCAGCATATGCAGGCAGGTGCGGGTGCTGTTAGATACAGTACATAGATAGATAGAAATGGATAATAGCAGAAACAGGGACTTCACGATCTCCACTTGTTTACCTCGATATGTCAAGCCGAGCCGACGATATGCAACACTTTGCGCTTACCAATTGGCCTTCTAGATGGCGGTGTGGTCAATCTAGACAGGCCTGCCATTCATGTCAGTGGCTTTACCAAAGCCTGTGGTCCTCTTTTAAGGTCAAGGTCAAGGCGGGGGGGCTGCCTTCATTGTTCAACACCTGACACTATGCAAGGTGCATCGTAGCTCGAGCTTTTTTTCTTTTGGACTTTGTTGGGGGTTTTTCGAGTTCGCCCCGCGATGACGATGGAAACCCCACTACGATCATCGGAATTTCCCCTCACGGAACGCTTTATCGCATACAGTAATTTACTCTGCGGATTTGGTGAGGCTCTATGTGGCGCATGCGTATGGCTCCCCATGCATTTTGTGGCTGGCGATATACCCAAGTACCTAAGTATCTTAGCTGAGATGGTCCCTGGAGAAGCTGAACAATAAATAGGTCTAGATTCTTCTCCTAAAGATATATCAGTCAGTTATTGAATCTGATTGTTTTAATACTATCAGGTACCTAGTACGGTCTTTTACAAAAAACATTGCGCTTTGGACCGATCACTCAAATATTGGATCTGCTCTCTCTGTGTTATACCGCATAATTTACCCAAGTGTCTAAACCGGAGGTACCTACCGGTATCACTACTGAAATCCTTGTAGTACGTGATAGCTCTCTTCACACAGCTAGGCCGGCCTTTTGAGTATTAATCGAAAGCATGTTTCCACTGAACACAATGAGCTTTATTTACTCATTTTCTTCTTCCCTGATAGGATACAGGTCTCACCGTGCTGTCCTGCTTTGTTCGAGGTACCCAATAATCTTATCGAACACACCGTATCGCACTACGCAAGATCTTTGGTACCTATCAGTCTCGGCTTCAAAACTCTGCGTGCGCGCGTGCGTGTGTGTTAATGCAAGTGGCCGCTAGCTAGGAACACTTGGAGTTGCCATGCCCTATCGACTGCATACTGCAGTATGCAGCATCATGCTAACGCGCGACGTCCGTCTTCGAGGCTACCCTACCTCAGCGGACGAACGCAGCCGCATATAGATAGTGTATTATGGTCCAATCTGATTGGATTCCGGATTGAAACGGTGACTAAATGAATGGTGGTGGCTGCGCGGACTCTCTCCCCGTTGATGTTGCAGGTTATAGACGCCGGAGGGGGGTTACAGTGGCCTCGCGGAAAGGGGCTTGGTGTCAAACCCGGTGACCGGATATGCGAGACAGCGTGGGAGATTAATTATTGGATATATGTTTCGTGGGTGGTATCTCAACACCCTCATCCACAGCATTGGCTTGAATCGTAGGATCAATCTACACAATGTTGATGTCTTGCTAACGAGACACCGATAGTGGCATGCCGGTGAACACACGCTTTAGTGATGAGAGTGATGAGATACGATGGTAGATTATTACTTGGCCAATGTGATTCTACAAGCCCGACTCATTTATCAGTAAGTTCCGGTCAATAAGTTGTTTATTGGCACTGGCAGGGACTCAGATACTATTGGAGCAAGTAGCGGGTGTCAAGAACTCGTAACTCTATCTTGCTGACATGTTCTTCTCCTATATAGACTACTGAACGCCAAATGCCACTTATTACGGGATATTAATCGCTGTGGGCAATTATCTACCTGTTAAGCTAGAACGCCAGCATCATCTTTGTCGTGACGTAACCTTCGAAGCACCCATCGTATCTACAGAGGTCTTAATGCGGGACTGTTGTTCGGGAGCCCGGCGAAGCAATGACTCGGTATCTATCTACCTATCTAGCTAGTCATAGCGGGCTGGTGTAGATTTGGCAATGACTCGTAGATTTTTACCATTGTAAACGCCATGCTCAGCGTAGCGGGCCTTGATCTTTTCACGCCGCTTGAACTTTCCGAATGTCAATAATGTTTAGACCACATGGCATCGCGTCATTTTTCTTTTATTTTTATTCGAGAGTATCAGATTGGCCACGGCTCGATACCGGTCCAAAGCCGCCACGAGCGAGTGGAGTCTCCGCCGTACCAACAGACTGGGCGAGCCGCGGCGACGGATCCTAAAAAGGATTCCAGCTGGTGGATGGCTCGGAAATCTGGCCATGGCGAGAAAATGGCGCCAGACACGGCCCAGTGTTGCTAGCTGGCTGCGCAGGAGTCAGGGCGTTTCCATCGAGTGTCAACTGACTTGCCCTTGCAATCGATCGCAATGATCTACCCACTGTAGTTCGTCCCTACCCACGTTTTGTAGTATTAGATAGATAGCCGATCTGTTATCTACAGGGCTCTTATTGCGTAAGGTCAGAAGCACGGTACCAGACAGGCGACAAGGTATATGTACCTATTGCAGGGCAGACTCAACGCCGCGCTAGTGATAAATACATCGCTTTTACCAAGGAGATTGCTCGGTAAACTGAACTGGTACCGATAGTAGCTTTAGAGTGTATATATTACTTCAGCCTATGCTTTACCCTCCTTAGGGTTATTCCATCTACGGAGGACTTTTTCGCGTGCAGTCTACTGCGTTATATAGTTCACGATATATTGTTGTATTATTGCACTATGTTATGAGGGGTAACAGAGGGTGGTGGTAATCGGAAAAGCGGCCTTGGAACTTATCATGCAAGGAGTGTCATCTCTCGTATTCGCGCACCCACTCTACTGCACTGCAACCTAACAGGTTACTACGTTTACTCAGGTAGTGCTTCGTTTCCCGTTAGTGCCCTTCTTCTGATTTATGTTCTTTTTTTTTTTTTTTTTTTTCCTTCCCTCACTAGCTTGAGTTATATAGCAAGACGCCCGGCACCGAGCTGGTGTCTGCGTAAGTTACCAGAGATTTGAATGCTTGCTGCTACCTACTATAATTGATACGCTACAAGTAGGTACTGATAGAGAGGCTCGAGAGGTCGCTAAAAAGGCCCAAGCGGTCTAGGCGCGGGCACTAAGAACCACTACCATCCGCTAGCCATCGGATTTTTTTTTTTTTTTTCGATATTCTCCACTTGCCACGGTCAGCTCGGCTAGCATAACCCTCCGTTCACTCTCGCCTCAAGTCTGCGGCGTCGCTCACCGTTGGCCACTCTTATGCTATATGTACTCTTCTCGCTTCAGCTTCAGCTCTGCTGCTGGTGGCTGTTTCCGTTGATCCCATGCCGTCCCCCCTGTCTCCTACCTTCCCGCTGTGGTGCCCCGTAAACCGTTTTTTTTTTTTTTCGACAATACCAGCAACAAGGTCTCCTCGCTTGTTATCTCTAGGACACCTCATTTCCTGTGGCTTACATCGTATCATTGACCATGCAGAGATACGGGCTATTCTCAGCTTACCCGTATTATCGTGTCTCACTGGGTCTCTAGCTAATCTGTATCAGATTTGACGGCGCGGTCTGTGAGCGACTAACACACAGGCTTTACTACAGTAGAGGAAGCAAATACGAATACCTAGCTTATCTTCTAGCCTGTTGATTAATCCACCGGCACTCTTTACAGACAGATACCTATCTATCTATCTATTAGGACGCCGTATGGTAGGTATCGCGCCGTCATTCGCTAAGCTTCAAGTCCCAAAAGATGCCGAGAGTGGTGCAGGGGATCTAGATACGGAGTAGAGACACTGCACTAACCCAGTGTAGACTTTAAGATCAATAGCGGTACACTGCATGCATGGATATACTGAGTAGGTGTAGGGTAGTGTCGTGGATACTTGTCGCTGGACAACCAACCCACCACGCTAACAGGTGCGAACCGTTGCGCACCCGGAACATTTCCAACGGAGCGAACGAGGACGAGACCGTCCCAGCTTACCACGCACCGAGCCAGCTAGTGTGTACTGAGTAGAGTAAGCTGTGCAAATATTGGCTATTCAGTCCCATATCGGTAGTGTCTCCGAAGCAGCTTCGGCTTCTAGCGATGCCTGAGAGGCCAGCAGCCGTCTGGTGGCTTGTTAGTCCAGGAACCCGGCCAGTCGAGGCGCCCGTCGACCCACGCGACACATGTACGCATTCTATTTTCTGGCCGTCAGCTAACGCACTTTCGACGCCAATGCAACATAGCCTGGCGCCTGGTTTGCACCGGCCGTCTTCTGGTGCGGCTGGAGAGCCCAGCCGAGAACTGATAGCGTCGCGCTGCAGTCAGGCGCAGGGCACAGGGGACCTACTAGTAGATGACCTATAGTAGATAGCCGCCCTGTTCGCTTCGCTTTGTTCGTTGGCCTGCCCAGGCTTCGATTTGGTTGGGCCCTCCAAGCTCTTATTTGGTATACTTACCCCCTGCCCCTTCATATGTAACCGGGTACCACCCGCCGTTTCTCTTCACTTCGTCTTCTCTCGTTTTGCGTGTAGTGGCCAGGGTTAAAGCGAGCGAAGTTGTAGCCATTCGTTTCAGTCTTTTCTTTCCTTCTTCTTCGTCTTTGCCTCCCCACGGCTCATCGTCGCCATGAGTTTCCTTAAGTCATACTTTGCTCCCGGCAAGAGCAAAGATGAGGGCAAGAAAGGCCATGGCAAGAAGCAGTCCGAGGTTAGTGAGACTGGCCTCAAGCACATCGGTGCTGGGGGTCCCGGTCCCCTTCCCACGCCCAACTTCTCCATTCCCGGCACGCCGAATCTGAGGAGCCCCATGGGATCGCGACCCGCCTCATTATACCCCGTTGGTGATTTTCGAAATGCTCGCGAAAGCCTCGTCGACGTCAAGGCCGATGTCATGTGCAGTTGGTTGTATCAGCAACAACTGGAAAGACAGTTTGCGACAGGCATATTGCCAGGTGAAGGTGTTGTGCTGAAGAAAGGGAGGAACAACTATGCGTGCTGCCCGCCCCAGCTCCAAAACATGAAGTATAGTCTATACGACATGGCAATGGAACTCAACGTGAGGGTATGTAGAGTTCTGCCAGTGCTGTATTCTACCGTTCAATAACGTGTTGACCCTTCCCCGCAGTGTGCTATGACCATTAATACCAGAGTAATCAACGTTATTCTGGCTTCAAGGCGGACAAATTACGAGTATATCCCATTGCCCGATGGCTTGCGGTTGCAAGTCCTCCCGAGCATGCGCGACCTACCTCGGTGCCAGAAGCATCACTTTGCTGCATTCATCCAGGATCTCCAGATTATGGTTGTTTGGGATGACGAGCCCAAGAAAGTGCTGGCTAGGGCCGAAGCCTTAGAACGTCAGCTCATGAGGATGATCTGGGGAACTGGGAATGAAGAAGAAGAGGAGACTGAGGAGAAAGGTGAAAAACTCCAATTTGGTGAAGTAGAAGTCACGCCAGTCGATCTTGAAGCTGCCGCCAATTCTTCGGACAGGCGGGTGAAGATTACCAGTGCTCTCACTGTTGCCCTCACCATGGCTTTGGCCATTGCCACATTGGGCATCGGTTTCAGGAAGCTCGCTTTCGAAATTGCGACTGATAACACATACGTTCGATTGGCTCTTCTTGTAGTCGCCCCTCTTCAGCTGTGGGTTGGTTACTTTTTCTTCCAGACCATTATCGTCAATTTCTTCGAAATCTTCGGTCCAATCAGTGCCGTTGTCTCAAACAGCAAGTATTACTCAGGAGCGCCGCCAAAACGGCTTGATCGTGAGCACCATACGCTACCACATGTTACCATCCAGATGCCAGTCTATAAGGAAGGCCTGAGAGCTGTCATTAATCCGACTGTGCAGTCGCTCAAACAGTGCATTTCAACTTATGAACTTCAAGGTGGTTCGGCCAATATCTTTGTCAACGATGACGGTATGCAACTCATCTCACCAGAAGAAGCCCAAGCCCGTCGTGAGTTCTACGACGAGAACAACATTGGCTGGGTGGCCCGACCGAAGCACAACCCCAACCCCGAGGAGGGGGAGCGACCATTCCTGCGTCGTGGCAAGTTCAAGAAAGCATCGAACATGAACTACGCCATGATGGTTAGCAACCGCGTTGAGGACAAGCTAGTCCAGACCCCGAGACCTGCCGCATGGACCCCGGAAGACGAGCATGCTGCCTATGAGCAGTGCCTTGTCGAGGTTTTGGAAGAGGACGAAGGTCGGACTTGGGCGGAAGGTAACATCCGTATCGGCGACTACATTCTTATCATCGACTCGGATACTCGTGTACCTGAAGATTGTCTGCTGGATGCCGTCAGTGAGATGGAGCAATCTCCCGAAGTTGCCATTCTACAATTCTCTTCTGGTGTCATGCGGGTCAGTGAGTCTTTCTTCGAAGGAGCGTAAGTCTTTAACATACACTTTACAATATAATTACCAAGGTATTATGCTGACACACCTGTAGCGTTGAGTGGTTCACGAACCTGATCTATTCTGCCATTACCTACACAGTGTCGATCGGTGACTCTGTCCCTTTCGTCGGTCACAACGCCATACTCCGCTGGTCCGCTTTGCAAGATGCTGCGTCGTACCAGGATGAAGACGGATACGAAAAGTTCTGGTCCGAATCGCACGTCTCGGAAGATTTCGATATGTCTCTTCGACTCCAGTGTGCCGGATATTCCTGCCGCTTCGCTTCATACACGGGTGATGCGTTCCAGGAAGGAGTGTCTTTGACCGTATACGACGAGCTAGCGCGTTGGGAGAAGTACGCTTATGGCTGCAATGAATTGTTGTTTCATCCTCTGCGGTACTGGCCGACTCGGGGTCCTATAACGCCGCTTTTCCGAAAATTCATAGGCTCCAATATCCCTCTCCCTAAGAAGATAACCATCTGCAGTTACATTGGAACATATTATGCCATCGGTGCCTCGTGGATTATTACTCTGTTCAACTACTTTTTAACCGGCTTTTTCTATGGCTTGTACGACAAGTACTACCTAGACTCCTTCGCTATTTTCGTCTCCGTTATTGTTGTGTTCACCGGTTTCGGTAACGTTTCGCTCGCTATATTGCGGTACCGTCTAGGCCAGAAGTCTCTTATCTCAGCCTGTGAGTTTCTGCCCCTTTGCTGTTGTGTGTGTGCGAACACTGACAATTTCTGTAGTCTGGGACAATATTAAATGGATTCCGGTCCTGACCATCTTCTTGGGTGGTATATCGCTGCACGTATCGCAAGCCATCTTGTGCCATTTCTTCAGCATCGACATGACTTGGGGTGCGACGGCCAAGGAAGTGGAAGAGGTCAACTTCCTCGAGGAGGTACCCCGGCTGATCAAACGCTTCAAAGGAACTTTTGTCTTCTGCTTCGGATCTGTCGGCGTCATCATCGCTGGCAAGTACGGTTTCCCGCTGGAATGGCAAATCACCTACTTCGCCTCCATCTTTCCCCTGGGCTGGCTAGTAGCTTGCCATTTCCTCCTCCCAGTCGTACTCAACCCCGCGCTGATGGTTTTCGCCTGGTAATTGCTCGTGCTGCTACCACCTAGCAAGTGGTTCAGCGCGAATGCACACTCATCGACACCTAATGTGTAATTAATGTTTGTTTGATTTGGACTATATACATACATATATATATCTATACCAGTGGGACAGCACAGGAGTTGGTATAGACTTGGATTAAGAAAGGGCGTTCATATTTGGAATTTGAACGATTGAGAACGACGGTTTGGACTGAGTAAATAGGCCAGGGTTTATTTCGTTTCTAAGCTGCAAGTATATACGATCATAGCCGCAGTGTCGGTATCTTTGGTTAAATACTCTCTGCGATCAGGTTCGCTCGATGGAATATGTGGCTGGCTGTTATGTATAATGATCGTTAGACTAAATAGGAAAATAATCTGATGATATCTTGCAACTTTATCTCGGTAGCGAGTCGTACTAGTATGAGGGTCGTGGCTCGTGGCCTGATATGTCATGGCATGAGCGAGCTCCCGCAAGACGGAACAGCGCGCTATCTATCAAGATGAAAAGTCAGTCATGCCTGCTAGGTCCCGTGAGCGAGCGTGTCGTATGAAAAACAAGGAAGAAGCAGCCTCCAAACAGGTTTCTACTATCAACTGTCTTGCCTTTGGCTACAGTCGCCCCACAGAATACTGCATCAAGGCAACGATGCACCCTTGTGATAGGTACCCGTCCGCTCGGCTGCATACTGCGTGCGGCACGGCCCTTTGCTTTTCATCAACTCTCTCATGTACTAGCAAGACGCAACATCGAACAGTCCAGGTTCAGTCCAGCGTAACGCGATACATATTTGCTCCCTTCTCGGCACACCTGGCGACTCGGCTGCACTGGTAGAATGTGAGCTCGGGATGGCATATAATTTCTCAGGCTGGAACACCTCAGCCGGAAAGTTTCGCATGACCTGAGAGAGCACTTCGGTATCATCATCTAGGTGTCTGGTAGTTGTGGCACGTCTAGGCATGTCTACCTCATGCTGTGAGAATGAAGGAACTGAAGCGCGGCTGGCGTTCTGTGATAAGCTGTCGACTGCGTCTTTCGCCTTCCTTGCCTCCCGATTTGACTTGATAATATGTATATGAAACAGCCGTGGACCCAATGAGAACGTTACTAAACAATCCTATAACTCAACAGCGGGCTTGAGAAATCGGTTCACAAAATACCATGTCACCAAGACTTCTACTTCTTTCGTACCGAATTACTTGAGATCTTCAGAACAATAAGGGGCTTTTTTTTTTGGCATCGCCAGTCTCACTATGTCAGTTGTCTACCACCAAACAACAGCGAAGATCCAATTCAGGAGGCGAAATGGGAAGCGGCAAGACATCTACTTGCACTGGCACACGTATGATGATCGTGTTGATCTATCTATCTATCTACCTACATACTCTAGGCTAATGGATGTCCAGCGTTAAGCATTCTCGCATCAAAGGGCATAAACCTCTCCCCTTATATCCGCCGCCTTCCATTTGTCTAAGTTCCTTGTATACCTAGAACTAACCCACGGCATTAGCGCACGTGAATTAGGATTTCGCGAAACGAAATCACTATATCGATAATACATACTTACAATTAGGGTGGCATTTTACATACTTTGAGGCAGTCTTGAAACCACTCCCATTAGGGTTACCGGCTCATACCAGCCCAACTTGCTGACGAGAAACTCACAATAGAGAGAAAAGTGGCGATTCTTATCTTCTAGGCCGAAGGTCCTCCGACTAACTGTTTGGTGGGCTAAGTATTACAAAGGGCGGAGGGGAGCTCACGTGCGCTGTGGCCGGAATGGTTCCGGCCAGTGTCGGTCAACACCGGGCTGGACCCGGCCTATCTGAGCGGAGTCTACTAATCTATTACTTATTCATTATTCATTGGTGTCTACTTCCATCTCCTTTAATAATCCTTCACGGCCGATACAGCAACACGACGGATCTATCAGGTGACGCAGATGTAATTACATGATCGAACACTTCCATACCGAGGGAAACCGATATTCTTGAAATGTTGGGAGCAAATCCACGTTCTCGCCATATCGGCCCTATCGCTTACAAGTTCACGATAGCTTCATCGCATAGAAGACTGAATGTGATTATGCAGCAACTCATCTACGATTAACACTCTGTGAGGCAAGGGTGGGCTCTGTCGGCTACTGGTGCTGTATATGGGATGGAGTAGCAAGATAAGGAGGGTTCTTACGAAACGTATCACTGGCCCGACTTCGCTCCTCTGTCTGTGGAGGATGAGGCCGGAATCAGTTCCGGCCACAGAGTATATTAGCAGATTACTGGTGGTTATCTCACAGATGGAATCTTCCCCTCAATTCTTCCAGAATTCAGTGCAACCTCAACGCAGATTACCGTTTGCCTTAGCCAGATCCGTCACAACAAAGCACATCCAGCACCCCTTGTCCCAGTTTCAGCCAACATGTTCATCCCTAACACATCGTTTGAAGTCCTTGAGGACACGAGGCCGGATGATGTCTCGCTGCCGGCATTCATGGTGTCTACCACACGCGGCTTCCTGCCGCGTATGGACCCCATCGTCGCACTCCCACAAGAGTTCGATGCTGTTGAGGACCTCCTCAGAGCCATGCCTGTCTCGACCGAGTCAGGACGTCCCGGATTCTTAGCTACCGGTCAGTTAGGCGATGAGATACAGAAACTCCCTGACTTGACCGAGGAGATTGAGAAGTACCGTGATAACATTCCCATGATGAATGCGTTATATCGCGACTACTCCTTCCTCGCCTCGGCATATCTCCTAGAGCCCTGTCATATGAGGTTCATGAAAGGCGAGCCATACGGGCTGGCTCGGTCCTTCTTGCCGGCTCAACTGTCGCGGCCTATCGCACGATGTGCAGAGCTGTAAGCTACCTTAGTCGTCTTGTATTACCGGGAAGATGCATACTTATTGGCCACTTCATATAGCACGGGGTTTAAGCCGTTCATGGAGTATGCCGGCTCTTATGCGCTCTTCAACTACCGTCTTCAGGTCCCTAACAGAGGCCTTGAGTACGACAACTTGCGGCTCATACGCGCCTTTGAGCATGGGCTCGACCCCTCCTCCTCAGAAGCCGGGTTTGTGCTTGTACACGTTGATAGTAAGTAACTTTCCTGATTAAGTCTTGCTATTGAAGCAACTTCTACAGCCTCAAGGCCACTTTCACAGCCGAAAGGGGTCTTGAACGCTTCTCCTGGCTCTACCAACGCTGGAAACTACGCCCTCAGTAACAAAATACTAATTCCGATGCTGTAGTGGTGAAAAACTCCGGCCCCATTATAGCCGGAGCTATGGCGGCCCTGTCCGCTCTCGGAAACAAGGACGGTGCGGATCCCGTAGCACGGCGGACAGCATTCAATGGGGGCCTTCGCACCGCTTTGGGCGCCATGCGTAAGGTCAACGCTGTTATGGAAACCATGTGGGGAAAGTCGAAGCCTCGCTCGGTGAGTTGTTCCTGGTGTCATTCTCTTCCTATCTTAGCCTTTTAAAGGTGAACCAGACTGTCGGCTCAACGAACATGTCTTGCGAGGTCATAGAGGTTCCGAGCGCGTGACCATCTCTCTTAGAAGGGTACTTACTAACTTTATCCAATCATAGTACACAAGCTTCAGGACTTTCATCTTCGGCATCACTTCACAGTCGATGTTCCCAGATGGAGTAGTCTACGAAGGCATCAACGATGGCAAGCCGATGAGCTTCCGGGGCGAGAGCGGCGCAAACGACTCCATGATCCCGCTCATGGATAATCTCCTGCAGATACAAATGCCAAACACACCCCTCACCGAGATCCTGCAAGATTTCAGAGAGTACCGGCCAAGCAATCACCGACAGTTCCTCGTCGAGGTGAAGAAATGCTCGGAGGACCTAGGTATGAAAGACTTCGCACTTAGAAATGACCCCCACCATGCCGCGAAAACGGACGAGCAGAAGGAATTACTGCTCGAGTCGCGACGCCTCTGGGTGAAGCTGCTTGACCAGGTCCGCGATTTCCGATGGCGGCACTGGTGCTTTGCCCGTGAGTACATTCTCAAACAGACATCGCATCCAACGGCGACCGGTGGCAGCCCCATCGTGACATGGCTCCCCAATCAGTTACAGGCTGTCATGGAGGAGATGGTGGAGATCTACAATAGCGTAGGGGGTCAAGTCGGCCCCACGGATCTGGGGGAGGAGTGCCGGGACATTATGGATCTCGTCAACCGACAACGAGACACGCTGCGAAAGGAAGTGGACAAGTACTGCCAAGAGCGCGGTGTGAGTGTTCGTAGCTAGGTATTGAATTGGATTTACGGTGTCTCTCAATTCACCAAGCTGCCACAGGATCGGCGATGTACGTAACGCAGTTAATTCAATGACACGTTGCTATCGTCTATGTGCTACGTGACTGTAAGACACCACGAATACCAGACTAACTAACATCGTGAAAGCCCATTCGGAACCTCCTTGGGGCCTCCACATTCTCTTCCCAGTCCCATAGACCCCCCACATCTCCACTACGGAGGCGCTGCAAATACCCGATGGGCGCAGCAGTCATCTGCCTCCTGGGCCGTAATTAGAAACCAGAGGATTTCGAGGGGACGGGTGAAATGTGATGAGGCAGCTCCATCAAACCGTATGTCTATCCCGATCTCGTTAGTATACGAACTCTCGGCATAGCTAATCTGGCTGGGTTATATGGACACCGCAGCAGGAAACGAGGCCATCTGATGAGGTGAAGATGTTCTATTCTCTGCTCTGTCCCCAGAAATGAATACTCGGCACCCTACGATCCCCATCCTGACCCCCACTACAGAGGGGGATAAAGAGCGGTTCTCCATTGTCTTGTCTGAGGGGGGCCAGGTGGATCGACGTCACATCACGGCAAGGCGAGTCAGGAGACCGTTTTACTGCAATGTATGTTGGTAGTTTCCTTTGACAGATATGGTTCGGGACAGTACCGGCCGTAATATCGCTAGCGTCGTCGACGAAAAGCAGAATTCCTGCCCCCAAAACTGCAACTAGCCGACCTATACCTTCCCCTGCCGCCGCCTCCTCCTCCTCTCTCGAGTATCTACCCGCCGTCGTAGCATTGATATATAAGCTAACAGAGAAGTAACCGTCTTTATAATTATGATGATTCCCATGAAACTGCCGAGACATGAACTCCCCCCTTGTCTGCTGGAACAAGTGGTGATACGATTGGATCGTTGTGGCGCTGCGCTTGTATTATCGTGACGACATTTACCGACGCGGGCTTGAGAGTCTTCGCGTGAGAGCTTCAAACAAATCCCAACCGCCTCGCCGTAGTTTCTAAGACACCATGGGTTCCAACGATACCTCGGGCTTGATAAATGCGCTCCAGCCATCTATCGCCGAGAGACTCGACCCTGTGTACCTAGACATCTACAATCGCTTCCAAGGTGAGCAGCTCGGCGACATGGCGGCAGATACAACGAGATAGCATCGATCTCACGCTATCTATCCTACCTAGCTCCACGTCTCCGATGCGACCAGGTGCCCTATGAGACCTACAAGGCAGACAAAGAAGCCTACAGCTTCCCGGCCTCCGCAGGCGTCCGCGGGCCCTGCCCCGAAGTAGCCAGCAACACCATCTACCGCGTGCCCGTCTCGCACCCGCCCGGCGAGGTCGAAGTGCAGGTCTACGTGCCCACCCCCGAGGCAGTCAGCGCCGGCGGCCTCGCGACGGCCCCCGAGGAGGGACGTCTACCCGCCCTCGTCAACTTCCACGGCGGCGGCTTCGTCATCGGCGACCTGAACTCCGACGAGCCCCTCGTGCGCCAGCTCTGCCAGCGCACCGGCTGCGTCGTCGTCAACGCCGACTATAGGACCGCCCCCGAGTTCCCGCATCCGACCTCGGCGCTCGACAGCTGGGACGTGCTGCGCTGGGTCTTTGCGCGCGCTGACGAGCTCGGCATCGATGCCTCGCGGATTGCGGTCAGCGGGCTGTCGGCGGGCGGGTGCATCGCCGCTGTACTGTCCATCCTGGCGCGCGACGAGCCCGCGCTCCCGCCGCTGAAGCTGCAGCTCCTCATCGTGCCGGTCGTCGACGTGCGGTATGTGCCGACAGAGGGATCGAGCAAGGGCGGGCCGTATGAGAGTTACGTCAGCAATGAGTTCGCGCCCATGCTGCCGCTGTCGCGGCTCGTCTGGTTCTACAACTACTGGCTTGGTACCGGACCGGATCGGGAGGAAAAGGCAAAAGACTTCCGAGCTTCGCCCTTGCTTGCCGAGTCTCATGCGAATCTTGCGCCTGCTTCTATCCGTGCCGCGGAGATTGATCCCCTTGTATCTGAGGCGAAGGCGTACCATGAGAAATTGCTGGCTGCTGGCACGCAGAGCAAGATCAAGATATATAAGGGACAGGGACATACGTTCCCGCATTGGGACGGCTTGAATCCCGGCTCGAAAGAGTTTGTGGAGGATTGTGTTAATGACCTGAAGGAAGCGTTTAAGTTGTAGATAAGGAAAGTCTGGGTGTTTTTATGAAGATGAGGCTTCGGTTAGCGTTTTGAAGCCCAGTTGTTGTGGTAGCCAAGCAATAGTCTTCATAGTGCCTCACCGGTAATAAGCAGTCATCGTGAATATTGTGCCAAGCCGAGATATGCGGTAAAGATATTGGCCCATTCAGTTACTAATAGCTGCAATCTATCCCTACACCCTATATTAGATACATCTCTCGCTATATCACACTAGGTCTATGTCACTCGGCCATGATGACCTCACTGCAAAGGAGACATAGAATGAGAACGAACAAGCAGAATCAGGCAACCTGGTCACATTGGTTACAGAGAGATCAATATGAGGGGAAACCCCAGAAGGGTGAACCAGTATAGTGGCTCTGTTATGTTGTTCTAGGCTCTCATTGAAAAACAATTGCCGTGCTCTTGGACGGCGAGTTCTAGATCGACATTTACTATCCAATTTCGCGTAAGCTAGAGTAGTCTATTATTCTATTACGTGACCTGACGTCAAGAACCCGTATGTAAGCTAGATTGGCAACATAGGCCTTCTAATCTACCCAGGCACCTGTCCCAAATGGCAGTGAGCGGGGTGCTCCCGCTTCAAACCCTTGGCCCGTCCCTCAGATCTAACAGGAATTAAAGCAAGTATAAACTCTGGTAGCTTCAGCCGATAGCGAGAGAAAAAAGTAAAAGAAGGGATAATTAAGAAAAATCATAGATCTATCATTACAACACTGTACTCGCTCCTATACGTGATTGAAGCCCCGGCCGGACGTGAAAGGTATATCGCTAGTTGGTACTTGGCGAAAAGTGCCCGAGTCCGCATTATACATGAACGGTCGGAATGAGATGCCATACGGTTCCTTGGAAAGCAGTCAGTCAGCCAATAATGGCTACAAAGGCAACGAAAGCGGGACATAAGACAGACTCGACTTACAATATCAAAACAGTAGATCGTATCCCTAGGCATCTGGACCTCGCCAAGCCCATCCCTCTGAATACCCAGGAAATACGTCACGAGGATCCTCACGACGGCCCGATGCGTGATCAAGATGAGGTTATCCGTCGTCCTCTCGAGCTCGACGATCAGCGGGCGCAGCCTCACGATGAGGTCGACGTAGCCCTCGCCGCCGAGCCCCGGGAAGCGGTAGTTGAGCTTGTCGCGCCGCCGCGCCGCGTACTCGTCCGGGTACTGCCGCGCGATCTCGTCGAAGGTCAGCCCCGTCATGACGCCCGCGTTCATGTCGTCGAGCATCTTCGTGTGCGTCTGCCCGTACGTCTCGCTGGAGAAGAGCCTGCCGGTCTGCACCGCCTGCGGCCACGTTGATGTCCAGACGGCGAACTAGAAGCGAGCGTAAAATGTGAGCCGCATGTTGCAAATTGTCTTGTCGTACAGATGAAATGAAATTCAATGGCGAAAGGAGATGGAGGAAGAGAGATTAAAAGTATAGTACTACTTACTTGATGTGGCTCCGGATTATGACCCGATACAGGCTCTGCATGCCAGCTCAGCCGCTGATCTTCGATAAAAGCCGCGAGCGCAGCCGCGTACATGTGTCCCCGGTCGCTGAGATCCGAGTACCGACCGATGCGTCCCTCGCGATCATCCTGGCTCTCGCCGTTGCACGAGAGCCAGATCTGGCGTCTGGCGAGGTTGAAGTTGAGCAGGTACTCGACGATCTGCGACAGGATATAACCCCGGATGAGATGCGTGTTCATCTTGCGCCCGGCGTCCGTCATCTGCACGAACGAGAGCCCCTGCTTCTCCTCGGCGAGCCCCAGCGGCTCGTACGCCTTCTCGTAGTGCACGACGCGCAGCCGGAAGTCGGCGAGCGAGGCTTCCGGGTCCTTGCCCTTGTAGTCCGGCCCGAACAGCTTGAGCCGGATGTTGGCCTCGCGCAGCGCCGCGTCCGAGCACCGGCTCTCGAGGAAGAGGATCTTCAGCTCTTCCCGGCCCTGCTTCCGGATGTGGCTTAACAGGAGCTGCCGGCGGGCGATGGTGCTGTTCGTGGCGTCTAGGATCCCTATATTGCCGCCGGCATTAAACAACCATTCAAGAAGCTCGTTGAGAGTGTTGATGGCAAGCTGGTCTCTCAGCGACACGCATGCCGGGCTAGTGGGGTCGAAGAAGGTCGCGTCGGACGTCGACAGAGAACGGGGCGCCGCCTCAGAAGTGTTGCTGTTGCTGCTGCTACTGTTTGGATTACTAGCCGCAGCCGCGGCTTCTCTGCGGCGGTCGCCCACGTTGAAGACCCGTGTTTTGTGTTGCAGCCAGTTCAAGTACCTGGAGAGCTTCTTGGCGACGTAGCTTTTGCCAGTCGCAGGGAGGCCTACCATGACGATCACCAGCTTCGCGCCGGTATCATGCTGTGGCGTGAAACCAACCAGTGCCTCAGAAGAGCTTCGCGGGCTCGTTGAAGCAGTCATCGTAATTCTTTGTTGCACAATCTCCAAATGAGGACCGATCCAGGTTGGCCGACCCATCGGCGCAGATACTTGGGGATTTTTGACTTTTATAGCATTCAGATATGGGAGGGTACCTACACCGTAGGAAGTGTACCTAGCCGGTTTGCCTCGATTAAGGCTGACCTCTGGGCACCGGCTCTTTGGTAAGGTGGTAATCTCGTGATAGGCGTTGCGATGGGCCAATGGCCGTTTTATCATGCCATGCGCTCTCAACTCGGCGATTTGCGTCCCCTGGAAATCCGAGCACCTTGCTCCACTTCCGATACCGCTAACTCCGTGAATACTTTCATCCTCCTTGATTGCGACAGATACTGCCGTTATCTCAGATCCCCGGCGGTGACCGCATGTCTTGCTCACAAAGAAAGACAATCATACATAGTAGTAAAGAACACGAGCCTGAGATGACGTCAGATCGAGCTTCGGGTATGGCATTTTTACAAGACTGTCTCGTAAACTGTAAAGATCGAGATTCATGTCCTCGAAGCCGGAAAGAATAGGTCACCAATCGATTGACCATGATAGCGCTACATATGAATTAGACCTGAGAAGGTTATAACGCTTCCATGACATGACCTGCCCATTTGCCAACAATCGAATCAAAGTTCCCTTCTTTCTCGACTCAGGACATGAGGGCGCCCAGATACCTCTACATATCCTCTTCTCGCTTCTGGACGGGCCGAAAAATCTCCACGGACTACTTGAGCCAGACAGAGCCGAAGTTGGGGTTATACCTGCTGAGACATCCGGTGGGGGGTGCTTCCACATAGGGTCAAGAGGAGACAGGTCCTAGGTGTCCAAGTCAGACGCAAATATTGAGTGAAGATGATTGCCAACTGGACTGGAAATCATATGGTCTGCTTCACCCTTCAGCGGTATGAACCTCGGTATTTCAGGCCGATGAAGCGCAAATGTTATGCTGGAAATTATAAATTATCACTTTATTCTAGCAATCCCCGTTGACTGCAAGTGGCCGGGTGTATTTCAGCATACAATCCTCCACCCCTATCAAAGGTAGCCCCATCAGGTACCGCGTGGGGAGTCGGCCACCAGCTGTCAGCTCCACTGGGTGAATTCGGCCACTGAATTGTGTGTACCTCTGCGAGCGAAGGTACCTAGTGGATCCTGCTTTTACCGGGCGTAGACTGCGTACTGGCGCCCCCGTAGGTGTCAGCATAACCAATGCATACCCCTTTCAATTCGCGGGGCTTCGGACCTGAAGATCCTACCTAGCGCCCATTATGGGCATTGATCAATCCAGAACAGACTGGTTGATATCCCTACACGATATACCACAAAAACACGACAGAAAAAGGGGGATATCATAGAGCTCCATTGTGAACGCGCAACCCCATCAAGCCGCAGAATTAATATAATCAAACGCCCTTCTAAGCAGAGGAAACATTTTCTGCCTGTTGGCCTCATTGATAAGGTCTTGCATTTCTTCGAGCCACTTCCCGTCTTCAAGATCTTTGAGTCTTCTGAGTTGCGCGGGGGTGAATTTATGCACAGCAGCCAGGTAGGTGCTATCGAATTCGCGGGAGCACTCGCGACACTCCTTACCGACGGTACCTTCCGCCTCCAGGGTTGCCATCAGAATCTCCCGCATAACCGTAAGGATATGCACGCGGTTGGCAAGTGTCACATGCCTATCCAGCGTTGCACAGACCTTTTTGAGCAATTTCTGCAATATGAGAGCAATGTCGTATCCGATTGAAGTCTTTCTGACCTCCGATTCTGTCTTGTATTTCCCTGTGAAACCGAGGTGTATCTCTGCACGATCCAGTGCCCACGTGTAGTTACAAGGCTTCTCTTTAGGCTCGCCTTCGATAGGCTCGATCGCATTGCTAGCATTGTCATCTTTGGTAGGGGCGACGGGCTTCACAGACACAACAGAGAGTGGTGCTTCTCCCGGGGCGTGCAGGCCATTGGACTGCGGTGTTGGTGTGGGAATCAGTCCAGGTGCAGGAGCGGCTGGGATCAAGGTCGGATTCCAATGCGGTCCTGTTGGATAGGCCGGAGGTGGTGGATGCTGAGAACCCCAATACATGACCGTTGGCCGATTTGTTCAGGGTCCATAATTAGAAGTCGCTGGAACAGCTACAGTCTGTTGTCCAGCGGCCTCGCCTCTCTTACGTTTATAAAAAGCTGTATATGAGGCTGGCTGTCCCTGAACGAGCGGCGGGGCACGATGTTCTCTAGAGGCAGCAGTCGGAGCACTCGTGGCACTCGTGGGAATATTCTCGGATGAACCTGGCGCAGCTGATGGCGGTTGAGGTCCTGGAACCGAAGTCGGTGCGGAGTTGATTGGCGCTTGATCAGGGGGAAGCGGCGGGCACCAGGCAGCGGGATTGTTGATCCTATCATTATCCAAGCGGAACAGGGCGCGTGCAACCTCTCCGCCACGAACCGCAGCATTTACCAACAAGTGGATGAACTCTTTTCGAGTAGCCCTGTGGACATCGAGATCGGCGAGAATACGGTAGAACTGGTCGCGAGTGAAGTCGGGCATAGGATACGGCTCGAAGAGTGGCGGCGGCGACGGCGGCCGTGGCAGGGGATTGCCTTCGCGTAAGGAGCGCCATCTTTGAAACTCTGCATCGTATGCTGGGTAACCATACGGATGAGGCGGATAGCCCGTGTAGTGATACTGGGTTGAGTAGGGAGGATGTGGACCGCCGCTCTGATGACTGTAGTTCCCAGCGGAATGGGTCTAGCCAAGGACTATGTTAGCCGAACGAGTCATTAACCTGGCCGATGAAAAGAAAGAGAGACTGATAGATTTCCGAGCCACGGTCACGGGTCCGGAACAAACATACTGCAGTTTGCTGACGCAGAGGTTGATGTTGTGGCTGCGATTGAGGTATAGAGGTGGAAGCGGGTGCCGGCGCAGACGTCGATGACGGGGCGCCTGTCGATATCGCTGTCGGTGTCGCTGTAGAGGCGGATGTAGAAGCGGACGCAGATGTAGATGCCGATGCCGGTGCTAGTGCTGGAGCCGGTGCTAGTTTTGGCAGGGTTTGGGTCTGAGTTTGTGCCGGTAGATTGTATGTGGCCCGTATCCTCTTCGCCGGCGGTCCCTCGGCGCTCGAGGTCGCCGGTGTCGTCGTTGCTGTCGACGTCGCCCTCGCTGGGGCCGAAGTTGTCGATGCTATTGTGGACGCTGCTGGTGCTGGTGCTGGTATTGGTGCTGGTGCTGGTGCTGGTGTTGGTGTTGGGGTTACCTATAGTGTTCTTTGCGCGGCACTAGTCGTCGCCTGCGCGGCATCAGCCTGCAAACTACCTGCAGGTTGATTCGTCATAGCATCCCATGTTCCAGTCGATCGATGGCCACATTAACGATATATCCAGGTAGGGTTTTAACCTCGACGCCGGGGCGCCGGGTTGATTGACCTCAATTCGAGATGCATTTCGCGTCAGCCAATCGCCGCAGCAGAGCAAATGAGAGGGCCCAAGCTTTAGTGATGGTCAAGCCCCACAGAATTCAGCCACATTGCCAGCCGTAGCCATGATGGTTTCTATTGCTGGGTATACTTACGTACGGAGGTAGATCCCCAAGTAGAAGGTCAAAAGTGCTTGTCATGGATATGTCTGTAGTAGATAAGTGCTGATGTAAGTGTACGATGGAATTGCAAAGAGGTCATATGGCACACTACCTAAAACGGCAGTAATCCCACGATAAAATATGCTATACATTAGGTTGATCTTAAGGTGATGATCGGAAATCATAAAGGTATTAAGGTATCAGCTGACTTCGTAGCGCCTTTTACTTCATTGGCCATTATTCACTCATATACTAATGTGCGCAACAAGAAGGTTATATATTCGTCCCAGGCTCGGACCCTGTAGTCTCTCGTTCAAATCAGTAAACCTTAAGAGGTACAGACCATCATCGCCAACCTTCAAGGTTCCTGAGCACAGACGTGTATAAAGCTCCCCTCATAACACGATAGATTTGGACTTCCTCTCCCATCCCGTTCGTACTCTTTTTGACCCTATTCCCTCTCCCCTACTGCACATCACCAACATCCTCCAATGTCCACCCCTTTGTTCACATCACACCCCATAAGCCACTCACTGCCCTTTTCTTCTTCGGGTCACTGCGTACAGCAGAGAGTCCAATGAAAAAAAAAAAAAAAAAAATCTCTCCCGAAGGAGATCAAGATGAACAAAAAATAGATTCCACGCAGCCCTTGCAGGGGGTTGTGCCAGACGCCTGGTCGTCCTCGGTGCCAAAGCCCTGCCAGCCCTACAGCACCTATGGAGTTAGCGATAAGTTTCCAGGGGGGATGGGGGAAAAAAGAGTGAAATCAAAAATTGTGCCGTGCCGCCCGGACGCAACCGAGTATCACAAGATCTCGCTGTGCAATGAGATCAAGCGATACTCGCGACAGGGGGATCCGTGGGCTCCTCTGCCGACGACAGGACTGTATGAAGAAGAAAGGAAGAAGAGGAGAGAGAGGGATGGGGAGCGAGACGGGTTTTTATAGCCGTCAGTGGACGAACTTCGCCGCCCCAACGAGATACTGCTAGAAGGAACGAGTTCCTCTTCTTGCAAGCAAATTTGGCGAAGACAGCACAGCGAGTGGCAGTCGCTGGGAATCTGACACGACAGAAAAACCTTATCGGCCGATGGGAAGGCACTGTTCTTGCGCATCACACTGATTTTCTAATAGGTACCGGCAGAAAGCAGACACAGACCGCCTTCGTGTGCGTCATGCTCCTGCCGCCAACATTCGACGTTCGAGGTCTCGGCCATGTCGGCACATACACTAAGATCGTAGTAGGAAGGCATGAGCTTCCCATAGCCGATGCAACTACGATGCTGCTCAATCGAGAGTGTACAAGTTGAGAAGGACTGTGAAGTCCCTTTGTATAGTCCAATCTAGTGCGATACAGAAACACCGTACGTATAGTTCAGTGTCGTAATGGTGTGCTTTGTTGCTGATCGTTACTCTCGCAGGGTGCGATATTCGCAATGAGAGTACTCGAGACTTAGAGCCAGTTCTATCTATCAACTGGTTACCTAATCAGGCAGCTTCCAACGCCATAAGGAGAACGACGTGGTCGAGGCAGGCACTTCGATGTCGTGACGCAATGCCTGATGGGAGAAACTTAAGTGCCGATTAGAATGAGTCAACGCTGCTCCTGCTGTATGTTTGCTCTCGCCCGAGCGAACGGCACCTTCTCGATATTCCGACGAGAACCCACCTGCCACTAACATTTGAGGAAGCTGCCAGTGCTCGCCCACAAACGATGACAAAACCACGAACTCAGTTTTGTGGTGGCCAGAAGGTTCTCTACCCCCTCTCGGCCCTTCTTTCGGAAAGCAACGGGCAGGAGGGAGGAGGGACAATAGGAAGGAAGCTGCATGGGGGTCCTATCACTCAGTGGTCCTGTAAGGAAGATGATGTAGGTGGGGCAATGGTATGGATGGAGATGAAGGGAAGGCAGAAGAGAAGGGAACGCGAGGACGACGCTGCTAAATGGGAAGGAATCTCCTGTGTCACGAGGCAACACATTCATGCTGGACTTTCAGTTGAATTGACAATTGACCCTTCCCACCAACGACGGGAGTTTTATGTGCAGATACACGGCCCGTAGTGCTGCATGGTATCCCGAGACGAGGGACAAAACTGATGATCTTGAGCCTTCTATCGGTGCTTGTATCTTGTAGAGCAGATTGACCTGAGCAATGATAGACATCTCGCGTAGAAAACCTCTTGTCGGATTGATTTTCTTATTCAAACTCTTGTTCTCCAATGCCAAGCAAGCCTATCTGGTGTAGAATAGTCTGCCACTTTCGAATACGCATACGCGCAGAACTCTCAACGAGATTCTCCTTTTCGATTCCATGCACGTGCTGAGAGTGCGCGGAAAGGGAGAGAGATAATTTAGCGCAGACGGTCCGTCCTAACTCCGCAGATTGTAGGTATAGGCCCGCGATAGAATTGATGTTATTGCTCGAAAGGCTCTTCGTTCGCAAACTTGTACGCCAGCATAATACTCGCCGCCTGTATGTAGCACTAGTCTCGAGAAAAGTGATGAACTTCTAGTGTGGACGGCGACTGATCACGAATTACCTTCCACGATGTCATTATCAAGGTAATTGACATCTAGCCCTTTTACCTGGAGACGATGTCATGTTGGCACCTCTGTGTGTTGATGACGGCTGGGAGCTTGATGGACGGGCGCTTGAGCTGACCATGCGCATAACATCATCAGCTAATTTTCTTTGGAGATGATGCTGAAGGAAAATCAATTGTTCAATACTGGATGTATTGCGAGGAATGAGGGTGATAGCAAAAGAGATATTGGCAGGGATCTTGATTGAGATGATCAAAATGGGCTAGATGCCTTGAGCAAGATGTCGAGAGTCGAGACGAAAGCGAGTGATGACTCAATACCCGCTGCTCGTGCTCTGCGACCCGATCGAAGTCACGACTGCAAAAATTCGGCCTAGAGCGGCATCGTGCGCTTATCCGTGCATTCCACAAACCTCATAATTCGGCGTCACGCGTTCTAACCTCCGTAAAAGGAGTTTAATGGTAAGCTCGATAATCATACGCATATGCAACGTCCGAGCGCTCTCTTACACTATTACGATGGCATCCCTTCTCTGATTGAGTCTTAATTTAGTACATAGGCCGGCACAAGTGAATGACGGGCTTTTGAGTAGAAGCTGTTTCCAAAAAAGGTACCGAATTACAGCAACAATCTGCCTGGGCCGAAGATGACTTGAGCTATCTATTAACGAAGCCTGGCTATGCTGCTCTTGGGAGTGCTAATTGTCTGGTTCTATGAGTAAGCAAGTCTACTTCACTATCGTGGCCTTCATCTTATAGAACCGACCCCAGAGGTCAAGATGGCCATTTGCACAACCTGTATGAGCCTGGTAACAGATAACTTCTTCCTACAACCACAGTTACAAACGCGATATACATCATGCACCCCCAAATAGTTCAACAAGCGCACATCTAGTCTACCTAGATACCTTCTGATGCATCGTGACATTTTTTTACTTGACTGATTCAATTGAGCCAAAGCACACCCTCCCACATCGTAGCCATACACCACTGTAGCTCACTAACTCACCCAGTGCAAGCAGCCGCGAAAGTCTAGTACTTTCCTAAAGAGGCAATTCGGTCTAAATTTCGACCAATCAGCGCTCCGTCGCAGCGCACGGACAAGCAAGCAGCCTGTTCCTCTGCTGTGAGCAAAAGGTAACTGGGAACTGGGGGTCTTAGGGTAATGATGAAGTAGAGAAACATGCATGCAGTCTTCTTGAGTCACGAGAGCTTAACCCAACTTCAAGCGCCCTTCGCATGCTCTAGTAGAGTTGTTATCATACCAAGGGGGACGAGGCACAAAGGATATACGACACGCGGGAATTCTCAAGCAATTGTAATTTCTATTACTTGTCTCTTCGAGCGTTTCCACGTGATTTTCGGTGGGCTCAATACAGCGATGACTTTGATGTACAAGAACAGCTATGACCCTGAACACCCAGCAGCGCAATAGCGCTAAGGGCTTCAACACTGCTGACATCCCTTGCAATGGCCTTGGGCGTGTCAGTAACCACAAGAATACACATAATACTTATTAATAATACACTTGCAATCCATCCAACTTCGCTGTAACTAGTACTTCTCCCCAAGTGAGCGTACCAAGCATGCGGAGTAGGTAGTCCATAACCATAAACATAGTACAGGTTTCCCATCCGCAATAGCGGGAAAAAGTGTTAAAGGGGAAATCATACACAAAAAGTCGAAAAGCAACAAGAGCATAGTATCCAACACGCTTCATCACATGTCCAATAGGGTTTCATGCGCGAATAAAGGTGGAATTTCCTCCTCGCTTGGTCCTCGTCATCCTTCGTGCGCCGCTTCGAAGCTTTGTGAACCGGATCGGGGTATCTTTTACCATCTCATAACTCCGCGACAAACAATTCAGTGATACCTGCCCACTAAAAGAGAGAAGAAACAATTGAAAAGAAAAAGTGATTTGCCATAGAGGTTTGGGTGCAATACATAACATCTCTGTAGTCTACCAAGCCACACGGAGTACACTTGTAGTACTAGGTAAGCTAGGCCCAGCATCGGTCGTCATAGAATGATCCCATTCAAACCAACCCCCTAGTGCATGGCGTGGAATATACGGTCTTGTCGGTTCCTACTCATAATGAAGAGGTAATCTGGGCAACGACAATGGATGTCTGGAGTTATCAGGCTGTCCGTCAATATGGTTGGGATCATAGCCTTGGGCGTTCAGATTGGTCTGATATGAAGAAAGGGCTATAGTAGCATTCGGAGTGCTTTGGTGTCGTGAATGTCGTGATCTGTCCACATACTGGCCGTGATGAGAGGTGGGCTGCAGATACTCAGATTCATTCGGTAGATGAAATCCTTGACGAGGTATAATATGATAATTGTTCGTGGCTGAGGTCCCGTGATGACCATAGGCGGGTTCATGGTGGGGTGCCGAGAAAGGAGCTGGAGGCGACGGTCCATCTACCTGGAAGCTGAATGGCATGTTTTCTGAGCGACTTATATATTCGGAGATCGATCTTTGATGACCAAGGCGGCCAGGCCCTGAAATATTCGACTCCAACTGTGTTACATGACGGCTTGGTAGCGTTGGCTGTATTGGGGTAGGTAATGGATACCTCATATGGTTAAACGAAATTCTAGCCGCTTCACTAGCATAGGATGCCTCTCTGATACGACTCCCATGGGTTCGAGGAATGGGAATGGGACGGTGTGGCAAACGAACCGTGGAGCGAGCATCAGCCAACATAGTCGGGACCTCACGTGAGTGTGTATATCCCGCGTATTCTCGAGATATAAAAGGCATTGTTCGTTGACGCTTTTCAGTATCAGAAGCGGGCATGTAGATTGTTTGACCCGACCATTGCGCTGAATTAGGTTCCGGGTGCCTGGTAACACTCAGCGACCGAGATCGCTTGTGTACAGTGCTGCTGGATGGCTTCTGCTTGCCTTGTGTTTTTGACGTTGCGTCCTCAACACTATTGGTCGGGATATTCGGTAGGATCTCAATTTCCGGATAACTTTGGGCCTTGCTGCTTGCTATTTCGCGTTTGATTCGAGCTGCGATTGCCAAGATCTCGTCTGTACTATAACGCTTGTCGCATAGGTCTTTCAGCCAGGGCGGTACACCACTGCCAGTACAAAAGGCGTTCGGGTCATCTTCCCTATCACTTTCTTCATTGGGCAGTCTTTTGGACTTAGAGTTTCGTTCTCGTTCACGCTTGCGCATGGATAAAGTCCAATCTTGAACAACAGTAGCTACACCGTTGGCACCGTTCACATCACTCCACTCCTGGATACGATTAATCTGGTCCATAACAAGCGAGCACTGTCTCTTTGTATATTCATGTAACTCGCGGTATCGGTCGCGTTGGTAATGTTTACGGCACCAGTGGACCCAAACCTCTTCAGGTATTGCCCGAGTACATAGCTTGTTGCGCCCGAAGATGTGGGAAATAGCCTTTCGAAGGGTCGAGTTAGTGTCGCAATTTTCCTCGAACTCACAGTTCATACGACTGTTTTGTGGGCCTTGCAATCTGGTTTCAGGGCTGCTCAGAAATACGCTTGGTGTCCGTTGACTAAATGCGGGCGCTGGTGTTATTGACTGAGAAGCGCGGTGAGCAAGGTGGTTAGACTGATTAATTGAGCTGTTGTCATGAGGTCCTGGTGCGGAACATGTTCTTTTGTGTCCTCGATTCGAGTCGAAATCTGGTGGGATTAAAGACATGCCAAACTTAGATATCGGCTGTGTGCTACTAATAGTAAGTTAGTAAGGAGAGGAAGAGGTGGGACTATGTGAATATGTGAATTAAGCAGTGCCAATGCAGGTGTTCAGGCAGGTAGGCTAGGCTTAAGGAGACTGTAATAGATCCTCGTTGATCTCCTTCAGATGAAATCTAGAAAAGGTTATTACAAGAAGAAATAGGATATTTACCAAGGGGCTTCATGCACGCCTGCCTTATCGAGGCGTTTCGACAACTTTGGTATGATGACAGCATCCGAAGGCGATCCAGGCCGACTATACCCTTGCGTTGATAGATACTCCATACTTGACATTGGTGTCTCTATTGCTGGTGACACAATCTCGTTCCTCCCTAATTGCTGAGGGCATTGTCCTATATAGCTGGGATAATCCGATCTCGATGGTTCTAAGAAAGAAGCTTTGGGAGAGGGTTCCATAGGACACACGTCTCCAATGGTGGAAATCGAGGAGAAGCGGGTGTGTGAGCGCGGGGTTGATGACGGTATAGATGAAGAAAAACTACTTCCACTGGTAGAGTACCTGTGGTTTAAGAACTGTCGGACTGTATCTCCTTCACGTGCGGGAGGCGTTGCCCCAAAGATTTCTAGTTCATCAAATTCGGACTCGGATACTCTCGGTAACGAAAAACCTCCAGCGTCCCACGGCTTCTTATTGCGACCAACAGGCTCTGCCTTGATGCCTGCTCGCGCTGGGGACTTTGCTGAGGGTGATGAGGGCAGTGGCGGGAATAGATCTTTCTCATCCTCATCTTCCATCTCCCCTGCCCTCAGACACAACGCAGGGGAACCCCCGGTCGTCCTTTCGTTATGTACTGAGAATGGGGGATCGTTGAGCATATCAGGAATCTCCATCGAAATTTATGACTGTCCAAGGAGTATTATAAGTTGTATGCCAATAGTAGCAGTAGCCGATTTTTAGCTTAGATATCTAGTCGGACGTTTGTCTCAACCATATGTTTCAACACAGTTAGGCGAAAGACAGTCGAGAAATCCCGGTATCGCTATAGGAATCTCACAGTGCGTGATAATTACGGCACGAAACTCGAAACTGAGATTTCTTTCGACTTGTTAGCTAAAAGCGACCGAGGGCGAGTGAAGCAAGATTGAATCAAACAGGAAATCGATGTGATAGATGGGATAGACGGGTGCCGAAGAGGCATTGCCAAGGGCAGCGTTGCGTGAGTAATTACCTTCGGTAGCGCAGGCTCCTCGGCCCATAAATGTCGACGAGACGGAGAGCGAGTGGATAGACTTTGGGGTTACTCGCCCGTATTATGCAAATGCGATATAAAGGTTCCAAGCCGGGACACCCAGGTGTGTGTAGCTAGCTACTGCTTCTTAAGCGTCGGTTGTATGATATTGTTGAGTTTTTCGGATTGCATTCCCAATTTCCGACCGGAGTTTCGAAATCCACAGTTTGAAGAGGAGCGTGGGACCTGCTCAGGATGGTATCCTGGTTCTAATCCCGAGTTGCTTCCGATGGCCCAAATGCTGCGATGTACTCGCTGTCTTGGGGGGCCAACTAAGTAGCAAGAGGTTACCCTTCTCCAGGGAGTTGAACTATATATGCGGTTTGGTTTGGTTTCTCTTCACCTAAAGACGGCCTCGCTCTTCGCTGAGGTATTCCAGGGTATAGAAGAGCGCCCGTCGGGTTGTTCCCTTGTGGACTGGAGCCTGAACGCTCATAAACCTGGAGACCGACAGTGAGAGTTTCTTTGAAGCCAACCAGCAAAGTCGACCTCGTTCTCTGGACCAGTCAGGTGATGTGCTCGTCCGTCTTGGAGCCGTGATCCTATCCTTCCAAAAGCTTGAACACGGATAGAGTAGTCTTCACAGCCGTATATTAAACGGTCGCAAAGCCAAACAGACCTAAAGACGAAGAAATTAGAACTACATCAAGACTTGCAAAACAAGAATGAGAACGTGGCGATTCATGGTAAGTAAAACAATTATCGGGCTGTTGGGTGATATTTGGCAGCACGAGAGGGTATGAGTGTGTATAGTGTAGGACGTAGAAAGAGTGTTTGAGAGGGTATCCGTACAGGCGAGTCAAAGAGCCAGCAACTCGGCGAGGCCGGCCAAAAGCAACGACGATGTGCTTTGCTCCTCGGTTTCGAGACGCTGATCCAGGCGCAGCTCCGTTTCGATGTTCAAGATCTAACGGGCGCAGGTGCTGTACAGGGGCGGGAAGGGGGACGAGAAGGCGTAGTGTCAAGCCGAGTAATCTGAAACTTGGGTTGACTTATACCAGACGATGGGGAGAGTTGGCTAAGAACCAAAGACTAAAGTAGTTTGGACGAGTTGTGCTGGGTGCCGTATACACCGCAGACGAGACGGGATGGCAGCTTAAGTAGTATACCTAGTGTGTGTGCATTGAAGGGAAACCATGTGCGTTTTGACCAGTTTGATAGTAACCTCCGAGGGAGGGTGAATGAGCCAGGAGACGCGACATTCGAGTCTTACTCGCAAGCACCGCCAAGCACCGAACATACATGAGTGTATTGAGGGGTGTTTTTTTGTTCGGCAGATATGCGAAATGTAGCAGAGGGTCCGTACTTAGAATTTTTATCATAGCAACGATTCTAAGCTGTGAGGAGAAAACGAGAAGACATCTTGTGAAGGGTCGCGTGCACGTCTCTGGGGCAGATGCTACCGGCAATGCTAGGTAGCACTGTGTGCGATATAGTTTAGCACAGGTTAGGTACCTACTTAGCATTCTCGCTCTCATCCTTATAGCAGGTCTAGGGGTGTAGGGGTCACAGTCCCTAGCGGTGTACCCAGACTAAGCTGCACTGTCCCACTTGGCACAGACAAGAGGTAGCCAGCCTGGACAATGATCGAGCGAGCGACACCGGAAACGTAGAGTTATCTTATGTACTAGTATCGTGTTCATAATATGTATGAGTAGCCGCTAAGTACCTGGTTAGGTAGTAAGTAAATCTGTGCTGTGAAGAAGGCAGGCAATGGGACAACCATCCCGATGCCGCTGCCAGCAGGGATCTTTTGCTCGTGGTCCCGAACACAGCACGAGATATAAGTAGTACGAGAGCCTCTGAGGGTCTGCGCATAGCCTCCGTGAACGAACCAGATGCTTTCGGTGCGGTTCTCCGAGTGCCCACGCGATACCCGTCCATCGATCCCTGCCAATACTTTTGGGAGTAATACTGACCTGTTTACTAGTAGCTATCCATGGGCGTCTTCGAGCAAGTGCTGGGGCCGAGGGGTCACCAAGCAGGCCTCGTGCACCTACGGTCGCAGTACCTTGCACAGGCAACTAACTACCTGCGGTAAGTCTTAAACCCTCCTCGATGATCTCCTCAGGGTACGCATGCCGCGTTCGCTGGCGATCAAGATGAAAAGATGCCTTAGTTAGGCGCACCGCTCTTAGACTTGGCGCGCGACCAGCAAAGCCGTACCGCCATGTGTGTGCTCCGGTAAGCCTCGCCATGTTCAACGCTCATACGGCTTCAAACCCCCTTAGCCCTGCACGACATACGTTCTGTACTACACTACCTACATAACCTACAAAGGTACCTACCTAGGTATGTAGTATAGTACCATATGTATACATACATGCAAACCTAAAGGATGGTCTGTGGACTGTCTCTTACGTAGGTAGGTATCCAGCGGCTACATATCTGTAGATATAGTACCAAAACCTCCGATGTAGATGTAGTTTTGTTTTGGTGACATAATCTAGATACCTGTACGCGCGACGAGCTCTACCAGGATATCGACTCGTGTAAGGACATGCCTGGACTGTACACACACACATATATATATGCAGGTGGGTTACCCACCACTGCACATATTCCCCGGTAAGTATATACTAACTGTGTAGGCATTGAGTGCGACAGTACGTTAGAAGGTCCCAAGTTTGGACTTATTAACTCTCATCGCTAGGGTAGGCATGACAAGCCATACATGTGTATGTAAGAAGGAGAAGTGGTTCTATGACCAGGGTACCAGGTAAGTAGGTCAACCTATCATGGGGTTACGGGGAAACTCACTCTCAGAAAAAGAGACGTTGCCATGAGATGGCACTTGGTGTCTTGTTTTCAGGTACGATAATACTAGGTGGTTCCTGCTCACGCCAAAAACTCGGATAACGCTAGGAAGTATGGAATCCTGAGTAGAGGTGAGGAATCTGGATGATCTACCAGCTGAGACCCGGTCTGTTACTGAAACGGACGAGCAGCAAGAGATACGCCCAGCCCCTGTTGAATGCCCCATACATTCGCTGACCTACGGGGAGAATGCAATACAACTACTTGCTTGAGTGTTCGCACCAATAAAGGCGTACATTAACAGTGTTGGTGTAGTACGTATAGTTGCTCGCAAGCTGAGTGGTGTGTTAAAGCCAGAGACAGTAAAGTATAACGCAAGTACCTAGGCCGAGCGCAACGGTAGACTACAGAAACCCGGGACGTACCGAGCCTAGCGTAATTGTAGCGCACTTCGCATGCATGGCGGACAGCACGTACTTACTAGCAAGTAAGTCATTACATGTAGGTAAGTAAGTTACCTAGATTGATGCAGCGAATCTCAAAACGACCCTGGACGCAGGTACAAATCTTCAAGAGCTTGTCATTGCTTATCCTAGTTCAGATGGCATGTGAAAACGTGCAAATATCCCCCCATGTATAACGAGTTATGCTTTATTTTGATGACCTGTCAGTGGGATTCTAAGAAATTGAATCACTGCAGATAATTCATCAAGCATATTTCATTTCAACTGCTTCCCAGTGCCACAACCACGCAACCTAAATACTTAGTACACTAGAAGACTTCCTCCCACCCACTGACTTATTGTTGGGGTACCTAGAGCCCCGCAGCCAGCCAGGGCCAAACAACGGTCTTCCAAGGGCCGGGGTTGTGAAGTTTGGTTTCACCGCGAACTACACTACCACCTCCCTCCAACCCGCTACCAAATAGGGTATCAACCATCGCTTGCACGAGAACGTCACTACTGCTGCCAGCATTGCCCCCAGATGCCGTGTCAGGGTCGCTCTCGCCAATGCGATTGGATCTTCGAAATCCCCCTTGCATAGTAGCGGGAAGCTAAACATACTACACCTCAGGTTATGACTATAATTGAGATGGCAGAGTTACATGCTACTATCACGCGCAAACACTGAAGCCTTTCGCAAAGTGGCACCTATTATAGTAAGGTAAGTATAGCTACAGTACTGAAATTGAATGGACTGACTGATTCAAAAGTTTGTGTGTGATGAATGATGTCGGAACTGTACGCATCTGTAAGTATCAGTATAAGGGCAGTATATAACACCGACTTACTCTACCGTTCCCGTGATCGCTACAGCATGCGACTCACAGCGTGCTGGACATAAATAATCGTAATAGCTAGGTCTACTAAGCGCAGCGCAGCGCGGTAAAAGTGCGGTGCGGTAAGGTGCGGAGCGTTTCTGTTCAGGTTAGGTGGGTAGCGTATTGTCGAGGTCTTGATCCGTGTTTCACTCCGATCGATACGTGTCGAAACTGTCGCAGAAGGGCCCAAAGCCCATGACTTTGTTCCAGAAGCACGTGCTGTGGCGATCCCGACATTGTACAGTTTGCCCGTTTCATACCTTACCACATGTAGTCCCGGGACCCCAGTACCGGGGGGCTTCAGGAGGTTTCCTTACCGGGTCGGAATTATATGGGTGTAGAGGCCGCTGAGGCTGTGCTGGCCAGGGGTCGGTATCGTTAGCGTCAGATGTCGGCAGTGCTAGCGGCATGCATCCTTACTGGGCTAAGTACTTAGTATAGACTACTTACATTCCTAGGGGGAAACGTTAACATTAAAGCAGTTATGTTCCTCCATTTCTCTACTACGTGAAAAACTAACCTACAAACCCAATTCAATGTGTGAAACAGGCATTTCGAGCCCCGCATGGCAACTCGAGGCGCACACGGGAAATAGTCCGCTGGGTGTTAGATATGGCCTCAAGATGAATCTTGGCGACGTCTTGGCCTAGCTCCGGCCATGTGATCCAACCAACACCTAACCTATCCATGTGGGTAGATGACACCTCGTCGTCGCACGAAGGGCCCGAAGCCGCCTGTCTCCCTTATGTACGTCCACCCGAATACGTCTTCTCCTATTTCTCCGGTGCGTCGTACCAGTGCAGAACTGTCGACTTCGCCCTCCATTCCATCGAGGTTCATTGTCAAACCCCCCGAAGCTCGTCGCTTCGTCCCAGGTCTCCCTTCCTGTCAGCAAAATCTTATCTCCCGAACCTTTGTTCGACTCACCAGGGGGCCTTATCTGGAGATACCTCGGCAATCTGATCCCTCGTCGGTGTAGGTGTTCAATGATATCATGTAATGTACACTCTCCTTCGTGCGTGTATGTGTTTGTGTGAGGGGATAAGAATTGTGAGCGTATACACTCTACTCCGGTCCATCAAAGCCTATACCCTCCACGGGCACGAACCGCGTCAGTCCTACGCGTAACAGAAAGGACTTGTCTTGCGGAAGTCATTGTCCATCCTCATTAGACGTATGCACCGAAATAAGGATCATGTTCTTCCCGAGTCGTATGCTTTTCCGCCGACCCCTTATGATCAGACAGTGCGACTACAAATTTGCCTGCTTTGTAGAGCAGATGTGACTATCGGGAAATTTACGGAGAAATATCAAGGTTGTCAGGGTTAATGCAGTGTACCTTATTTGATCCGTACGACATGAGCATTGGCAACCATAAGCCTTTAACCGTGATGACATGGGCCGTGTTACTACTAGATACTGGCGCCAGGATGTGTAACATAGGGTACGTCGCTGCATAGTACATGAGATCGCACACTGGGCGTATACATCGATGACCTCTGTTACAATGTTTGGAGTCTTCCCTTTGCTTCCTTTTCACATGATCACGAGAGGTAGATAACAAGGAGCTGGAAGTCATTGGCTGTACAGATATGGACTATAGTCGGCGCCACATATGTGTGCGTAAGCACCGCCCTTCGTAGTAATGTAACGGCAGTAAGGTGATAGAAACCGGAAACTTGGAGTATACATGATTTCATGCAGATTCCGGTTTGCTTTATTTAAATAAATCAAAATTAAAACTCCCGGCCAGGTCTAATATGGAGATAACGGTCAATAGATACGTCTTTCTTTTACAATATGTGATTGGCTCTTGATCTAGTATTTGATTGCGCTTTGAAAAGCATTTAGACATTGAATTTCGCTGAAGTGACGCTCGAGTTTTGTCAAGTACAGGAAGTTTGAATACGTTAATATGTCCAAAGATTCGTGGCCCTCGCTCTAGCAAAGCCACTGGTTCTAGCGCAACAAGACATATAGACCTTGATATAATTCATTATTGCGCGATGCGTATGGCTTCCGCTTACACTTTGCCTTTGTAGATCATATTGAAGAAGACGACGATGAAGGAACGTTGCCTTAGATGCAGCTCGACTAGTAGTCAAGTCTTTGAGATATAAAACGTCCTAAGGCCTTATTTTATTCCCATTTGAAAAGAACTAGATTCTCTATTGCATAGAGCGCGCATTTAAATTTTCCGTTACTCTCTGGCCCGTTACTCCCGAGAAGATCACGGTTTTCTCACGTTTTCTGTACTCTTCCGAATATCCTTTCTGGTCACGGGGAGTAAGTAAACCTGGTCGGCGGTTGGTCTGGTGTTCAGAAGCATGATACTCATACATTCTTTTTATTTCTTCCTTACAAAAACATATGCATCATCTTTGATTCGGCGAGCTCTGGAAGGCACCCCAGATCAGCCTCTAAATCAGAGCCAAGAGTTCTACCAGGCTATAGCGTAGTAAGCAGGGCGTCTTGGGTTACCTTGCGTCGCCATTCCCTTTATTCCTGCGTGCATGGCGCGCAGCTGTTCATTTTACACCTGCCCAGTATGCTCTGAACCCATTTAACTGTGCTCCCTGCGAAGGTCTCGTGGGTCAGGTTTGGACATGCGTGTACTATTGTTGTTGCATGATAAGCCCTAAAACTTTCAATATTCTGTCCCTCAAGTATATACATGTCTGTCCTTGTCAAATAATAACTCATCACGGCCCATTGAGAGTTTAAACCAGATGATTGGGTTCTATCCACTAACTAGACATGAACCTGGATCTATAGGTAAGGCAAAGTTATCCAGTGATAAACTAATGTAGTGCCGGTTGAGAGCCAAGGTTCTCCCTCGATGTACTCAGCTGGTTGAATCTATTCGAACGAAGGGAAGACGCTCGGTGACTTGATCACAAGGGATGCCGCGACATGGCCATTGTGGCGAGGGCATCTCTTTGGTACTACTGGTACACTACGTTTTATGGACCGTCAGTATATTGTGCTGAATTCTCCGGTCTTGCAGTAGATACATCGAGCCGTCCGGGTACTATAACTCTTGCTCTAGCAATATCAGGGTGTATCGAGATCACAATATGCTGTGACGCCTGGCTATACACTGAAGTGAATATTCTCTTCGTCATTCTGGGTCTTTTTTATCCCTGAGCTATGTGTAATGTCTGTTTTAACGTATCACTATTCCCCACACCCACATGCGTTGAAACGAGGATGTCCATGGCCTGCAAATCTAATTATAATACTCCGACTTATAGACGGCTAATGTCTTACACCTTCGTTGCACCGTTTGCCCGTTACATAGTACTATGCTCGCACCGCTCACTAGGACTTTTGCAGTGAAACGGTGGTACACGCGTGCTACGTATGAGGACCAACGATAAAATTCCCGAGGAGAGCACGATCGAGCGCACAGTCTAAAGCGAGCAGAGCACCTAGGAGCCGCTGTACTTCCAATAGAAGCACTGGCTTGAGCCACGTCATCTGATGTCGAAATTTCATGCTCAAATGGATGATATTTTACAGACCCTAGCAGAAATACAACACAGCGGTGTGATTGAGTCGAACAGAATGGATGGAGAGATCAAAAAGAACAGTCGAAACTTAAGCATACCTTGCAGTTAGGCATGTAACTGTCGGTAAAGCGTAAGGTTTGGTCTACTCTGGCGGATAGCTGCACTCGAGCATCAGTACCCACGCCTCCTATATGCCTCCCACATGTTCTTTCTAAGCCCTGCATGCCGCTAACGACCGCCCAATTTCTCTCCAAGCCCGTCATGTCTCTCTGTTTCGAGCTTCCATTCTAGGAATCGAGGGGTGACCTACTGGGTGTGGGCTTAGTAGCATTTCGATGAATGATGCAGTTGACCTTCTCGGAGATTTAGTGATACAACTCGGCATGCGACATGATGCCATTTCATGTTTGGCTTCGGCAGGCTTATGGCCACGATGGCGCAACGGCCTCGTGATATTGGCACTTGTCCATCGCAGCACTCGCTTAGTTCTGTCCGAGTTTGGGCACTGTTTCCGGTCTTTACTCCTGTTAGAATTATCACATGTATTTACCATCTCTGTTATTCGATTGGAGACCGTAAAACAGTGGAATTCATTTGTAGGAAGTGTATGTGACCCTGCAGAGATCGCCCTGGTAGATGCGGCAGGGCTCTCTGACGGGGTCTAACCAGTCCGTCGAGGAGACAACAGCAGCTGTTAGGGCAACTTAAGTTTGGGTAACACCAAATACTGCGCTTGAAGGGTCACTGCATGCCAGCTACCGCAGGAAATCGTATTAGCTTGGAGATTATCCCATGGCGAGTTCTTGCGTCGGGGTCATTGGGTGTACAGCCTACCGGTTCTGCTCGTCAGACGCCCACGCAGCAAGCAAGTTGTATACTCCAGGAAGTAGGAAACCTAGCTCTCGAGGCGTACTACGCAAGTCGGGCGGGGATAGCTGCATGTGTTGTGAGTAAGGCAAGACAATGACTGGTTCCGTGGCCCTTGGACGCTCCCTTGCCGTGTAGTTTACACCACAGTAGGGCCATTGCTTGTGACATGCTGTGGACAAGTCATCCAACGAGGGTGCTGCGGATGTTCGGTGCTTGAACGCATCGAGTGAGTTCAGATCGATTTGACAAATGTCATGTGCCAGAGACGGCTTGGACGGCAGCCTGCTTAACCATGGGAGATCGGTCGATCTACTCCGCATACTTTAGCACGGGAGCTAATCGTTGATCTGCTTCGTGATCTTGGAATGATAAACCTAGACGATTTAGTAGCCGGAAGAACCCAGTAAGAGAGAAGAATAGAATGTTAGAGCCGCTTGAGTTTGACGTTGTGACTCTCGGGGTTCATTATACCTTTGCTTCTTCACAGCAGTACAGACGAGACAGATACAGTCTATGCTGGGTTTTAGTGTCCTAGTCCATAATCTAAAGTCGGAAAATGCGACGATGTAGTTAGAACGTAGGGCTAATAGAGAATCGTAGCGGCTTAGCGTGATCACTATAAGCGCTGACAAATTTTCGTCCGTCCTCGTCCGTAGCTCGGCCGAATTCCGTCCGGGGCGCCTGGCATCAGATCAGAGTCTATTGACTATCTATCTCATCATCCCATACCAACATTGCAACATGCGCTCGCTGCAGTTGTCTTTCAGCTGCAGACATTTCCGTTTATTTGTTTCTGGCTAGACACAGCGTTTTGCCTCTAGTCTCAGCTACTGAATGCGACAACTCTACTAGCTGTCGTAGATCCATAATGGGATGACACCTGTAGACAGATAGGAAGACTGTTACTATACCCATACTAAGAAAACCTCAGTTGTCGCATCGGGGTTCAATCGCCTGCCTTACGCCTTGAGATGGAAAACAGACAGAGTCTTCCCATTCGCGATGGGGCTCCAGAACCTAAGCGAAGAAAAGTCCGTAAAGGTACGCGGAGTTGCTGGGAATGTAAGTAGAATGCCCCTCTGAACTACCAGAGATGGCAGGTTTAATGCGAAGCTGGATCAACAGGCAGAAGACGGAAGATTCGCTGTCTGTACCCTTCTGAAGATGCCCCAATCTGTATCAATTGCGAATCTCGCGGCACGAACTGCGTAAGCCAGGAATTCGTAGACGAACAGTCTTCAGCGCCCGACCGACGGGTAACGCAGCGCCTAGGGCGGGTTGAAGAGATGCTCGAGAAGCTTGTCGAAAAGATTATGCCGGACTCATATACTACTAGCGGCCGAGGGCGCTCTTCGGATGCTTCGCCCGCTTCGGCCGAGGCTGTTGATTTGGAGCCAGTTGATGACAGCCCATGTCCCTTCTCAGTTGGCAAGCCCCCTATGTTTGACGTCCTTGCGCCTCTAAGAGACAATAGCAAAGGTCCACCTAATAGAGTCTGCCAGTCAGGCGACCTCCCAACGCCAACCTCGACTCAGGAGGAAGTACCAAGTCTTAGTCCAAAATACACCGAAGTCTCGAAAGTACTATACGACTTATTACCCTGCCAGCAGGATATTAAAACCATCATCGACGCGAGTCCGGGGGCTACCTTTGTATTTACCTTCTTCTCGCGATACCGTGATCTAGTCACTGGGCAGTTCCAGGGACCGTCGTCTCTATGTGACGCTCTGTCGCCGGCTTCACACCCAAGTGTGTTGGCAAAGCGATTAATACAACTCACAAACTGTCTTCAACAGATCCAGCCATTAACACCAGTGAAATTGGTTACGACAGATCCAGTTCGTTGCCTGATGGGCAAGTTCGTTACTATTGTCTCGAAGCTAGTGGCCTACAATGATGAGCTAGTGGGCTATGCTGAAGGATTGGAGACTCTGGCTCTAATCGCGCTATATCACGCGAACGCCGGCAACCTACGTAAAGCATGGCTCATGCTTCGCCGCACATTAGCGATAGCTCAGCTTATGGGCATTGACAGATGGGGCGACAGACCGATCAAATCCGCGGATACAACAGCGACTCCTTCCAACCGAACTATGGCAAAGCCCTTTTGGTTTCGCCTCAATTTTACTGACCGGTATTTGTCTCTTCTCCTAGGTCTCCCGGCTGGCACGGACGATAATTCCTTCTTGGCTGATGAAGCCGGTGATTGCCCAACAGACAGACTGGAGAAACAGCATGCTGTTGTCATGGGTGCCATTATCAAACGAAATAGTACCAAAGGAGACCCGTCTTTCAGTATGACGCAGGAGATTGACTGCAATCTCGACAAAGCCGCACGGAGTCTGGCGCCTGAGTTCTGGCAGCTCCCTTCTGTCAGTGGTTTCGAAAAGGCAGAACCTTGCGATCACATGCGCATCAGTAAGTGATAGAGCACTTCTCCTTCGGTTTGCCATTCCCGAAACGCGCACAATCATGTATACTCAACTATGTCCCATGACCTCAAAGCTCTTGTTGAATACTTAGTGAGAGCTGACTTGAGTGTTCCAGTGAGTCAGCTTATGCTGCAGATGAACCATCACAACCTTCTCATTCTACTCCATCTTCCTTATATGTTGCGTGATCCAAAAGAACGGCGCTGGGACTACAGTAAAGCAACGTGCATAACCTCGTCGAGGCAGCTGTTACGCACGTTTTTGGTATTTCGCAGCATAAACAACGCGCCACATGCGTGTCGGCATACAGATTACAGTGCTCTTACAGCATCTATGACCCTACTTCTCGGGTACCTGGATCCGAAGATGCAAGCGCGTGACCAGGCTACGACGTCAAAACGCGAGGCAGACCGCAAGATAATCCAACAGGCGCGTGATAAACTCCAGCTGATGGCCGATAATCATAACGACAAGCTTGCAAGGGACTCGGCCTCCATCATCGGTCGTCTTCTGCCGTTGCTAGATCCAGACCTCTTGGCAAATGGCGGCGGCAGCCAAGGGGGTAATAATGAGGGAGTCGGCGAAACTCGAGCAATCCATCTCGAAATCCCCTATCTCGGAACGATCAATATAAATCCTTCCTGCCATGCCGACTGCGGTCAGCATGATGTGCAGCCACACGCTTATAACACCTCTTGCGCTACGTCCGATACACCACCTGACTCCACCACCACAGTCAAGAGTACGGCCTCACATCACCACGAATACGAAAAGCTCCCGACATATCCTACGTTCTCCCTTGTGACCCAGCCATCCTCGACAGGCTGGAGCATGCCATCCGACCAACAACACGCCAACCCCACCGAAGGAGACCAAGCCGCCGAATCGTCCCACCTCTTATCGTTCTCGATGGATTATAGTGATAGTTCGAATGAATTCGCCGGCTTTAACGGGATGCAATTCGAGTGGTCGCAGGCGCAGCTCGCTCACCCAGAGCTGGCAGCTGAGGCAGATGAGTGGACATTTCAAGGCTTCGATACCACTTATTTCGAGAGTCTGTTTTCGTCTGGTGTACAAGGGCTCTGATATCCAGTATCCCTCGGCGATGAGGGGCAGGCCCTAGCGTCTGTGACTCGATGTCTTTGATCATGTGGAATGAATACCTTGAGCTCACGTCGTACAGAGCGGGATGTTTCACGTATATTTATTCTTTGATCGTCTATTGACGCCACGTTACTATGTACAATATTCCAATATACCTACCCGTCACGTGTGTTCAATAAGGTCGTTAGGTTTTGGTCCTATCCCCCAACGTGTGAGAAGACACATATTGATATCCAGCTAGGTTCGGGCGAATCTCGATGTAGCTAAAGTGATATGATCACAGCTCCATTTTTCCGTGACACAGGTTTGGCCCTCGGCCCGTTCTGTAGTGCTAATATTCTTGCAGCGGCGTTCTCTGATGCCGTTACAATCATCGCTGAGGGGTTCCCTGTGACCATGCCAGGGAATATGGAGCCATCGACCACGAAGAGGTTGTCCGTGCCGTATACCTTGGCATTGAGATCTACAACGGCTGTACCGTTGGGCTGTCGACCGTCATCCAGACCCATCTTGTTCGTCCCTGTGAGTTCAAGTGTCAGCTAGACATTTCATGTGAAAAGTATGTCTGATTGTATAGTTCAAAGGACTTACCTAGCCAGTGATTCGCTCGGCGCTTAGCGGCGCTTACCACAATACCATCTACGTAGTCCTTCACCGTTTGATTCATGGGCGGAAATGCGAACTTCAAGTTAGGGTATCCCGAGAGTGCCTTTCGGAGGCCGTCAATGCTAGCGATAACGGCGAGCTTGTCGTTTTCATCCTTGAGGTATGGAGGGTCTGATACGAAGGTATCCAATCCCTCCCTGATAGTCATACGGCCACGTGAAGTAGAGCCGCGACCGAGATACTGACTCATGATCATAGTGTCTATGTTTGGTAAGCCTCTGCGCTGCCGGTAATGGTTGAGACAAGTTGCACTCACTATTGCTACCAGTCTGATCAGCCCCTTCAATGCGCGCTGTCCATTGGAACTGGCGCACCCTTCCGTCGGCTCCGACGACCTCTTCCCAGAACTTAACAGCGCATTAGCTCACGCAGCTAAGAATGCTTAGTGTGCAACTACGTACCACTGGCCCGATGTTTGGGGCAGACTGCGCAAGAATGCCGCTACGTTTCTCTGGTCTGGGTTAGAGTGCTCCGTTTGAAAATTGCGATGCTTCGACTTACGAAGATATGCCGATTCATCCGAAGGAATAGGCTTAGTCCAGGCCTCGTAGAAGTCGTAGAATATGACGTCTGGGTGAGTGATGAAAGTATCGGTCTGCGAAGTTAAACAGCGTAAGTGACTGCGATACTGAATACATGGGGCTGAAGAATGCTCACATTCACATGGTCAACCAGGTTATAGCCAACCGGTAAGTTAATCCATGATTCGTTTCCAATCATGGACGGACCGTCTTTCGACGATTTAACGATTTCTAGCTGGTCTTGCGGGCCAATCCCACCTTAAAGGTATCAGCAACTTTCTCTTGGTGTCAATGGGGGAGTCTTACTTCGCATCAAGAATTTGGCTGAGCCGAAAGTTCCCGCGGACACGATCACACGTCCAGTTTTGGGTGTGACAGAGACCGTACCATATGCGCCATTTCCAAGCGTACAATCAAGCTCGACACCTGTTATAGTTCCACCGGTTCGGAGTGCGCGACGACCTGGAGTGTTCATCCACAGCTGAAAGTTATCTCTTTCAGCAGCCGTCTTCAGGTACGTAGCCATTGGCCCCCCTCGCTCGCCTCCGGAGAACATATAGGTTGTTGGGCCATATGTACGGTTCTTAGCGCCGGGTGAGTTATTGGGTATGCTGACTGCCGTCCACCCACCCTTATTTAAGGCCGCACTTAGAAGGTTGACTCCTTGCGATAAGTACACTTTGCCGTCGACGGAGGGTGTAGTCGTTCCGGGAATTCGCTGGAAGACTTTCTGAGTCGCGGTTTTCAGATCGGCATCGTGCCATCCTGCGGGGAAGTTCTCGTCCCAATCTTTCGGATTGGCCTGTTTCGCGTTAGCATTCAGTGTGAACTCTCAAGACGTCAAGACTTGATCCGGAATTACCTTCCACCATAGTCCCGCATTCACGGCGGTGCCACCTCCGAGGACGCAGCCGGCCATTTGATCTGTGTCCTTACAAGCGACACCTGCTGAGTCGACCCATATCTGATTACAAAGTCCAGGCACGTCAAAGCGAGTGAGGTCCGTCTTTTGTAGCCACAGAGGCTTCATATTTCCACCCCACATACCCAAAGACGGAGGGCCTTTCTCGAGTAACAGAACGCTGTAACCCTTTTCACTTAGACGATCTGCCATGGGGATACCACCGGCACCACCACCGACAATGATATAATCGAATGTTTGATTGACCATTTCCGGCTGACAAGTGGCGACTGGGTCCGGTGCTGGATCGCCCGGATCAGTTGGGTCGCATTCCCCAGGGACCACTTTCGTTGCTAGCCTAGCCCAGGCAGCATATGACCCATTCACGATCGTTTGAAGAGATGCTCCGAATTGGCCAAATGTGTCGTGCTGACCGAAAGAAATCTTTGAGGGGCAAGAAGGGTTGGCGGGCGCCGTCTTAGAAGAAGCTCGTCCGAGGATGAGGAAGCCTGAGCTCGTTTGGACGCTTCCAGTTGCGCCATCATGATCCCAAGAGAAACAATCTTGACATCGATATATGAGCTCGAAGCCGGTATCGGTGACCTTAGATGAAATCTGTGTCAGATTGGCTTGTCCCTTATACTCCTCGGGGAAACTATAGCCTGTCGCGAATCTGAAAGATGTCAAGACCTCGTCTCCATTAGCCCAGGCAACCAGCAGTAAAGCCTGAGTCATCTGTCCGGACTGGCCGAGGGAGATGCCGCACCATCCCGTCGAACATTTCTATGATACGTTTAGCTCACGTTGGTTGCAGTCTTTTCACCATCTGCTTGACATACTAAAATCCCGACGAATTCCGCAGCATCGGTTGTTAAAGCATCGCCGGGTAGCGACAAGCCGATTGTCATATCACCCTGTTGCCATGTTCCAAATTCTATCTTCGTATCAGGGTCGGTGTACGGGACGGGATCCTGGGCAAGACATGTTCGAATTGCTAGCAGCTGTCAGTGCTATTCGGGCTCAGCTATATCTCCTCACTTACAGGCAGCGGCTGCTAGAACAGCAGTCGCAATGCGTGAAACGCTCGGCATCTTGAGGCCAACCAGGAAGCGTCCAATACCATAAGATAGACGAGCCGCATTCTTCCTTGAAGGATGGGGTCGTCCATCGCCTATTTAATACTATTGCGACCTTTGATCAGTGGACGACGAATCCGTTCCGCATTTCCGGAAAAACTAACAAGGCCAGCCACACTCCAGGGAATCTTGAGGCAAAATCTGAGAACTACAAGACATGGCTGGATTCGGAAGCCTGACCCGTCGCACTGAGTGGCTCATTCTGTGGCCCGCATGAGTTATAGCAGTTCACTATCCGGTAAGAAAAAAGACAGATAAAGTTGCGCAGGTTGTTTAATGGCGGAGCACATTCGTAAGATATCCGACTGGTCAGCATAAGCGCCAGCCGCTTGAAGTTGTCAGCCGGGAAGCTATGGTAATCCAGGCAATATCAAGAATCAAATGAAACTCGGAATTATAGACCCTCTACATCTGGATCTTAAGCGGCTCAACTCCAATGATTCTGTCCTAGATACATTGTTTATACCTAGACCAACCTGGAACTCGTATCGCCTTCTGGCTAGGCATATTCAATTTGATCTCATTTCGTCTGAAAGACTTTAAAAGGATGCTTGTCCCTGCTTGATTGCAGTATAACGACTGTATTGTGGTGACTGCCCGGGCAAACCCGCCATTCTATCGAACACAAGGGCTATCTCTACCTGAGGGTTTGGGGGAGGAATTGGGGAATTTACACGCTGCAAGACTAGAGTCGGCTGAATATTGCTCTCTAGCGACGCCTCTGTGCCCTAGGAACGATTCTATACCTGAGGGGGCCTGCATACAAACCCCCGCCAATCAAGGGTTCCCCGCAGACTTGAGGTTGCCCAGTAAACTTACCCGAGTCAACCGAGATCCTCCCCTTACAGCTGCGGTCTTAAAGCCTAAGATCGAGGGATCTGGCAGGAGTAGCTAGTTGACAACTACAATGGGTATTCCAGGATCCCTGCGGATACCCCAAGCAGAACATGGCGATTGTCGGGCAAATAAAATGAGTTGCTGTCCTAGCGGGTCAAATCTACAATTGATTAACGTACGATCTGGATAAATATGCACAGGACGCTCATCTGAAAGTTTTAATTTAATGTGTCAGCGATGTGCCAATTAATACTGCTCAGCCTATATGCGGAGAAGACCCTCCTTGACTTCTCATTAGGCAATCCCCGTAGCAGATCAATTGCCAATAGAATGAGAAACAGTTTCACCTTATCCATTCTCCCCCGATCAACTTTGACTAGTGCACCAGAAGATCTCACATGATTATCACGATGACTTCGTCGGCTCCCAGGGCCGAAAACGACCTTTTACTCGTCTATGTATCTAATAGAAGGATTTCACCGCCACTGTTAGATAGCTTCCAATAAAGACGAAGACGCAAATTACTAATAGTTTGATAATGCCCATCTCATCTCTCTCTATCTGGAGGGCTTGATCGGCGTCTTTTCTTCGCCAAGACGGGCCGGCGCCAGATTTAGGGTTGCCGGCGGCTCAACACTATGCGCTAATTCCTGTTAGGTACTTATTGAATATCAGGCATCTACAGATTCACATACATGAATCGTCTTGAGCTTCTCGATAGTGGCGAAGCAATTCTGGTTCCTTGGCATATGAACTTGGGCATCACAGCACGCCAGAGCCTATAGACCACTATAACATCTCCAGTAGAAGACATATATGTTTTCAGCTTGTGCTTGCCGCATTGCAATATTAAATGATTAAGCCTTTCCCCTAGAATGCCCTATAAGTCGACATACTTCAAGGGTTTCTCTTAAGCGAACAGATCTGATGACTGATGATGGCCGCCTGCAATTTCATTTTGACAGCAAGTGAAGGCAAGTTCTGCACAGCTTTCTTGACTGCATAAAAGCAATCTTGAACGATTTTTAGCTAATAATCTTTCAGGCACGATTAAATTGCTCTTTGATTCGGATTTCATAACCACTGTGTTCAGGTAAACCTGAACATGATGTCGACAAGATATCATGGATTTTGCAGTGGAGCAATCCGCGTGGCTTCGGGTCATCACCTATAACATTCTGGACCCTGATATACTAAAGTGAGCCTGTTGACCACTACGATGATGACGACGATGATAGAGTCTAGAGAGAAGGCCATGAAAGCGACCTAGAGGGTCCGACATTCTGTTCATACTGCTTGTCATACGTGGGTTCAGGGTTAGGGTATTTCGCGTGCATGGGGGTTGAGTTCATGGCCAAGATCTGGGGTAATGCAGGATTGGCTGACCAATGATCGATACATGAGGAATTCGTGAGCTTCCTGGACATCTTCGCACCACTTGAATACTCAGTATCACAGTTGTCTTTTTGTAGCATTGCCGATTGGGCCTTACGGGGTCTACCCATCCTTAAGTTCTTGGCCTACCTATTGGAAGGCTTATTGCCGATCGGCCCAGACCATTTTCATATACAGGCACTCAGATGGCCTCATAGTAATAACAACGGCACATAACCTACCGAGAACTGCCGAGCCCTTCATACCCAGATAGTAATAAAGTACGCGTGACTTTTAAGAAAATTTTTAAGAGAGATATATACGACGAACTTCCACATTGCTCCATCCTCGCGGTCTTACACTCAAGAAAGTTATGGGTGACTTGTAGAATTTGCAATACCTCGGCAAAATGAAGGCTTTCACCAAGAATCTTGCTGCTGTAGCTCTGGCTGCACAGAGCGTCTCGGGTCATTATATCTTCCAGGCTTTGAACAAAGGCACTGCCAAAGGCACGCCTTATGAGTTCGTACGTCACAATACTAACATGAACTCACCTGTGACGGGTAAGCGACACATACTCAGAAGACCATGGACGAATGCTTATCGCGGATATAAAGATCTCTCTTCGAATGACCTCCGATGTAATGTTGGCGGTGCTACTGGCGGGAGCACTAGTACTTTGGCATTGAATGCTGGTGACACATTCACATTTAGTCTTGATCAGGTCAGTCCACTGCACATCTTCAAGGGCCTCCCAACGTGCCCCCGCCCTCCAGGCATGTATCTCGTGCAGTTATCAAACAGGGAAATTTGTTGATCCGAATATTACTTAAAACGCGCACAGCTACTGACTTGGAATTGTTGAACAGGCTGTTTATCATCAGGGGCCAGTCTCACTGTCAGTCGGCGTCTTTTAGACAGTAGTTCCATGAAAATCTTAAGAGGCTCAAATCTAATAATAGATCTCCAGATACATGTCCAAAGCTCCCAGCACAGCTGCAGAGTATGATGGAAGCGGAGACTGGTTCAAGATCTTTGACTGGGGTATGTCATCTCACATGAGCAAGATCTACCCGCAGATCTATAACTCATCACATGAAATAGGCCCGACATTTACCAACGGCCAAGCTCAGTGGAACATGGCAGGTATGCAAAGTCTAACTCAAACGCAGGCATTTATATGCAAGTTACTGACCCAACTCCTAGCCACGTACTCAGGAGTCATTCCTAAGTGCATTAGTGACGGCGAATACCTTCTACGAATTCAGTCACTAGCAATTCATAACCCTGGAGCCACCCCGCAGTGGTACATTAGCTGTGGTCAGGTCAAAATCTCAGGGGGTGGAAATGCGAACCCTTCTCCGACGGCGAAGATCCCTGGCGCTTTCAAGGCTACTGATCCCGGATACACCGCAAATATCTACAACAACTTCCACAGTTACACCGTGCCAGGGCCCTCCGTTTTCTCTTGCTAGGGTTACTAGTGGTATTAGCTCCGGCGCCGCCGGTGGATGGTAGCGCACATGATTGTCGCCATCTACTACAGACATCAGGATATAGGTCTGTCATGAACAGGTCCTACTTCGCGAGCACAATAGATATCCGAAAGTTTGAAAACATTTTCCTCCTAGATAATACATAGGTTTGTGGTTTCTAGAGAGAGCAGTGCCATGAGCGTATCATGAGTCTTACAGATGAAGATAATGTTGCGTCAATACACCTTAGCGTATATGAAGCGTTGTAGCATCCAGCTGCAAAAGGGGTATAGTCTTGTCCTGATGCGACAGGGACTTTCTTTGGAAACAATCAGTAGGTGATGTTTTAGATATCAAGCTCGCATGAATAGTAGTGTAGATATACTCACTGGCTATGAGTTATCATTCTCAAGAAAGAACTTCCTAAAAACGTTAGCATACAATGCACGATGGCGGTACTCCTCGTCGATCGCTTCTTATCCCCGCATGGCGGGAAGTCTGAAACAAGACGGCGTTATGCAGAGACGTCCATTAAGGTTTGGGCCTCCGGTGAATTTCCCTTCGCGACCGACAACTGTCATGTAAGCTTCCGAGCTCTTTTCTATGAACGTTCGGGTTTGATAGAATCCCGCAGTGTACTGTCACTATCTTGTATCGAAGGCCCGTTTGGAAAAGAGACTCCAAAATACTGTCCGGACCTAAAATCCTGTAATGGGCGGGTCTACATTACCGCTCTCACGGTTTATCGGGAGACGGCATTGATCAACAACACCCTATCCCTTAAAGATCAGCGGTCTCTTTATGATACTGTACAACTTATACCCTCCTCCATTCACCTGAAAGGGGCTTGGGCGAGCAAGAAGGATATTCGCGCAGCGTGATGTTGACTGCACTTAGAGCAAAGATCGTTAGCATGGATACTCCAGTCTCTTTGCGCAATAACAAGCGTCTATAATGCCCCATTTCAGGTTTTCACACTAGCTACTCAGTTTCGGATTGACGGGATGACTGGCGATGCTACTACCTTCACTTCGCCTTCGCCTTCGGTTCATTGCTACCGTCTTCCGTTATAGTAATCAAGAACCTCAAGATATGACATCAGAGACAAACGCAGAGTATCAATGAAGCTCATAGCTTACAATTCCAATATAGATATCTAAAGAAGCCGTGTATAAAAGCTGCTTCTCAGTGACCTCCTAGATTCCACCCATTCAGAGCCGGCCTAATGATTCAACGATTATTGATCTAACATCCTATTCTCAGCACCGTCGATGCTCTCCATCACCATGAAGCACACAATTGTTTCACTCGCCACCCTGGCTGCAGGTATATCTGCATTGCCACATGCGGAGTCTTCAAAGCGAGCGACTGGCGTTCAGTACTTTGGTGTCAACATCGCCGGGTTCGATTTCGGGTGTGGCACGGATGTAAGCAATGCCTCTCACGATCATTTTTAATCGGAACAAAGCCAACAAGAATTAGGGGACTTGCGACACGAGTAAAGTCGTTCCGCCCTTATCGGCGCTTGGTGGTCCTGATGGGTAAAGTCATCACATAGCCAACCGAGTGAGATGAACTGCATTTTAACATTCGATACAGGCAAGGACAGATGTCCCATTTCGTGAATGATAAGTCTATGAATATTTTCAGGCTACCCGTCGGATGGCAGTACGTATTTATGAATGATATACATAACGTTTTTCAGCCTGCATCCCATCCTATTTGTTTCTCTATAAATCAAGCCTAGTCTTCAGCCAACAACAAGTCAAATATTTGAACTTTTCCAATCTAGCGGTACCTGCTCCTAACGATAATATCTGTCAGATTTCTCTTAAACAACCAGCTAGGGGGCACGCTCGATTCCAATAACTCCGGCCAGTACGACCAACTCGTCAAAGCGTGCTTAGGTACTGGTGCTTCTTGCATTGTCGATGTGAGTAGTAAAATAAATGTTTTCATCACGAGCTTTCAGTTACTGATCCAAATTAATTTATAGATTCACAACTATGCTCGTTGGAATGGTCAGATTGTCGGACAAGGCGGCCCTACCGATGACCAGTTCGCAAACGTCTGGAGTCAATTGGCGACAAAATACGCTTCAGAGGAGAAGGTTATTTTCGGACTCATGAATGAACCTCATGATATGCCAGACATTAACACATGGGCGAAGAGTGTGCAAGCTGCCGTAACCGCAATCCGTCAAGCAGAAACAGCGGCTGGCGGTTCTGCACACATGATCTTGATTCCGGGCACCGACTACACTTCGGCAGCCACCTTCCCGACGAATAGCGGACCTGCCCTCTTGAGCATCGTGAACCCCGACAATACTTCAACGGGCCTGGTATTCGATGTACACAAGTACTCGGACAGTGACAACTCGGGAACCCACACAGAGTGTACAACAGACAACATCTCGTCGGCATTTGCGCCACTCGCGGACTGGCTACGCACCAATAAGAGGCAAGCCTTGAATACGGAAATGGGTGGCGGCAACACTGCGTCCTGCGAGCAGTATATCTGTGACCAGATTGCGTATGTTAACCAGAACGCTGATGTCTACCTGGGTTATGTCGGCTGGGCAGCAGGGTCTTTCGATCCTCAAACATATGAGCTCAGTGAGGTCCCAACGAACAACGGGAACACCTGGACTGATAGCGCTCTGGTTCAGATGTGCTTCAAGAATACTGTCTGAGTCCACTAGATGTAAATTTAGAGCACGCTTTACTTCAGCCTAGAGACCGTTGTTTTAGTACATATGGCCAACTCATAGTCAACTGTTATTAATACCTGTAAAGCTATAGCTCCAATAGATAAAATAGTTTTGAGGAATATCTGTCAATGAGAATCAATCAAGAAGATAAATAACATGAGTCTACGTGCTTTGGTAGTTGCATTAGTACTCAAACTGTCTGCCTCCCAACATCAGCTGTCGGAATCAGTTAGCCGAGCCCACAGTATTGACTACTGCGTATTATTACGCTCCTAAAGAAAAAAAAAGGCAAATAAGAAAAAGAAGAAGAAGATAAGAAGTTAAAGAAGTTGATATAAATATTTATCCCGGTATTCTAAGGAGCGTATAGCTAAGTTAAACCCAGGTTACTGAGTCACCCCTGAAACTACTCGTCTAAACCTTTAGCATGACCTGCCAGATTCTTTGGCAACCTCCAACGGATTACCCATTCGCCATCTTTGAGCCAATGCGTTGTTGGACCCCACCCTCAACAACAAGTTGACTTCTTATAGTTGCAAAAGGCTCTACCTCTAGTGGTGACGTTCCATAGAGCGCTCTTTTTAGTTAGAGATGCGCAGTTGATAACATTACATTTGGGGTATTATGTGCTTAGGTCCTGGTAAGATATGTTATATCACACGCAATCTTTCCATGAGTTTTCTCTTCAATTCCCTACTTCGACGGTCTGGCCTAGTATATGCTGCCGCACAGCTAAGACGTGAGATGAGAGTGTATGGGGTTCTTTTCAATGAGACAGTGCTCACAAGATCTTCTGTGTAAGGCTCACAAAGAATATAGACTCGTTCATAAACGCTGTAAAACAACCCTAGGCATTGATCTCGTCTATCCTAGTGTATATATGATATCATTATTTCCCGAGACACAATATGCTTTGCACCAACCTTGCCAGTGTAAGCAATTAGTTACGCGTAAACTTCTTATCACGGGTTTTAGACTTGAATATAAGAGTGATTATAAGTTTACTAGGATGCCTCATTTAGATTACGGTCGTTATTCAATAATATGGAGTTGTTAAACCTTTACATAGATATACTAGTTGTTTGAGTACAATGTGACATAGTCGCCACATTTGTGATTGAGCGAGGAGCGGCAACGTGGCTGAGTGGTTAAAGCGTATGACTAGAATTCTAGTGCCATCATATCCCTTCGGGGTCGTAGGTTCAAATCCTGCCGTTGTCGATGTTTTTGATTATTTTTTCAGCTTAAATTTTATATACTTTTAATCCTCATCTTATTTTATGTTTTGGTATAAGCGTTATATAAACTGTTAGATAAGTGTTGCATAAGCGGTCAAATAAGTGTCACTTAAGCAGTCGGATAAGCAGCCGGATAAATAATAGTCCCTTTTAATTCATCTATAGTTATAAATATTATAGTTCCCAAGCTACACCGATAACGCCCATTCCCGATAATATCCAAGATAAATTTAATCCAGTCTAGTTCAATCCAATCTCTGACGCCCCGGTAGCCTTAGAGAAACGCGAAGCAAAAGCGGAGTTGTATAATGATGGCCGGTGAAATTATATGCGATTCGAGTTGATTCTGCATCATATGTTCTATTATCATGAGGGCACCTTATGTTGGACAAGCTATAATAAAGCGTGTAGTGCCTGTGCTGCCGTTATCTCGAGATAGTACTTGGCCGCTTCTCTTTCTGAAGGCGTCAAGGGCCGCGATGGCGACGGGGGCGACGCCAATGATAGATAGCTGTTGAACGGGTCTCCTGGAAGTACGAAATCCGCTGGTAGAGCGGGATAATTGTAACGGGGTTCCATGGGCGATAGTGGAGGTCGTGATCGCGCCTCTGGTGCTCTGAGGGGCGGCAGTATTGATTGTTCATAGTCGTACCCCTGATCTATTTGCAGCGGGAGGCGCGGCCAGGGGAATATTGGACGCGGCAGCGCTAGATCGTGGGCAATTGCTGGATGTTCTCGCGCTGCAGGCGGCGCCGGACTCATTGATGTTGATGATGATGATACCGGTGATGCTATAGTGGGTGGTATCCTTGATCCCGGCATGGTGAAATGCACTTCATGGCTCTTTCGTGTGGCGATTGGTCGTGATAGTGGTCGCTTGCGAGCCGCAATCCGCTCCCGGCTCTGTCGTTTGGTTTCCCGTTTGATAGCCTTCCGCTCTTCTCGGTGCTTCTGGCGCTTCTCCTTCTTGTACCAGAAAGTCATTGTGCCGTCGTACTCGCGGTCCGATTCGGAAGCGGACGATTCGGAAAACTCTTCTTCGGTATCCTCGGCCGACAGTTTGCGAAATTTCGTCGGTCTTTGATTTTCAATTTCGCTCTCTTCTCCTTCCCCATCATCCCTGTAATAACCGCCATGGTCGCCGTAAGTTCGGCTTCTTTTTAGCCCCCGAATCTGCTCGGAGCGTTGAGAAACTGAGGGCGCCGTAAGATCATGGCCATCTTCCACCCAGGAAGGTAGTGACCTGGGTGCGAGATGGAATCTGGGGGCTGGGAAACAAGAAGAATTGAGTAGAGAGCTCTGCAGCGGAGGTGGTGCGTGGAATGTCGATAGCACTAAGGAGGACTGCTCGGGGTGCGATGTTGAATTCTCCTCATGCTCTGAGGTCTCGACTAAATTTAGGTCAGTCCAGGCATACTCCTCGAGCCCCTGTGTAAAAGGGGTCGTTATACCTCTAAATTTTAGTGATAGGTCGTAAGTGAAGTCACCCTCAGCCCTCTCTTTCTTCACGTGTTGGCTAATGCATTGCCTCCGGAGTGTGAGATCAGCGGGCTGTGCGTATAACGAACGGCCATACTGGGAAACGTAAGGACCGGGTCCGCTAATTAGGTTGCTGTGGGACATCATGTTTGCAAGGGCGGTTGAGGCAAGCTTAAGATCGGGGAGGCTGGCCTTGTTGATAGTAGGCGGCGAAGCTGTAGGCAGCGTAGGTGACTCAAAGGCGATGTCAGAGATAATAAAAATGTGGGTTGAAGTGATATTCTGACAGTAAATGTAGTAACAATAGTCTTCCTTCACAGTTGACGATTGTCAGGGGTGAGGACTGCAGGAGTTATGATGGGAAACATGCGTTCTGAAGTTGAAGTTGAAGGTGAAATATTTTAGAACAACAAAGGCAATTGCAAAGGAGAAGTCTCCCAATATATGCTCGAGGACGCGCTGAATTAGAGTTGAGTGAACATCTAGTACGTAAGGTAAACAAAAGGAATGAAAGTACACAAGAGTTGGTTGCCCTAGAGAATTGAACTCTAATCATAGTTACAACCCGCTTTAGAGTAATTTACTATAAAGTTTATACCAGGCAAAGTCTACTTGTCGGTATCGAAAGGGCTGCGGTGGTGGACGGCTTATTAAGAACCCGGGGATTTCACTGTAGGTTCCCAAGTCTGATCCTCATCCATGTTTGAGGATAGAAGAAGGTATACTTACTAGAAAGTCCTTATTCTACTTTAAGCTTGAAAGTGATAGTGACCAGAAGGCTCGCGTTGCTGACATTTATGTAGAATCTAGTCAGCTATACTATGCATCATGACATTTCATTTGGGCTAAGCCGTCAAGTACATAGAATGGGATCAAGACGCCACGCAAGATAATAACCCGCACCATAAAGCAGACACCATCAATGGGGTTCTACATTAAGCCTTCAATAGTATCCAGAGCACTCAGTAATACAGTTCAATGTATCTAAATGATGTTTTTGCTTGTTTGCGCATGTGAAGTGCGCCGTTATGTCAGCACCTTTTGAACACTCGTACAGCAGCTGCAAATTCACAATACCGTTAGAAAACAAACAAGTTGTTGCTCCACTGACTCGCTCTAGTGATCTAGATACCTTCAAGATGTTGTGTCTGTTCAGTTTCTAGCGTCGAATTTAATGTTACTAAGTACCCGCATGTATGACCTGCGCAAGCTATATGTCTGGGATAGGTAGTATTGCTAAAAGCCGACCCCAAGTAGTACACACACTACAAAACACGATGTAGTAGTATAACCTCATTATTCTGTTGAAGGAAGAAAATGGTGCTATTAGAGTGAAGTGCTAGAAGAAGTCTGGTCTAATCCCCTCTATTCTGCTGAATGCTATTCACGAAAACTTGGAAAACAAGGAGAAGACGAGAACCGACCTGTGTTGTTCTAGTGGGTTTCAGAACTATTCTCTGCCTCGTCTAAGATCTTAACCTGTCATGCAACAAAGGAACGCAACAATGTGCTCCTCCGCTTCTGATTGAAAACAATTATGGCCACATATTTGAAGGCAATCTCTCGAGTAACAACCCGGGCGCTCGAGCTCTCTCGGGTTGCCCCGATGAACCTGCCTCCAGCGTCAAAGGTTTATTGTGGGAGACTGCATGTATTGTGAGTCCATGTTGCTAGGCAACAAGTCGGAACCATAATACCATAGTATCCCGGCCGATGACATATAGAGACACTTCCTTTGTTCAAAAAAGTATCAAATACAAGGTTTCAACAAAGGCTTCCAAGGCTGTCTCAGACATATACAGTGACTAAGGCGCTTACTGAGAAAGAAAATAGCTAGATACGTTATCCTCAACCGTAAATTACATTTTTTATGATCAAGCTTGGGGAAAGACCCTATACGGGGCCTGGACTATCAGGTTATTCCCAAGCAATCATCAAAGTAGGCATATGAAATACATTGAATAGTACACACCGGCAGACACCGGACATTTATCCGTATACAGGGCCTCAAGGCCCCTCTTTACCACGTATCTCCTGATGAAATAGCCGTCGCAGATTATTGATACTCTCATCATCGTCCTTGCTGAAGCCGTGTTAGGTTGCCAGGATCCGTTGTCTCATAACCACCAGTCAAGTCACGAACTATTCGCAAAGAACTTCGTGATCTTTTGCGTGCCAGCCGACTTTGACGGCTTAGTGGGACTCTTCCTGCTATTGTTGCTCGTGGCGCTGATCTTCTGCCTGCCGCCTCCTTTCCGCGGCGATGGCTGCGCATTCTCCTTCGCGACTTGCCCCTTGTTTAGCGCGGTGTTGGCGAGTTTTTTAGGCGGCTCTTCATTTGTCAATTCTTCCTCAGCTTCACGTTTGACGCCCGCAGGTATCTTCCCGGTATCAACATCTTGTACTTCGTCCTCAAGCTTCACTTTAGGTTCTTTCTTTTCGGTCCCGCCCTCAGTTACGAATCCTTCGGTTTCGGTGATCGCAATCTCTGGCTGCTCCGTTTTGACCCGCCCGTTTTGGATGTCGTTCGTTTCTTTCCCTGCTTCTTTGCCTTTCTTTTTAGCCTCCTTGGAAGCGGCGCCTTTTGCAAAGAAGTTCGCAATATTAGACTTATTCTCCTTGCTGTCGATGGGAATAATGAACGTCGGCGAGTTGTTGCCGACTTTCCCCACATCCTTACTCACGGGATATACTTCTAGTTCCCCATCCCACGGAACTAAAAGCGATTGCAACTCTTTCGACCACTCGTAGCGTTTGGGGTCGAGCCATTTGCGCAGCTTTTCTGAGCCATTGTCCAGGATCACAGGCATGCGATCGTGTAGGAAGTTCAACTGCTTGTTTGAATCCGTTGTTATAATAGTGTATGTGTACTGCTTCTCCTCTTCGTCTAATGTCCGCTCATCAGCTTTGGGTTCGGGTAAGGGGGATCTGACGTATAGATACAGCCAACTTACTTTCATACTGCACCACATCCCACAAACCTGCGAAACACATCATCTTCCCATCCTTGCGCTTGACGAAATGCGGCATCTTCTCACGGCCACCATCCTTCTTCAACCACTCGTAGAACCCTTGCGCAATAACAATGCAGCGTTTCCGCCCCTTCATGGAGCTCCACATGCCACCGCTCTGGGCCAGCGAGTCGTCGCGGCAGTTGATGGTCTTCATTACGGAGCCGTAGCCGGGATTACGCTTGGTCCAGAACGGGATAAGACCCCATTTCATAGTTTGCAGTTTGTAGTGCACCTCATAGCCGTCTGCGGGGCCATTTTGTTCTTCTGTATCTCGGTGTTGTTCTTGCGTGGTTGTGCCGGCAGATGACGGTGCCGCATCGTCAGCCTCTGTAGAGGTAGGGTCGTTGCGCCGAGATCGAGGTCCAGCGCCCCAATCCGGCACGTCAGCTCGGTATACTACCCCGCGATAGCCCGGGGCGAAGTTGTAACTCTGCCTTGGGCCGTCATATCCTCCGCTACTACCGCTGCTAGCATTCTCATCATTGTCGTCGATTGGGTCATCGGGAGCCTCATAGACCGGCATATCGTCATCTTCTAGCATTCGCCGTATCTGGCTAGGCCGCAGAGCCAGCGCATATCGACCACACATTCTCCAATCGGCAAATATATAAAATAAGTTTCGCTGTCGCGTGATTATAGAAGCTTGCCCATTGCCTTGCTTCAGAGAGCACTTCCTCAATTTAACAGGATTAGACCATGGCTAGTTAACATCAACTTCCAAGTGTCAGTTAGAATTGGGCAATTGGGATGTATTGCTTCGGCAAATGTAGTAATTGAGATGATTACGTGAAATTGCTCCGTGCTTCTTAACATGTTACAAGGCATATGTAGACGAGCATGAACAAAAGCGACCTAAGCTACCAAGGTACTTAGCAGTGATGACGAAAGTGAGCTAGCCTACGCACGCTAAGCGTGGGGTAGATCTACCTAGTATGTTTTAGTCTACTCGCGAGATCAGGTGACCCTGGCCGCCCAAAGAATTCTTGTTAAGGTATGCAACCAAGACAACTTTGTTGAATGCACATTGGGCGCGAATTAATTCATGAAAAGAGAATTGGTAGAGCTAAATTCGCAGTATTTAAAGGCTATAGAAGTTAGTTAGTAAGGTAGTTTACCCCGACGCTGCCGTAATGACCTTGAAATTACCTATTAAACCGCGTCCACGGTCAACCAGTCAACTGGGTTGTATAATCGCAATATTCACTTCTCATAATATCATTAAATTAGGCGTTTGATATTCGGTTTAGTCACAAAGCTTTGGGTTCTGAGCTGGTTGTGTGCCACATGAATGGCTTGGTATCTCAATTCATAAGCTTTTCCCTGATACCGAACCACGCCAGAAAATGCCAAACGAGCCCCGAACACAGTACTTGCTCTCCCAGTAGCCGAATCCTCTGACGATACCCCAGAAGAGACTTAATGACACATGACCAATTGCAGCTACGCCTTCGCTTAGACCTTGAAACCTCTTGACCGTCTGCGACCACGAGCCTTCTCGAACTTGCGGCCCTTGGACTGCACGTAGGGTTTCTGCGATTCGCGTTAGTACAGAGCTCTCCATGTGAGCAACGAAGAGGCGTACCTTGTGCTTGTGGGGACCCATGCCGAAGTGCTTGACGGCCTCACGGGCGTTCTTGGGACCACGGAGCAGAAGGGTGTTGCTTCCGGTAGGAGCACGCAGGGCGAGCTGATCCAGAGTCAAGGCCTCACCACCAGCGGCGGTGATGCGAGCACGGGCAGTGGCGGTGAAGCGCAGGGCAGCGATCGTGACCTTGGGAACCTCAAGAAGGCGGTTATCGTCCGTCACAGTTCCGATGACAACAACGGTCTTGCCAGCCTGGTCACCGCGTGTGACCTGAGACTTGACGCGCGAGAGGGAAACCGGGGGTCGGTTGATGCGCGATTGGAAGAGACGACGCAGGACAACCTGTGCAGAATGGCCTTGTCAATAGCTGACCCTCATGAATAATGAAATTTGAGACTTTGGCATCTTTAGACAGAATAACCGAAGCGACAGGGCTTACCTTGTTGAAGTTGGAATCAGTACGTCTAGCCAGGAAGCGGTAAAGCTTCACAAGCAGTTTGAGGTAGACGTTGTCGGACTGAGGCACACATTCGGGTCAGTATATTTCGTCTCACGAGAACAGGGCCGCAATTGCTAGCTGGCTCCCAGCAGAGAGAATCAATGGTGGGACGGGGCCAAAATAATTCACGAACCTTGGGCGCCTTCCTGTGCGTACCCCGGACATGGTGATTCGTAAGATCAATACCTTAAATGTGCAAAGCCGAAGGTCAGCTTCCTTGGTTCAATATACTCATATCGGGATCCTGGACGCCTCAACCAAGAGACCGGAATACCCGAGGACGCAGCATGGGGCCATGTCGGGACGCGGCGGTCCCTACGACGCACACATGCCACTTGTATATGATCTTTTGCACAGAAATAACGTACCCATCTTGACGGTGGCTTGTCGGCGATCTGACGAATCGACGGGATGCTGTGGTAGTTGGTGGTTAGTAGGAGTCGATGGAGGAGGAAATTTCCATGTTCGACTCCAAAAGTTCTGAATTGAGAGTGGGATTGTGTGCGGGTGGGGCGGTGAGTAGCGGCAATTTGCTAGTAACAGTCGCTACTGCTGATCCTGACCAATGAGAAGGAGTGGGGAGACACTAGCGCCCTATTAAATCGATAAGAGACTTGGTACTGCGTACGTACTAGCCCAGCTAAGACTATTAAAGTTCCGGAACATGCTATTGAGTAGGGAATGATTTCACTAGCATCTGAAACGACGACAGCATGCTGAACGAACACACACAACACGACAGCAACGAGTGCTCTTCGTCTCATGACAAGTCAGCTTTACGCACAGAAATGATATTGTTATAGCACCAATATTACTATTCAACAGCCTTAGCGAGCGCAGTTGAACGAAATAAACCATCACTCCGACCGTACATACTTCGACTGGTATGCATGCGATGCGTCCGTCTCTATCCGAATTTATTTATGTAATCGGTTCATCTATATGCAACCAAGGCACTTGAGCCTTTATACCCAAGAACTCTACTTAGTAAGCGCTCAGTCGACTGTATACTTCGAATCGTAAACCTTCTAGCGAATAATACATGATGAGTCCGCTGTAGGAACACTGTTTCTTGATGCTTTACGCGTCTATCGCGTTTAAATAGTACCCCGGAAATCGAGGATCCGACGCCTTTTGAGGCCTTCTACCGCTTCCGTCGTGAAATTCGAGCACTTTCCAATACTGGATTGGTTGTCTCTCGCTGCGTGGTGATAGACCGATGTCAAGCGTAGCTATAATGTTATTAATTCAGATCATGACGTGGCAAACGCTCAGCCGTCTCCTAATCAGCTCTCTCCCATGTTTCGGCTGCATCGCCTCCTATAATCTGAGGGGCTCTGGCCTCAGTCCCACGAGGAAATCTCGGGTCAGTTCGAAGCTGAGCCAATTGGCAGCCATACTAGGGGCAACTTTGAGTAGGTTGGGAACGAGGCCCTTATACAGCCCGCGTATGCCTTCTTGGGCCACGATCACCCTCACTGCGTCTCCGATCGACTTATACTTATACCCTATACCAGACATGGTGTTGATTTGAAATCTCCGCCTCAAAACGTCACTAAAACATATTGGCTCAGCGCGCTGCTAAGACAGTAGGAGAACCTGGACCTACAATGGATATGTGCAAGTCTGTGCGACAGCACCAGAAATGGCGCCAGCAAGGAGTTTCCGCGCTGCACTGGGATTCTGGTCTCCCTCTGGAGTCAGATACTTGCGGACGAATTCATATGTCATAAAGTTCATTCCAACCTATTACGGAGCAAGCGTTAGTAATCGCTCGTCGCCTGCCACACGGGCCAGGTAGGAATGAACATACATAGGGAGCCACGCCCGCCACCGTAGGTATGATACCACGGTATAATGCTGCCATCCCGCCTTCGGACTTGTACATCGCTACCATTGTGCTCCACATACCAGGAAGCTTGTCTTTAGGCACTTCGCCCAGTGCAGCAAAAGACGCTGTCTGTATGGAAAGCCGAGTTCGAACGATGTCGAGCGGATAAGTACAAACGACGGAAGTGATGCCTGCCACGCCGCCACATAACAGTCTTTGGGCGGGACCCATGACTGTGCCTGGCTCTCTCTCAAAGAAATGCTGTCACAGTGTCAGAATATACGTCAAAGTATACGTCAAAGGTTACGATGAAATGTAAGAACTGGCGGAAACCGGGGGCCCTACCCTCTTGTAGAGATTGTAGCTCCCAAACTGGACAGCGGAATAGGGAACTATGCGAATGCAATTGGTACCGTTGCCGCGCATAAAGCCTCTCCAGCCCTCCTCTCTCCACATCTTCCCCAGTGCTTTGCCCACTGACAGCTTGTATTCAGTATGTCCGGCGCTCTGGACCTGCAACAGAATCTTGAGGCGTTCGAGCGGCGATACGACGGTTCGCGAGACAGCACCAGCAACTCCACCTGCACAAAAGGCGGCCACGACCGGTTGAGAGACGAAATCGACAAACTGGGCGGTCTTATTTTCAGGAGAGAACTTCGCCTTTACGGCGGTGACGTTTTCGGAAACCTAGTCGGACGACGATTAGTTTTAGCCATGCTGAAACTGCTGGCTGAGTCGCTGGGATCCCGAGCCAGACCGGGGAACGTACAGGCGACATCTTCGAGACTTAATTGGCGGGTCTAAGTGAAAGAAGTAACGCGGCTAGAGGAAAGAGGCGGTTTCCCCCGTCGCAGATGACAGACTGTGCTTTCGCAATTTCGTACAAGAACATCCAAGAATGGTACGTCTCCAAGAGCCAGTAAAGGTGCGCGAAAGAGGGCGATAACGGTTCGGTCGACTGCTACGATAGCACACGATCTTCGTTAGGAGCCGATCAGAGGTTTAGGCGACATAGTTGATTGTTTTGGTAAGCTACGTCAAGGGCTAACATAGATACGTGGTGAAGGACGAGGGTTTCGAGCTGGTGAACAGATGCGCGTGAACAGGTTCGTGGTCCTCGTCTGTCGTCGTCGTTACTGGTGTGTTATTGTTCGTCGGTATTGCTTTAAAGGATTGATCGGGAGTTTGATCGGGACTTTAGATCGGCTATCAATGACCGACGAGGGTTGTGGAGTCGGTGTTAGCGCCGAGAGGCAAACGAGCGTCGTGCAATACTAAGCAATAAGATGAGGTGTCGCAGGAAACTAAGTTGAAGTAGAGCATGAAAGGTGATAATGTCACGAACAAGAGGCGGTTGGTACTGAGACCAGCTGCTGAAGATCACAAGGCCTTGGTTTAGGTAAGTTGGTAGATCAATCCGCTCGTCCAATACGTAGTGAAGTGCAGGTCCTTGTCATGGTCATGGTCAGGAAAAGGACGGGTTACGGGTTGCAGACAGCGCAGGGCGGCTGAGATTGAAAAATCTAGTTACCTATCTGCGTACGTACAAGGTTAGCTCACATACGCACTAGAACGATTATGTACCTTATCAAGATAGAACCTAGTCCGATCGGGTGGACCGAGACTTGACGCGCCTGGCTCCTCGCCTCGACTATCTTTATCGGGCGCGCGCTTGTGCCTGCATCAGACGACCCGTAAATCCCTAGGATCCGCCCTGCTGGGAGCGTCACAGGGCCCGAACTCAAATCATGCTGTCTCAACCGAAACAGTAAAATTTGTTCCCTTACAGAGCCAGACACTACAGCTATCGATACTCTTTACAGAGTCAATTAAACCGTCGATAAAGAAACATTGTGATCAGTACTCAGTTTGGTTGAACCGTCCAGTGAACTATTTTCGGCTATCTATGGCCTAAAATGAAAGACTGGGTGTACATAGTATGTATATCCGTCTAGCAGCCTGCCTAATAAGTACTAGACGGCAAAACAGATTATTCGAAAATCGACTAAAGAAAAATAAGCAGCTATTCAACTTTGTTGTATGTACTAAAGCAATGTATCATAACGAATTAAGCTCGACGAATCATTTGGTTTTCTTCTATTCTATACAAGACACCTGCATTGTGTATTAGAAAAGTATCACGTAGTTCCGCACGACTGAAGACACTTTGCTGCTTCCTTTTGGTCTGACAAGTACTGTTTGCGTCTACCCAGGTCTTATTGCTATTATCATGACGTTCAACTTGAAACCATGAAGTGTCTCTTCCAATGAAAGAATAGCACTCTAACTTGTATCATCTACCTATCGGCAGACTGGTAGGTCCAGTATCGAGTCATACGGCGACAACTGATAGCCACGCTACGAAACGTTGAGCCAACTTAGTTGCCCTCCTTCTTACAGTGGCCCCCCGGAATTATCTACTATTGTCGTTGAAAGCCGCGAAGATGACTTTGGTGACTCATATATGTAAATTTGATCAGCGACGACCACTTGACGATGGCTAATGAAGCATGTCCGTCACGATTGGATCCTAGCTCTCCCCATACTGACTGCAGTGACCTTGGCCTACTTAATACATATTTGTTCAACTTTTTTACTTGGGCTTAGAAGCACATTCTATTTGGCTCGGAACGATTGTAAGAGTACACACGGGAAGAAATGAATTTTACTACCTAAAAACTTGATCAAACACAACCCGCTCCTTGCGGTGAAAAGCTGTGATTCTGTACCATTCTTGAAGTGCGAAAATATGTCGGTCGATGGAAGACTAGATGATAAGCAACAACAGTCCAATGAGGATAAAAAACTATGAGTCCACTGTAGCATATAAACCTGCCTCGGACCCGGACGAGTTATGTGAGCCACGGTCTCTATGTAAGATGTACCTTTCAGTCAGCAACATCCAGGTCGTCATGCTGCGGTGGAGGGCTATCGACAGCTATACGTAGAGTTAGTCGAATCTGTCAAAAGACTAAGTCGGCTGACAGGGACACGTACCTTTACGATCATCCCCATTCGTACCATTCTCGCGACGGTCGCGATCATCTCGGTCATCCCGATCACGGTCACTAGTGAATCACAGTCAGCTCAAGCTCGAACTTATCCTTCTAAGAGTGTATTACATACCGAGTGTCTGGGCTGCGAGAGCGATCTCGAGTGTCCCGACGCTCACGGTCATAATCCCGGTCACGGTCACGGTCACGGCGATCATCTTTCCTCGGAGAATAGTCGCGAGTGCTGCGACGAGGAGAAGGAGAACGGCCGCGGCGAGGAGATCGGCCCCCACGACCACCGTCACGTCGATCACGATCACGGCCAGAGTCAAACCGCCACGAGGCTGAAGGAGGCGTCCGGGCCCACTGCCATACATGTTAAATAGGCTTGCCTTCAGGGCCAAATCAAAGGGAGCATACCTCAATCTTCAGGATATCATCCCTCCCGATGCGTTTATTATGCATCTCATGATACGCATCGTCGGCATCCCGGCGATCCTCATACTCCACAAAAGCAAAGCTATGGTTCACGTTAGTGATGCTCCAAGTATATCGCCGAGCTCGGTTCGGACTTACAGACGGCTGCTGGCGCTCCTGGGCGCGGGAATATCACAACGCACTAGACGACCATAGCTACACGGGATGAAGTCAGTAATCTCACAGAACATATGGTACTTTCCCAATGAATCGCATCGATTGCTCTCAAGCTTCGTTGTCCTGCCACGACAAGACAGGCGACTCGGCGCGCGCGATGCAACTGATAAATTCTTCGACCGCTCGATCAGGGGGGGGAGTGACAACTGGAATATGGATGGTGGGCGTGCGTGGGACATTGGGGGGGCGTGGACAAAGAGACGGCTCGAGGTTTCGACGAAGCCAAGAACGAACGACGATGACGGAGGACTGAAGACGGAAGACAGGTAGATCGCGGGACAGGTGGACGAGGAGGCACGGGCATTAGCTGCGGTGGCACCGGACACGGGTTCCGCAGGTTGGACGGTCGGTCGATCTCACCGCGCGCGGGGACGAGGACGAGGACGAGGACGACGAGGACGAGGACAGCTGACATACCGTTCGAATTCGTAGGCGAGGTCGCGAGCACGCGTGCCTTGGCTGAAGCCAGTCACGTAGAGGGTGGTGCCACCTCGAGACATGGCGACGGACGCGGATTGACAGACAGGAAAAATCAGAAAGGGGAGTGAATTAACAATAGGGGAGGTGAGATCGATGTCAGATCAATCTCGATGGCTGTGCCAGGTTGGGGGAAAGAATACTGATGGTACACTGACGAGACGTTAGAAGTCTTGATGGTCAAGTGGTGTGTTGTTTCGGTCAAGTGCTGGAGAAAGTTTGACGGTGGTTGGTTCAGAGCTCTAAAGTTCCAGAAGCCGGGGGATCCTCGGGGCCCGGGCGCGCCGCCCATTCGCCATTCACAATGTGCTTGCCCAAAAGTGGCTTAGCTCCACTATGACGTGTGTTTGTGAGAGTCGAATCATGAACAGCAAGCCAATGAGAGCAGGGGAAGTCGCTACAAGACCATTCAGTGATCCGCTCTTGTCAATAGGTAAGCAGAAGCCCAAGATTCTACAGGGAGAGGCTTATATTTACTGCCGCTTTACTTTCCTTTGAATTATCAAGAGGAAATGTACAGTAGGTGCTTGTCCTGATACCGAGGTAGGTACAAGATCGATTTGAGTAAAATTTCAGACTGGAAGTTTCAAGGTATCATCTATCCAATGCGCACCTGGGCATTTTTATGGGTGATGAATCAGTCAATGCACCGATGCTTCCCCCTATATACGATACCATGCTAGTGTTTTGAGGCAGTACCTAGGTAACCACTGCCTCATGTGTCTTGCTGTTATGAACCTGTCCGACATGCCTGCCTTCTTATCTAAGTTGGCCTATACACCTTGGCATCTCAACACGCTCAGACTACCTACCTAGGTATGCTTTTATGACCTTTCGGATTTGCAACATAGATGACCCTCCTCGTATTCGGATACAGGTTATTGGCGATTTAGTACGATTCGATCTATTGTTCTTACTGCTTACACTGCACTTGAAGCCGGAGCATCAGAACTCTCCCCTGCGCCTTACTTAGCCCTACGTCTCCTCCCATCGGGCCTTGAGGACAACATTCCATCAATAAAGAGCATTATCAGACCGCCAGAAAAGCTTGAGTAGCGATGGGCGCCGACTCTACTTCAGATGTCCCGGGGCCTTCCTCGGTCGAATCAGACCCCCCAGCTACGCCTGTTGCTGAAGCCAGCCAGCCAGGTCCACATACGGCAACAAATACTCCAGGAGACACAACGCACCATTCCTTTGCGAGTGCTGACACGCTTCGAGAGAGCGAAGATGATACAACAATACGAAATAGTTCAATCCCCGGGCCTTTTCACACCGTTAATACGGCAACCACTGTGCTCTCGCATCTTGTAGAACATTTATCGCCTTCATCTAGCGTATACTCGTCCCAACAACAGGGCTCTGTAGGCGATCCACGTGAAGAAATCACACCTGAAGCAGGGGCACTTGGATTTGTGTTTGCTGCTGCTGTAGGGGATTACTTTGAACTACAGCCGCCCAATGAACAAGAACTACCCGAAGAACAGCATCCTGCAGAAGAGTTTCCCGAAGAACAGCACCCTGATGTAGAGTTCCTCGAAGAAGAGCGTCCTGAAGAAGAGTTCCGCGAAGAACAGCATCCTGAAGAGGAACTCTCAGAAGAAGAGCACCCTGAAGAAAACTTCCTCGAAGAAGAGCATCTTGAAGAAGAATTCCCCGAAGGAGAGCATCCTGATGGAGAACTACCTCCCGCAGCACAGCCTGGTAGAAGAATCTCTCGGTGGTCCTGGCGCAATTTGTAGGAGCGACTAGCCAGGACCAGGTTGGGGCAGCGATATATCAGGAACAGAGACGCACGGAGAGCAGCTCAACTCCGAAGAAGAGAAGCTCGTTATCAACAAGGAGCAGAGAATCGTCATGTAAGGCGCCTTGAGGAGGGAACTCGCCGTTATATAGAACAAGTCACCCGTCGTAGGGAGGTTCGAGCGCAGCGGCAGGCAGCCCGAGAACAACCCGTCGAGGACCCCTTGCACTTAGCGGGTGAGTTCTTACAAAATGCCGAAGAAAGACTCGAACATGCAGCGTTTCTCGCTTTTGTCCGCAGTCAGGTTCCTGCCTGGTGGGAGGATCCAGTCGCTGCTACCAGGAGAAACGTGCGAGGCTGGAGGCGCGACTACCGGGGATGGACTCGGCGGATTTTTGGTCGCTCCCGTCCTAATCGCCCGCGTCCTGATAGCCAGCATTCTACTGGCTCACATACTAACGGCTCGCATACTAACGGCTCGCATACTAATGGCTCGCATACTAATGGCTCGCATACTAATCGCCCACGTCCTGATAGCCCGCATCCCAGTCCTGCGCATCCTAATTCGCAATTTTATCTACCGTACCCTACTTACCCATACTTCTAAGCTGAGGGATACACAAGTGAGGACGATCAATTCGGTCCCAAATCCAAACCCAAACCCTTTATTTCGATGCTCTGGGCGTCTGGGCGTTACGAAAATGGTTCATAAGTTGTCCAAACTTTTTCACTGATGCTAGAGGGATCATATCTCGGGTGATCAGTGACAGCGAATCTCTTATTTGCATAATAGGCACATGGACTACAGCGAAAAGCCAGCGTTTTTAGATATCATTATGATAGCGTTAGAGTCGCGATGATTACCATACCGCGCTGAAACAGAAGACTCAAAGTAATAAGATAAAATGTAATCTTTTCTACTAAGTTCAACTTGTTGTTTCTTGTCTGCGAGTGTATGAATCATTGCGGGAAGCGCTGCTTGCATAGTCAAGATAGGACAATATTGATTGACCCAATACCCACGCCTGTCTCCCTGCCTATAGAACTTCCTTATGAGTAGAAAAAAAACGAAGAGAGAATAAAAAGAAATACACCGTTAGATCGAGGGGGCTTTCTGCTAGTGCCCCTTAATCAAACCAGGGATTGACAGCTAGGCATTTTCTCTCCGTCTTCCACATCAACGCCAAGTCTTTTGGAAGCGGAGTGTCAGCATATCCATCATTGTAGAGCCTCGATTGACTGGATCTCAGGTGGGTGGTATTGTCTACCTACTGTCTCAAACCATCTATCCATCTATCCGTGTCTCTGTACAAAGTAGAAACCAAAACAGTCTGGCATCCTTATTTCTTTCATCCCATAATATCTCCCCCTCTCCCCAACCGTTCCCCGCGCTCAAAGGATCAAATACAGACTACAAAGCAAGCTCGGGCCCGTCATTATGCCCGTCCAGAAGATGGCGTTGCCCAGGACCTTCTTGTCGCGCAGCCAGCGCGTGCGGCTGAGGCGCACGAGCGGCAGCTGGCACATCTGCAGCGCGAGCAGGTAGCCGCGCAGCTTCTTGAAGATGCACCACATCAGCAGCTCGTGCACGCACGCCGACAGCAGGAACGTGATGAGCGTCGCCGTGTGCTTGTTCACGCGCATCGACGAGATCGAGCTGTGGTACACGTGGCGCAGCAGGAAGTTGTGCACTGGGCGGTTCCAGTCGCGGGCGAACTGGTCCCAGGATACTGGGGTAAGGGTAAAGATGTTAGTCTTGGTGGGAATGGTGGTTGTGTCATATTTTGGGTTTTGATTTTTGTAGGACCTGTTGAAATGATGCGCAGGGGTAGATGATTGCTATGTCTATGAAGCAAGGGAGGGAATGGGGTCGGGTTGAGGGAATGGATGGGTAGAAGAACGTACCGCTGTTCCACCATGCGTCGTAGAAGCTACGGTCCGCGAAGAACGTGAGCTCGGCGAGAATGTTGAGCACAGTTTCCCAGATGAGGTACCATGCAAGCTAAAAGTGTAGCAGGGTACAAATATGTCAGCTATGTAAATCCTCGTGTCGGCTTCATTCCACACGTGGCCAAATAAAGTCTTCCGCGAAAAGATGAATTTTACTATTTCAAAAGACCTGTTGAGACTTACCAGATACTCCATCATAAAGGGGAACACGAGATCACTCAGTAGCCAAGGGAACTCAGCGAGCCGCTGCGCGGTGGTGTACCCCATCTCCTTCATGGCGACGGTCCGCATGACGACGGGGTAGATGAAGGTCTGCGAGACCATGATCATGACGAAGATCACGCCGAACGTCGCGGCCGCCTTCTCGGCCACGTACAGGAAGTTGATGCTGTCGGAGCGCGGATACTGCAGCTCGTAGACGACCGTCGGGAGGAAGATGTACTCGTAGTGATTCGCAATGCTCAAGTTGTTGGGGTAGTAGTGCGAGTGCTGCGTGGCCTTGCCCCTGAGCTCGTCGGCTAGAGCGTCGATTTCCCATCTGTGGGCTTATTAGAATCATGGACTTTCCCCTTTAGAGATGTGGTTGCTAGTTAATAGTCTGAATCAAAGGGGCGAAACTTACTTCATAAGCCTTTCGAATATCAATAACTGATTCAGGTCAAGAGGCTGTCCATCTTCGATGGCCCGCGAAATGCTTTCAATATCATCCGGTTCGTGCGATGGTGAGCGCGCCAGTGAATTTCTTCTTTCCCGGTACATGGCAGCCGAAGGACGGCGGTCCAGATGCGAAGTGGAGAGTGCGGAGGCCTGTGGTGAACTCTTAGACTCTCCTTCGACTGGCTCCATACTCTCGAGCTTTTTCAATTCCGCCAGGAGGGCTCGCCGTTTCTTGTACACCGAGGATAAATATCCGTTGTAAAATGCATATGAATGCTGTTTCATTAGCATTACGAGGCCATGCAGGACGAAGAAGACCGTGTGCGTCCATGGCCAATCTCGGACCAGGGTCAATCCAATTACGTTTACGATAAATAGTGATTGCCAAAGCTACAATCGCAGTTCAGTCATGAGATGCGAGCGAAGAGTGGATTGAGAAGGCATTCTCACGTTTTGAATTACCCACCCGGTTCTGTTCCAGTCAATGTAGTCATGCAGGACAAGAAGCTGGATGACCCAGCTCACGCCCGTCAGGGCACACATGACACCGTCCGATATGAGAAGGACGAGCACTATTTGTGTTAACATCATTCGAAACCGCATCCCACTGTAGAAGACGACTGTAAACTCAACAATAGGCACAAAGGGTATAAAGTAGTGATGCTGCGAACACCAAATCTATAGGAAAAGAAACTTACCATCTCGCCGAAACATAGCCTTCATAATCTCGTTTTCTCCTAAAGGACTGCCCGTCTTTCGCCAGTTATCTGCCGCCATCTTAATGATCCAGAACACAACGGCAATCCAGAACAGAACGTAGAAGCCGTAAAAAGGGCTGTTCGCAGCATCCTGGTTCTGTCTGTCAAAGGTCGAAAACTGGCGTGTGAAAAGCAGCTCCCTGAATTTTCCATGTCGCGAAGGGGCTCCGTTGCTTTTCTCCTGTCCCTGATCCTGTCTCGTCAACTATGAGGTTCTTCGCGACGCAGCGCACAATGTGAATGCAAGAAAAAGTGAGTTGGCGGGATGAGTTAGATCTCACCATATTTAAGCCGCGTTTCAATATATCCCGTAATTCCGCATCATTCGAAGCAATTGCATATGTCTTCTTTTCATTGTTTTCGCTATGGTTCTGCGCCGATAAGGACGGATCCTCAGCCCCTGATGCGTGAACTGGGTCTGGCCTGTCCTGAGGCAATACTATCTCTGGCGTCGCGACGGCTGAACTGTCGTACGAATCGAAAGTTGACCTACGCCGTAGCAGAACTGGTATTGGTGGCCGCGTTCGAGGGATCCCCTCTTCTGTTCCGCTGTCGCCGCCCGATGGTGTACGCTCCGCAGCGAAGCGAGCTTCCGCTTCTCGCCCGTGAACCGTACTTATAGGCTTTTTCCTCAAGCTGTCACCATTCTCCATATGGTTCTCTTCGTTCCTAAGAGATGATGAGGCTGTTTGACTTGTTGACATCATTTGACCCCTGTCAAATATTCAGGAACGAGTGATAGTGCTCAATTTCATATGTATGGCGAATACTCTAGAAAGTATGTGTGCCGGATGATTGCGGTAGGATCTACCCTTCGGGAGTGTTCTAATAAGAGTAATTATCGTAAGATTAGATAAGTGTGAGACACAACATGCAATATCAATTATCTAAGTATTCATGTACGTCTCATCAACATGAGGCTGTTTTGCACTTTATATCCACGGACGGAAGCCTCGGCAACATGGAATTTCGATTGATGCCGAAAGGATGACTTCACGCGACCTATCCGGTCTATTTCGTGGTCCGATCGGTGGTCCTGTCGTTAAAAGCTTTGATAGATACAGAGTGGCGAGGAATCGTTACGGGGTGGTCTGACGTCGGTGGTCCTTGTGACGGGAAGCCCAATCCTCCGGTTCGACCGCACCGCTTACACGCACTGATTGGCTGGAATGGCAAAGTAATTATGTATCATAGGTGACGACCGTTGGATAAGCCCAGAAGAACAGCGGGGTAGGTATATTCTCCATAAGGAATTCGGCTTGTCAACCATTGCCGCAGGTCGCCTCTACGGGTGTGAGATATAATTCATTGTGAACTTATTTTATGTTAATTTGCATGCCAAGTTGCGCCTGTGAAAATACATATAGCTTGAGATCAACTCGCAAAAGTAGACGTGGCACCGTCATATTCCCGGTAACTTTTAAGTTCCCATTTTACCCTCTCCCAGTGATAATTGAACACGGGCTGATACCTACTGCATCTTTTCGTAGGTGGCCATTAGAGAACCTGCGAGATTGATCTGTCAGCTATTGAACTCCTGGATTCGAAACGAGAATTTTCCTTACCAATGAAAGTTGTGACTAATCGGCTGCGAACTTGGCAGATATCTTCGGGAACTAGCCAAATTGTAGCCCCCATTTTTCTTGCAATACTGATGCTGAGCTTAGCATTCAGGTAAGCCTCCTCGTCAGTCCGACCAGAGGTAACAAGGTCATAATCGACATAGGCACTCTTCATGCCGTTGAGCACATCAAGGAAGAAAATACCACTGCCAATTGAAGGATCCTTGAAGGAGCGGATTGATGAGTTTCGTCCTCCCTTGCGTGACATTTCGTTGGCCCATTTCACCATTTCGGCATCGGTGATCTCACGCTTGCCAAGACGATGAGCCAAAGCAGATAGTGTTAAAGTAATGTTCTTTCGCATGAGTTGCCAGACCAAACCCAATGTCAACATCTTTTGGCCATCGGTGATGTCAGCACCTTGGATCCCAACTAGAGAGAACCCATTTTGCTTGCCAAGCTCGACAGCATAGTTGGTATTCTCCACCGCCTTGAATCTCATCATTTCTCCCCCGTTTGCAGGACGTTTGTTCACATGCCTCCAGTTTACGGAACCCTTGATTACCTTATCATAGGCTTGTAATAAGATAGTACCATCGCGGAGGTCGTCGAAAAATGACACCACAGCCGGTTGTACATCCAGACTGTTCAACCACAACGTGAACACTCTTGCTTCTCGCTCTCCTTCGGCGTCGAAATCTTCTACTTCTTGCTTCTCTTCCTCTGTGATTGGATCTAGCGCCGGGTGGTTGTTGAACAAGTTTGCTACAAATGCAAGATTGAGCTTCGGGTTGCCAGCGACCAGAGACTTTGGAGTAAGGAATTTCCGGCAACCTAATTTATCAGCATCGACCAGGACCTCCTCAGCCCGCTGATGTAAATCCCGAGTCTGTAGAGGGGCTCGGGTACAGCCGTAGTCCTTTCCGATTTGTGCAAGCAAGACGGCGTAATTCTCTGCATCCTTTACATCGGAAGAGAAGTTTGAAACTCTACGGTGCCAGCCGGCAGCGTTAAGATGATAATTGAACCATCGCAGCAGGATCTGCTCGGGAGGTAGGCGTAAGAACTGTTCTAACGTCTCATCTTCTTCTAGGAGCCGGTACAATTCTGGGTGCAGCTTGATATCAATCTTTCCCAGCAGACCTCTACGAATGATCTGCCAGATGAGACCCAAGATAAGATGCTCCCGGACTTCAATGATATCGCCGCTCCCGATGTTGACCACTGAACAACCAATACCTTTGGCAGATTCGATGACGATATTGTTGTTCTCGGTCATGTGGAATGCATTGAGCTTCTTGATTTTCTTTCCTGGTACGTTTAGTACACGCTCATCAATCGTGTCCGGCACGCTGTCATTGATAAGCTTCGCAAGCACCAGGCCATCCTTGCACTCATCGAACATCTCGAAAGTATCCGTTGGGAAGGGCAGCCGGTCTCCTATATCCTCATCACCTGCTAGGACGGCATTGATGTGTCGGGTGAACTCAGTCCGTTCGTCTTCATTGATGGTATGGGTGCTATTCGCAAAGGAGCCGACATGGATCTTGCCGGCACTGGGTTTGGCGGCATGTCGGCTATTACCATGGCGGCCGTTACCCGTCAGCTGGGCTACTATACCAACTGGAGATAGTGGAGGGTTGCTGCCGCCCGTACTCATGCGCTTTTGGGCGGGCGAAGATTCGCGCAGTTTTGCGATAAGCTAAGGTAAGTCAGTAAACGGATACGCTCACAAATAAATGTGCGGATGATGCAACGCGTTAGGCGCAATAATTCACTTACACCAACATAGTCTTCCAACTCGACTCTTCGGGACGAGTCCAGGTCAACCTCCTTCAATGCTTGTCGCACAACGTCGTAAGGCTGTCTCTCGCTCGCCTGTGTAGCTTTGATGGCGGTAGCCTCGTCGACATAACCCTTGTCGTCGATGTCGAGCTTGCGGAAGGCATCGGCAAAACCGAAGATATCGGCCTGCTGGAACTGAGGATATTTCCTAGGCGCATATGTCAGGCTTGGGAAAATACCGGGAAAACAAGAGCTGGTTGACAGACATACCTCTGCAGTTTGAGCACATTCATGACTGAGGTAATTTGCGATTCGCCGTCAATGGGCGGTGTATAGTTAAGGAGAGAAACGGTCTATGTGGGTTGGTTGGGGAGGTGGAGGATGCGTGTATTTCGGCTCCGGTGGCTGAGACTTTGCGCGGAGCTTCGGGTGTCTTTGTTTCCCAAGGAGAGTGTGTGTATGAGATTGAGATTGTTCAATCGGCGTCGAGGAAGGACTGTCAAGACGGGAATGAATGTATGGACTTTGTAGCGACTGACTGGTATTATAGCCAGCCGGACAGAGTTAGGCTTCCAGTACGGACGATTGTGGGCGTGATGTAGATAGGATGCGCTTGTAGGATGAGAGGTAGAATGGAATGGAGAGGTAAAGACAGGATGCCGCCTTGTCCAGCTGTCAGCTCGACGTGGTAGAAGCTTGGTGGGGGAGGGGAGCACGAACAGCCGGGCCATCGGCCACCACTGATGTAATTAATGCTTGGTTTGCTTAGCGCTGTCCGGCCTAAGGTCTTGGCGGCGCAGCATCAGCCACAATTACTTGCGTAAGGACCCAACGCAAGCATGACACGCAGCCTTCAGGCACCAGAATAACACCTACCTAGGCACCTACCCGCCTGGCACTGGCCGTAGAAGCCCCATGGAATGGAAGCCTTAGAAGCCTTAGAAGCCCTAGGGTAGAGGCATTATTAGCGCCAACGTCCCGCCCGACAGCTGCTCGCACTCAGCACTCAACCCGTATCAACCCCTGCTGAATTGTCTTTGACAACAAGGCTTGTCGCTAGGTATCCGCCTATAAATACCCCTGCCTACTACCTAACCTCGGTGTTTATTGCAGCCTAACCACTGTGTACAATCTGTTTCAGCTCAAATCTAACCATTTTACTCACTCAATCATTACAAGCATGCGCAAGAGTCCAACGAGACATGGTAGCCAACGATCCAGAAAGTGTGAGGGATATAGCCTGCTTCCTCATCTCAACATTTGTATGAACATGCGAGACAAGCTATGTCGGCCTGCCACGAACCAGACGAGATGACGGCAACGCAAGAGTCGTACATAACAGTCTGCGTCGATTCGGCGGATATACTTTGCGAACAAGCTTCAAGTGATGCGCAAATCCGCACCATAACAACACAGAAAAGATCAGCTTCTTTATATTTTCGAACAAGTCATTCCATTAGCGGCCAACCCTGATCATTCTAGTCTGTTTCTAGAAGGTCGGTCATTACTGTCATTATTCTAGGTATTAATACTCATAAATACATACAACTGGGAGGTTCCGATGTACGCAGATAGCCAGTGCCGGGGCGGGTCGAACTGATCGCCCACTCTTGTCCATGGTGGCGCGAGCGCAAAGCAGCAACCCTCCATGTCCCGCTGCCGTACAACCTCAGCATCCCAGTTCGAGAACGATCCTCCTCGTTTAGGCGTCCAGACGGCTTCTGACCCGGTGGGTCGCACCACGAGCCTCTTCGACTGCGATTGCCCGAACCCGCCGAGCGCATTTGGACGTCGGCTTGGAATGAACCTCGCAACCTCTATGCTACACCAGTGATCTCCGAGGGAGTGATGGTAAAGTTCTGGAGCGGCGCGACGAATTGGTTGTAGACCGAGTCCGCATGTCCTGTGAAGTTCCACCACGTCGTACTATACACTGCGTTAGCGACCTTATCTTCGACCTGGACACCCCATTTACGAGATCACACTCACGGTGAATCGAGATCCGTATACTTCAGAGATACTTGAATCTTGGCGTGGCGCGTGCCATTGGTTGTGTTGCTAGGGAGAAGCTTTGCGACGACAATGGCATCGGTTTTTCCGTCATCTAGTCTGTCGCAGAGTCGGTAAGGGGAGCCCTCGCCAAAGCCCGCACAGTAGGCCTTGAATGCCGGCGTCTTAGGGTATTGTGTGAGGTTTTCGGCGCCCGTGATGTTGAAGTCTACAGTGATCATCAGCAACATACCACCTACCACAAGGGGACTTCTGATTCGAACCGTAGGAGCATCCCGATTTCGCACAGCCAGCACTCCAGCCCGTGACGGCCCAGTTATATTCCATACTCTCAGCTGCGATCCTCATGACAGCGGCGGATACAGAAGAGCTCGCGCCCGCCAAGGCGGTAAGAAGAACGGCGACACGCATTTTAGTGATGTGATGGTGGGGACTAATGGGACTTGGTCGATTTTGTCTTCGGTATGATTGAATAAGCACGTAAGTTGAGAGAATGAGGTAAGAGAGCTTGCCACGGTTTAGACACAACCCTTTGGTTAAATATTAAGCTCACAGGGAGTGAAAGGATGGTCGCATTCCTTAGCCCCTTTCATCGGTGGACCATTGTTGTAGGGTAGAGTACGATGGTTGCATACCTGCCGCAAATGTAACCGCTAATACCATCCCTGTTCGGGGTTTTTTCAATTCACACGGTTAGTCGTTGCGCTTTATTAGAGCAAACAAGTGGCCAAGAATGCGATGTTAGTATCCTGGGACCAGAATGGAGCCGCCGGTATTGCAGATCCATCCGTTGTAGGTCCGTCGTTACCAACACAACTTTCGTTTTCGGGCTCAGACTGGGGTTACAGTTCACAGCAAATAAGGGACATGCTTAGATCGGCAAGGAACGTCGCGTTTTAGGACAAAGCCGGCCCCACCAGTATTCGATACGAACATGTAAGGGTCTCCTGCCATACCGAGACCCTCGGTGTTGATCCCTGGATTACAGGATTATGCATGCATGCAAGTATGGGATTGCTTCTCGGGGCAAAATACCATCAAAGCCACATCTCCAAAGCGATAAGTTGAGACAATAAAAGATCACAAAGACTGAGTGACGTTAGATCTGCGTGAACGATATCATATGTAGATGCGAATACCCACTTCACATAAACAATGACCCTTTTAAGGTAATTCAATTCCGCAGGACGCTAAGGTAGCACGTGGGGTTTACCTAGATCTGCCTAGATTCTAATAATCGGTGTTAGGTGAAACAACTACCAGCCGGACTACTCTCGGCAGTATTGATTCGTAGCTAACTGTATCTGTAAATATATCATCTGTAACCACCCAGGCCGATGGAAGCGGAGCAGTAGATGCGCACTATGAGATGGCATCTTATCATGTTCAATCAAAATAGTCCGTCGATGCTGCCATTAAGCTCAGCTAAGCTCAGTAGCAGATTGAGCATATGAAGCGAAGGGGTGGTTGTTCAGCAATTTGTTGGCCTCAGAAGTGGACATACACAGTATTCCACAGGAAGTGTGACACTAACACACAAAGCCCCGCCACGTCTTCTCGTGTAAGGGATATGAGTTGCTCAGATCATGTTTAAAGATCTCGGGCTCATCAAGAGATAGGTGAATATACGGTCGTGTATTCATACCTCGACCCAGATACCGTACTGAAACCCACTCAACTTCTATTATCCCAGAGGTGACCAGAGAGCAGTAGCACAGCCTTGCTCAGACATGACAAAAGCGGCTCCTGACCATTCGTTCATGACTTGCTATGAACACATAAGGCGATACCGGTCAAGGATAATATCATCCCTATCCATGTATCTAGCGCTCGATGAGAGAAGTTTTTCACTGTTTAGAGGGATTGAAAACTCACTGCGATCAATTACCTTCTTTTCCACCCACCAATCCCCAAGCACTGTGAATAGGAAGGCCAGGGTATTCACGATGGGAACAGTCAAGCTCAGCTCTGGCGTAACAGGTCACGTCAGCCAACGGAGCTTACGGAGCGGGTTATGTCACAGCAAAATAGCAAACAAGTTGAAGTAACGTTTGTAAAAAGGTAGAACATACCAGCCTGGCCGATGAGCAGGAAGAACCACACGCTGCCCGTGAGATTGATCAGCAGAGGCACGGCGTACCCCGGGTTCCGCAGCAGGTCGGCGACGGCAAAGAAGGTGCCGCAGAGCTTGCTCTTCAGCCAGCTTTCCTTGACGTCGTCGCGCGCGAGCAGGGGGTGCGCCGGCGGATTGTGCGTCTTGGCGGCGCGACGGATGAAGGGCGTCGTCAGCCCCCAGGCAATCCCAACGAGCAGGAAACCCGCCACGTAGTTGATCGCTGGAGGATGAGGTGCTGGTGCTGGTGCTGGTGCTGGTGCTGGTGCTGGTGGTACTGATGACGGCATCGTACGAGAAATATTTATTTTTAGCGGACCGAAAGGTTGACACAGTGGAGGAAACGAGGATACGCGCAAACAAGCAAACAGATTGAAAATATCCTCCCTAACGGCCGGTAGGTAGGTAGTATCAGATCGAAGCACGTTGAGATCAAGCTCTTGATTCATTCGTTGGTGCTGCGCCAGGATGATTGCTGCATGTTGGCTGAGACAAAGTGTGGCTCACCAAACCAATGTGTGGCTGGGCAGTGGTTCAGATGCGGCTGAGCTCCATCCCTGTCTCTGTCTTGGGCGACCCCCTAGCGTCTGGAATGTCTTTTTGTTGACATGACCAAACTGCCGGGACCCTTGCTTCTATTTATCTCTCTCACGCTCGCCGAGGAAAAGAAGGGATATGATGTCACAAGAAATGGAATGGAATGGCCTGTGCTCTGATCAGCCCCCGTCTGACGTAGTTGGCGGTGATTAATCAAATTTCGCGAGAGACGTTGAATGCAATACCGTGGTTCGCGTGGTTGACCCTGCATTGGGTGCCTGGAGACGAGGAAGATGACCCAGACAGTTCTCAGAACAAGAAGTTCTATGATTTTGAGGTCTAGACCATTGCGCTGCGCCTACTGAGAATCACTATATCAAACACCAATGCTAAGATATTTCCGGTACGCCTTGCGGTAAACGTTCGCTCAGTTGCTGTTCGAATCAGCTCTCTTACTGTCTAGTTGCCGCGTCGAGATTGTTGGATCAACCATAGAGTCAACATTTACTTCGTAAGACGCGCATGATCGCGCCGAATTTACGTCAGACCCTGACCGTGCCAATCTCTGCTCTATCTGGCAATGCTGGTCGGGCTAGTTGTTGTACCTGCGCAATGCATACGCTAATAACCACGTGCCCAATCCCGTCCCGGGTACGCCAGCGTCGTGTCGGTGGCGTAGCAAGACAGACATCTATCACCAACGGTTTGTTCTGTACGAAATGTCATGATTTAGCTCTATAGTTTACAATGTACTAGCTTGCGCTCAACCGCTCTTCACAAATATCTCGATAAAAGCGTGAAGCCTCAACCTACCAATTTCACCGTCCCGGCAACTCCAGAATAGATCTCGTTGGTAGATAAACAGTAGATAGCGCGTCTGAAGTACAGCCCACATGCCAAAAGCGAGTTGAGGCTTACACGCGACATGGCTCGAGCGCGGCCTATGCCAGGGTCGATTCCAGTTCCCCGGACTTCGGTACCATGGATTCGTGAGAATTATGTCATCGGAGGCTCCGTGCTTGTTCATTTCAATACGTAGACCAGTGTCTTTTGTTTACAGATCGACATTGTTTACTTTCGTGTCTTCGTTTCAGTTCACATGCGGTGACGCTAAAACCTGGGGTTTGGGATGATCACTGCGTCATGATCGACGCTTCCCATTAATGTGAGATTAGGATACCAAGGTGATTCGATAGACTTCGCGATGTCTTAGTTCGCAAGTAAAATGCATATGATGTTGATGGCTGACCTTACTTTCCAACTCAAGTATAAGAACTGACATGATTCCCGCCCAAAGTCGACAAAGAATCATTGCCACACGCACACACACATCAAGCATTCAGTCCAAGCTTCACATATCATCTCAATCAGATAAACGTTTTATCCTATTCCTACATACGCCAACATAACCACATACTTCACCATGCCTTCCGACGCCGAGATCTCTCATCTGACTCATGTAAGTTCGTTGGAATCTTCCATGTCCCCGTTAGCATGTCCGAAGTGAGGGCTACAGAAGTAAAGAGTTCCGTTCTTTTACTGCAGCGAAATCTTGGCGCCTTTACCATCTTGATCTCGATTGAGGTTTATTAACCATTTGTGCATAGGTCGCTGCTGGTCACAAGGCCAACCTTCACAACCCCAACACCTCAGTGGAATCCAAGGAGAAATCGTTAGAGAAGCTCCACAACGAGCTCAACGATGGCCATAGTAAGACTTTCCCGATGTCCCCTAACCTACAGTTGTGCCGTCCCTGGTCTCCGTTTTCGCCTACACGTTGAATATGATTTGCCTAAGACATACTTCATATGATAGAGAACTAACATAAGTGTGAACAGTCAAAGAGACCCCGGAGAAGAATCCTAAAAACGTGGCCGCCGGCCTCAAGGCCGCAGTTCACAATCCAAACGTCTCCGAGGAGGCAAAGCTAGAGGCTAAAGTCCGGCTTCATCAAATTTAATGGCTTGGATTGACATTTTAGATAGGGTAGGAAGTGAAGGCCTGTGAGAATTATAAAGTCAATAAAATCAGTCGTTGACTATACAGTTAATTGTTATCATTGCTATTGATTATTAGCATTGCCGTGAAGACAAAGGCTTATAACGCCCAATTTGTGACTGTACGAGACTATAGGCAATTGTTAAAAACCCAAAGCATGTCCTCTCGCAGCTAGATAGAGACATTGACAAAATTATTGGACATCAATTGAGAAAGCTAAGAAGCCCGTGAGATATCAGTAGAGACCAATGATCTAGGTATTTTAGCGGATAGCGAGTCTGAATGACTTGGTGGTTCTACACCTCTTACTTTATAATGTGGAGGTGAAATGTTCATTGCACGAGTTTCAGCGACTCTTGCCACGAAGCGTGATGAGCACATCGTTGCGGTTTGGGAGTGGTTGAGGACTCTGAAAACATGCCCTCAACCTAATAAGCCAAGTGGGGTAGAATCATCAGTCTTAATTAAATTCATGCCCGGTAAGAAGAATGTATTGGGAGACTTCTTAGCCATATATAAGGGAACATCCAGTTTTGAGTTGAACTGTGGGTGTTATTACGGTAGCTGGTTCTAGGTAGATGCATGAGAAAGAGTACGCGTTCCGATATTGATTGTTTCATCGCTATTTTCACATGACTGTAGCTCTAGGGCCGCTCACTGTTGTGGCTTGTGACCCTTTACATGAGGCCTATGATACAGTCATGGTAAGGTTGACGTTAGCGTGGATGGCAGACACCTAGCTATGAACGGCCGACAACAGCACGATTAGCCATTTGTAATTAATAAATAGCAAGTCATATACAATTAAGTCTTGTGAGGGCGCTTTTACGCAGAAAGACTAACCGTCACCATGCCATTCGGCATTACAAACTCCAAGCAAAGCGAAATATGGAGATGAATGAAGCTGAATCATATACTTTCTGGATGTTATACATAGAACAGATTGATTTGCCCGGTAGTGGCAGAGAAGTCCCGAGTTGTAGCTGTTTAGTTCGCCGAGAAAACTCTAATCAATCATATCCTCAAGTTCTCTAATGGCCACTCATGATCTAGGACCCTCCATGGAAAAACAAGGCGCGGAAGATCGTACGACATGTGGCGCCAGGATAGAGTAAAGCCTGAAAGTGAAGAGGTTAAGCGTATTTTTAAATTTATGCTGAAATTCAATACTCCATGCGATGATATCTAGAGCTTCGTCGTATTTGGTATGTTCGTCGCACCGGCCGTGATATATACAGAGCTGGGATTGTGTAATCTCGCTAATCTTTCGCAATATTTGCGTATATGGGTCTTTGGTCCTTCAAAGAGTGGCCGCCGCTTCGGCGGTACCTACGGCCTTGAATGACTTTTTGCTTGTCCAGTTGATCTCGACGTTATGCGACCATTCCATATAACGTGCCCAGCCTGTCCCAGCAAGTTAGTAAATCAAGTAGAGCTGGGATGTAAAGTAATCAACACCGGCGTTGACGTACTCCAGTATGCGAACTTGCGACCGAAATATTTCCCAGCAAAGGGGATTAGTATCATAGTTAAGAGGAGCTGAAGCTGCTCCAAGCTCTGCTCCCACTCTTTCTGGGCATCGTAGTCATCTTCGTCGGAGTCGAAACTCTCGGTGGAAGTGGAGGGCAGAGAGTCGACGTCACCGAGGTCCGATGCGGAGAAATCGGGTATGGCGAAGGAGTCGGAGAGAGACATGGCTGCGTTTGAAGGAGGAGGAGGAGATATTGCGTGTGGGAATGTAGGTTCGGGGGGGGAGCTAAAAGTAGCGGTTGGAGCGCTACTGGTCGAAAGCCTGATGATGCATCGGACTTCGATATTGCTAAATCGCGACGGATAGTAGACCACCAGGATAAAGGGTGGTGATGGGACGCGTAAAGCGTGAGGCTCGCCGACGTGCGAGGATTTCGTTGAACAACAGGTGAAGACAGTAGGTAGGTACTGCTTTCTGTTGGGATGTCGTCAACCAGGCTTGGCAATAATGGTTTGGAGCAAGGTTGCTTTGCGGGATCGGAGATAGCGGTGTTATCTAGGTATGTACCTAGCATACCCGTGTAACTGAAACATTTACATATGTACCTACACCTTCTGTAAATGCTAACTTTAGCGAGTGACTCAGCTACCCCAGGTACTTACATAACGTACATACTTAGGTATCCCTCTCTGATTTCTTGCTACCTTCGTCATCGCCTCGCCCAACTCCCAACTTGAACTCTTATCATCATAACATCACAACAAACAACACCATTACCTACAGTCACAACAAGAACATTTCCTTGTCTATCCAAGCATCAATACCTCGTAAACCTTCTTTCAGCGGCTCTTTCCGACACGCGGCAAGCTAGACCAAATCACCATTCGGTTAACGCGCCCTGAGTGCGCCCCGAGTCAGGCAATCAATCAAGATGGATGCCGCAGACACCGCAGACACAGCAACCGTAAGTCCTCGTGTTCGTTCATTTGTTGCATTTTTGTTGTGTTGCGTCGCACTGTCTTTTCTCATTTGTTCTTTGGGCCCCTTTTCTTGCTCGCCTACAGCGCCGGAGAATCGCCGCGCTGTGACTCCCCTCCCAACTTCCTCGCCTCGCCCGTACTATCGTTCTAAAACTACCTGCATCCTTCCTTCCCCATCGCCTTATCGCCCCCATCTTATCGCCTCTCCCGCCTTATCCCGCCCTGTACCGCCCGCTATTGTATCCCCTTGTCCATAGTCGAGAAGACCTGCCCCTCCCCCCAAACCTCTCCTAGTCTTGCGCGCCCCACCAAAAGCCACTGTCTCTTTTGGAAATTCCTTGCCCAAGCCCCAAATAAGAGTCATCGTCATCAGCCGACAGAACTCTATTTCGCCCCTCGCCAATTGCCTTCCACCTTTTGCCTTCTTCCTCTGGTAATTTCCATTTCCATTCCCGCAGGGCACGTGACTTCACTCTCCATAAGTTCCATCATCTACTTCCTATTGGGCCATTGTGCATCACCGTTGCTCGTCTTACCGCTGCACCTTCAAAACCGGAACATCCGCCCACTCAGCAACAAGTCACCGCACGACTAACCCGGCGACTTCAGGACTCTCGCCCTTCCCTCCCCGACCGTAAGCAGCGGAAATCCGTCGTCTTCAGCTCAGAAGCCATTGTTGTGCAGCCCGACGGACAACTCACGATGTCGTCCACCGAAGATAACAAGGAGGCCACTGCCATCTCCCATTCCACTCCCTCCGAGGAGGAAGAGCCTACGACGCCGCCGCCCGAAGACGGTGCTCTAGACCTTGGAAAGAAGAAGAAGAAGAAGCCTAAGAAGGATGCCGCCGAAGACGGCGACGCGCCCGCTGACGATGCCCCCGCTGCCGATGGCGGAATCGATCTGTCACTCAAGAAGAAGAAAAAGAAGAAGGTCAAGACGGACGACGAATTCGCCGCCAAACTTGCGGCTCTCGACCTCGACAAGGAAGGCGAGGAGAAGTCGGATGAGCAAGCTGGCGATGCAGAGAAGGGCACCGGCATTTGGCAACACGATCAGACCACTCCCATCACATACAACCTACTCCTCGGTCGCTTCTTCGACCTCCTCGCCGAAAAGAACCCAGACCACGCGTCTACTGGCTCTCGAAGTTACAAGATCCCACCTCCTCAATGTCTGCGTGAAGGCAACAAGAAGACTATCTTTGCCAATATCGAGGACATCACTAAGCGAAGTAAGTGCTAACTAGGTTGCATGATTACCGGCAATTAAACGCGCATCCTTGCTATCAGATGATTCACTAACAGAGCACTACAGTGAAGCGAAGCTCTGAGCATGTTACAGCCTATCTGGTATGTTTCCCACTCACTTCTTCCACTTACTTATTCTCATTTGAAATGATAACCTGCTAACTCGACTCAGTTCACGGAATTAGGTACAACGTGAGTTGATACTCTTACTATTTATATGGTTAACCATTGTTGACATCAAACTACTTTCCTATCAACATCTTACCTCACCAACTCTCGGCTTTCGGCGCCACATTACTGACTGGATGAAATAGTGGCTCGGTAGACGGCTCGAAACGCTTAGTTATCAAGGGCCGTTTTCAACAGTACGTTATTGAGTGGCTACAGCTTTCATTTCATAACTAATACCATGTTAGGAAACAACTCGAGAGTATGTTAAGGAAATACATCATCGAGTATGTAACGTGTCGTACCTGCAAGAGTCCCGATACAACTCTGGAGAAAGGAGAGAACCGCCTTTGTAAGTCTCGAATTTTCCCCTATTCCAATAATATCTTGCTGATACGAATGTTTCTAGATTTCATGACCTGCAATAGCGTAAGTTACAGTCTAAAAGAACTGTTTTCAGTACAATAGCGATAGGAAGATAGGACTTGGATTCCCTCGTTCAAGTTCATAAACACAATCTACGAGGAATATGTTGCTAATATGGTGCCTAGTGTGGTTCACGTCGCTCTGTTACCGCGATCAAGAGTGGTTTCACAGCTCAAGTCGGCAAGAGGAAAAAGATGCAGTAAACGTCTTGATGGTTGGCTTGGAAATATTCTACCTTTCCTTCGGTCACATGGCAACTGTGTCTGGACGCATTTGGGCCTGTAAATGGTTATATGGTACGCGAGTTATGAGATGGGACGACGTCTGTCACAACATGAGATTTACTCCACGCCTATGATCCGGTGGACTAGATTGGTGTTTCATGTATGCAAGCCACCAAATTCAAAAAGTTATTCAAGATTGGCTAGCTATGAGTGGTAACAATTCTCGGAGATCCTGCAACTAGATTAGTCATCACCGCGTGTGGCTTCTCATGATGAGGCAGTGAAGATTACTCCTGAAGAACCAATAAATGGGCGTGAGCATTGTCTGCATATGCATGGCTTAGATCCTACTACGAGTAGCCTTGTCTTTATCCCTATGACAGCAGCTTAACCATCTACAGCCCACAAACAAGTCCAAGCATAATGTGTCGCGAGCACACGCCACTGCAATTACATCAGAAAAAGAATGGGAATGCGTGGTGTAGCTTACTTCTCGATACTAGGGTCGTTGCTTGATAGAAAGTTGTGACCAGTAATATAAATATATTGTTGCAAGATATAGTCCTAGCTATCACTCAGTGACGTTTCCTAAATCAGCTATTGTTTTTTCTTATATTACATTATATTCTCTACTAGTTCTCTATTACGATGTCTAAAACATCAACAAAAGAATGCGACTCGTCTTCGATTGTCTCATCATCGTCACTGTCATACTCGTCGAGGAATATACGCTCCACGTGGAGACGAATATCTGCGATACCAGCTATGCTAATGCTCCATTCATCGCGGGGTGCAACCATATCATGTGAAAACCTCATATTGTTCCAATTTTGAAAACACTGGACTAGCGCGGTATGTTTTGTTTTAAAAGTCTTCGCTTTGTACAGCACTTCGGCTGCTTCGGAGCCACGTTGTCTGTCAGTTACCCTGAGAGGCGCAAGTTTTGGATCTTCCTCCGGCGCCACTATGAAAGGATGCACCGCGAATCTCAACTGCCCGCACTTTCTTCCCTTGGCGGGATCTTCGTGTGTATGGTTCAGGTCGGCGATGCGCGTGGCGGAGACTGCGAACTCGTATTTCGAGCCAGGCGTATATGAGTAACAGAAAATAGTGCCTTTTAGAGTTTTGAGCGACTGGACTAAGCCGTCTATGAAAGATATATCGACGTCTTTATGGGTCCGGCTGGACCACGCGTGAACTGTGGCGTGTCTCCTTATGATGAGGTCTGTAGCTCGCGGACAGGGAAGTGGTTGTGGGACAATGGTAAATTTCCTCATATTTTCGGTTAATTTCCCACGGGCATAGTCGACTGGAGTGAATTGATTACCGACGATTATCTCGTCGGTTCGGGCAGTTTGGTCGTTTGTGTCGGCGATGGGGATGGCTACGTATTGAAAGGTTGTGCGCGAGTCGTCCCATTGTCCACATAGCATTACGATGTGGCGGATATAGATAATTCTCACTAAGATGCGGCAGTATTCATTAATCGTTGTGCGAGAGTAATTAGGGATAAGAAAGACACTTCCTGGAACCACCGCAAGATCACTCACCAATTGGCGGATACTTCATATAAAAAGCGAGATGAGGCCCGACCTCGAACTGTGGCAATTCCACGTGCGCCGTGCGGCCGATTAAACTCGAGATCGAGGGCACCTTTGATGCATAGTAAAAATATTTCGCCGCAGCCGGTGCGATCACTATCCGACCGGAGTGCTCGAAATCCTTCGGGCTCTCGGCGAGCAGGCCAAGCAAATTGTCGACTACTTTTTCGGGCTCATGTGGTATAGGTTTTAGCCCGGATATTTGCTCATCATCATATATAGCATTTGAATGCTGCTCGACGACTTTGCCCCAGGCGAATAGCGAATGATCGTAAGGATATTCGCGGACAAGAGTCTCTTGAAGGCGGCGGAAAGCCTTCGTTCCCTCGCCGTAAATCAGCGGCATGTTGACGTTGAACATGCCCAACAGACAGTAGGCCATGTCCTCCTCTCGCGACGTCGTTCGCTTTGCGGCCCACGACATCCGTTGGGCAATACTAGCTTTCTCGAGGGATCTTCCCATCAAAAAAGGTTCATCGATACCGGTGACCTTTGAAAGATGCTCTGAGAGCTTAGAGCGTACTCCCAAGACTTGCCAGCTCCTCGAGTAGAAAATGACCTCCCGAGGTGCGATCAATTCCTGTAGTGTCCAGCCGCGAGTTACCCAGCGACTCTTGGCGAAATCAAGCTCCGAGTCGTCTGTCATGTCGCAGAGATATGCATAACAGATAGCTGCATTGCTATACCACTGGAACATTGAATTTATGGCCTCGGACAATTCAGCGCTGCTGCTCTTGTCGATGCAGCAGCTTCATGGCAATAGAGTCATTATTAGCGGTTCCTTTGGTCTGGTCGTCGTTTTCGGATGCTCACGTATCAATCCAGAGCCATTCGAGGCCGTCGCTGGCTGCCTGGTCGCAGCAATACTTGATCTTGGTAAAGCCGGCTTTCTCTCCGATATCCTTCGTAGGCTCATATTGCCAATCCCAAAATGAGACTTCCTCGTCTCCCCAGGTATGAGATAGAATGGCGTAAGGAGGTGCTTGCTTATTGGAGATGAATTCCTTCATCTCCCATGTGCAAGAGTTCAGCAGCCACATCTTGAATCAAACATAGAAACATGTGAGTATGAGTTTGGTTGCTCTAGGGTAGAAGTTTTGTCGTGAAAGGCGTTGTTTCAGCTCCTTCAGCTTGAAACGCTAAGCATAAGTAGTAAGCGAGCGAATAGTATCGTGCGTATAGCACTACCTATTCCTCCTACGCCTGTCCCAATATCAAAATTTCAAGATCCTTGGCCTAGGTCTTTAGTCTAGAGCCGCGGGGTAATAGCATCGAGTCGTCGCGTTATGCTGACAGCACGGTTGGAGATAGGCAGGGGTAATTCGTCCTAGCGTCAGTATCGCAACTGGGATATCTACCCAGGTACGAATAGCAAGAAACCCAGTATCCAAACCCACCATGAGTTATACCTGCGACCGCTGCCAACACGAACTTTTCGAGCCCGCATCCTGGAATGATCATATAAGTCTCGAGCAGCATGTCGAAGCCCAGCAACGCGAGATTGAAGGTCCTGATTCTTTCGTCGGTTTGGGATACAGCTATGAGGTGACGCTAGGAGATTTACAGATTTCGTGGGGTATTGGGTGCTCCTTTTGTGAGCTTTTGCTAGCGAGGGTCAATCGACTTGCCGAAGGGTGGCAAGCTACAGATCTGCTAGACGTTCGAGTGGCCCCTCGCATGCCCTGCCGAGTATTTCCTCCAAGGGCTGACGCTTTAGACATATCAATTAGTCGCAAGGAGCGTCTTGAAGGTTTCGTCTGGTTCGCTATCGGAGTATTCGTACGCCCGGGTATGTTTATCATGGCGCAAATTCGAGATCCGTCATTCTTAGGGTCAACTCCCAGATGATAAAGCTTACACGGCCCTATATGTCTAGGCATCGGTGAGAATTTCTTCGTCCACGGGCCTACGGAGACAGAGGAGAATTTTGATGCGTCGATTGCGAAAGCATGGTTACAGGAATGCTTACGCAGCCACGCGCAGTGCAAGGTAGCGAGATCTGGGGTGATGCCCTCTCGCACACTTCGTGTAAGCCGCTGCGATGCTTCAATTCACGTCAATCTTGAAATGAATCTACCTGATAATATTCGATTTGTCTTTTCTTTCCTATCGATGGGGAGGAGATCAGAAGCTCAAGTTGACTGAGAAGTCGGTAGACGAGCTGTTTCGTGGGATATCTTTTGGCTCTCTCCCTGCGGCGCTCAAAGATGCTGTTCAAGTTACCCATGATCTTCACATCCAATATATATGGATTGATGCACTCCGCATCTTTCAGGATTCTTCTGGTGATCTCGCTAAGGAAATAGCCAGCATGGAAGTCTACATACAGCAAGCTGTCTTAGTTCTTCAACCGTCACTAGTAAGTTCTGTTCAGGATCCCTTTCTGCATGATAGGGCAGCAAGACAGAGGAAAGACATAGAGCCACGGCGAAATATCACACTACAAGTTGAGAGTACTAATGGGCAACCGTACTCTGTCGTTCTGGATCTGAATACTCCCTGGTATCAACCTGACAAAGAGCCAGTGAACTCAAGAGCCTGGATCATGCAGGAGTGTCTATTATGCCCTCGCGTCCTGATATTACCATCCGTAGGCGGGATGGTGTGGCAATGCGAAACCTATGAAAGCATACACGGTCGCATTCACTACGCGCATGCTGTCGAAGAAGACCGCGGCCGTATAGCTGCAACCTGGAGGCCGTGGGATCTATCACCCCAGCCACCTTTGACTGCGAAAGAAGTACACAATGCGTGGCTGACCCAGGTCGACGACTACAATAAACGCGACCTTACTAACCCGCACGATAAGCTGCTCGCTACTTCCGCTTTAGCTAAGAGGTTTAGAGATAATTATCGCGATATCCTGGGCAAATATTGCGCGGGCTCATGGTATAACTTCCTAAATGTTAGTCTGCACTGGCACACAGGCTGGGAAGGGCGGTCTGCACCGGACGTAAGACCAGCGACGAGAGGTATACCGAGTTGGTCCTGGGCGAATGTCAACAATTCAATGTATCTCTCCAAAGGACAGCCGATCATGCACCCTCACCTACGAATCGACATCGTATCTTGCGAGATTGACCTCGTTTCCCCAAGCTTTCTCTGGGGCAGTGTCACTGGTGGGAAGCTCGTCCTACGAGGTCTTACTATCCAAGTATCGTGGGACAATGAAGACTCGCTGTTCGAACAGTATCAAGACACGCATTCAACTCAAGAAAACGAATTCGATTTCACACAAGACGGTATTCGAGGAGAAAGCAATATTGCCCTACTCGTCCCAGTCACGGAAACCGGGGGATGTCTTGTTGCGAAAGAGTGCCATGCGTGAGACCTATATGCGAATCGGATATGGCGTTCTTGGGGATTATAGCCAGCTTTACGACGTATGGGAATCTAGACGGCCACGGAGGTTAATTGTGATTGAGTAAACCTGGCCATATTTACCCTGAGACACAAGCCAAGAGTGTCATTCGGTATATCAGAGAGCGGTCAATTATCCTGTAAGCCGGGTATTTTTAGTTGTCTACAAACATTGAAGTTTTACATAGACATTTTTTTTTCTTCTTCATAGAACACTGTGTCCTTCGAATATAGCATTAAGCCAGTAGATCGTGATTGAGCGGGAATTCTGGAAGTTGACCTGGATCCTGCCTTTTCTTGCTGCGATGTCTAACTACACATTCATGCTTCCGCTTCTCCCATACCTTTGTCCGTGCGATATCTAAAAATCATTGCAACAGTCCATAGTGATTCAGTATTGACACTCTCCCACCTGACAAACTTTGGACAGCAATCGATGGGCCATTTTACCATCAAGGTCTCGATGCTACCAAGGTTAGGTGCTTTACACAAAAGCGGCAACCCATGAGTATGCCTAGGTATGTAGTAAAGAGTTAACTTTGTGTGCGTCAATTTAACTAGCGTCTGGCTTACTGAGTAGGCCTTCAAGTACACGTAGCTACATGGGTATCAAGATCACGCAGTTAATTTGCAGTAGTCTGCACAGCCAGCTGCTAGTTCCTTGAGGTAGTCATGTCGTGGAGGGTTTTAGCCGCACCTTCTTTCTCAATAGGCGATTGTTGCTATCACCTAAAACGAGCCGGCTAGTCATGTGAATCCCGGTAATGTACCACCATGTATCCAATTTCAGGCTTCAAACCGCCTCCAGAAGCCACCATATAAGGTTTATAGGATCTTAGCCTGTGCGCTTAGTAGGGAATGTCGATAAGCGCACCTAGCCTCTGGGCTCATCCCCGTGATAGCTGAGCGGAGGTATAAAAAGACGGAAAATTCCCACCGGATGCTACTTGTGGACGATCTCTAAACAATATATTCACAGTTGAGAATAAAATCTAAAACACCAATACTTCGAAATTATCCTTCTTTCGTTGTGTATCCGACGATGAAGCTACTCGTTTGTCTGGCTGCTCTGTATACCATGGGGTCAGCGAAGTGCTACGAGAATGGCCAGGCGGGACACTATGGTAGCGGCCTGGATGCTATGAACGGCATCGAGAAGGCATGTACTGTGTTGATGGGCACCTATGTCAGACAGGAGTCACGAGTGCTTTGTCTCCAAGAGCTCAATGCAACAACAACAACAAAATGGATTTTTGAATTAAAGGTGAGACCTCAGCTCTACCAGTCCATCACAGGCTTTAACCAAGTGCGGTTACAGAATGTTGGGTGGCTACCCACCAACCAAATCGGGTTCGAACAATGCGTCAGTGGAATGGCGAGAGAGGTTCATAACTGCATGCGAGGCGGTCGCAAAAAATACTGGCGCTGGGAATACAAGTAAGTGTAATGCGTGTCTACGTGCGGTCGCTGCTTGAAAATACTGATATATCTGAATACCAGGGCCGATCCCAACGTGGGCTACTGCTTCGACCCAAATCCAAAACCGCCAGACCGAGTACACGAGGCACAAGAAGCCGAAGGAAAAACAGAGAGACAATTCACGGCATAAATGAAAGTCTCACATCTGAAGGTCGTACATCCCATACGAACGTCAGGTTCGAACATCCCGGGAGTTGAAACGACTACGAGGAACAGATTATAAGACAGAGTTATAAGTAAACTCGGATAATTGCAACTGGTTGGAACGGGCATGGAGACTGTTAATAGTATCGAGCTCATAATTATCTCTGGTTTTCCCTCTTACAAAGAATTTCGATTTGTAAATGGCAAGATTGAGAATTTTTATGGCTTGGCTCCGGTGTTTTACAAACTCTAAACTAGTGATTCACAAATGCTTATACCTGTGCGCGAAAACTTGCCAAGCTTGGTGGCTTACTACGTGACTAGATTTGAAGGAAGGCCAACAACGAAGGAAGGGAGTAATTGTGAGACAACACAATATATATCATCCTCCAGGTAGGTTTATAGTACAACTATCTCCGAATATCAGAGATAATACCGCCATGTTGCACTTAGTCCTTTGACGCAAATACGTTTGTCAGGCTGTTTGCAACTGGCCACTCATATACAAGTTTCTTGTTTTGCTCCACTATCATAGAATACCTAGGGAGGTAGCGCGGTAAAAGTGTTACCGTCATCATATGTTCCCTTGGTTCAAGTGTTTGCTACACAACAAGGGTTGGTCGTGAATAAGTCGCTGTAGTGCCAGGGCAAGCTGTCACTAAAATGGAAAGCTTTCGCCGTCGCAGGCTCAACTACCATTTTAAATATAGTGAAAATCAAAGTGCCTCGCGGGCACTTTGATTTTTAGCCTTGGCAGCCCTGGTGGCCTTGTTGACTCTGTTATTGACCTCGTTGATCTCGTTGGCCTTGTTGACCTCGTTGGCCCTGTTGACCTCGTCTGGCCTTGTACGCTGGCACAGCGTGCTACACAGTAGGCCACTGTAACATATCGTATTCGTATTCAGATATAGTGGCCGTCAGTAACCATGATCGAGTTAAGTGCGAATACGTTGTGGTTGATACCTCGAAATAGACTCTGGCCAATGGGAGTGTTGCAGAGTCCGTATAGACCAATCAGCGCGTTGCAGAGAAATTATACTTTTAGGGGTCACCGTTAGAACTTCTCAAGCTACGCTTTCCTCTAGAAATTCGCAAATTCCTTTCGGAAAGCTACGCTTTCCAATCACTTCTTACGTAGGAGCTACGTTTCAGTCGGTCGTCTTCAAATTACGTCCGTAATATCACAATACGCCGCTTGCGTCCATTAGATCATTTGAGCCATCTCCACACTTTGTGAGGGTGCGGATCGTGGCATGATTGGGTAGGGAAAGCTGTTGTGTACGGGTAATGAACCGGTATCTTTCTTACGGTCTGCACGAGCCCCGCATGGAGCCTCTCAATGATTATTAACTAAGCCTCCTAGTCCTCTTCAAATACCCCAACTGGCGCTGTATGTATAGGCAGGCTGAGATATTCTTGGAGATAACATCGCAGGTCCCAAGATGACCGACTTGGGCCTGGCGGAAGGGACTGTGATGATCAGTTCGTTGGAGCAAGATCCAAGGCCCAACCCTACAGCACCAGCAAAAGAACCCGCAACACCAGAGCTTGGTATACAAGCGGCAAACCAAGGCCATTTTGGCCTTCCGACTCCGTAAGTAGTTTCCAGAGTGGACATCTTCTTGTAACAGACACTTCTGGGGCGTCAAGACCCCGTTTCGGGCGGAAATGAGGTCCAAAAGCTTTCAATCTGCCGAACATTCATCGAACGTACGTGGCATGATGATAACTGACGTCTACTCTTTAGCGATGCTACTCCAGAATCAATAAGAATTACATCAGGCCATCATAACCGGGGTTTCGAACACCCAAGCAGTCAAAGAGACGCACGTCCTGCAACGCCGTCTATCTCATCACGGGCACCTTCAGCCGAAGAAACCATAATCAATCGAGACTGTTCACAACATTCTATCCATAGCGAGGACACTAATCAGGCATACGAAAATCCAATCACACCGCCGGCGTCGGGGTATCAAGGTAATAGTCGTTCAGGCTCTGTTACCAAATCGGTATTCAGCTCAATTATCAGCTTCCTCAACCTGGCAAAACAACGTAGTTCCCGGGCAGATGATGCCCGGGTGCAGAGCACCATTAACTGTGAGTAATTACTGGCTTCAATTATATCAGCTGTACTCTGTTAAGGAGTTTCCGTGCCTTCGGGATTCTAGAAGGCCACGATCGAGACGGCGGTAACTAATTCTGATTACCGCAGTGATTAAATCATTGCCTACAATCAGACGTACGCGGGTTGGGAATTTGACAACTCCCCTTACTGCTAAGCAGTACGGGCAACTGCTCAGGGCTATAGAAGAGTCCGATGATGAAGAATTCCGATCTTACTTTATAGACAAGCTTCGGTAAGAATCTTTCATGAAATTCTGGTAAAAATGTGCCCATATTCATCTACAGTACTGATTGGTAGGGAAGTTTTGACTATTCGCGGCATAAGAAGCAGTTTGAAATTCGAATGCCTACTTTGATGCATGAAGTGACGGGGGATCATATAATGCATAAGGTATCACTATGGAGAAAAGCGCTCGAGTCGTCAACTGACCCTCAGATTGCCAATGCCGCCAAGACTATCATGCCATCTGGTAGCGCGGATGTAGAGTTTCCATTCCCTAGGGGAGTTGCAGATTCAAAATCACCGGACCGCTCCTTTGCTCATAAACGTTGCGCATGTAAGCCTCCGTGTGATCATCCAACCTTGGTCATAGAGATAGGATGGTCCCAAGAGATGAAAGAGTTACAAGAAAAGGCTAAAACGTATATATGCCGTTCTAAAGGCCAGATTCGCACTGTTGTTGGGATTTATATGCGCAAGGCGTACCGCGCGGAGGTGAAGAATGAAAGTAGACTGTACAAAGCGTACATGGCCGGAGAGGTGAATGAGGATTATTCGTACCCAGATGATGAGAGGAATGAGACAGGTGGCGCCTCAATTATAGTATGGCGAGCAAGAGTCCACAGAGATGGCACAGTAGCAGCTGTGCGCGTCCAAGACGAGGTACAAACTCTTTCTGTCCTGACATCGATTGGAAACTGACTTCTCTTTACAGGAATTCCGAGACGAGAATGGCAGAGCAATTGGATCAGTCTCGCTACGCCTCCCGCTCAGAGACTTCATCTGCAGGGGCCTTGAAGACTCCCTCACAGGAAGATCTCAGGAACACTTCGAGATGTCAGCAGAAGAGCTTTGTGAATCCGTTGGTGACGCCTTGGAGTCTTACCGACAGAAAAGAAGCAAGGCAATGAAACGTAAGGCGGAGGAAGATAAGGAGAAGCGCGCTTTGGAGGCTGCGCAGAAGGATTCGAGGGGGAAGGAAGAGGCGAGGAAGCGGGAGGCTGCTGGTCGCTCGGTCAATGATAAGGGAATTTTGGGCCGTATAAGTGAACAAGGCAGACTGGTATCTGCTAGATTTAGGAAATAAGAGATCAAGGGATAGCTTGAGTGATGAGAGATTAAGCGTCCACATTTTATGAGAGATGAGCATACTACGCGGAGCAAGGCACAGAGAGGGTAGAAGGACTTCTCAGGTGGGCATTAGGATATTGTTGTTTCTAACGGCTGCGTTCTGATATACTGGGCTGCCATTCTTTTTACGATATAATGAATGTAACGCTGTTATGAAGTACAGGACAAGCTAGGTAGCTTTTTATGATATCAAGTCGGGTATAGTGATTAAGAAAATGCATGTATACATCCATAAGTAGTCCACCATGAGCGGTTCGTCTTTCTAGCAGCATTGGATTTCCGACATGTTCACGATAGGAGACGACAGATCATCATGAGGCACCTTCACACCCTAATAAGCCTTGGTAGATTCCTGATATGCATCGAGCAACTTACTTACATGGGCACTCCGCATATGCACCTTACGCTCAAATTTGTGAGAAGAGTAAGAACACCTACCCCTCAGCTTGGCACCATGACCTCATGCCTTTTGAATACGTGTTACCTACGCGTCTACCCACAGACGAGCGTCTTGACGACGCTACTAACGATGCGAATTGTTGAGGGGTTTCATAGGTAGAAACTGAGTTGGTATCGCCCGACGAATGTATCATACTCTTTTTCAGGAAGGCATGCCCCCGAGGCCCTTGTCGAGGTGATGGCAAAAAAAACGGGCAGACCCGTCATACTGGAATAGTGCTAGATCTGCCCGTTTTTTTTGTCACCACCTCGCTTGTATCAACTGAGTGTAGAAATACCACATGTAGTATATACCTGTAACTCGAGTTGATCTAGAAAGCGGGGTTACTTATTAAAGACCTAGGTACCTAGGTAGGTACCTAGTGGGTAGTATATATATGCAGCTTGCCGTCCCTCTTGATGATTTGATTTCGTGCGGATTGACTATTTGACGCCTCGTACGCACAACGTCATGCCGGGGAGAGTCACAGGGGGTGAACTTCAAGCTAACACTAGAGAAAAAGAGTGCGTACGTTGTGCATACTCCGGACCATGTCTCGGCAAGGTGACTAAGAATCTCTTCGTGACTCGCCATGCCCATTTCGAGATGCAGTTCCCTAGTGAAGCGCTATCCGTACCCATTAGACTCTAATCCGTTTTGGAACATATTTAATATGATGTTTAAACTGGGCGCGAATCGGATGCGTCGAGACAAAGTCGGATATTTGTTTTAAGTCTCCACGATTGGGCCGTCGTGGATCTGGGCATGGATGCACGGGGGCTACTATATCCGCGCGCGCAGTACCCAAGCTAAGTACATATGTTCAAACTCGTCACGAAGGTGACTGACGTCGAGTTTAGCACACCAGAACTCGAGTTATGCTGCCTTGTGCATTGCCTCAGGGGCTTGCGTGTCGAGCTTGGCGTACCTTATCCCGCTAATCCGCGAGGCAGCAGTATTTTGGAAACGACACAATTGTCGCTCCACAAAATAGGCGCAGTTGACCAGGGCTTCTGGCTCACAATAGCTGGAGACAATGAAGCAAGGTTCTAAACCACCTATCTATGAGTACGTCTTAGTACAAGTCTAAGAAGACTAGATAAATACTTAGGTATGATCCAGTTCTGTAGTTGTGCTCGTTTTGTTAACGGCAATATTTGCTTGCTAAAAGAAGAAAAAAAAAAAAACAAGACTTGCAGGTTGGACGGGAAACAACTTGGAAGCCTGAGCAAGGATACCTCAGGTACCTTGGACAAAGTACTCTGCTGTAGGTACGAGCCGCGACACTGCGGGCGCCCCTGACCATAAGCGCCATTGATTGGCGACAACCGATGACCCCGCTAAACAAAGCCTTGTTCGGGTTGCCCGGTACCCCCCGTAACAGGTAAAATAAGGTAAATAGCCTGTGCGCGCTAGACCAACCTCGTCTATTTTCCAAGCCGGTCGCAACCAGCCACTGCGCGAGCGCCAAGCGCGGAGTCCCTGGTTCCCAGCCTTCCCACTTCCCACTTCCCACGGCACAGGTAGGTACTTCTGGGTCCGTGTAAGTCGATTGGCTGGGTAGTGCTGGAGAAATGGGTAGCGTCCACTGTAGTGTGCAGGAGCTTCACATCAATAGAAGCCAGAAGGCTGCACGCGTCATGAAATCCAAATGCCATCCCTCCCATCCCTCCTCCATTATCTCTCTCCTTTCGTTCTTCGCACAGCCCTCGAGCTACCGACGTCTAGGCCGTCCTTGGCAACGTTCTTTTCTCGCAACTTGTTGTTCCTACTCATTTCTGCGCTTGGTTTTTGTATAGTTGGTGACGGCCCAATTCCCCTCTATTCGCTCTTTACAGGTGCATGCGTCTTGGGCCGAAGACGCAGCCCTCCTCCATGTCAATAAAGCATCCAATTGAAGTCGTCGTCCAGCGGGATTGATTAAGCACAATTGGTTCTTTTACAGGTGCTACTGGCAACCTACCCTGCGTCTCGTTGGACTAATATTGCTGGAGAGTGCGATTACCAATGCGAAGCTAAATAACAACAACAAGATCGTGCATTTGGGATACGGGCAACATGGCGACCAAGTCCAAAGGCCAAAATCCGCTCAATGGAATGCATACGGCCGGCATTTTCTCTGACATGAGCATTGATGGCCCGGAAATAGGCACACTCGTATTGATAGTCGACCGGGCCAAGAATTTGCCAAACCGCAAGACCATCGGAAAGCAAGATCCCTACTGCGCTGCTCGGTTGGGTAAGGAGGCTAAGAAGACTACGACGGACATTCGAGGAGGCCAGACGCCCAAGTGGTAGGTCTTCGAGTCGCCCTGGGATCCTAAGCGCAAAGCGTGGGCACACGTTGTGACTGACTCGGTTTTGTTTAGGGACCAAGAACTCCGATTTACCGTCCACGACTCCCCAGACTACTTTCAGCTCAAGCTGTCCGTCTTCAATGATGATAAGAAGACGGAATTGATTGGCGAGACATGGATCGACTTGCGCGATATTGTCGTGCAAGGCGGAGGCCAGAGCGACCAATGGCACAACCTGAACTGCAAAGGCAAATACGCGGGGAGCGTCAGAATCGAGACCACATACTATGATAGTCGACCCAAACCAGAAAAGCCGGCTGCGAAGCCAAAGCCGGTTGCTTCAAGCTCCGACCCAGATCTCATGGGCTCAGCTCAGCGGCCGGTCGTGAAAAGGCGCCCTCTACCTTCCGATCCCATCACTGGACAGGCTCCTGCGCATCTATCTGAGCCAGCCAATACACCTCCAAGAGCACAACCCAATCCTCCAAGCGGACCAATCCCGAATCACCCTCCAGTACACGCTGTCGAGTACAGCACACCTCCCCCAAATCGTCACGCTCACCCTGAACAATATCCCCAGGGCAATGGTTCGGCGTACCAGTACTCTACTCCACCACCACATCGAGATTATCAGCTTCCAGGAGGCTCTGAAAGAAGCGAGCAATTCTACACTCCACAATACGAGACGGACTCCTTCTATCCAGCCGAATCGGCTCCCCGAAGGCCTCCTGAGGCCGACAATAGGGTAGTTTATGCCGGTACGCACCCGAGTTATAATAGCCAGCCACAACCTGTACAACATCGTCGGTCTATTGAAGATAGTGAGCGACCTCCACCACCTCCGGCACACAGAGCGAGACATTCTAGTGGGCACTCGTCAGACACGACCTCCATGCATCGTAGTAGCTATGAGCTGGTTCAGCACAAGGCTACACCCCCCATGCGCCATGATGTGCTTCGGAACGAGGCGCATCGGTACTCAGTCCCTTCAGTGCCTTCGGTCTCTCCGGTCCCTTCCCCGTCAGCGTATCCCGGCCGACCTACATACAAGCCTTATGAGTCTGCTCCCAATCTGCAGAAGGCACCGCAGTTTGACGAGTATGATTCGAATCTAGCCTCGGCGCCGCGACACAATTCGTTTGACCCGTCATACGATGCGCATTACCGCCAAATGCAACCAACAGTAGAAGACGTGCCCGAATCATGGACACCGCCGCAAGCAAGAACTCGTAGCAGCATATCGCAATATGATGGACCTGAATTTGACCCCGTGCCTAACACGGCCCCCTTAAAGCTCAGCGGACATAGCAGCATTTCTCATGAACAGCATAGCCCGGGCCAATCACCGTCTCAGGCACGCTACGATAGCTATGGCAATGACCGGTCTCCATCGCCATTGCCTTCGGCAGATTATTCGCAGGCGTTGACACACATCCCTCGCGCACACACATATCAGGTGGATCATTACCAGATGCAACCGAACGGGCTGGGCAACCAAATTGCCGGCGCAATCGACTATGGTCCTTCGACGGTCCCCCCAACTCTTGTTCCTGGCGTTGACTCCAGCTTAACATCCGAAGTATCAGAGCGAATCCATCAAGACAGGAAACATGAGCGTCGATATACTCAGCCTTCACAAATGGTTGTTGTCCATAACCGGGGTAGACAACACAGTGAGCCTCCCGTTCAAAACTCCGCCGATTACTCGCCTCATGGTCATCCGACCAACTCAAGAACATATGAGAGAGTACCGGCTGCTTATTCTAGCGGGCCCAACGCACCCTCTGTGCCAACAGAAATGTATGACCATCGCAGAGTGTCACCAAGCCCCAGCGCTCACCATGTAATCAAACGCAAGTCTGTTAGCCCAGCACCCCCACCATCTGAACCTCGAAGGTTATCCGGCGTACCATATGGACCAGATTCCTACGATGCTCTCAATCCATCCATTGCCGCAGCGAAGGAAGATTTCAGGTCTGGGAATTATACTAACGCGGATGGTAAGATTGTCACTCCGGATGGGCGAGAGGTTGATCCTTCTGATCACTTGCCAATGGATACTTGGGCCCCAGAACCAGAGCCAAAGAAAAGTACTCCACCGGTGGAGACACGATCACGTCCTATCCTCAACGGTGCCCAGCCCATGCCCCCTTCTGGGCGTCGGCCACTTCGAATAGCAGCTCGGCCACAGTCCATGGCAATAACACCTGCCACATATGCCACACAGGAGCCTGCAGGTACTAGAAGCACGGGGCGTAATCGTCTCCAAAAGAAGAACCATAGGGTCTCTGCGTTGCCGGCACCTATATCTGCAGGTTCAAGCCCACTTGGCCCGGCCACGGCACACCAGCGGAATAGTACACCACCCCGTGCTTTGGTTCGAGCTAGCACGTTTGACTACGAGAACCATGGTCCGCCTTTCAATGACGAGTTGGCTGTTGCTCGCACGGGATATGGATCTGCGCCCCCTATCCCGGCCAAAGTTCCTATGATGAGTGGCGGTCTAGGGCCATCGGCGTCTGCTCCCCCAGGAAGTGAAGAGTTTGCACTCATGGAGGAGATGAGCAGAATTGATATCGGTACCGGACGGGCTAGACGCCACGGTCGATACTAACCTGTTCCTCCCGCTTATCGCTCTTCAGAAAGAGGTCTCCTGAGACACAGCACACAAACGCAAAAAGCAACCGTTCCGAGGAGCAGAAGATGATGTACATTGTATGGAATAATGTTTAAACATGGCGTCGGTATAGGATTAGTAGCATCAGAAGCTACGCTTTCTTATCAGTCCCATTCTTCCTTTTCTCTATCTTGTGGTATGAAGTACAAAGTTAATTTAGTGTGGCGCTCTGGGGGGCTCTTATTCTACTCGGTATGATTAAAACATAGACGAGAAATGAGTTGCAGGTACAACAACGGAATGGCAGGTCGCCGGTTATACGTTCGGTTTATAGGGAGAAGTTGCGTGCTTGTGCATCTAAGCCTTTCTTAGATTTGTTAGAAGGGCGGGAGTGCCTTTAAGATATCCTCTTGAAGGTGTCTCTCTGTCTTGGACAAGCCTGGCCATGTGTCAGGAAATGAAAGAAGTTAAACGTATATTTACATTGTATGCACCTGCGTGAAGAGACGTGAAATAAGAATTAGGAAATAGCGATGCCATTTTTACCCTATCCTTGTCTGACATATCGCCCGAAGGCGGTTAGGTTAGCACCCGTGAAGGTGCCTGCGTGAGGGTCACATATAGTAATTGCGCCCATTAAGCACTGCTATGTACGTGTGGTTGGGTTTAGCACGCATATAAAGGAGAGGTCAACGCCAACCTGGGTATAGCATAGTATTTTGCCAGTCTAACCACAGGTAAGTTAGCACAGTGGGCTTCCCTTTCAAGGGGGTTGTCAGCCCAGATCTGCATTCATTTAAAACCCACATCAGGTAAACGACTTCATCTCACCGTCGTATTGTAGGACTTTTCCAAACAAAAGGCTAGGAGAAAAGTGGATAGATTGGTAATGACAAGGTTGTCTCTATTACTAATCTGTTAAGACATTGTTTTCAATGCAACCCCACGAAACGTCAGCCTCTACATATTTATAAATAGAATGAACGGTAACATGATCCGGTGAACTTTCCACGGCGGGATAGGCTGACACGCCAAGGTCGATGTGCAGGGCATAGTATACCTAGTCTGGTATTGGAAGGACGTACATGAAACTAGAAACCAAACGCCTCCTAATAGCATAATTTCAGATGGTCGTAGTATATTGTTTGATACACTGAAAGTTGTCTTGAGTGGTTACCATCGCATGAATTCCGGGTTTCAACCTATCGCGTGAAGGAGTTGATAAACACGAAATAGAAGAAGAGTTACCACGCAAATGTGCCAAAACAATGCGCTCCTAGAATAAATTCGCTGTGAAGCGTGGATATGGGATTTAGTGAGTCGATCATCTGAAGATGTTCTAGCCTGGTGTGGTCAGGGCATTGGGGGCCAAAAATCTTACGAGAGCCTATAGTCGCCTCCGCGATGCGCAGGTGAATATATAATACTGTAAACCCACACGCTCCCATCACACGAGTAACCCTTGGTTCAATTTCGCTACCGGGTTGCTTTGTACTTTTTTAGTAATGGATGTGGACGATTATGACCTTCGCCCGTTCTGGGCTGAGGCCAAACGAGCCTACGAGCTCGAATGCGAACACCCGATCGACCTTGGCTCTGGTGCGGGGGAACCGAAGACCGTTGACCAGTTGCTCGAACTGATCGAGTCTCGAGGCTCGCATTTTGGGTCTTTTCGGGAGAAGCATAGTCGGTTATGGTCAAAGCTACAGCGTTTCTCAGAGCCCATCGTCGCCGTTGGAACAGTGACTGGAGAGGTTTTCGACTCCCTTGATGGCATCGGTGGACCGGTCGGTGCGATTCTCAAGGGTATAACTCACCTGGTTTCAGTACGTATGCCATCTTTATCGGTCCCCGTACCTTCTCGACTTCGGATGGGCGATTTTGAGCCGGAGCTAACATCTCTGCCCGTGCACCTGTAGGCCGCGGAACATGTGACGAGCGCATACGACTGGATTGAGACGGTCTTCTCAGAGCTTCAGAATTTCTCGGATCGTCTAAGAAGTCATGTCAGAACTACGATCACCAGTGCCATGCGACGCATTATCATCGCGATTCTGGCATTGTAGGTCCTAACTACTCCTTCTTTTTCTTTGCCCCTGAAGGCGGGTTACTAATCAATCATGGAAGCATCTTACGCATTATTGGGAGATCCGAACTCATTATTAAACGAGGGAGAGTCCGTAAGAATATGTTCATCTCCTTCAGACTAGCATCAAACCGCTCAACCGCATCTAGGCGAATATCTACGAGTTGCTTTTATTGGCAAAGACCAAAAGACAAAGGAGCTGCTTGACGAGCTCAACAAGGTTATCGTGAATGAAGGTCGCTTAACACTGGCATTAACACACGAGAAAACGGAGCAGGCGCGGGACTTAGCTGCGAAGTCCGTAGAGGTTGGACAGCAAACGAGCGGAAAGGTCGATAACGTCCACGAGGATGTCAAAACGCTTCAAGGCCTTACTAGGGACAACGTGACAGCGGTTCAAGAATTGAAAGCCCAGCAAATTGATCAGCACCTGCTTGAAAACATGCATCACATCCTGAAGACCACCGCCGTCACGCAAACAGATGACTGGTATTCACTGTTCAAGAGAAACCTGCTGGAGGGTAGCGGCGAATGGCTGCAAAAAGAAGAGTTCTTCGATGTCTGGATGCAACATCAGGCGCCAATTCTCTGGGTATTTGGCGGGCCTGGGGCAGGAAAGACGATGTTGTCGACATGGCTGATCACGATGCTTAACAAACAGTTCGAGGCGAAGTCAGAAATAGGGTTGGGCACCCATGTCGGATATTTCTTTGTCAAAGAGAACGTAGAAGATCTCCGAAACCCTAACATCCTCTTCAAGACAATGGCGTGGCAGATACAGCAGACTGATTCCCTCTTCCGGAGGCACGCCGCAACCGTATGTGGATTCAATCGGAAAACCGCCGGAGCCGAGGACACTTGGGAAAACCTGTTCCTGGATTTCTATCAGGGATACCAGGGGCAGGATCGGCGGGCGATATTAATTATAGACGGTCTAGATGAGGCGGAGGTACATACGCAAAGGAGGATTTTACGCATGATGAAGGACTACGTCTCTCGCATCCGCGCCGGCCAACCTGCGCGAATTCAGTTTGCCGTATTTGGCCGATTGACACTACGATCTGAACTGGAGAGGATCCACCTTGACCGAGAGGAGAAGATAATCGAAGTGTCTTCCATCAAGAACCATGAAGACATGGAGAACTACATCACCAACAGAGTGAAGAATCTTACTATTGTGCGGATGATGAGAAGTCGGAAGCCCGATGGACCCAAAGAAGCTAAGAAATTTGCTCGTGGTGTTCGTCAAAAGGTGTTGGACGGCGCGGCCGGTGTCTTCCTTTGGGTGTGTTACTGTCCATTCGTTTTAGGCGTACATCAGACACTAATACTTGATACCTAGGCGCAACTGTTACTAGATCAGATGGAAGGCAAGGATGACAGGCAAATTCACCAAGTTCTCGCTAACCCCCCGGAAAACCTGTATGACATGATCTATTCAGTCTTCAACAGAATATCGCAAGATGAAGAGGTGGATAAGTCGACAGTCAACCGACTCCTAGCTTGGGTAGCCTTCGCAAAGCGTCCTCTGAGCTTCGGAGAACTGGACGTCATTCTGCGATCAGACTTTGATGCCACTAACTGGTTCCTATGGGATCACTTAAGAGGAAAGTTCGCCTCTACTTTTCGGTTACGGTACCCACGCGGCTTTGACCCAGATGCCAAGCGTGAGGAGATTGCCGATGAAGGAGGAGCGGCAGATGGCGAGCAACAAGACGAGGCGGGCTCGCAGGTACCTGCGGACGATGACGATGACAACGATAGCTTTAACCTTGATGATGACTCGAGCGAAGATGAGGAGGATGAGGAGCAGGAGGAAGCGGATGGCGCCGAAGAGGTAGAGACGAGCGATGATGCCCAACAGGAGGATTCATACCAAGAACCCAAAGCGTTAGAGGCAGATCAGCATTACTCATGGGCACAGAAACACACAATCGTGGATTTCAGCCACCAGAGGTTCCGAGACTTCCTCGTCATCGAAGGTGATCCGCGCACAAGACAGAAGCCACCCCTACCAGTCGGGATCGATGTCCATCGCGTCGAAATCGACATAGTGTATGATTGTTTCCGGTGCCTTCGCGCAGGCCTCGACAGTGGTACGTTCCATTGACTCTCGAGGTTCACCGAGCAAGCTCTTATTGACTAACTTTTCTGTATAGGGTCTCACGTCCAATACTACATTGCGTATCCTGCATTTCAGCTCTTTGCCCACTTAGCCTCCCTCAAGCGTGAAAAACTTGATGAAGAGACACAAACGCATATTCTGCGAGAGCTATACTGGCTAATGCGTAAGGCAACGCTTAAATATATCAATTAAGACCCGCACTAAACGAGATACAGACGAAGAAAAGGGATGTCGCACATTATTCACGGCCCTCGGAGAGCGCGAGGACGGCGAATGCGACGCGTTCTGGAAACTGTGGCTCGCGGACAATCGGACGACATCGTTACTGCAGCGCTGGTTCGCGAAAGCAGCAACGCTGGGTTCTTGGGAAGAGGACGAGAAGGCGTGGATGGCAGCAGCAGCGAGCTCCGTGCCAAAACTACTCGAACCGCTCGCTAAGACAGCGGCAAAGATGTGGTTGACGAAGAGAAGCTACAAGGACGCCGCATATCTAGATAAGTCCGAATTCCAGGTCTGGTTCATTAAAGGGTACAGGGCTCTCGACGAGCGCGGAAACATCCCCGATAAGCTTGCTAATTGGATATATGCGCGGGACCTGGATTTCTCTAGTCTAGATGCAGCTGAAATTGAGGAGCTGGCTGAATGGGCTGACCTTGAGAAAACAACGCACTGGTATACCGGAGTCGGCTGGATTCTGTATGAGCTTCCTACCATAAATAGTGCGCGCGCACAGGAGCTGTTGGCCAAGGCCATTGATATGGTGTGTTTCTCTTACGTGTTACTGGCACCTCTCCGCCTTGGATATACCCGCATCAACTAACCAACACGATATTGCAGGATCCTACTGCGTGGGTAGCGATGGAAGCCATGGCCCGCTCAATCGGCGACGACAACAAAGATTACGAGAAGGCCATAACCTGGATGGAAAGGGCCGTCAAGACTCTCCTTGAACACTGCAAGGACACATCCCTTGAAGTGGACGCGTACCTCCTTGCACACATTGCAAGATGGAAGATGTACCTCGGTGATATTTCAGCAGCGCTTGAGATAGCTTACGAGTAAGCCGTGATTTTATTCGCCCGATATAAATACGTTCGAGACTAACTAGTCAGTGCGTGGAAGAAATCCCGCTTTAGCTTACCGGCCATCTCGTCCTACGTAAACGCGCTCATCCAGACTAAGAACTGGGAACGCTTAATCGAGATCCTGGAATACCTAGACAGCGTCGACAACGACTACGGGACCTCGTATCTCGTGAAAGTGTTCAGCGAGCTGTCGTTCGTCTGGCACGTCGGCCCGGCCTGCAAGGCGAAGGAGTGCCCTTCGTTCGTAACGGACGCGCTCGAGCTCGCCCTCCGTGAAGTCGAGAAATCGGGAGACAAGTCGGCGCTCATTAGCAAGCTGCTTATCTTCGGCGACTTCTACCACGACTACTACAATAAGAATGATAAAACGATTCGCTGGTGGGAGGAGGCCATAGCAAGGATGGCGGATGCCGACGCTGCGGTGCAGAGGGAGTATGCGAACACCAAGGTTATTTACACAAATAAATTGGCGCAGCTCTATTTCGACGCAGCTGTTGAGAATTTTGAAGGTGAGCTACCCCCGACCCCTGTTTTCGGAATTGGGAAGTCGAGGTCCTGATCGAACTAACCATTCGTTTATTCTAGCTCATGTCCGCCCCAACGACGCAGCCATTCGGCTGAAGCAACTCGCACTAGCCACAACATATGTGTCTGGAAGCGACGAGGACGTCTTCTCATACTACAGTCCAGGCTATCCCTCCCTGTTATACGGGCGGTGGCTGAGAGAGTACGAGAAGGCGAAACCGTCGGTGTGGCGTGAGTGTTTCCGCGCGAGGATTCTCGAGCAAATCAACGGCCTTGACGACGAGGATCCCACCAACGACACGAAAGCCTGCAAGCGGCTTGCCATCAGCTTATTCCAGGCCGACGACGAGAAGAGGGCCAGTGCTATCATCGCTGTCTTGTTCAAAACGCTTGAGGAGTATATCGCTGGGAAGGAGTCCGACGAGTCCGAAGAGTCCGTTGAAGCCGAAGAGGAAAACGGCGAAGAGAATGCGGAAGAAAATGGAGAGGGAAATAGCCCTGAAGAGAAAGATTGGGAGGTTGTAAAAGCGGCGGAGACGATAAGCGTCGACGGTGAGCTGGCGGGCCAAGCAGCTGAGAAGATTAGCTTGGAAGATCAGCAGATCATAGACGGCAATGGTAACGCCGATACCTTGGCCAGCGAACGAATTAGTGAAATGTCCGACTCACAAGGCGCCGAAGAGAAAGTCGAGACGTTTGGACCTGAAGAAAAGCATCAGCGGCACCTGCAAGGCAAGGGAAACGGAGACAAGGGGGGAGATGACAACAGTGACGAACTCGACCCGCAGGGCAAGAAATTAGCACTCCATCTTGACTCAAACGCCTGGGGTTACGCTTGCGATGGGTGTGGATACGACGCCGAAGATAGGGGAAACATGCAAGTTTATTTTTACTGACCTATTGATTCCTGTTCTTGCTTCCTCTCTTTATATCTTACAATCCTCGCCAGTTCTTAATCATTACTAATTGGTCTCCTTAGGTGGTTCTGCGAGATATGCTACGACGTAGCGTTCTGCAACGAGTGTCTAGACAAGGCCAAGTCCATGACGTTGGAGGTAAGGCGGTGCAACCCGAAGCATCGCTGGCACCAGGTTTGGCCCCTGGACGAAGCCAAAGTTAGCGAGATGGCGGAGGAGTACGGGACCGGCGGCAAGGTACAGTTGAAGAAGGAGTGGTTGGAGGAATTGCGGAATGAATGGTTAAGGGGGGAATAATAATGGGATTTAGGAAATTGTAGGTAATGGTCATTACCGTGTACAAGGAAAAAAGTTTTAGTTTGAAGCTCTCCTCTACGATACTTTGCCCTTGACTTATAATCCTGTGTGTCCTCGGTAGCGAAGTTGATTGAAAGGGTAATCATTCATATGCTGCTATTACAGACTCTTGAGCATTATTGACTTTGTTGAAAGATGGCCCTGACATAATCTTTGACAGAAATGTCGGACTATATCTCTGATTTATCTACCTAAGTATAGAGGCAGTAGAGCGGATTGAAGGTAGGGTGTATCTTCCGTGCCTCCGGCTCTCAACCCTAGCTCTCGAGAGGTTTTCTACCCACAATACAAACCTGATCAAGTGTATGATACACCCCTTTATCAATCTCCCTCATTGCCTCTTCCCTCAATCTTTCGATCCTCTCCTTATTCCATCCACTACCCTCGACCTCAACCAGCTCCTCCAAACACCCGATATAACAAGAAATGATATTTCTGGTCCCCTTGTCCCTTAACTGCAACCACGGATCCTGCAGCCTGTCCGTGGAAAATACGTCTTCATGTACATCAACTAAGCCTAGTTCCCGGAATACGTTTTCCCTCCTCACATTGTGCGGCTCCCGCATCATGAGGCCTATGACGACGTCGTCTTTGGAGCGCAAGGGCTCTAAACCGTCGTAGATCTCCTGGCAAGCGGCGCGAGAAGTACCCGCAACGGAGTTATACAGCGCGAAATTACACGAATCAATCCATTGAAGCCAGCCGCCCGGCTTCAACAACTTGATTAGATTCTCAATCGTGCGAGCCCATTCCGCGCGCGTAGTCGCGCTGCTGATGAAGCGAACTGCGACTATATCGTAGGTTCCTATCTCCGAGACTGGAAATGGGAGGAGCATGTCCTGAGTCCTGAACGACAAATTTGACGGCCATGTTTGTGGCGCAGGGAAAGCGGAAGACGTGATGTCAAAGCCGTTGAGTTGGCACGTTGGCGGAAGGTTCTTAGCAAGATCCAAAAGCCAAATCCCGGTACCAGTGCCTATGTCTGCTATCTTAACATTGGGCGAGCTAATTGGGATGTTGGGGTGAATAAGGAATCCGAGTGTTTTAGTTGTGAAGAAGTGTTGCTCGTCTAGTCTGTTCAAGTGTAAGCTTGGGTTATCCAATGATGCCGAACTTGTTCCATTTCCTAACAGCCCCTGGTCTTTTAAGAAATGAACCAGGCTCGGGTAATATTCATCCGAGGCCTGGTCGTAGGGGGCCGACTTGGGAATAGCGCACCGTCAGGCTTCGAGTGAAGCTTATATTCGACCCTTGTGCTGATACCTTTCGAATGTATAGATAAGGAATTTGAAACTTGCCTTTCTGGTATTTCATCTATACGATGAAACGTCTCGGGATCGGAGTTTTGTAACTCTGTCATCATGTCGCATATAAATTGTTATAGGCACAATACAGGCAACAGGTTCAGATAGAAGCGAAGGATACTTCCAGGTATATGCATGCCAATCGGTAGTTAATTACCCCGTTACGCTGTCCGTCAGTCCCCTGCTACCAAGTTTTGCGTACTTGCGGACCTTCAGCCCCTTCAGCCGCAGGCTTTGTCACGAGAATCTAGAACTTCACATGACCCACTGTTGTCCTGAAGGAATCCGACTAGAGCTACTGGAAGTAAGACCCCTCAACTTCAACCCTACCTAAAAGAGGTAGGTAGCATAGATAGATCTACACCTCTTCCGGGATTATGAATGTTAGCTCGATACTTTTACCAGCGATTTGACCAGGGCTGTTACTGAGGCATTGCCAGGGTTGTACCAGGGTATTATTTGTACCTCCTAGGGCTCCATAAATCTTTTGAAAGGAATTTTAGCTAACGTACAAGGGCTGCACAGGCGCTGCACAAGGGATATACAGGGCCCTTACAAGCACTTTATACTAAACTTGGTAAAATATAGAGGCTTATTGCTTGACTGTTACCTGACTTGGAAATGTATCGAGTGGGTCAAGTACCAAGCTAACATTCATAATCCCGGAAGGTTGTAGTTATACAAGAAGTTCCGCCATTCTACCTCCAAACAAGGGAACCGAAGGGGGCATTCAAAGAGATACAAGCGGATGATGTCAACATATCCGTACATCTGGAGAACGCAAGAAGCCCAAAAACTGTAGAGGACTTGTATCTACGGCTATATAGGGCTCTTTTACAGCCGTTATACGTTAGCTACTCTAGCTGGTGGCGCTTCGACGAAGCAGAGAGACTATCCACTTCCTTCTTACCTACTATGTGCTACTAGGCTACATTGGCGTTTTGGGAGCTATCTTTCCCTAGATCGCCATGATCGACCCTGGGCCTCCACAGTGTCCGGAAATTTACCGCCCTCTAGCCCCAGAGTACATTCGCGTCTTTGAGCTTGAGGCAGGCAAGTTCTCCGATCCCATAGTCGGACGGCTGGTACCCCAGGCGATTGACGGGGAGCCGTACGAAGCTGTGTCGTATGTATGGGGTGACACGCGAAAACGCCACAACATCACAATCGACGGGGCGACGCTCTCAGTCACAGCGAACCTGTACGGGGCGCTGACGGCCTTCCGACATGGGCCCCTTTCCGTGAGCAGTAGTAGTAGCGGCGGCAGTAGTAGCGATAGATCGGATCTGGGTACGAGATCGGGACCGGCCCCAGGACAAGTGCGACGTCTGTGGGCCGACGCCGTATGCATCAACCAGGAGGATCTGCCGGAGCGCACGTCGCAAGTGGAGCTCATGGCACGCATATTCGCTGGCGCGCGCCGTGTCCTTGCTTGGCTGGGCTGGGAAGAGGGTGAGGAGGGCCATCGGCATTTGCTAACCGCCATCCGCTTTATCCACGTCTTCATGGAAGACCCGGAAGCGGGCCTGCGGGACGCACGCATCTTACTCCACTATCACGACGACGACGTGGCCGGCACCGCCGGGCACCTCGCTCCCCTATCTGAGGAGGACCGGCGCCGGGCTGAGGAACAGGTTCTTAAGTGGAAGGCCGTGAAGGTCTTCTTCGATATCGAGTATTTCCACCGTACGTGGATCGTGCAGGAGCTCGGCCTCGCACGCGAGGCAATAATGTGCGCAGCGCTCAAGCCAGCCGACAGGGCTGGCGACAAGGAAGCAGCTAAGAGCAAGAACCGTGCCTTGGAGTTAGACCTGGTCGACTGGCAGCTGGTGGGCCAGTTCGTCACTTTCCTTGACTATAGAGCCGCCTCTTTAATAACACATCTGGGCATACTGGCGTGGGTTGCCCACCATATCTTGATGGTCTGGGAGACGAAGGAAGACGGCACACCTAATTGCGACTTCCTTACCGCCATGCACTGGACGCGCATTCTGGGTGTGACGGACGCGCGGGATCGTGTGTACAGTCTACTTGGCCACCCGCTGGCTGTCATGGACGGTGCTCCCGTGATCCAGCCCGACTACACTGTTACTCGCGGCGTCACATACACAAAATTGGCTGCCAAATTCATCCGGAAGACGAAGAACCTCTACGTCGTCAACCTCGTTGACCACGAGGACGGCCCGTCCTTGGAGATGAGGGACTGGGATTCGCAGGACGAGGGCAGGATGCCCAGCTGGGTGCCCGATTGGCACAGCATCAACCGGACAACGCCCCTGGAGTACCCGATTGCCGCTGCCGAGGCCGAAGACGCCGAGATCAGAATCGACGGGGAAACGGGAGGGGCCGAAGGAACGCCCTTACCGCACCTCCAAGTCAGGGGATGGGTGGTTGATGAGATTTCGGCCGTGTCGCGACGCATGGAGACGACTGATTTTCCTATCACGCATTTAACCCGAGAGTGGGCCAAGACGAATCCCTTCTGGCTCGACCGCCTGTGGGAGCTGGTGTCCCCTGCCGAAGACTCCACGGATAGCGACGTGCTTGACGTGCTGGAGACGCTGTCGCTGGCCCTGCCGCTCGGTACCAAGGGAGAAGACGAGCCGGTAAGCACGGCAGGAGCACATCAGACACTAAAGGAACATCGTCGGTCGTTTGCTGCCTACGTCCTCGAGTACCATGAGCTGTGGCGCCGCGCGTCCGAAGCCCGCGGTTCCGACGACGATAGTTATCTACCTACCTGTTCGCTATACGACGGCCTACCAACCGAGGCGCAAGCCGAACTGCGGCGGCGGGCGGAGGGGGTCACTGGGGAGAAGTTCATCGAGTGCATGACGTGGTCATCTATGTGTCGGGTTGTGTACCGGACAAGATCGGGGCTTGTGGGCATGGGTTCCCGCGTGGCACGACCAGGAGACCTTGTATGCCGTGTGAAGGGCTCACCCGTGCTGATGACGCTGCGTCGGATCGAGAACTCCGGCTCCGGCCACGGGACCGACGCAGAGACTGACAGCGGCGCTGCATTAATTTCTTGCGCTTACATCGGGCCCACCGTTGTGCCGGCGCGCGTCAAGAAGAACGTTCTCGATGGTGGAGAGTTTGGAGAGAAGGCCGCCCGTTTTCGCCTTGTGTAGGCCATATCGGCTGGCTGCGCTATGCTAGCAGTCCTGTTTGTCCCCACGTTAAGGCTGTGGACTTGGGGAAGCTAAGTACGGACGGCTGCGTTCGTAGAGTTGCTAATCATCAAGCTAGATCCGCATACTGAGTTTTGAGTATGTTACAACAGCGATTTCAAATAATCACAGTGCTGAGATTCAGGGGTACATGAGAATTCCTCCCCGGCTTATAGGCTTGGCCGGTATGGAAGATTCTATTTCAGAGTGCCAAAATTCCCAGGCTTGGAGTCTCCCATTACCCGTCTTCATCATGTACGTGCCAATGCCGAACACTCCGTAACTATGGGGTTTTCTATTGACTAGAAGTAGTGGTAAGGTAGCCCTACTAGTTCTGCTGCCTAGGCGTATAAATATCTACTCATATGCGTCAACATAGTTCCGAACGTACCACTGCGTAGCAGCAGAAACTTCCCGAACCATTATTCTCTTGCTTTACGAATAATCTTCGACATCTCCGTTACCACGTCGACTAGAGATCCGCATCACGATGTCGTGAGAAGTGGTCTTGAAGGCCCTGGATGGTAGAGAGGTCTACGAAGTACATTTCGTAACAGTTACACCGATATGTCTCACTTTGCCCGATACCCAGTCGCTAGTATCACTGTTTAATCAATGTGAATCGGAGCGAACATTAAAGTGCTCATCCCTTGTGTAGATGATCGCGAGTTCCGATTGGTTGGGCATGTTCAACATTCAAAATCCACCGTTCATCTGAGATATCGTGGAACCATTTTCATCCGCTCGAATTTCAGCATTCTCGTTTATAGACCAAAAACATAGAGCAGGTCTGAAACATAAAACCAATCGGCCTCGTAGTATGAAGATTCATATTATACTAATTTCATGAAGACATACGTGTTATACCCTACTTATCAAGCTTGACCATCCGCTGTATTCGCTTTCTGTACTTCTCGGGAACGCGATAGTTGATAGGGCTCTCCGATCCAACAAAGATGAAGCTGTCATATACCGAGCATCCGATGAACGAGCCAGCCAAGGTCGACAGCCATGGCCCGTAAAACCACCACCCCGTAGCAAATACGGTCTTTTCTCGATATCCAAAAGCGTAGGCTATCACGCGAGGCCCGAAGTCGGAAGCCGGGTTGAATGCCGACCCAATGTTATACCCAAGAGCAAATCTCAGGGTAGTGACTAGTAGGCCGAGTATCTACTCATACAGAACATCAGCATGTAAACTCAGTATGTCATTAGTCTGAGATTAGATAAAAGAATAGAGAGGGAACACCAACAAAAGCGTGCATTCCAGCACCCGGCGGATTATTTTGGTCATCACCCAGGGCAAATACAGCAACCATCATGACAGCACTGCCTACCATCTGATTGAAGCATGCCGTGCCAATCGAAACCCAAGCATTCGGTGTCGAGAATAGAACTTTAGCCGTATTTTCCATCGTCGGGTCAAGGTAATGGATGGTGTCCTTATAGACCCCGTACGCCAGAGCCCCGGCAGCAAAACTCGCGAGGAACTGCGCCAAGATGTAGATGCCACATCTTCGCCACGGAAACCCGCGGAATAGGGACAGCGAGATCGAGATGGCGGGGTTCATGTGAGCTCCCGAGACGCCACCTCCTAGATAAATGCCGAACATCCAGGCGAAGCCCCATGCCCAGCATGATGTCTCGTATGTACCGTATTGCTGGGCCTGATTTGCCGAGAGGTTTACTGAGAGGCTGCTGGCTAGTCCGAGGAAGGCGGCTGCGAACGTCTGGAGGTTTTTCTAGTCAGAATTGCTCAATTGGAGCGAAAGCAGCGGGCGAGTTTACGTACGGCAAGAAACTCGGCAAGCGGCTCGGGATGCTTCGCGCGAATCCGGGCCCACCAGTTTCTGTAATCGTCAGGGTTACTGTCGGGCTCCTTGGCCGCATCTGTCTCTCGCTTCCCGAGTGGTTCACTGTCGATTCCGAAATCTGGGCTGTCGGTTTCCTGCTCCTCGGTTCCTGAGTCTTGTTGTGCGTCTGGCTTGTCGTTCGATGGAGTGTAATCGAAAACAGGTTGACCGGCATCGTTGAACCGTTCGCCTTGCGTGATGCCCGCGGGCGTCTGGCGGTGAGTATTACCCCTTTTCTCAGCTTTTGCTTCATCCCCTGATTCTGACGTGTTTTCTGAGTATACTCCTCCCAACTCAGCTAAATCATTATTGCGTCTCGCTTCTTCCTCCCGATATTGGGATCCGTCCCATCGCACCATGCGCGGAAGCGGTTTTCCGAGACTGAAAATAGGTTTTTTCTTCTCTTGATTGTACCAGGGGTTCGTCTTGTAGTAGTCCTTGTCGATCCATTGACCTGTGGATGGCTCTCTTATGTACTGTGGCTGATATGTTGAGGTAGCCTTCTCCGATCCATTGTTCGTCTCCTTTGGTTGTCTTGCGCTCCGTCTGTCATTCGTGACTTGCCTGTGAGACAGGGTTGATTGAGTATCGAGCATATCGGGATGCATATTGCCTGAATCGAGAGACTGTTTGCTCTCACCATGTTGCGAATCTGTGCTAGTGCTCTTCGAAGCTTCCGACATCCTGTTGTGCCAGTGGCGTGCAAGTGGTAAAACTATTGCTTTCGATCTTCAGCTCTCCAATTCCAGGAGCTGGAACTGGTGTTAGTGAATATGATAGTGCCGGAGAAGTGGTGAAATTGCCTTCAATATTAATCAGATAGACGTATTGTTACAATTATTTATTCTCTGCCGCGTCAAAAAAAAAAACAGTACGGTTTCCCAAGAGGTCTAGCTCTATCGCTCTGATTAGGTCCGAAGTAATAAGCTATGTATCTACACAGCTGTCGCAAGAGAACGCTCTTTGCTTTAATATAGCAATCTACCATCAACACCGGAGGTCGCGTCCGCCCCCAGATTCAGAGATAGGGGGTGACATCATCTACTCAATACATCAAAATCAAAATATCCAAATAAAAGGAGTTCTTCCTCCGATATGAGCTCATCCAGCAGGCCGGACATGTCGTCGCATGATAAAATACCGCTTTTATGCTTTTCGTACGACGTCCGGACCGCACCGGCCCCCGAATTTAAAGATGGGGCATCACATCATCGGCCGAGATCTAGCACAAAATTTTTCACGCCGGCCGCAAACCGTTCCTGGAGATCTGGAACTAAATCTGGACTGGAGCTTCTGCTCCGGTAAGGCTGATGCTGATCCAACCGGTCGGAAGCGAACTCAATTACGACAATCCCTGTTACGGAAAAGTATCTAAGCCTAATGTGTCTAATAAAGTCCCAGCGGCTACGAAGTATGTGTGGTCAGGAGCGGTAAAACTGCAGGATTGCGTCAAGGACCAGGGTCGCAGTGAGAAAGAAGTGAGCTAACAGCGTGGTCATAGCTTGATATCGTCTAATTATATAACAGTCGGATTTCCCACACTAGATCTATTGAGAGAAGGCTCAGGCATCAACAATAATTTTGAGCCATTATCCTATATTCACAAGCCATCAGTGACCTACTATCCGCCCAAACTCACTCTGTAGACCAAATGATCTAACAGATCACCCCCACCCCAGGATGAGTGAGCAGTGATCTTGGTATCGAGAGTTAAGCATTAACGTAGCGTAGGCATATGATTAGGGGCGATATACTTAGTCGTCAAGAACTAAGTCAGCAAGAGATGAATATCTAAGCACGCACTTGCGTTTGATCAATGACATCTGGCTATTACCTTAACTACTAAGATTCATTTTGTACGATAGGCATAAGCTCTCATTTCAAGAGATGACAACGCATCTATAGTATGCTCAGTCTTGGTATATTGGAAGCAGATAGGGAGTGAGAGAAGCATGGCTCATAGCTTGCATTCTTGTAATGACTTACAACTCACATGTCGTTAGAGCATGAAATGATTATGACTGAACGTGACCATACAGGTGGCTGAGATTTGCCTTCTTGTCACTCTTTTATCTCAACGCTGCAAGTTTCGGACGCGAGGCATTAGAGAAACCGTCCTAGACGCACAGGGGGAGCCTGTGGTTGATCCAATGAGTGACCAAAATTAGTCGCGCAGGAGCTGCATAGCGTAAGATATGATTTTACTTTCTTGCCTCATCAGAAATATTGCAGAATTAGGTGCTGTTTGTGCCATATTCCCTAATATGTAGGCGCATTTCGCAACACCTGCGGACCCCTTCAGATACTTAGTTTACTAGGGTAATCAGCAGTTCTGGGAAACTATCTGATCAAAAAGAACGCAGTTCAATGTAAAGAACTGAATATATAGTAAGTTCTGTGACACAGCCCGGTCTCACGCTTTCCAGACACAGATTAGGTACACAGTACTTGCTTCGTCATCTATTTCTCACCCCGCGCGAATCCCATGTCATTCGATCGCACGGCGAAGAGATAGGTCTGATCTGGTACGAGGCAGTTGACACTTAACGTGTTGCTTCTGTTAAGAATCCTTTAGCGATCCATATCGTCGGTTTGATGTAACAACAGATCAACAAGCCACTAAGGCCTTATCGTCTTCGGCCGTGTGACATCTAAAAGTTGACAATCACATTTCTGGATCATTCCGACGTCACCGCGGGGTTGAGTGAATAAGCCCATGTCAGCTCCGTACATGTTTCTCAAAATCTATTCGCCCTTAAGTCGGTGCTCAGACAGTCGCATATTCCATGAGACCTCTCCGTAGATTTCTTGCTGCGCATAGAAGTCCGCTTTCACGTCCCTGTCTCGTCCCTCGCCGGGCTTCCAACTTCGCCCACCCCGTCAAGCACCTAAGGCACAACACTGGTCTCTCCGCTAGGATGGCAGATCTTGATGTCGTCAAAAGCCAGCGAGTTTGGTGAAAGGAGAGCGTGGTGTGCTAAGTACGCCTTTCCTATCAACTCACATTCGCCAATACTGAAGGATGATAAGATCTACCCAGCTTCTTTCCGCGATACGAATGGAGACGAGCATGGCCATGCCCGCGGCATCACCCAGTCTTTGGACTACCAGAAGTCACTCGGAGGTAAGAGTTACCCTTCCGAGCGATGTTTCTTTGCTAACAACAACGGCATTAGTCGATGTGATCTGGATATCTCCCAGTAAGCCGCCTTCGAGAAGGCGAAGAGTCTCTCTCATAAAGCCGCACTATAGAAGAGCCCTCAGGTCGATATGGGATACGACATCTCCGACCACAGGCACACCGACCCCAAATACGGGACTTTGAGAGATGTTGATGAACTTATCACGCAGCTCAGACAGCGGGACATGAAGCTCATGATGGACCTCATAGTGAATCACACTCCGAACCAGGTAAACTGCCAAGTGACTGATCGAGCGCTGTTCGAATTCTGACTTGTCAACAGCATGCTTTGTTTCTCGAATCTCGGTCGTCTACTGGTAGTGTAATGAGAGATTCGTACATTTGGCGAAGGGTCGGAAGGACAAAGAAGGCAAGCTTCACCCTCCCAACAACTGGTGTCGCACCCTGAACACGTCCCAGTCCGCCTGGGAGTGGGATGAGAAGACTCAAGAGTACTACTTGTCAATCTTCTCAGCGGAACAGCCAGATCCCAATTGGGAGAGTAACGACTTCAGAGCTGCCGTGCATGACATCATGCGATTTGAGCTGGATCGCGGCGTCGCTGGCTTTCGCATGGATGTCATAGACCACATCTCCAAAGTCCAGAGCTTCCCGGATGCCAAAGCCGTGATCACAGGCCAGTACCTTCACCCCGGCGGTGAGTTTTTCGCCAATGGCCCGCGTCTGGATGAATTTCTCCACGAAATGTGACAGGTTCCTGATGAGTACGACACCATCTCCGTTGGCGAGATGCCTTCCGTTAACGACGAAGAAGAGATCGTCCCTACCGTGGGACGACAAGGATCTCTGAACATGATTTTCCTTTTCGAGATTTTGAACGTGGATAACCAGCCCGGCCGACCGGAGTGGTCATACCAAGAATGGACTGCCTGACATGGCAAGGATCCACGAGCGAACGCAACAACTGATGATCGAACGAGATGGGTGGAATGCTATCTTATGCGAGAACCATGACATGCCAAGATCAATCTCGCGGTTCGCAGATGAAAGCGACGAATGGCGTGAGTACGCAGAGAAGATGATTTGTACCAAACACAACACACTAGGAGGAACCCAGTACCTATATCAAGGGCAAGAGCCGGGAATGCGCAACATTCCCGCTGACTGGCCCATCGAAGAGTACAAGGACATCGAGAGGAAGGACTACTGGAAAGCGTAAGTCAATATCCGCATAGGTCATGTTGCAGATCTAATTCATCGGCGCAGATCAGTGCCAGTAAGCAGTTTGCGAATAACTACCGCAAGCTGGACTACGCTCAAAAGTTATACCAGCTCAAAGCTCGTGATCATACCCGCACTCCCATGTAGTGGGACGCCCCTCCCAATGCTGGATTCTGTCCGGAAGACGTCAAGCCATGGATGCGGGTGAACGATGACTACCGTCACGTCAATGTTCAGGCGCCGTTGGAGGACCCGCAGTCTGCCCTAGCGTACTGGAAGCGTACCATCGAGTTCCGTAAGAGCCACAGAGACATCTTTCTGTTCGGCGGCTTTGAGATCGTTGACGCGAAGAACAAGGATGTGGTAGCCATTCGACGCTTCTCGGCTGAGGAGAAGTGGACCACAATTCCGAACTCTACCGGGAAGCACCTGGAGTGGTCTGGACTTGGGGATATCTAGGCGGAGGAGTGGGCCATTGGCAGCTATCCGCTTGAGACGCACAAAGATGGCTCAGGCAGCACAGTCGGTCTCAGATCGTGGAAGGCTATTATAGGAAGATGTTCAATACCGAACAGCTGAGTCTGTCTGTAGGTGTAGGGTTTAAAGGCCCAACCCAATGCCAAGAACCCAAGGACCCAACTAAGCCCATGGGCCCCCAACTAAATGCCAAGGCTAGGTACCAAGGTAGCTATAGCTCAGGTGGTCCGTGCATATGCAATGTACTAATCATGTACTAATTTATAACATGCTTTAAATATTAAAATTATCGCATTTTAAACATAAAAAAATTTTTGGTTTTGGGCCCAAGAAAGCCCATGGGCTCTAATGTGGGGCGATCTCCACTAAAAAAGCCCATGGGCTTTTTTTGGGGGCCCAGAAAAACCCATGGGTTTTCTTGGGCCCCCAATGGGCGCCCAATTGAAGTCCCTACTGTAGGTGTAACAGTCGACAGATTGAGATAGACAGCTCGGTGTAATGGGCCCTTATTTGTTTGGCGAGGCAATATGCACGGGTAGGGCTATGCATGAGTCTGTCACCTTTCATCCGCTCAAAAGTCACAATGCCACATATGGCCTCGCTTCGCTCCTTTGAGGGACGTGACCCGTGGCTGATTGAAGATTCAGCACAGGAATACGGCGGGGAAGCTTACGTGAAACGGCAGATCTACATCTGTCTGATAGTTCACACTATCGATCCGGTCGACGAGCCTTGAGACAATTTAATGGTATCTAGCACATGATCACGTCTTATTTTCGCGATAGCCCTGATCTAACACTGACTCGGTCTGCGTCATGCGCTCTTTTAAACTGTTGTCTTGGGACGTCTATGAATATAATAGGTATTACAACAATTGTCAAGATGGCGACTGAAAAGCGTACATTGAACGCAACATCCACGTGGTTCAATGTCATTAAGATTTGTTCGCGCGCCTCTGAGATCGTGACTGCGCCGGTGGAAAATCGGGATCGGGTTATCGGCGAAGACGTTGTTATGACAAAACATCAGCATCATCTTTAGAGGTGATGAGGACCACATTTGTCGCATATATAAGGTTGGATCACTAACTCATATCCTGGAAACCGTCAAGAAAACACAACGCGACCACATCCTTGACCCATCTCGACTTACAGTCCTTCTATTCTACATTTAGTCGAATATCAACATTTCACGATGTCGAAAGTCCCAGAGTAAGTCGACCAGCTTTCTGACGCAAGGATGTGAACCTAACATCTTTCGAAGCCCAGTTCGCACGACGGCATACAAGCCGCATCCTACTGAGAAGATGAAAGCAGCTCTCTGGACCGGTACGAAATCGATTGAACTGGGTACGGTACCCAAGCCTACCATCACTGCACCTAAAGATGCCATTGTTCACATTACACACTGCACCATCTGCGGCTCAGACCTGCACATGTACGTCGGCGACATGAACAAGGTAATGGAGAAAGGTTTGATCATGGGACACGAAGCCATCGGTATCGTCGAGGAGGTTGGACCCCAAGTCAAGGAATTGAAGGCAGGGGACCGCGTGGTCATCTTACCAGTCGTCGCCTGTGGCGAGTGCTTCTACTGCAAGCGCAAAGAGTTCTCTCTTTGCGACCGGACCAACCCATCCAAGGAGTTGGAGCAGATGTATGGCCACCGTCTGTCAGGCATCTTTGGCTATTCCTTGATCACTGGAGGATACCCTGGCAACCAGGCGGAATACTGCCGTGTCCCCAATGCAGATCTGGTCTGTGTCAAAGCTCCAAAGGAGACGCCCGCCGAAAAGCTGGTCGCTCTTGCCGATGTGACGCCCACCGCCTGGCATGGTAATGAGCTTGCTGAAGTAGGCGAGGGCGACGTTGTTGGCGTCTGGGGATGTGGCGCGGTCGGCCTTTCCATCCAGCGCCTGGCGAAGCTTCGGGGGGCCCGAAAGGTCTACGCGGTAGACAAAGATGCCCGTCGACTCAGTATCGCGGCGTCCTTTGGCATGATTCCCATCAATGTGGATGAACACAAGGATCCGGCAGCGTACATCCTCTCTCATGAACCGCATGGCCTGGATCGTGGTATTGAGGCGAGTGGCTTCAGAAGCACGAACACGATGGCCCATGCGACCATGAGGACCCTGGGGATCGAAGGAGATAGCTCGGATACTGTGAGTGCGGTGATCAAGGCAACGCGGAAGGGCGGAAACGTCGCTCTGATTGGCGACTTCTTCTATACGACCAACAACTTCCCCATCGGCATGTTGATGGAAAAGGCAATCACCCTGCGTGGCGGACAGCTGTACGCGGAAAAGGTGAGTGCAATACGCCCAGGATACAAAATGGCTTCTGCAATTGCTAATCGCTGTCGTTTGCACTTTGCAGTACTTCCCCTTCTTGCTGAATCTTGTCACTGAAGGCAAATACGATCCTTCGTTTGTCTTTACGCACAAAGGTCAGTCAAGACACCCTGATTGAGATTCATGCTGTGACTAATCGTTTTGGATCAGACAAGTTCGAGAATATAGCCCAGAGCTACGAAAATTTCAACAATCACCAAGTGCCGGGAGGTCTGAAGATCTGTCTTGAAACTGCTTTTGGCAGAGAGCAGAGTGTCAGTTAGCCTTCGTCTGGATGTAGCATAATCAATTGATCTACATGCCCATACGTCTACGCATATGACCGACGTCTGTTCCTCCTGACTTTGCATCCCATTCTGGCATCATTGGCAGGGTGTTCAACGCCGGAGCCCAAGATAGGCCCAGAGGTCTGCGATACGGAGTGTGATGGAAAGATTCCGCACCCAAGCTTTGGCGGCGACGATATCGATGAGTCTTCGTGGAGCGCTGCCATCAGCGTGGTGTATTCGTATCTGTATCTGGAAATCTTGTTGGACGCGTGATATGATGGCTGTGTTGGCAGTAGCCTTCGAGGCAGTGTGGCGCGAAAAAGGTAGCCAAGTACGGGGAGAGACGATCGAGGTTCACGTCCGGCGTTGTGCTACTCGTAAGGAGCTTGCCCGAACTCGGAACGAAGCTGTCGGTAAGCCAGACAGGGTACGGTACCGGTTGATCGAGGCCATCTGCATGGTGATCTCGTTTAAGCAGTGGATTGAGTCTTGCAATGTGGTGAGGGACTGGTCACAGGTGAGAAGATCTTTCCAGTATGGCGTCCTACCAAGACACTGCGTAAGAATAAGGTAGACGATAACCCTTCAAGCCATTCTCAAGTTACCATGATCGGATGTTTCATATTCACATCTTTTGTCGATTGATTAGCCGCCGACATCCGCCGCTCACGGAGACTTCTAAGCAGTGTGACTTGTCGATCTGGGCACTACCATGTCCTTGTCAGGGCTGTCACTTCGTCGTATTGCCCTAAGCTAACCGTATGAGAGTCTCAACATTGGCGATATCAGCCACATGCATTATCAATATGCGAAGATGGTCATTCCCCCACCCTTGTAGCGACAAGAGGTCTGGTCTGATTGGACCGTTGAGCTGCACGGTGAGCTAGCATCCCTTGACCTGATTATTTGCAGCAGATAGCACCGGATACACTGGGCCTCATAATTGTGACGTGGGTGGTTGGATACGCTATAAAAGAGTGTGAAGTAATAATGAAACACTGCCGACGGTTGCAACATCTATTGCCATCCCCAGACCTAATATTGGACAGGAGAATTCTGTCCATCTCGGTCTCTTATCTCATGATGTCGTTGTTTAGGGCAATCGTGTTGGGTTCACTGCTGCCCATATGGGCAATCTACTACTGGATAGTTCCGTATTTCACTACATACAAGCATCTCAGACACATTCCAGGGCCGTTCTTCGGTAAATTCAGTAACGTATGGCTAGGGCTGGGCGCTCGAAATGGCCAAAAGTATGCCTGGGGTGAGTGGATTTTTGGACACTTGTTTGTCTTACAGTGAGATGATTGGGGTACCATTACCTCCTCTCCGCGTCAGGATCGCATCATGGCATCATTCAGTGGCTTCAAAGCACGTTCAGATCAACCTCGAAATGGAACTAGCTAACCGCGAGTATTGCAGTACATGAGGCTCACCAAAAATATGGACGAGTGGTTCGCGTGGGCTTTAATCACGTCTCGATAGCCACTCCGGAGGGATTGCGCATCGTATATGCACACGGCAATGGCTTTTTGAAGGAGTATGAAATCCATGCCAACAAGTGTGACGAGCTCTTTTTCGCTAATGGGCAGTCAGTACCTTCTATGAGGCTTTCGTATCCGGCGTCCCTGGCGTGTTCAATGTTCGAGATAGGGCCGAGCACACGAGAAAGCGGAAGATCGTAGCGCACGCCTTCTCCCCCGGCGCCGTTCACGATTTCGAGCCCTATATGTCTGCGAACCTCCAACGATGGGTTGAACAATTGGATCGTATAGCAGCAACTCCGGGCAAGGACGGGTATGCGCGGGTGAACATCATGCCGTGGTGTACCTTTCTCGCGTTCGATATCATCGGCGATTTGGCATTCGGAGCTCCTTTCGGCATGGTCTCGCGAGGCCGCGACGAATGCGAATCCACTCGGCCCGGTCAACCCGTTACGTATGTCCAGGGCGCCGAGACCCTCAACCGCAGAGGAGAGGTAAGCTCCACTCTCGGGTTACTACCGGCTTTACGTCCGTGGGCACGGTACTTGCCTGACCCCTTTTTCTCGAAAGGGCTCCAGTCGGTGAAGGATCTCCACGGTATCGGAGTTGCGGCCGTCAGAAAGCGCCTTGAGGGCGCAGAGAGTAGTCAACCGGGGAGTCAGCAACGCCGTGATATTCTGGAGATGCTTTGTCGCAGCAAGGATACCGAAGGAAATCCAATGCAGCGAGACGAGCTTGTGTCCGAAGCGCTTACACAGCTTATTGCGGGGAGCGACACGGTGTCGAATACCACATGCGCAATCATTTATTGGATACTCGACGGCGAAAGGCGGAACCCGGGTACAATAATACCCCGGCTGCAAGCAGAGCTTGACGAGGCCATACATGCAAGTCCATCGATTGCCACACACGAAGAGGTGAAACACTTGCAATTCCTACGACTATGCATAGACGAAGCAATGAGGCTTCATTCAACGTCAGCTATTGGTCTCCCACGAATCGTGACGGCGAAAGATGGGGTGTCATGCGAAAACGAACACTTCCCCGAGGGTACGGTGCTGTCAGTGCCAAGCTACACGCTTCATCATACCGCGGATATCTGGGGCCCTGACGTTGAGGAATTCAAACCCGAGCGCTGGCTCAATGCGACGCCGCAGCAGAGGATGGCATTCAACCCGTTTTCGTTCGGCCCGAGAGCATGTGTTGGCCAAAATGTTGCGCATATGGAACTGGCGCTCATCATCGGTACTGCCTTTCATCGCTATGAATTCAAGCTCTACCAAGAGAAGCTTGAGTCTCATGAAGGGTTCTCGAAGAAACCTGTAGAGTGCTGGGTGGGAATTAAGCTTAGAAATGCTAAAGGTTAGATTACAAAAACGTTCCTGGCACTAGGTCTACCCAGGTACTGAAGGCTAAATTTCGTTTAGGATTAGGCATTATCCCGGTCGTCCGTGAATAGGGGCCAAAATTCCATCGTGCGCTGCTCAAGCATTGTAATAGGCGACCTAGCTGCACAATCATGTCTTTTACGGCTGTCACGGGTCTCAACATCTCAAAAATCAACCTGACTATCCCTAAGCTATTTCGTAACACCGGTGGTGTACATGGTGCCCTCCTAGACAGGGATAAACGGTATCTCAACCGGATGGACCGGCAGTATCACTCTACTAAAAGCAGCTTGTACTCGATGCGCTCAAGTAGAGACTTGGGAGCTAATGTATCTTTGAATAAACGACGGCTATCTATGTTCCATGCACGAGCCGCCGAAGGCAAGTGACCTTCCGGAATTCTTTTTCGGTATCGATTCCCATCATTGTGTCCGAAAACTTTGGCAACCTTGTAGCCTCCATTTAGACTCAGGCCACCTTCTGCCACTCAAAAAAGCGAGACATGATGCGTCTTCCCAGTGCAAGGGAATCAGCATGGAAATTGTCGCGAAGGGCGCCATCATGAATTCGATAGGGCCATGGAGTGGTAAGAGCATTCTCAACAACCTCCATTCCCAGAGGAGCACCTACGCAATTAAGCTCCTCAACCCGTTTCTCCTCCCACTTTCGAATTATCTCCCACAATTCGTCATCCAGCGGGCGGTGCCTCAATATGGATCTGCATATAACGCCTCTTTGCGTCCGCGAGTCATCGTCAAGACCCCATGCCTCCATCAACGTATCGAAGAGTGCTAAATTATACATAAAAGGCGTGGAGACCTCGGGGGTGATGGTGTCTTCCTCATCATGAACTGATATGAGTCGTGCGCTGGGGTTAGAGGACTTCGGCTTCAAGAGCAGGTATAGGTTTTTCAGCATGGAGTCAGTACCCATCCAACGATCATCAGCTAGATTAGACGCCTATCGCAGTGAGTTTTAGCATAATCCTGAACGTCTGTTAGGTAACTCTAAGCGGAGCACACGTACGTGGATACGATCGAATTGCCGTCCGTTGAGTTTGGTCTTCAGTTCCTCGGCATGACAGACGTGAATCTCAATATCAATCTTGATGGACTTCAAGCGCACGATGAACTTCTCCACCAAGTCGCGGACGAAGTAAAACAATTTGCCGTAGATGTCATTCTTCGGCGCAAGCCCGTTCTGGCGGACCTCTGCAAGAGGCCATCCTTCTAAGGGGTCGGAGAAGCTTGGCATCGCAAATCCAGCAACCAGGGCGCCGAAGAAGAAACTGGACGCTGTCAGAAAATCAGGCATAGATGACGCGATCACACGGCTTACGGATTATGAACCCAGTTGCCTGCATACTCCGGGCCTGGTTTTCTTGCCCTTTGAAGGCGGAGTTAGCATCGAGCTAGTGAACTCTCTCTGTACTGAGCCTGCAATACCACTTACTTGAGAGGCCTTGCCCAATCTCCGTTACGGTCGTGACCGAATGGGAGAAGCACGCAGTCCTCATAATAGGCCTTGCGGGAGACCCGCCATTCTCTCGGTACCTCTCTAAGCTCCCGGTACCAGTAATTGCTTGAATGTTCCCATGGTTTCGGAAGGCATCGGTAGTATTGGTTGAGACGCAAGGAATACAACATGTTACCGCCGAGCATGAAAGGTGGTCTGAGGAAAGCGAAGGCATCAGGCATTACCGCGTCTTCGTGCTTAAGAGAACAGTTACCAATGGTCCACCTGTTGTCCGTGCCGGTCGGAGAGCGTGGATAAGAGTATGGTGGCCTACAACAACCCGCACGAAATCTAGCTAACACGGCGGGGTCGCGCAATTGATTGACAGGATCGCTGAGCGCCGCACGCCTATATGAGTTTCAGTATTGGAATGCTTGGTAATACAGTGCTGTCTTAATGCCTCGCTGGGGAGTGACTGGCAATAAAGGCGGTAAATGATGAAGACTCTTACTGATGGGGACACAAGCAGGTCACCAGTCCATTCTCTGGTGAGTTCTTCATGTGAGGCTCAAGCTGCTCTAGAATCCGATCTAAATAGCCAATAGGCAGGAAGGAGGAATACCAGAGTTGCACAATCAACTCGGCTGTGGCTTTCGGATTCTCTGATTGCATTGCTAACAGCAAGATCGTAACATTACGCGTAGAAACGCAAAAGTCCTTATCGTTGAGCACAGCGCGTATTGGAGGTATTCTCGCATCCATAGGCAAGTTCGCCACAGTCTGGATGAAGTCCACCATGTCCCCGGAACCTATAGATAATAAATAGTCAGCAGAGCTCGTGATGCTTTCAAGTAGTACTTACCAGCGAAGAGGATATTCAAATGATGATCGCTATGAACCTCATGGCTGTTCAGTTGTAGCACATCTACTGCTGGCTGACAGTGAAATAGGGATCGATGTGGGCCAGGAAAGCCCTCCTCGTTCGTATTTCCTCTGTCAAGATCATACTCTTGGGCGACATTCTGCGGCGGAACTTCACCTAAGCGGATAGGCATATCGCGTCGGCTGTTCCAGTCCCATGACGCTTTGGATAAGATTGATCTACAGACAGACTTGTGTCCGCCCCAGTCTAGTTTTTGACAGTCAGTGCTGCAATACTATTACATCCTATTAGCAAAAAGCAAGAAAAGCACAACGTATCAGGTAATAGATATGCTAACATGGACGAGGAAGCATCCGCTACAAGCCTTCAAGTTCTCGTCACCAGATTTGCACCCGATCCTAGCACAAGTAGGCCTGGTGATGTGAGCGGGTTGTGCGACGCTGGCAGGCATGGTAAAGAATTGTGTCAAACTAATGGCGTAGCTGGAAATGACGAGTATTTGGAGACGGGGAGAGTCCAGAGAAGAGCCATTAGACGAAGGAGACGATGAAAGTAAGAGTATAGGTATAATATATCAACACAGAGTAGATAAAGTCATCCCAGACCAGGAATTTACCAGGACAAAGAACAGATGGCCCTCAAGTTTCAAACGCACAGAACTCCGAAACTCTCTAACCCTGTTTCTTCCTGTTTGTATATGTGATAGCTCAACTGCAGGTCCGCATATCTTGTCTTGCTCAGATAACTTGGAGCCTATGAAAGGGGTTGATCTGATCGTTGGGCGGTCAAAGATCAGGCTGCTCCTGGTCTTAGTCCTGACATGGGTATATCCTTTGAGCAGCTTTCCGAGACACTCTGGCCTGATATCTATCTGGAAGATATGACTCGCAGCTCGAACGACTTTACTAAAACTCCGCCCCTCATCTGTGCCGCTTCGTGTCCCTAACTGTGCTTTGGAACTCTTAGCAAGGTGTGTCACAAGCTATCAATTCGACGCCCCTACAACAAGACACAAGAAAGGTGTAACGGATTGAGAGATTAGGCCTCCCACCAAACCGGAAGGTTACTACTATCTTAATGCGTCGCCATTTACATAGTCCCGAGACGAGTGGGATAGCCTGGTGAAAGCATCAGGCACCGTGCCGTGTCGTCGTGGAATGTCCCCTGAAACTCTTGCTCAAGTGTTTATAGTTTTGGCCCGATAGCTTTGTACGTATGTCTTCCATCTGGCAAACCATCTACATAATCTTTTAAGGTACGTATCCGTGATCAAGAAATCAGCAACAGAGAAAGCATTGCAGCCCGAAAATGACATCACCTACACGAGTAGTTGCTACAATTCATGAACCCATTAGCTACATGGCATTGGGTTGCGATACCACTGTATATGCGACCTCAATGGGCTCAGTGTTTAATGTGGCGATCTAAATCAGCTCTTCTTCTAGAGCATGGATACCTAATCACACCTATTAATTAACAGAGCGGTGCCAGCGCGAGATCCTATACAGATACAGAGCTGTTGCTTTAGTTTCAGAGCAACCATCTCATGGATTGTGTTTCCTGGGGGGAGGGCTACGTTGACTGTAGTCTCATGTACTGATTGCTTCATAGTAAATTTTTTTCTTATTCGATGGATGACCCGAAACTGTAGTTACAAGTAGTAGAATATCTCTCAGTTGAGCTAACTATACATAAGCCCGTCCCCTTTTGGTGATAAAAGGCTGTTTTCAGATCCGACCCATTCGCATTTCCCGATAGCTCTGTAACTAGACAAATAACATGGTGGTGATATGGGACATTTGTTAACCCTTGAACATGACGAAATGGCAGGCCTGATAGTCCATATGAGATTCCTCAGATTTCATTTTCACTAGTAATCGTCGCCGCGGCTGATGACCTCTTTTACAGTAGGTCGTAGGAGAATCGTCTAGTCGAAAGGTAAGTATCAAGTGCTTAGCTGTCCAGAGAGGCAAGGAGGCTTACATGTTCAAACTGAGCCGTGTAAGACCCCTTCTTATCAACTAGAGGGGGGTAATCCTCAACAATTCCAGATTGGACAAGGTTGTTCAGCTATGCCCATGTCAGTAATATACCTAAAAGGTCAGATGGTAGGAGCGTTTTACCCCGAGAAGATACTTTTCCTGACCCAATCTATCTAGATATCGTCTGCAGAATGGGATGGTGCTGAAGTTCTTCTTGATCACATTCAAGAGGGACTTAGCAGAAGACAAACGCAGGTCGACCTTGGGGGCATCGCTGCGAAGAGCGTAGTGCGAAACCTCGCCCTGATCGTGGACATAGCCATTGCCGGTGCTTCCGAACGTCTCAATGGCAAAAACATCGCCTTCCTCCATCTTGGTCGTGTCAGCCGACTTGACAATGGGGACGCTCTTGGTTCCGTGAATGCTGTATGGGAGAATCGTGTGACCGGTAAGGTTACGGATCGCCTTGACAGGATACGTCGTGCCGTTGATCTCGCACTCGTAGCTCTCCATGGCTTCTTGTATTCTCTCTCCCAACTCTCCGAGGCGCACGTCGATACCAGCCTCTTTCACGCCGGTATTGGTGGCATCCTTGACAGCTGCTAGCAGATTATCGTACATGGGGTCGAATGCCATGGTGAAAGCACTGTCGACGATACGTCCGTTGACGTGCACGCCAATGTCAACTTTCATGACATTGCTTTGCTCAAGCACCGTCTTGTTACCTGCATTCGGGCTGTAGTGCGCAGCAATGTGGTCCAGGTTCAGACCAGTAGGAAAGCCCATGCCGGCCTTAATGGCGTCGCCTTCCGCGAGACCATCGTGACCAACCAATCGACGGACGCTGTCCTCAATACCATTCGCGATCTCGGTCAATGTCTGGCCCGGCTTGATGTTTCGCTGTGCCCATTGGCGAACTTGCCGGTGAGTCTCGGCAGCATAGCGGTAATCGGTAAGGAAATCCGGGTCGAGATTGTCCAAGTGCCGCTTCTCCTCGTCTGTCGTTCGGTATCTATTCTCGTTCACATATTCGACTTCTTCGCCGGCGGGGTAATTCTTATTTGGGAAGAGATCCGATAACAGCACGCTTGGAGGATCAGTCTGGGCTGTGGGGGCCTTCTTCTTCTTCTTGGGCTTTCTCTTCTTGTTCTTCTTCTTCTTGGAAGCTTCGGGTGCGGCACCAGCTACTTGTCCATCAGGGTCGTCGTCCGACTCGTCTCCGGAGCGCTCCGCCGCATCACCGTTGGTCGCAGGCTTCGGACTAGCATCGCTTACTATATCAGAAGAAATCATGTCAGACTACCCCGTGAAATTTATGAAAATTAGTTATTGTATTGCAACTTACTGTTGAGCTTTTCGAGCCCTTCGGAGGGCACCTTGGCAGCCATGATTGCGAGCGAGTTGAATCTGTATGTATATATGATACGCAGCTTTCGAGGTATCACACGCATAAGTAGTTCTTTGCAGTGAGCCCCGCCAACATATTTAGTTCTTGTCAATTACAGGGCGTTGCGCAGGGGTGCCGTTAAGGTTCAACAGGAGTATACTAGGTATGGCGGGGCAAAACTCATTTAAACACTATTTAGGCTACAAGAATTTCGAATGCACAAATATTGGAATTATACGATACACCTCTGAAAATCCCGAAGTCTCGCATACTCAAGGTTTATGTTCGTCAAATACCAACTGTGTAAAGAGATACAAAGATAATTCGAAATATTGACCCCTTTCAGTAACCCGGTTTTCGTATTGGTACTTACATAAGCATGCATGTGTTAGATGTACGTTCCTGTGAGAGCTCCCTGGGTGACAACGGCATGATTCATCTCAAGTCGCTGGTACGGCACGTCTAAGCGCCTGACTACGGTTGACATACAAGGAAAGCTCAATAGCGCTTGAGCATGTTCATGTTAGGTAAAATAAGACGCCGGAGATCAACATGATTCTTATAATTTTAAATTCTTAGCTACCTACGGGAGTTTTCTCATGATACCACAGGCTTTCCTTGCGTGAAATCGGCACTGGGGGACCTAAACGCCTTAGTAATATCAATAATGCTAGCGAAGCGCGTCCCAGCGCGTCCCGGGACGCTACAAGACAGTAAATTTCGATTATTACGCTGTTGCAGCATGCTTCTTCCACTCCTCACTCTTGCTTCCCTCTCTTCATTGCTTCGTCTTCTCTCGTTTAGTTACTATACGCGCCTTTCGGGTAGGCGCTCCTGAGCAATGTTTCAGCAAGACTCTTGTCCCCGAGCTCGGATCCAACTACATTGCTGAAGGACCCTCTTAACGCCTACGAGCGAGTCTACCGCTTTTTCACGCTAGGTCGAGGCTTGCACTCATCTCCTTGAATCGGGTGCAACATCACTTTGTTGGGATAGTTCGGGTTATTCGCGAAGTAGCCTTTGGACCAGTCGTATCCAACAGCATATGCAAAGATGGTGCCGGAACTGTTGAACGTAGTAGCTGTGATGCTACCACCGACGGTTGGGTAGCCCTTGAGTCGATGCTTGGCATCCTTGTCCCAGAAGTGGAATGTTCCGTCGCTACCGGCAGTGCTGAATGTCCCGTGCTGGGGATGGAACGAAATATCATTGACTGAATAGACTTGTGTGACGTTGCCTTGCGGCGCGTCACGATGACACTTGAAGGAAAAGTTGGAGCTTTATTGTAGTGTTAGCATTCGTAGTTTAGGAAAGGCATGGGGAAATATGACTAACCTCGAGTCCTTGTCTTCCACATACTGTATGGCACAACGTCCCTCGATGCTCCCGACCGCAAATCCAGACGCGTCTGTAAAACAGCTAACAACACGAGTCTGCCATTTCAGTGGACTTTGAAGCGTCTTGTAGAATTTTAAGGGATCTTGTAGGTTGACGACGTTGATGTATCTTTCCGCAGTCCCAACGACGAGGAGACTATTGCGCACGTCCATGGTGTATACGCGATCTTGACAAGCAACGGTGCCGACGGGGTTTTGTGATCTCAGATCCCAATATTTGATAGTTTTGTCCCACGAACCAGTTACCACCATGGGACTGTTGGAATTCGGGAGCTCGAAGAACCGCGCGACTCTGACGGTGCTGTCGTGTGCTGCGACTTGGACAGTCTGAAGGCTTTGGAGATCGCAGACCTTGGCCTGCTTATCTGCGCCAGCTGATACCACTTTATTTCCGTCCTATTGAGAAGGTTAGCGGGCACGGCCAGTCAAGCCACTGGGTATAGGACAAGACAAAGAGAGGATCGGACCTTCGAAAAATCTACACTAAACACCGGCGCATCGTGCTCGTAGATGTGCTTCCCCTCGCTAGCGCCGTTGCCGGCTATTTGGTAGATTCGGACCTTGTTGTCCCAGCTGCTTACGGCGAGGATGTCGGCAGTGGGAGAGAAGGTCAGGTCTGAGACGGTGTCGTCCGGGGGGTTGGCGACGGCAACATCGTTCTTCAAGTCACCGATGGTATTACCCGTCGAGGTGCTAGAGGCGGTTCCGAAAAGCCCTGCCATTATGGCTGTTTTATCGAGATATCAAATGTGGTGCCTGTGTATGGAGAGAGGCGAGGTCCGGTGGTGGTGTAAACAGGCAGAGTAGGAATGAAGTAATCCGCGTCGGCAAACGGGCGGTATATGCTGTGGTTTGTCTATAAGACTGAATGCATGCCTATTCTTGCCTTCACAGAGCTAGGGCGCTCAGTAGAAACGGTAGTGGTATTGTGAGGCCTGCTGTGGAGTTTAAAGATTGGAAATTCACGCGCTGTGAAACCCGTGGCTCAGTGATCACCTTCTCGAGATCGCGAAAAGTTAGAGCAACCTCAGCCTGAGAAGTTGCTACCTAGCTAGGTACCCACTGTTATGCACAGCCATACAGTAGGTATGCATACTTAAGTAGGCACTCGTTGCAAGCTTGGACCAATGAGCTCTTAAGTTTAACTGACCCGTTAAGAGCTACCTAAAGCTTAGTGCTATTGCCTGTCCCATCCCGGCGCCCCACCGGCGAAAAAAAAAATACTACAAAACTGCTTGAGGGCAAGTCTTAAACTCTCTTCCCTTTATTCTTTCTGCAACCCCCTCGCCCAACAAATCGCTATCGAAGCTACACACAGAGACGGTGACCTGTCGTCGTCTCACTATCCAGCTTTGGGAGAAAGTCCCCGGACACCTCTTTCGCCTTTTCTCTCGGGAAAGGAGCGTAAACGAGACCGCGGAAACGCGCCGCCATAGAAGCACAGCGGCTTACGTTCACCTTCCGTCCGTTCTCCTGTAACGCCAGCGTGCTTTTGCATCCACCCCTCCTTGCCCGGTTTGGCTTCGGCCTTGCTGTAAGAAAGTCGATTCCGCCCACCCATGCGGTGCCCGACGCTGTGAGTTCTGTCCCATCTCTCGCCGGCCTTGAAGTCCCCCATGGACGAAGATACGAGTCCGCGGCTTCTTGGCCTGGGAGTTTGGGCGTACTCCGGTGTCACCGTGCTCGTTTGGCGGCGGTCTGGGCGGCTTGGTTTGGCCGTGGATCGGGCATTCTGGGTGGGAGAGCGTCATGGGCGTGGGTAGAACACCATTTTGTCGAGTTCGATAGTTATGCGATTGCTTGGCTTTGCTCGCTCGTCGAGCGGGCCTGGTTACTCGATGGGGCTTATTCTTGGTGCGAGGGGGTTCATCATCGAAACATATGGGTTTAGAGGTCTGGTCGGCTTTTCCAGAGCCAGCAGCTAGATACCCTTTTCTACACTCTAGGCTTCGCGGGAAGTCCCTCTGGTATCTGTGATGCTCTGCACGGACTCGCATGATTTCAACTATCGTTCAGGTGATGATATCCATTTATAGAGTCAAGCACTGAGGCGATCCAAATTGGTGAACCCCTTGAAGACCAACAAATGAGTTATGGTATCTGATGAACTTTCTTTTCCTTTCTTTCTCACTTGCAAGTTAAGCCTGAAAACACTAACCAAATAGCTCTGTTTGGATTTGAATCCAATTGACTCTATATATCCACTGGTTTGTGGCACATGCTAAGTCCGAAGAACGGAATTATTGAATTGTAAACAACTAAGACATTAAGTATATAAGACCCTGCGAAGGTTGGAGATCTAAACCACCCTATCATGATTATTAACTCCCCGGTTCCCACGCTTATCCATGCAGTGAATATATCGTATGAAAAAATGGCAACGCCTCACGCGCATAAGTTTTGTCCGGCACACTCATGATAAAGTGAACCTCGTGACACTCATCTCACATCAGTCCCCCCAGGACGACCTTGCCGACATTCGCAACTTCTTGTTTTAGGCCGGTCCTGCTTGAGTCTTCGAACTCCTTCACCACTCCTTGAATGATGATCTTGCGTACGCGCTGATCCGCTTTCGTGAACAACTCGAGGATCACGGGCGTACAGTCCTTAGGACCTGATAAGAGGCTTATCAGTCGCTGGTAGCAGTCGATAAGCACGTCGCATAATGTTGCGAACGTCTCGAAAAAGTCCGGATCAAACGGTAGGTTTGGAGTGAGCAGGTGCGTGTATTCTTCGCCTGCCAGTAAATCATTTCCTTCTCCGCCGAGGCCGAAATTGATTACTGATGCGGGTGCCGCGTTGACTGCCGACCCGTCCTTATTGAAGCTGGCGCCGTTGGGATCTGCGTAATCGATGCTTGCTGCCCCTGACTGTCTACGCCCCTTGCCACCTGGCCGGCGAAACATCTGTGGTAGGCGCGCGCGCGATAATGAGCTTGAGCTCACCCCATTCTCAGTGTGAATCTGTTGGTAGGAGTCGAACTCGTTGAGTAGAGTATTGAGCGAACGTAGGAACTCAAGCGGTGTTGATGAATTTAGGTCAATAACAACGGGTATTGAAAGTCCTAGGAGAAGGTAATTTGTCGCGCGCCGCGCTAATTTGCGACTGTCGAAGTAGGGCATACGCGCCAGATCGGGCTTATCGAACAGGAGCGTATTCAGCCAGTAGACGCGGCCTTCATGGCTGTTGCAGGCAGAGGTAAGTCAGCTTCGGCGCGCCGCGACACGCCACCCAGCACGCGAAAGGGACTTACGCTTTACGGAGGTAGTCCAATGTGGATATCCTCTTGTTCGCGACGTCTTGAATATGGTAATAGAGAGTTGGTGTTTCCGTCGGCAGTGTAGGAATACCGGACTGGGGGGACAGGCCAGTGCCCGACACTCCAGACATGGTCTGATAGAGGCCGTTGGAAGGCGCAGACATCGTACGGCTTATCATCTTGGAAAACGAGTCGGACGTCGTTGGCGACACAATGGTGTCGGGATCCCTTGCGATTTTGGCGGCGGCGGCGAGGGCGTAGTCCGGGAGCGCGGGCGGTGCGGTCGCGTCGGTTATGATCTGCCCTCCGCTTCCTCCGCCATTCGAAGCCGACGAGCTCGCACGTCGCTTTCCCTTGGACGGGGAGGAAATGGAGGACTTGCGCCCAAAGGAGGGTCGCCGGCTGTGTTCTTTCGATTGGTCGCCTGCGCTCGTGCCGGGGCGTGATCTGCTGTTGCTGGTACCGCTGCCTGCCTGCGCCGGGGCGACCGAGTTCACGTCGGACTTGGACGACGAGCCTCCCCAGATGTTGGTTGAGAAAAAGGGAATAGTCCCCTGGATGGGTGCCGAGCTAGCAGAACGCTGCATGGCGCGCTTGTGCTGTAGAAATTCCCTATCTGCGGCGCTCGGGATATTACAGTGCTTCCTAAGAGCCTAGCGCGATCCTTTGACAGGCTGACAAGGCCCTGTGGTTGCCCTGCTCCGTCAGCTCGGGGTACCGGTACTTTGGGACTGTGCCGGCTGCGCCTTTTGATTGGGTGCCGAGGCCGGAAGGCGCAATCTCTTCTTTTGTCTTTCTCCTCTTCTGGACAGAAATACTGGCAATCCGCTGTGAAGAAACCCAAAGTGAGAAAATATTGTGCCAATGACACGGAGGATAGTGTAGTAAGTAATTTTTGAATGCTGTAAAAGAAGGAGGTCTCTGCGTGCAGGAATATAGCGGATCAGGTCATGGAAGGAGAGGAACGCGGAAGTGTGTCAGTTTGTCGGCAAGGTCCAACGCGATTGGACTGTAATTCGCTGGCTGTTGTTAGGTCGTATTATTGGCAACCAATGAATGCACTACCCAACAGCAACAGGAATGCAATGTACACTGAGATCAGCGACAACGAAGGGCGAAAGGGAGGGAGGCTTGGGAGGTCTTGAAGAAACGGGAAGATGCTGCCGACAGGTATGTATGTATAGATATGACGATTGTTATTATTATTGTGATTACAGGTAAGCTAGGACTAACAAAGAAAAAAGAAAGCGACACCCACACCTTGACTAATTTAAGCCGTTAAATGAGCCCATTCGGAGCGACAGCGAACAACGTGTACAGCGATGCTTTTTGGGGATGGATTCACCTCAGCCGTCAGCATCGTCCTGCGCGCGATGCAACAGTAGTGCTGGCCAACTAGGCTAAATTGAGCACAGTGAGACACGAAGCCGGCGTTGACAACGGATGTTCAGCCCTTTCGGCGCATCCAAGAAACCGGAGAACCCTGGTGGAACATGGAGCCGAAGGTGCCTTTCATGATTGGCAGGCTTCGGCAACATGTAAACCGTCCTGGCGTAAACGCCACGAAGGGCAGAAACCAGGGCGCTTTAGGCGATGCTGAAGCTGGAGATCCCGTATGTTGATGCCATCCTAGCTCACAGAATTAAGTAGGTCCGTCCTAGGACTACCGGGGCTAGCTACCTAGGGCTACACTATAAATAGGAAATACCTACAGTTAGTTACGTGGTTCGTATAATAATCAAAGATAGTGTGGATGACATCGCAAGATCCTGATAGCTGAGAAACAAGATTATGAGCTGACGGTTGTCAATGCGGCAGCAGTGAATCAAGACAATAATACCAATGCTTAACATGCGCAAAACAACCCAGGAGGTAAGAAGCAGAGGTCGAGTAGACGAAGGAATGATCCTATGCGTAAGGTACCGTAGCTTATAGGTCGGTAGGTAGAATGAACTATGTATCTAAGCGGAACTAAGCATCGGATAGTATCATAGAGTTCCACACAATTTGTAGCTAACAGGCTAAAGTAATGACGGGCCAACCCCACGAAACGCGCGACGCGTGAAACCACCTGGGCACTCTTCAGCTAGGGTAGCTCAAGCCAATTAACGGCGCAACGTTGGTTCCAACCACCATCTTCCGTTGGCGTAACTTACGGCAATCAATTTTTTTCCGCATTTGTGAACAAATGTCACGATAATGCCTAGGTAGGTATGCCACATGTTGCTTCAAACCACGCGATGGACCTGTTGCTAACAAACCTTCAAGGGAGATTATTACCATTCAGGCTGGCCAGTGCGGCAACAGCAGTGAGTTCATCATCTCTATGTAATTATTTTGGGCGATTCGCAGGTGATCGTAAGCTAACCTAATACAGTCGGCAGTCAATTCTGGCAGCAGCTATGCCAGGAACATGGAATCAATCAGGATGGTAACCTGGAGGACTTTGCGACCGAGGGCGGCGACCGCAAAGATGTCTTCTACTATCAGAGCGACGATACGAGATATATACCCCGTGCGATCCTAATAGACCTGGAGCCCCGTGTCATAAATGGCATACAATCCGGCCCATACAAGAATATCTACAACCCAGAAAACTTCTACGTCGACAAAAGTGGCACGGGCGCTGGTAATATCTGGGGTGCTGGATACCAGTCGGGAGAGGCTGTCCACGAAGAGATCATGGAGATGATCGACCGAGAAGCAGACGGTAGTGACTCTCTTGAGGTATCGTGAAACCCAATTCAATTAGCGTTCTTTCAGCGACTGATGGTTTTCCCAGGGCTTTATGTTGCTTCATTCCATTGCTGGTGGTACAGGCTCCGGGCTGGGTTCTTTTCTCCTCGAACGAATGAACGATAGGTTTCCCAAGAAGATCATACAGACCTACTCCGTGTTTCCAGATACCACCGTTGCTGAGAATGTCGTCGTTCATCCTTATAACAGCCTCCTTTCTATGAGACGATTGACACAGAATGCCGACTCCGTCGTTGTATTGGACAATGGAGCACTGTCTCACATTGCTGCGGACAGGCTTCATGTGCAAGAACCTTCGTTTCAGCAAACCAATCAGCTCGTTTCAACTGTCATGTCAGCAAGTACGACGACCCTTCGGTATCCTGGTTATATGCACAATGACCTTGTTGGAATTTTGGCTTCGCTGATCCCCACTCCACGCTGCCACTTCCTCATGACCGCATACACACCATTCACGGCAGGCCAAGTCGAGCAAGCCAAGACAGTACGCAAGACAACCGTCCTAGACGTGATGCGACGTCTTTTACAACCGAAGAACCGCATGGTGTCAACCATGCCAGGCAAAAGAAGCTGCTATATCTCTATTCTCAATGTAATACAAGGCGAGGTTGATCCCACAGATGTACATAAGAGCCTACTACGTATTCGGGAACGCAAACTGGCAACATTTATTCCATGGGGACCGGCAAGTATTCAGGTTGCTCTGACGAAACGCAGCCCCTATGTCCCAATGAGCCATCGCGTCAGCGGTCTCATGCTGGCAAACCACACAAGCATAGCCACGGTAAGTCCCTCAACCAGTACCTTGAACATTGTCAACGTTCAATCATTAATTCCTACATAATAGTTATTCAAGCGCATTGTGAGACTATATGACAATATGCGAAAACGAAATGCTTTCGTGGACAATTATAAGAAGACAGCACCCTTTGCGGAGAATCTACACGAGTTCACTGAGGCCAGAGAAGTGGTTGCGGATCTAATAGCCGAGTATGAGGCTGCAGAGGATGCAAATTATCTGAATCCGGACGAAGGAGAAAAAGCGACATCTGCGGAGACGGATAAAAGGATAGGATGATGCGTGTTCTCCTAACCTCGAATATTGATATTCTATGAGAGCAATGATCACGGCCAACATCTGGCTCTGGTGACTTTGGTCAGCCAGTGGCTCTGTGGTTTCGGCGTTTCGGTATAAGAGTGCATTCGTTTAATAGCGGATCATCACGACTAGACAGATACCACATGACAGATGATAACAATGATATGATGTTATGATCCCTTTGACATTATTGAGTTGAGTACTGACTCAGTGCGCGATGTGGCGTGAAACAATACGTTTAGAGAACACAAAGCAGCCAATACATGCTGGCGCTAGCAGGGCTCGAAACTATTTTCTACCTAAGCACTTGCTATCAGACCGCTTAATGACCAGCTCTACAGATCTTAGGTAAAATCCCATACAAAATGCAGGAAAGTCCACAAGGATCAGATCCGAAACTGGGCGGAAGAAACACAATAGTTAGTGTTCGGCGCCCTTCTCCTCCCTTCTTCCCCTGCTGCACTTCTCAGGGTCGACTGTTGGGCCGAACATTTGTTACTTGGCGGGATCACAAATTGCGTAAAATAGAGTTCCCCATCAACTATCCGTCGTCACAGCTGGGGCTGTTTGGTTCGGCTGTTCCACACCCCCTGGTTCAAGGCAGCATGGCCCCACATCAAGCGGCTCTTGACGTCAGAACGCTGTGCCCCTCGAAATGTGACGTCACACCTCAGCCGCCGGACTGGATGCTCCACAGCTCAACAGCAAACAGACAGCTATTATAAAGGTCTTGACTTCCAACGAGAAAACGATCGATTTATTCATCATCATCATCATCATCATCATCAACACAGAATCCAGCAGATCAATAATACGACCAAACAACCCAATCTACGCAAAACTACATCTTCAATCCTATATTCCCCCTCAAACCACAACCAGTATGTTGCGCTTCCCATTCATACCCGTTACCTGTCACGGTGACGATGTCTTTGGGCCAATCGAGCAATCCAGCTAACCACTCATCTAACAGAAATGACTCACGCCATGATGGACCAGAAGACCAGGAAGGTCGAGCAGGCTCGCTCCAACCTCCCTCTCCCTGAGCAACCCCCAGTTCCTTCCGACTGGCAGTCAGCAGACGCCCGCACCGTCAACGTCGGCTCCGGGCGTGTAGCAAGCGACATCTCCACCGGCGATGGCTCTACAGCAGGATTACGAGAGCCCGCCTCCAAGGCCGACGTCGACCTGAGCGGTGTCGGCCGCCAGGGCAAGGACAACCTCGAAGGTCCTCCCAAGGATGCTGCGGCCTAAATGGTATCCACACAAACACAAACACATCCATACAAAACACGAAACATGATCTGCAACACACAATTACGACGGAATTGGTGGAACTGCATTGACGCTGGCCTAATTGGCAGACGACATCTCGGCGCATTGAGGTGGATTTGATGGCGTTTGCATGAGTTTATGATGATGATTTATCAGCGCATGAATCATATGGTGCACCAAGATGGTTTACATCGCTTGCACCGGGTGGCTTGCTACGAAGACTTGCCAGCCCTAGATAGTCTATAATTGACTATTGTACAACAAATTCCCGATATATTGAACATGACTTTTGTGACACACATGCTAAAAGTAGTACGGCGAATGCGAATCTAGCACGAACCTGGAATGTCTGAATTTTAGGACTGTCATACCCGATCACTGCCGTTAGGTTGTAAGCTTTCGACTACGCAGTAAGGACATGTGTTAATCCATTGTTGATTTTCCTCGTCTCCCATAAATTGAATCTCGACCCTCTCCCTACCTCTGGTCTATCCACAAACGAAACAACGAGCTTCGAGGAACTTGCTAGCCCGTAGACTGCGAAGTACAAGACTGGCGATCGGAACAACATCTTGGTACCCAGCCGCAGGCGCGCAATGACCAACCCTTCCACCGTTCGCGATTTGCGGGGCCAACGAATTGCAGCACCCAACTCAAGCAAACACCAATCCTCCTAGTGTGTAACCTCCCGCTTTAGCTTCTGAGACTTGGTCGCGTTGATAGTGAATGATGTGCTCTGCGTTAATTCTTATCTTTTTCACAGTTCCAGTAGACAAATCTTCATCTCAATTTTGCATCATTCAGAGGGAGTCAATCCAGATGGAACAAATATGTAATCCAACCTCATATATATACGATTCTTTCATCTTGCAGCTCCGGGAATCCGCTTTGAAATACATCTCTAGTTATGCCCGTTAGCATGATGATGCAGTCTTGTATTAACTGCCTAATTCTCATGATACTGTCTTCTGATGCCATAAATCTCGAGAGTAGGCGACCCTGTACTATCATTGGAGACTCGCAGGTGTCGAGATGTATGTGCAGTGATCCTTGTCAACACGCGCCGTTATGGTATTGAAATTTTCAAAATATGGCAGTTAATGCAGTGAATTAAAAGTATTCTCATCTGTTACACTTAGTATCCCTGAATCGGGGACCAAAGTGGCAGCAACTGACGACGCGGTCATCTCAGGCCTCCAATGTCGAGTATCTGAGGTCCTCATATATCGTGTCACCTGAGCCTTCGGTAAAGAGTAGTAGAAATAGATTATCTCTATTGACTTGACGGTTGAGATAGACAAGCTGGCCACTGCTATAAATATAATGTCTCTTGATCATCTTGGATAGTGCTCTTAAAAGTTTGATGAGGCTGATGTCGGGCTGGTACTCTTTGGGCTGGTAAGTTCGCTTCTCTCGACTCTCAGCTCGAAGTATTGCTTTCATTCTGCCCCGATTTTCCCACTTTTAATGTTCATATGCCAGATACTACCTATAGGGGGGGACCCCATTTTAGGACACTGTAATACCAGCATTGTGCAAGTGTTGTAGTTTTCCTTCATAGCACCTATTCTAATATTATACGGCTAGAAAACTTTAGTTTTAACTTTTTTAAGCTGTATAATATTAGACGAAAGATAATATTTAAATATAAAACGATGTTATAGCTTTATTATAATAAAAAAAGCAAGGCTGTCCGAGCAGAATAAAAAAAGGCGGCAGGTATAGCCGTATATAGTTGACCTTTTAGCCCGGGAGCTGGCCGCTAGTCATCTTATTGCCTTGACTAAATAATACAACACTTATATCACTATACCAAAAATTCTAGCAGAGTGACCTGAACAAAAGGTTAGTTCTAGCATGCTATAAAATGGGGTCCCCCCCTATAGGTAGTACATACTTAACATTAAACGCTTAATTAAGCAACTAGTATCTCATCCGAGTTCCCATTTGCTAAGACTAGATACTGTCAAGGAAAAACCGAGATAAGCACCAGAAACACATTTATTTGTAGCAGTACTGATCATTTTTCTGATTAGGTATCTATGTACCAAATATAACAGCTCTTCCTTGTAGCCAGTTTCCTAATCCTCGACGGACATGGGCTCTTGAAGATACGAGGTTTGTCCTACTTACTGCTACGACAGCAAAATCATAACCATAAAAGATTCTTGATCTTGTCAGCTTTGGACTAACGCGTGTACGACTAGGGCAAAAGCTCAAGGTACCTAACACCTGCTAGCCAAAGGGTAATGGCATGTGAATGTCACCTTCCTTCATTTTCTGTGCTGTAAATTTGCAGATTAAGTTTTAAATATTCCCTTACTTCGAAACAGCTTCCTGCTACTTGGAACAGGAAGAGTATTGTCTCCAAAAGTGGAGCAGACGCCGTACAACTATACCTACACATCGACGCCCACCTTTAGAGATTCCATTGTCCTGCATAATCTCGGAATGCTTGTAAGCACAGCACCTTGCAAAACATAAGACTATAGTGGCACTGTCTGTACTGAAATAAGAACTTCAGGTAGGTATCTTTAAGGCTGAGTGGGTGTAGCCTAGAGGTACTATAATTGTACCACCATCTGGGAAAGAACATCCCCTCAATTCAGAGGATTCAAGTTGGTGTTGAAGCTGAAGGGGTTCATGCCGGGCCTCAAAGAGCCCATGTTCACTGGCAAGTGCTTCACAAAGACTCAAAATATTACAGCCAACGGTCTACTCTTGTTATATTTGTTAAGAAGTATTTGAAATCTTAAGTTTTAAGAACACACTCTTCATTGTTTCAGGAGCATTGCTGTGAGCTCTACTCACTCATGTAAATATCCCATCATGAAAGCATGTCTGACAAGTTTATCTTGAACACAGGTTCCTTTCTGCCAGTGTCACAGGATAGTGATATGGATGTTAATCTATTAGAGGTCGTCGATGTACCCGGGTGTCTCATGCCCTCAGTGACCATGTACCTAGGTACCTACCTATGATGTCGCCGCCTTGGCTTATGATGTCGCTGCCTTGCCTAAGGTAATGTATATTGCCTTGACGATGGCTTCTTTCCCACACTGGTACCTAGAGAAGTACTGTATAATGCGGGTCTGTTGTCGATTGCCCTTCTTCCCACAAACAGGCTCTTCCTCCTTCTTTCCTTCCTTCCTCCTCTTTTCCACCCTTTCCTTCTCTTCACCCACAACTACCTATTCCCTAACAGACGGAACTGACTATCTCAGATCCCAACCCTAGCCTCCCTAGCCTACTTACACAGACTTCCTTGTCTTGTTCTTCTCATCCTTCAGTTAATCCCAATCTGGGACACTGGCACCACATCCCATCATCCTCTCCCTAGCAATTCTGGTTGCTTGAGAAAGTTCTTTCCTGGTGCTTTTCGCCGAACTGCCTTGCGATCTAACAAGATATTAACACCAACTCTAGTCATTGTTATACAGCAAACATGGCTGGAAAGGATTCCTCTACCCGGCTTGCTGATCGCCATGTTTTGGACGCTATGATGGTAAGCCCTGATCTCCATGCGAAACAAGCATTCACATCATACTTCAATCTCCCTCATTTAGAGTCCACGCTTAACTCCCGACTATCTAACTTTATCGCTTACGCTGTAGGATGATTTGGGGAACAACCGGATGGAAGAGCTTGCTCAGGACGACCGCACGTCTCATCGGCGACAGGCTTTTGCAGCAGTGGCCACGGGCCACGCTGGATCAGGTCGCTCTCGACAGAACGGCGGACGTCGTAATGCTCTTGCGGCGATGTATCACCGTGAGTGTCGTGGGAATCCCCTTTGGCGTGCTAAATAATTGACAGAATCGAACAGAGGCCATTGAGGAGGGAAAGTTCAATGATGATGACGCCGCAGCAGTCAAAGACCTAGATCCTTTGGACAATGGTAATGCACACCGCATCAACCGCTACGCCCCGGAGCCACCCCGACTAGAGCCACCCCGGAAAAGTCATGCTACGGCTCCAGGGTATAGGGCTCTGCTGAATGCCCAGACGACTAAGTTCGACGACCCTAAGTACGACCCTAGGTACGAGAATAAATCCAAACATGGGAGATACACGGTTGACATATAAACAGCCAAGCGGGCTATGCTCGGAAAAGCAGACTTCGGAACCTGGACCCTAACGCGAATCACTCGCGCGTGGCTTCTTTGGGGGGTATTGGTCCTGAGGGCAGCGAGATTAAGAGATGGAATCCAGGACAACCCATGAATGGAATCAATAATGTTGATAATCGAGCGACTCCCGCCGCTGGTCGAGATCGCCCTGTGCTTAGCCGGAGCAACCCTCCTTTGCTACCCGCCCAAGGCCCTGGTCCTCGTCATGGGACAAAAGCGCAGCAGCCCAGCCCCCCGCAGACGATTCAAAATGGACATCAGACTCCAAATAACTGCGCACAAGGGGTTCCTGGTCAAGGCCACGACAAATCAATTCAACCTCTGCCAACCCCGATGAAGGTAGTCAACGTAACCACGACTACACCACTAGCACTACATATGCCGTCGCCTCCAGAACGACCGCGTTTGTCGTCGCTTCCACAAACCACCCCAGCGGAGTCAGCGTCCAAGCATGAAACTGCAGGTAAAGAAAATTCATCAGGTCGCTCTTCTTTTTGGGTGCCGCCCCATCTCCGAAAACCAAATAAAGATCAGGCCGCGGCCTCACAGAGTCCTACCATTTCTCGACAATCTTCGCCTCCCCTACGCCAACTATCAACCGAAGCCACCATCCCCTCTGGCAGCAAGCACGTTCCCAAGATAGTTCATCTGGAGGCACAGCAAATCTTTTTCGAGGACAATGTCTACACTGGAGAATATTTTAGTGGCGCAAACAATGAACTGACCAAGGGGCGACTTGCTATTTACGAACTTCTCCATTCGCCCGTTTGCGTTTGGGAATTGACAATTGAAGATAAAGGGAAGGTGATCCGGGGTGACATCCGTGAATTATTGGAACTACTTCCAAACGGAAGTGAAACCTACCTTCGCCGGTTTCCAGGGAGCGGCAAGGTCCGATCGAACCCGGTTCGATTCTCGAGTATTGCCGAAGCTAAGAAGTTTATAAGCGAAGCAAACTTCTGTAGAGCTCAGTATGCTACCTCTTCGGAGAGTAAATATACTGAAACCACCGTGGACCTGTCACCAGCTGTTTCTGCGACAGCGTGCAAGTCAACAGGCGAGCCAGCTAAGAAGACTGCCGCTGGAGCAGCAGTGCCTGCAGCATCTGGAGAAAGGGAATCAAGACCGCCCGTTGTGGCGAATGGCAATTATAATCAGATGAAATCTGGCTCGAGTAACGGCGATCTGCTCGGGTTTTGCCCTGGTGCGGTCAATGAGACCTCAGGACCTGAGGAGAGAGCTGAGCCCAACTTTGGTCAGTCTTTAATCGACACGCGCGAAACGCTACCAGAGGAGCAGACCTCTACCTTTAGTCAGTCCATGGCTGACTTGCGCGAACTGGTACCAGCGGTGCAAGATTCAGAGAAACAGAACTCCAGCTCTGGTCAGTCCCCAGTTGACACGCATGAATTGTCACCAGCAGAGCAAGTAGATTCAGAGGAGGAGCAGACCTTCAAACTTGCGTCAGAGGACGGACGCAAAGTGGAGACTGTGAAGGCTCTCCGAAACATCGATGCTATTGAAGCTATCAATGTCGACAATCAATCGGAGGCTAGCATGGCGTTCCTCCACGGAATCAAGGAATACACGCACCTCATGATCCAGAGGTCTACATTATCATCGATAGCACTCGGTACCCCTTACAAAACTGCAGCTTTCGGAACTACCTTGGTACACCTTGTAGAGAAGGAGGAGTTCTTGGAATTGTCACGTGATGATCAGATGAAGAGTCTTGCGCTCACCTACGCTATTGTACGTCACGGGGATTCCCCTATCATCCGATCACAAGAGGAGATTTTCTCATTTCGATCAGGTGAAGAAGCATGCCCCGAAGCGGTCAAGGAGTTCAACGCCTTTTTCAGCGGGCTGGCATTAGCTGTATCCCGACCTAGCCAGAGGCCCGAGGAAGAAGCACCACGGTCTACAAACCGCCATCAGCGGTCGTCGACTACCGACACAATGAATAGATTAGCTGATCAGTTAGGGTCATTGAGCATGAACTCCCAGAAATAATCATGGTTCTGAGTCTCGTTGCTTGGTTGCGCCCTCGTCTTTGCTCGTCTTCTTCAAGGCAAACTCGACAACAGAGTCGACTAAAGCTGGGCGGCAACATTAGAGGAGAGAGAGAGTGAAAGAAAGGAATGAAGCAAGAGAGAGAAAAGCTGAGGGCAAAATCTGCGGAGTATGCTGCTTATGCGTTGTTTTGCTGCTTTGTGTGTTGCTGTGGTATACATAGATAGCACTCTAATTGTGGTAGCTTTGCTTTTGAGATGTTGTAGGATAGATCTTGGGAGGCCCGGGCGCTAGTTGCTGTACATGTAGAGGGTACGTAGATAGTCACTGCAGTCAAGATGACATATTGCGTATAGCATCATGCGTCTACTCAATTATAAGTAGGTAATCTTTACCAGTAGTATTTTGACCAGGAGTAAGCAGGCCTTGGCGATGCCTTTTATGTAGCTGCAGTTCTGCATGAAGCTATTCTCTAGGCAACCCACCTAACTACTACCTAGTAGGCAGATGCTTGCAATATCCCCGGCGAAAAGCGCTCCATTGATTTGATTCGGACTGGCCAACCGTAGCTTGCCAGCGATTTAAGGTTGCAGGCATTTTAATAGCGGTGATTGTCTGAGACGCAACTACTTACATGTGGGTTTGTACTGGACTAGCTTGCTGACTATAGCCCTCCCTCTCTCGCCTCTGTCAGCTGCTCCTTCTGCCGTTGTTAGGTGCTGTAGTATTGCTGTTGCGCCAACAAGGAACAAGGGGAGGCGGCGGGGTACCACCGGTTACTTGGGCGAGGGCGTTGTTTAGGCGCTCGGAGCAGGTAGCAGCGTGTATGTAGCGTACCTACCTATATGTAACGTGTGTAGCTCGGGCCAGACCCACTCACATTGGCACAACAAACCCCATCCTACCCATCCACTTCTTTCCCTCTCATCAAATCATCACCACGGCCTCCTCCATACCGGCCTACTAATACCCATACCTAGTCCGTCTATGCTGCCGGTGCTGTCATTTGATGCATGAGCAGTGGCCCTTCAGCTTTTAGCTTGTCGACTTCTCCAGTTCCAGCCAAGAGAGCCAACCGCCCGACCTTTCTTTTCTTTCTTCTCCAACTCCAAAGCCGATCCTCCAGGCCAAACCCCCCCGTCCGTCCCCGGCTCGCACAACTCGACCGTATTTTTGATCCAGATCCATCATCCCTTCTCTTCCCTTCCCTTTCTTTGCCTCCTTCCCCCTCCATCCATCTTCCTGTGGTCTGGCGAGGAGGCATCTATCCGTCCGTCCATCTCGCTCGCCACCATCGTCTCTCACAGTCATACCCATCGGCATCAGTACCAGCGCGGCGCCATGAATGTTCTAATGTCGCCGAAGCCATCCTTCTTTCACCACCCCCACGATATCAACCGGCGATCTCCTACCCGCTCCAGTACGTCGCTCGCCATCTTGCCTTCTATCTTGTTCCTGTGCATCTGTTCCGTCCTTCGGGCTTAGGGCCTTTCCTAACCCCAATTCAATAGAATATATGCTGACTCTCAACAGTGTCGCCCTTTCACAATGCTGGGCCAGGCCATCGAAAACGCAAAGCCGACGATGAAGCCGATGAAATGTCTGTCTCGCCATCAAGCTCTCCCGCCGTACAGTATCGTCAACTTTCCCGCCCTTCGAAAAAGGTCCGATCCAGCGACCCTACCGGGCGACCTTTGTCTCTTCCCCGTCTTCTAGAGACCCTCGATGTCACACAGCTCCGAACAGTCCTCCAGACTATCTGCGAAAGGCAGCCCGACATTGCTGAAGAGGTGGTCAAAGGTGCACCGCGGCCATCTGTCGAGTCCGCATTGCAAGTCTTGAACGAATACCAGACCAAGCTGCAAGCGGCATTTCCCTACGGTGGCTCCGGTTCCGACTATACCTACTTCCGAGTTAGACAGCCTCTTCTCGCTCTCATCGATGCCCTTTCGGATTTCACAGCCCAGTACCTACCACCGAATGAGACTCAGACTACTGTCTCTCTACAGTTCTTGGACGGAGCGACCAAGCTGATTCACAACCTTCCGGAATGGGACAGTCAAGGTTATCGCCACCACAAGGAAAATGCATATGATGAAATATCAAAAGCTTGGGCACTTGTCATCACGGAGGCTTCTAAGAAAGGCGCAGGCTTTTCGCTTCACTCGGATGGATGGGACCAAACCTTAATGAAGCACAACCAACAATCTGGCGGCCGATTGCACACTGCCGTCTCGGCCATGTCTTCGAATGTTGGTTGGGCTGGTGGGAATTCTAATAGTGGAGCCTCGAACACCATGTCGAACCCTCCATCCATTCTCGACCAGCTCGTGGCTGGGAACTACACTTCTGTACGGGTTGGGCCTTGGTAGAAGCTGGTCGAGGCCAGGGTGGGAATAATGGCCTGGAACTAGTGTTACTCGTGCCTGGACGAACTAGTAGCTCATGATCTTATTGCATAGGAGAGCGTACGGCATCGACGGTTCACGCATCAGCATAGGGGAGGTTGCAACCGCACACGTTGCTCCTTTCACGACAATGACTTACGGCGGCTTATCTTTTTACAAGGCATAGATTTTGGGGGCGGCGTCATGGTTTACACATTGGGCGTTTATAATGTCATGCTTCGGCGTTGGGCATTTTTTCCGACTTGATATCCCTGTTATTGTCCGGATTCTCATCAGTCGGCATAGTTGGCGGTTGGATGCAGAACCAAGCAAAAGTCTGGTTGTCTATCATGTATGAACCTGGCCAGGCTTCGGATGTCCGCGCCAGGGTTCACCGGTTTTGTACATAGGAGGAAGACACATGGCTAGTACGAATGAGTGCAACCTTCATATGTGTAGGCGGAAGCTTCCCGGGGAATCTTCTCTTGCAAACTATCAATAATTCACCTCTGTCGATAGCTCGCTCAAGAGTTCGCTATCTCACTTATATGTCTGTGATGTATATAACTCCATACCATACATACATGTAGCAAGCGATGCACTGCTGATGCAATGAGAATGTTTGAAAAGCGTCGCTCTATGGACGAAAGACTTCTACTTTATCCTTGTTCTCTAGCAAAATATCAACTAGGAGAGGTACTCGCTTATAGGACAACTGCAATCACAATCTATTTATTTCAAAGGGTCGTCTGGTGCCATGCTGGTGTGTAATAACTTGAATAAAAGTGTCACCTGCCTGAGTATCTGGTAGGTAAATCACCTAATGTCCGATCCTCCTGTTCTTCTCTCCTGGTAAATAAATGTTGAGGTGTATGTATGCTTTACAGGGATACTCCGAAACAGCAAATGATATTTGGACGACTTTAATATTACTATCACGGATTTCCATCGAGAGTTTTTTTTTCTTTCTCTTTTTGCTTTGATCATCTAGATAGCTTTGTTTATTGAAGCATTCCATATTATTAGAGTCATGACAGACAGTCTGAGAATGATGCCGAGGTGGGATGCAATACATAATATCTATCTTATATGATTGGGGCAACAATGACATGGGAGAGATGGTCCCGTGACTTGGTGTCTGCCTGTATGTATTATATAATCAAAGTGGGGACATTTCCCCGGGTGCTTGTGTCCCAGCGCGTCTGGTGCCTCAATTAACAATTAACGATCCGCCTCAACTAACCTAGTGAAACACCATTTCCAATCTGGACTCGACACCAAACGAACAGCCACTGCAACTTTGCTTGACCCCCAGCAACCCCAATGCTCCAAGTTAGTGGAACTACAGTGTAACTCTGTCGCGATGCCGGCGTATGTCCTCGTCCTCTTCGCTCGCCTCTCCAGCCAAATGACGCGTCGTGTGAACTGACCATCGTGGATTACCAGTCCAGGCGACCAGCACAGCAGCATTGCGAACCCTTTCGAGGAAGCCAAGCCACGCATATCAGAATTCACTGCCTCTGAGATTGCCACTCTTCAAGTCCGACTAGAGAAGCAGCTCGGACCCGAGTACCTGTCGGCCCGCAGCGGCCCCTCGGGCCAGAAGGTCCACTACATCGCCGCCGAGAAGTGCATTGCCCTCGCCAACGAAGTCTTCGGCTTCAACGGCTGGTCATCGAGCATCCAGAACATACAAGTCGACTTCGTCGACGAGAATCCCCAGACACTCAAGATCTCCCTCGGCCTGTCTGTCATCGTGCGGGTCACGTTGCGAGACGGCACGTTCCACGAAGATATTGGCTATGGCCACATAGAGAACTGCAAAGGCAAGGCCGCTGCCTTCGAGAAGGCCAAGAAGGAAGGGACTACGGACGCACTAAAGCGGGCTCTGCGAAATTTCGGCAATGTCTTGGGCAATTGTATCTACGACAAGGATTACCTGTCCAAGGTGACCAAGATCAAAGTCGGGCCAACTAAGTTTGACGAAGAGAACCTCTATCGGCATTCCGATTTCATGAAGAAGGAGCAGGACATCGTTAAGGTTGAACCGAAAGCCGTCGCTGACCGCAGCAGTGACCAGGCCAATGCGAGTGGTGGGTTTGACTCCGATGATATCGACTGGGCAGATACTGATTTGCTGGATATATAGTTGTATCAGATGCTCTAGCTCTTGAAGAAGATTTTGGCGATTTTGATATGGCTGACTTTGGCGTTACCGAGGATGGTCACCCGGACGAGGTGGTATTGCCTGGATCGCATGAGCACGCCCATTCGAGCGACAAGTCCCAGACTGCAATCACTAGCAATGCCAACGATCGCAATAGAACACCCATGAATGGGAACATGCAACCACCCTCTAGACCGGTTGCACAACCACCTAGACCGCCTCAGACGCCTAACCAACAAGCCAATAGGCAAGTTCATCGGCCAGGCGGCCAATTCCAAGGTCGGCATAACCCACAGCAACAACCGCCTAGGCACAATAGCCACGTAAATGTTGCGGCCCAGCAAGCAGCAGCCAATAACAGAGTCATGACGCCACCCCCTAACGCCGCATCACGACCGCCAAACGGTATGAACGCCCCAAACGGCGCATCTAATGAACCAGCTACCTTTTTCTCTGCACGATCAGTAAAAGACGTGCCGGAGACTATAGATCCAGGCGCGGCAGTTAGTATGGAGCGAGGGGCCAAGGTGTTCGATCCTCGTGCGGAAAGCCCCTCGATTCGGAAGACGCCCGGGATAGACCACAAGTCTTCAAAACCTTTATCCAAAGGAGGAGTCCATGTTCCACCGGTGAAGAGAGAACTCGACCAGCAACGTCCCGCTCCTAACGGCCCACCCAATGTCGTCAATCCATCCCTTAGTCAGGTGAGACAGATAGGCGCGCCTGGAGGAGTGGGGAGTCCTCTCAGTAATAGAGGGCAGTACCGCCCACCTACAATGAAGAGGCCTGCGCCTGGAGGCCCAGATGGCGGTGGTGGTGGTAATAGGGCACCACTCACCGAAGTCTCGACGAATGGGCCGCCCACGGCTGGAGGGGCCGCAGGAGTAGACGCTAAGAGGCAGAAGATGACGTGATGAGCATTATATACTGTATAGATTGCCGCAGCATCCTCTTTCCTTTCCAATGGCGCTGGGTGGGAATTACTAGGGCTTGGTGTGCATGGATTATGACCGCAAAGCCCACTTATTGAGATATTTGGCTTAGGCTTCTTTAAAGCAGGGAGCGTAGTTTGGCGTTAGGAGTAATCGTGTTTGCTTTTACCGAAGGCTACGTTATGGTGGACTCCCTCTGGCGCTGATCCCGGTGCCAAAATTGGTAGGCATGCGTTGGGGTTTGGCGATGAATCTAACTTGCATAGAATATTTACCCTCTATCTTCTAGCTTGAGTACTTAGCTTGAGGGGCCTAGCAAACGAACGGATGACTGTGGTACGTAAAGGAAACTCTTTTCTGGGGCCGGTTGCAAACACTGCTCTACTCTGGCTCTCCTAGGAGTGATATAGATCTGCAGAGAAATGGGATAACGCGGTGTGTTGCTACTCTGACGCGTCTTATCAATCTGTGATGGTTATGGTGTGATTACGCTTAGGGGGGAAATTCCTTAGCACATGAAGGTTTAATGCGAATTCCCCTGACTAACGGACACGCAAGGGAGATAGCTTGTTGCTGAACTCTCGGCATGGATTTATTAGCAAATGATGGAACAAAGATGGAAAGCTAACTGGGGAAAGAACAATCCGTCATTATGTCATTGAATATTTGGCGAGAAGAATTTGATTGAATTAGAGATTGTCAAGGTCTCGTATATCAAGTGCAGTAGGGTTATGTATTGTGTGTGTTGTCTGCTCAAGTGTTTGGATATCTTCGCGTTGTAATCCTTGATCATAGACATGAATACCCTTGGCTCTAGAAAATATCGTTATGGTCGACTTATAACTGTCGGGAGTTTCGAGACATGAATCCCTTGTAGCAGGACAGTGGATACGAACATCATATGACAGGATTCATTCTGTACTTTCTGCGAGACTTGATTGCTGAGCAATTCTTTCACGAGGCCTTATTTGATCTACTGGGAGCCACCTTCTCTCGTGTGGTCGTTGCCTATGACGCATCGGAATTGATACGGCGACGGTCTTCGCTTCGTGCGGTCTTCAGGGGGGATGATCAGATTAGAGGCAGGGACGGTGCGAGATTTCCCATCGTCTCCCTCATCCTCCTCCTTCACACCGGCGCCATCAACACGCTGTAGGAGTCCCTCGAGATTAACCCACGCAGCAAGATCTTTCTCGAACTCCAGCCCAGGCAGATACCCATCTTCGTCCTGCGTCCACAGGGCCAGTTCAGCGGCCTTCGAAGGCGGCCGCTCCGTGCTGGTGTGCGCGAGCGTGCACCGCGAACCCGGCGGACAGGGGTCCATGAATATCGGACGGGCTTCGAGCGCGAAGAACCTTGTGACTTTGCAGTAGACGCGCACTGAGAGGGTCTCGTTTGCCAGCGCTCCGGCGGGTAAAACGTCGATGCATTGCGGGCCGATGGTGCGGCACTTGATGTCCAGGTGCGAGTGGGCCTGACCACTGCCTATGCGCGGCCAGGGGCCCGCGACGCGGTAGGTTGGGGCGTGTATTCCGAATTCGATTATGCTGACTGCTGAGCGAGGAAATTTGGCGTTGTTGTCGTTGTGCGCGCCGGTTGTGAGGGATGCCGTGAGGGCGGGGAGGATGGTGGTGGTGAAACGCATTTTGTTTAAAAAGCAAGAAATTGAAAAAAATTATGCAAATTTATTTGTGTTCTTGGGAGTGAGGAATAAACAGGCCGGGGTAAGGGGAAACGGGTAGGAGTGGGAAAAGGGGCAAGAATGGGTAAAGGAGCGATATATAGACTCACTGGGAAGCTTGAATCTGGGATTCTAAGATTCTGCTAGGCACTGATATCTATCAAAAGACGCAAACACGTCCGGCGAGCAGAAGTATAAGCTCCATGCGACCACATGCTCAGGTGTTAATCAACATATGTCATTACGTGCATTAGGTAGACAGCACACTATCGGTTATGCAGGTTACGATACGCAGATGATGTAGGTGAGTTGCTAGTACAGGATGAGTCGACCCTAATCGACCTCACCGGCCGAAAGGGAAACAAAGAGGTATTGTAGTTCCAGAGCCCTACTCCCTCAGCACTTAAGGGGATTATGAGATTTTACGATACTGAATAACCGTCTATGCCGTACTGCACTATTGACATCTGATAGAGGGTAGCATTCCTCGTGCCCAGATACCGCGAAAAACGACAACCTGACTTCCCAAGAAATTCATTTACAATCCCTATGCTCTCGTGTACTCCTTACCCAGCTACTACTGCTAGTTTCGGGATACGTAAAACCAGTGGCAGCCGGGCCATGTCAGCAAGGGAGTTTAGGTCAAACCTAGAACAGACATCCTGCGCACCTAAACCTGGCCGAGATGACCTCTATACGCCATTTTAAAGTAGCTTAAGTTTCGACCATGTGAGTCGAGAGCCACCTCGCAGACCCGAAGATTGTGGCTGAGCAAGTATATATACTTCACTCTCCTCGTGAGTAGTTCGTAGGACAGGTAAGTATTTGCCACCGGTCCACCACCAAAGCCTATATTGATATTATTGGGAGTTTCCATGATAAAAGCCGCCAGGGCCTGAGTCGCAACTATCGCATGGAAAAAGAAAATCAAAATCAAACCCATTTCTCAATAATCCTTCCATCCCGCCAAAAAGTCAACATGCTGATCTGGCTATATATCCTCATTGGCCTACTGGCGATCAGCAACGCCACGCCCACGCTTAACCTCAAAACAGAAGAAGCAGAAGCAGAAGCAGACGGGTTCGAAAATGGCACTGTGATTGCCGAGGGCGTCATAGCTAACAAGCAGGTCGGCTGCTGGAGGCATAGCAAGAACAAATACCAGTTGAACTACACGGATCTCGACATAGCGAAGCTGAAGCTGAAGGACTGGGGCGCTCTCCATAAACTTGCGCCTGCGAGTTACCACGGCGAGCAGCACGGTATTACGTTCCTGTCGTTCCCCTCTTCTTCCTTCCCCTTTACTCCTTATTACTTTACTAGGGACGAGGAGTCGAAGCTAACCTGTGGACTTCGTCTACGATGCAGGTATCGCGGCCGTATGGGTCTGTAACTGCAAGCACTTCCACGATGACCACGTAGTCCCGAAAGAGCAGGACGAGGCGGAATATTTCATCCGGAAGCAATGCGGTCCTCGTGGCGGTTGGGTTTGGAGCAAGAAATGGCAGAAGAGAATTAACTGTAAGTTTAGCTATCCCTTGGTCAGCTATTGAAGATTCTTTGTTTCATGGTTTATAGTTTTTCAGAACATATCTTCCATCCATTCCTTCTAAATAACCCGATATGATGGATCTTTGCTGATGTTAGTGTGCTGGGACAGTCGGTGCCGCTCGCTTGATGCACTCACACGAACTTTACTCCGGCAAGTGTCCTAAGTACTGCCTATGGACGCTACAGTAAATACAAATGAATCGAAGACCGACGTCCAGAGATTTGGGATTGAGTATGATGTTGCGTAATACCAAATTCACTTCGTTATAGTCTAGGACATGGTCGCATAGAAGTGTTACGTTTATAAAATGAATTCCTAGTACTTCTACTTCGTTACGGATCTATATCTCAATAGGACGAAGTAGCTTATTTCACATTTTCGATTCGTCGTCTCCTTAATACGACGAGGGAACAGTGGCTAGTCTGCCACCATCTGTCACAAGCACATTGCCGTTGAGGTATGCGCCAGCCTTGCTAGCCAGGAATAAAATGGCGCCCGCCATATCTTCTCTGTCTCCGGCGCGCTGTTCCGGAACGACGCTCTTGAGCCAACCTTCTTTCTCCCTGGCAGCTAGAAGGTTTTCAGTCATCTCGCTGGGGTAGACTAATAGTTGATCGTATCAGTATAGTACTACTTAATCAATCTCCCCACCAATAGTAATGAAAATCAAATGGTATTGGATTCAATGGGTATTGTGTGTAGAAATAGGGCGGAAAGGAAGTGAGGGAAGGGCAAAACTCACGTCCTGGCGCAAGTATATTGCTTCGGATACCATACGGCGCGAGATTTGTGGAAAATTGCTTCATCAGATGATGAAGGGCCGCTTTGGAGGCACTGTACGCATAACCCGCGAGCGGAATGCGATTGTATGCCCCGATACTACCTGTCGCAATGATTTGGCTGCGCTGCTTGGGTCGTCCTTCGCGCTTGTTCCCTGCGTCTAGCAGAGTGAGGAAAGCTACAATGGTGTTGAAGACGCCCGTGATGTTCGTAGAAAGTGTCTGGTCGAAGGCTGCAGCGTCCCAGGAGTGCAGATGCTTTTGAAGCGTCGCGATGTCTGCGTCTTTGGGTAGGCTGCTGAGCCCTCCTGGGCCAGAAACACCCGAGTTCGCGAACACTAGGTCGACGTATCCGCCCGTTTCACCCGCGATCTTAGAAGCCGCAGCCTCGAGTGATGATTTCGACGTCACGTCACCGACTATGGGATGAATGTTGTTGTATTTCTGTGATGATGATAAGTGGTTGACAAGAATATACATAAAGAGACCGTCATGACGCCTTCAATAGCACAGTCTAGAACGACAGTTCATTATAAGAATGAACGTCGAGAGGTCCCAGTTTAGGTGGCGCGGCACGATGAAGTAGACCTTACGACATGCCAGACTAGGTGTAGAGAATAGATATAGGGGTTAAACTACACATACAGCGGTAGCGGCGGCTTTTTCGAGGCTCTCCTTACGGCGCCCGATTATGTAAACGATAGCACCATTAGCTTCCAATGCTTGAGCTGCCATCAGCCCAATACCTGCGGCGTTTGTTAGCAAAGTTGCATTGCCGCAAGAGGATGGAGATCCGGTGCCAGAGAGAAACTCACCACTTCCGCCGCCGGTTATAACCGCCACCAGTCCCTTGACGTCGAAGATAGACTGGGTGTCAAGTGATACGGACGACATCTCTGTGTAGGTACTTTGAATTAAATTGGTCGCTAATGAGTAAAAGTCTACTTATGTTCAAGACTTGCGAGAGTCGTCTAATTCGATACCGAAATCAAGTGAAGTGTAGGTGATGAGCATAGGTATATTGTATAGGGAAAGGTTGAAGTATGGATACAGCATTAAATACGCCGAGGTATCGATGTGGAACTCTCGATGAACCAGCTTACCAATAGCAGCAGACAGTCGGATATAATTATGATTAGAATAATGCTGTTAAGCTGATTATTCGCCCTCTCATACCTACGATGTTGCAAAATATCCAGATATTATCGGGGTGATTTGTAAGCTTGCCGCGACGACCACGTCTGTGCATCACGGTCCTCTCCGTGAGCGGGGTTGCGTCGATTGCGACATTCTCATACGTCGTAGATGACTGTTACCCATCCTGTATTATAACTGGGCCTTTCGACCTGTTTTGAGCAATAATAGTGTGGATGTTGACGTTATAAAGCATACGGAAGTTGAACACACGGATCCACAATGAGGGGTAGATAATACGTGCGTGATATCTTTCCTGCCTTTTCATACTACTTCCTAGGCCTGAGCATACCTACGTAATAGGTAGCCTAAGCCTGAGTTGGTCCTGTAGGTGACGAAACTAAACATATATGACTTACTTTAAGATACAACACTATAAGCCCCGATGTGACCGCGTTCCGGGTATCGTGAATCATAAGTTCGGGGGCGCCGGGTGTGAAAGGATTGTTACTAAGCTCGGTGACCTCGCACCACTACCTGTAACAAAGGAGCCTTGTGGGATGTCTATAATATAACATACAAGCACGTGCGTTCATTCGAAAACCAAGCAGCTTTCCCGTTTCATAACATCATGTAAAATGCATTTCATTGTATAGACGCCGTTTAATCCATGCATGTGCTAGAAAAAGCGAAGACCCGCCTTCTATGCTTTTGGGGAATAATTTCGTAAAGATATCGAAAGACTACCGACTGACGAAATGCCGCGAAACCCCCTCACATCAAGGAGCGCCACTACGCACTCCATTTATTCTTCCCATCACTGGGTGCGCGGCTTCGTCTTTGCTTTGTCGGAAAAGACAGCACGTCGCTCCCGGCACCACCTACTGCCGCCGGCGGCGAGTATCTGGTGGAATAGCGAGCGCTACGTCCGCTGGCACTTGTGATATTTTCTTTGTTGGAGGATTCGCTCTCGCTACGAGGGGGTGCCACGGAGCCCAAGCTGGGCCGTTGGTATAGACCCGACGGCCGTGATACTCTAGTTTTGCTTCTTATAGGGGTTCCCATACCAGACTGCGCGTCACCGCTAACCCGACGAGGGATGGAGCTGGCAGGGATATTCGAGCTGTCGTCTCTACTCCTTGGCCGCTGCATTGCAACATCCCGGTCATGGGTCAAGGATACAGCTGAGCGTTTCGGACTGGAGGCGATTTCAATGTAGGCGGGGGATTGGGTACGCCGGGAATTGTGAGTGGGCGTTTGAGGCATAGACGACGCTGACTGAAGAGAGGGCGGGGTATAGATACGTCTGGGGCCCGGGCGTGAATAATTAGAAGCGGACGCGGACGTCGACGTGGCAGAAATAGGCTGATCTGCACCACCGTCGATATGAGAGACGAGAAGATCGGATGCAAGGTTGCGGACGAGCACTGCAGAATCTTTCTCTGCAAGGAGTCGAACCGTATCCAGAAGAGATTTAAGTTGCCTTTCTCGGGGATTTATTACGGTTTCATATTCTCCCGCTTCAAGAATGGTTCGCACAAGACGAAGAAGATTAAGACGCACTACTGCCTTTTTGTGCGATAGCCGTTGAGCAATGCCCGAATACATATCAGGCTTCGTTAATGATGCCGCTACCGATGGCGAGAGTCGAAGGAGTTTTAGAAGTGGCTCCACAAGGTTGGGATCAAATGCATTGATTTTCGGATTATGAAAACATGAAACAATAGCGTCAGTGAACTTGCCGTTCAGTAGATGGCCTTCCACTTTAGTTGTTTCTTCTTGAAGCCTGAACTGGGATTAGCGCAGCCTTCTAGGTAATAGAGTGGGAGTAGACTCACCAGACAAATATGGCGTCAAGCGCAGTAACTTGCCAATACTGGTCAGCAAGAAGAGATACATAAAAGTCCAGGCCCTTATTCTGCCATAGGTACCTGCGACCTTTACTACCTGAATGAGCCATGTCACACAAGATGGGCAAGGCGAATTCCTTGGGTGGACGGTCGGTCTTCATGATCTTGAGGAGAATAGGAATGATGCCATTAACGGCTGCATACTCCTGGCGGTCTTTACTCAACCGGCAGAGGTTGAACATAGTATTGAGAACCTGATTTGAAATTTCACGAAAATGGGGATGACCATTCTTCATGCTACTACTCAGGAGTTCGATGAGTAAATCTATCGCATCAGCTGAATGAAGCGTATCGAGTGTTGTTGATAACATGGACAGATTTTTGATGAACTTCAACATGGTGATTTGATGCGAAGGAGTCATACGTCGAAGGTCCTTCAAAACACCTATCAACAAGTTAGTTGCAGACACTGTAGTAATATCGTGATGAGCTCACTCTTCAGGACTTGTCGGTCGGCCACCACCTCTTTGACATAATTCTCAGCCTGGGAGAAAAGATAGAAGATGTTCACGATTCTCCCTTCTATCAGTTCCGTGAGATCCGTCTCGACGTCTTCATCAAGAACCCTATGCAACACTAATGCTAAAGGATCAAGGATTTTACTCCTCGAGAATATGCGACAGAAGTCGTTTTTGGGAGTTGGCCCCTATAATATTGATAAGATACCGGACTTAGGAATGATTTTGGACATGAAGCCTTACCTGAAGCTCGAAGACATTCCAGATGCCGTTCACACCGATCAAAACTAGATCACGAGCGCTATCGTAATCTTCATCCAAAAACTCAACGAGCACATTGAGACCACCCGCGCTGACAAACATCTGGAGCGTTAGGGTGGACGTTTGGTACATTTGTCTAACAAAAGCAGCTGCTTCTAGTCGTATTTCGTTCGAGTATTGACGTGCTGCAAATTTGGTAATGATCGGAATGCCACCAACGAAGCAAAGATTTTCCTGAATTTCAACGTCGTCTAGTATAATCTGCATCGCTTTTAGTAAGATAAAACCAACTGACAAAAGTGACAGTACGAACCATGTTGACGACTTTGAGCAGTTGTAGTATCATGTGTTGCCGACTCTTGATTGTACAGGGCTCCAGGATTTCTAGAATAGGAAGCAAACCGTGTGCACCGATAATCAGATCTTTCACCTCGCCGCTCTCCCAGAGCAGCTCAAGCTATATTTAGTTAGCGTCTGTTGGCTGTACCGCAAAGTGAAACTTACAAGACTTCCAGACAGTTCCAATAATTTATCCTCTGTATCCGTTGATTTTAGAGAGCGGACTAACTCTTCAACCTTCTCGGCTAGGCGGGCATGCCGATCTCGGGCAATGTTGGCCTCGAGGTCCATCTCATCCCAGCCAGGATCCATAGAAGCAAAAGGGTCGTCCTCGTCTTCGTCATCTCCTAGCCACGAGTTATTAGATAGACGCGACAAGACCATCAAATTATCATCCTCAGATCCTCGATCACTATCGTCTTTTTCTGTAAACTTTTCGCTTGGGCCGAATATATCAGAGAAGTCTTCCTCATCATCTTCGGCGAATTTTTGAATTTCAATCGAAGACTTGGACCTATGGAATGGCCGGCCGGGAAGAACTGACGGTCGCGATGTCGGTTTTCGCCGCGTACTGCCAGCCTCAGGTGACTGCGTCGAGCGTGGTAGACTTGTAAGATCGGAAGGATGAAACAGCTGGGGTGCGTCGGGCTATAGTTCGAACAGTAAGCCCTACTATGCAAGACAAACAAGGTTCCAAAGGAATACATGCCTTCTTTAGACTCAGCTTCTGGCTGAACACTCCATCATTATCAGCAAAAATGTCTGAATAGTCCTCAACTGATTGCTCCCTATACGCCATGTCGGGGTGTGATGGCAGCTCGAACTTGCTGACGCTACTTTTTGCCCGCGCATGGTGCCTGTGATGGCTGCTAGCCGATCGCTTCCGAGGCGATGTCCGAGATGTGCGTGGTCTCGGTGAATCGTCGCTTCTTTCAGGCCTTGCTGGCATTTTCCAATTTGGCCTTATTGTTTTTTGCAAGGGATCTTCATCTTGGATTGGCTGTACCTTCTTCATTGTCATCAGCTCGCCACCCTGGTCGAGATCCCAGTTACTAGACATATCGCGAGAATTATCAATAGACGCAAAAGCCTTGAGACGGTCCGCAGACAATAGACCGCCAAAATAGTCGTGCGGCTTGATGTGAGGAAGCTGTAAGGCGGCCGGTGATATCGCCGTAGCAAAGTCATTATCCCAATTGTCATCGTCTTGTGGTCACGTTAGCATCAATTCCAAACAATAAGCATATGCAGACTTTAACGCAAACCTACCAGCAAGTTCGGGTGATCGAAAGTCTTCCGCTGTAGGTCTTGGCTTCGCTAATGTGAATGGGCCCTTAGCCAGAGTCGGCAGATTAGGTTTGTTTTGCTCGTGAGATGATAGACGCGGGTTTTGGTGACTGTGTTGCGGAGGTCCGCTGGAATCTGAACCAGTAGATGCCCGAAGGTTGCTGTCAGATGAGGTGAGGGCCTTATTCCACTGCTTGACCTCTTCCACGGCCTGGCTGAAGTTACCCGGGGCCTTTGATACAGGCGCGTCGCTTCTTCTACAGCCCACTATCCAGTTGTGTTTCAGCAATTTTCGTGCCGATACGCGAAGATTGGGATCTTTCTGGAAGCATTGCATTAAAAAGTCGCGGGCAGCCTATCGGGGTATCAGTGTGTGTCTCTGAGAAACGGGTAAGCAGAAAGGGGTGACTGACTGAGGATACGCCTTCGGGTAATGGAGGGTGGTCATCGTTTACAATGGCGAAAAGAGCAGGCATAGCCTGAAGATGATGATACGGAGGTTTTCCAGAGAGCAGTTCAATGACGGTACATCCCAGACTCCAGATATCTGAGGCCGGAGTAGCACCCGAAAGCTCAATAATCTCTGGAGCCATCCAGTAAGGGGTACCAACAACCTGGGCCTCCTTGTCAGGCCCAGCCAGGGTGCTGGTAGATACTCCAAAATCGGCAAGCTTGACTTTTCCATCTTTGGTTGTGAGAATGTTGGCTCCTTTGATATCCCGATGGATAACACCTTGGTCATGCAGATACTGCAAGCCCTGCAGCACTTGGGTCATGTAAACACCGACGAGGTTCTCTGGGAATTTCCCATAAGCCTTGCATATGGAGTGGAGGGAACCGTTCTCGCAATATCTGTAGCGGATAAGTATAGATCGTGTGGCTCGTTACGACAAGTATACGGGACATACTCGAGAATGATATTTAGACAATCGGCCGACTTCACAAACCCGATATACTTGACGATGTTGTCGTGCTGCGAATAGTCAATATTGCTGGATGTGATATGCCCAAGATATGTCGAGAGGCAGCCGGTCTAACTTACGTGAAGGTTCTTCAGGAGATCGATTTCAGCCTGCCCATGATTAGCTTGATGGGTCGAATTGCCCGTAGAGTTGGTATGATGCGACCCGTACCTCGATCATGCGCAACTCGCTCTTAGGGAGATTGACGAGCTTGATCTGCTTGACAGCAACGGCTTCCCCAGTTCCCCAGTTAAACGCTTTGTAGACGGCACCGAAGGCACCCTTGCCTATGCACTCGCCTAATCTCTGTGTACCACGCCCAGTCAGTCAGTCGGTCAGTCAGTCCACCAGCCCTTAGGTGTCGCCAACCAAACGTCCCCACGTCTAGATATCCCCACGTTCCTCGTTATAGAAGCGGTGTATAGCATGTTCCACGTACGTAGTCTTTCAGGCCCGGGTCCTGTAATGCCCTCTCGCGGCCATTGCTCTCCTTCCGGGGGGTGTTGGGGGTACGGTCGTGTCGCGCGGCCGCCATGCTCGGCCTCCCATTCGCCGCCGCCGCCGTCGCATGGTACTGACGCTCGCCGGACGAGGGGCCACCATCGGAAGGCGGTGGCTTGTGCGGCGAACTTGGCGCCATGGCCACCGCTACCGGCCGTGGTTCGAGAGCACTCGGGGCAGCCTCAGCTTTTCTGTAGATGGGAGCAGTTGGTCAGCCAAGTTGTGTTCGAGGCTAGCCCGATGGCTAGGCAGAGAGATACGGACGACGATTGAAGTGAATTGCAGTACTGGGTTGGGCGCTTGGTTGTTCATCGGATGTTTTACGCACTTGTCCGCGTGCGGGAAGCGTTGCTGTTCATGAAGACGGCAGAGGTAGTAGCAGGCAAGTTGGTGATGCACTTGAGACTTAGGTAATGTAAGTAGGTAGAGGCAGGTCGTGGTACAGGTCGTGGTAGTGGTCTGGTAGCGGTCGCGGCAGTGGTAGTGGTAGCGGTAGTGGATGGCTATCATGCAGGAAATTGCTTTGGGTTAGGTGGTTAGGCGGTTCGACTTGCAGATCGCCGCGGGGTCGTATACAACTTGGAGGTGCGCTCGAGAGGTTCCTTTTCCTGGAAGGCCTTCAGGGGCCTCAGCAATTTGATTGGCTAGGAGATATGGCGATGCGGGCGTGGGGATCTCGGGAGCTAGTGCAGGTGCCTAGACCACCTAAATTCACCTATGGACGCTACATTGTGTATTTTGGGTAGCCTCGATAAATAGTGATAAAGTTGCCGAGGTCTAAGACAACTTGAACCTCGAACGCTTCTTCTTCCCACCTTAAGCTTTCTTTTCGCCTTTGGACCGGCTATCTGCAGGAAATCGACCAAGGTAGAAGAAGTGACATAAATTTTCTATTATTTGATTGTTATTTGAGCGCATACTTCCGGCTGGAAGGAAATAGAGCTATATATATCTTACCGTCGTGATTACCTACACAAGTAGGCACCGTTTATTTTAATTACCCATGCGTATGGAATGAACGAATTCAAAAAGAAAAAGGGTAGTGTCAAAAGAACAACCAATTTATTAAGATTCGAATGAGTCCGGGCAAATATTGACGGCCGGCTATGAGTCGGAAGCCTAAGAAATGGTACCTTGGCTGCATAGAATAAGGTTTCCATAAAGCTGCCCGTTAACCTTTTGAGTCAAGTGAAATCGGATCTACCCGCAGCGTCTCAGTGTGACGTCGCTCGCATAGATTCACCCGAGGATATTTTACTTTTCTGTGTTCATCGCTAAGCCATTGTACAAATCAAGAATTAATGGGGTGAGAGATATGAGACCCTACATCGTGAGGAGGCGATAAAGCAGATTGGGACCAAACTCGGGCGTGTCATGGAACCAACTTTCCGTGGTTTTACTCCTTAAGCAGTCGTAACAACATATATTGCCACATTGATGAGTAGAATCACTATGCATTCCTACGCGTGGCGCGTGGTCTTGATAAGGGTATGCAAGTTCTCCCGTAATGTCTTATTAAAACTGCGCGTTACATACACGGGTACTGAGTCTATATTCACTCCAACTTATTACGTCAAGTTGCCCTGTCTGCTAGCTAGCATTGTTGCTTACGCACCGTCTTAGTTGAGTTGAGGAATTCAATTTAAAGATCGCAATGATTGAGAAGTCTCCGTTCTTCGAATTCTTTCAAGGCTAACGCCATCCGAGGGCTCCGTACTTTGACTATTTTGCAAATCACCCAATCACTTTCCGGTCCTGAATATGATGATAAAAGTTTATTAGCTAGCTACCTACCTATATATCGCTCCAATGGGCAACAACAAGAACAAGCCGCTATACAATCTCAATCCACCCATCACATATTCACCAAAGCAACAACAGCCATGGCGCAAACAACCAGAGAACCCGCCATATTCAGCGAAGACGCAGCACCCTTAGGCTGCGCACCATCGCTATCGCTCGTAGCGTTGCTCGACGAGGCCTCGGCAAACGTCGCGGGCCCAGTAGCGTTACCGAGGGTGTCAGCCGCGGGCTGCGTGATGTTGCTCTCGATGGAGAAAGGCTTCGTAGAGCTCAGGCTGTCGATGCGCCCGAGGAGCAGCTCGAGGTGGCGGAAGGAGGCGCTGGGCGCGTACTGCGGCACCATGTGGCCCGAGAGATCGATGCCGACGTACGTCAGCCCGCGCTCCGTGTGCGCGGCGCCCATGACGCCGGCGCCGGCGATGGAGGCGAGGACCGTCGCGTTCGTCTCGGCGTAGATGTCGCTGGGCGTCGAGTCCTTGTGGTACGGCACGAAGAAGGGCTCGACGGGCGGGCTCTGGAACCCGAGCTTGCCGCCCCACGTCATGTTCTGGATGCTCAGCAGCGTGCCGTTGGGCACCAGGATCATGTCGAGCGTACCCTGGCCGATGATGACGTTCTGCGTCGCCTCGATGACGTGCGGTATGGCGCGGAAGATCGAGGGGTCAGAAGTGTCTGTGCCGTTGACGAAGACGTCGTCCGAGGAGCAGGCTTCCCAGGTGTAGTTGGTGTCTGCGTGGATGGCGCGCTTGACGTCTTCGCGGTCGAAGTAGATCGGGCCAGATCCTGCAGGACTGTAGGTGAAAGAGCCGGGGAAACCCAGTATGTCCCATAGAAGAGGGCACGTTGTGGCGACTTGGTAAATGTCGAAGCACGGGTTGAGGCTGAGCGCCTCGTCGGCGACTATCTCCCAGAGATTGACACATTCGTCGCTCACGGTGTCGCTGTAGTTGCTCGGCTGCGGGCCGGGTGGCGGGTAAGTAAGGTACTTTTCCTGGAAATCAGCGAAGCCGCAGGACTCGTGGAGTGAGTGTATGTGCTGGCTGAAGCTGTCGTTGAACGGCATCAAGTTGTGGTGGTAATCGGCGAAGGGCACAGTGGTGACGGCGTCCTGCACAATATCGTTGCCGATGACGGGATCGTAGATCAGCATACCCGACATGTCGTAGTATGTTGTGTCATTCGCGTCAAGCATGGCCGACGCAATATACGGGCAGTATGCACCAGCATAGGACTCGCCGGCAATGTAGACCTTGTACCCTTGCAAGGAAAAGGTCGTGACAAAGTTCTTCCAGAAGCCTAGCATTTGCTGCGCTACATCCTCCTCACTTGTCGCTGTCACCTTACCGCGCGAGAAACCCGTGCCGATAGGCTGCTCAATCCAAATAGTGTTGATCAGTCGCGTCCACGCCCAGGGGTTGGGTACTGGCTTGTATGTACCATACTGCCAGATCATGGGGCCGTTCTCTTGAATCAACCCCTCGAATGACGAGCAACCAGGCTGCGATATGTGTTAGCCAAACCGTCCAACCGACATTCGTCTTAACAAGGCTAATGAGAGCATAGCACTTACACCTCCATTAAGCCATATCATGATCTCCTTGGCGTCTGAGCCCTCACTGTTGGCAAAGAACCAGAAGAACAGCTCGTTCTCATCGTCTGGATCATCGCTAATCGGAAGGTATCCCGCGTACGACTCGCCGACGTCGAAGTCCACATCGGGAATACCAGTTCCGTTGACGGCGAATTCTGTAAGACACTTGTCAGTCTAACAATTTGGAACTAATGTCCGAGGGGTAACATCATTTGGCGTCTCTTACTGGTCGTATTGTCATTGAGGAACCTGGCTTCTGGCACCACTCGTGTAGCGAGGTAGTGGTCTAAGACATTGGCCTCATTGCGGGCCTGCTTGTGCTGTTTCTTGCCAACGTGCTGCCAGCTTCGCGAAGCGTCCGCGACGGCGGCCACGGACAGAAGCCCCGTAACAATCGCAGAGCTGCGCATCTTGAGCTTGAGGCGAGTTAACACCCGATTGACACTCCTTGAGCTCAATTGCTGTTTCCTATTGCTCGAGATGACCCAGAACCACGGTACAGCTGACGAGAAAGCTCGATCACTACGCCCAGACTCTGGGCGGATCTGGGCAATGCAGGCACACCGCAGGTTAGTGGGTTAAGTACTAGTAGAAGCAACAAACAACAAACAACTGAGGAGAGGTGCCGGAAGCAATGCAGTCTCCTCCCACTGCTACCCTGGCTATAATATACCTATCTCCTCCGAGACAAGACAACCATGACGGGCACATGGTGAGCTTCATGTTATCTGAGCCAATACAACGGCCCTGTTCAACTAGCTGCAGTACAGCTATCTGCAATTCCCCGTTCTGGCAGAGTCGCGGGTGGTCCCATTATCGTATCCTTGTCTGGCATGTTGTGATTCGATGTGTAGCTTGACAAGTGGATCTGCGGAGAAGGTGGACGAGCTCAGACACTTGCTAAGACAGGAAGCTGGAATGATAGAACTATTCTGTCGAGGTACAAGATAAGCAGACCCGTTTCTGCCTCGTTCGGGGTTTGCCGCAAACCCGGCAGAGCGGGAAGCGAGGTTATACGGCAGAATACGGCAGACTACATCTGTTTGATGCGGATATACTTGAGAGAATATGCGGTATTATAAGAGCTAGAACATGTTAGTAAAAGCTATATACCAAGATACTCCATCCCCTCAACCTTTTAATACCAGCAGTACTTAGAATCGTATGTTAGGTACTTGAGTAACCATAGATACTATCCGAAGGGTCACACTAACCCCAGACTCTTGAGTCTTGGCGTACCGACGGAAAAATCGGCAACCCATGCACCTGAGCTCGGGCGAGCACACGACCGGCGTTACATTGCATACAAAGACCATAAATCACAGTTATACGGTAAGTACTGCAGTACAATGTGTGGTTATTTTCTCGAATTTTGTTTCTTTCAAGCTTTGCTTGATACGGGATATAGTGAAGACCAAGCGCACGGTAGATCGACTATAAACACAGCTTCATCTTGGGGTATAGGAGTGAAGTTGCACAGAACAAATGTACAGAGTCTGGGTCTATGATGAATAGCACAAGCGAAAGCATTTTCACCGCTTCGCCTTTTTCCCGTCCTTGGACACAGCTGCGGAGGCTGTGGCTTCTTCCTCGGCGATCACTGCCTGGATGTCCCGCTGGATCAGCCATTCTTTGGTACTAGCCATTATTTTGTCAAGTGTCTCTCCGCCATTGAGAACATCGGGAAGATTATGGACATCCAAGCCACTTCTGTGATCTGAGCATCGGTCCTGACTGTAGTTGTATGTTCGAATTTTATCACCACGGGTGATTCTGTCTTTGCTAAGGACACTATTTCTTAGCGCCCATGCTGCCTCCTCCCTCTCTTCTCTTCGCCTTTGAGCTAAGCGTGATTGAAGTAAGGCCCAAGCAGCCTTACGGTTCGCATGTTGCGATCGCGAATCTTGCATGGAAACGGTAATGCCGGTGGGCTCGTGTGTTAGGCGAATAGCACTCTCCGTCTTGTTAACATGCTGTCCGCCTGCGCCGCTTGCGCGCATTTTTTCCTCGCGCACTTCTGACGGGTTCACGTAGAACGGACTGTCAGGGTCATTGGCATCCTGTTCAGACGTGCTATTCTCGGGAAAAGACGGTAAAACCCATACAGCGACGGCGCTCGTGTGTGTGCGCCCACTCTTCTCTGTGGAGGGGACGCGCTGAACCCTGTGCATGCCCGCCTCACCGCGGAACATGTCATAGGCTCCAGTATCTTGAACTTCCAGAACGGCTTCTTGCAGAGGTGACTCGTTCGCGCCGCCCGAGGACTCGCCACCATCCACAACCTCATATTTCATCACGCGGGCCTGCAAACCTAAGCGGGCGCAATATAGACGATACATACGGAAGACGGCATCGGCGAAGTAGCGACCCTCCATGCCCCCAGGTCCAGGCCGGATTTCAAGCATGCAAGGCATATCAGCAAAGGGGTCGCGAGGCGTCAGAGAGGCGGAAAGGGCGGTCGCAAGGGGCTCAAGGCTCGAATATGTCGAAGTGAGTTCCTCGCGAGCCAGCTGTTCTAATTCTTCATCCTTGGCATCTTTGGACTCGAGTAGAGCCGTAAGCTCGGCGATAGACGATTGCGCGGCATCCCATTCTTTCAGGGCCGCCGCAACTCGCGATAGCTCGCCGACTCTTTTGGCCGTCTTAGTATCAAAGTCGGATTCGAGAGCAATAGTAAGTTGCTCATGTTCTTTCGCGATATTTCGGGCGCGTTCAAGCAAGACCCGTGGAAGGGCGCTTGTAGTATCTAGGCGAAGTCAGACTCCAGAAGAGGTGAATTGAGTGAAGAACGACAAACCTACTTGTGCTAGCAAAGCGAATATATTGGTAGTTCGACGGTCGGGCCAGGGCTGTTATGCAGCGCCGACATATCCATTGCGCTGGCAACATTCTTGAATATTAGAAGTGTCTTAGCGAGCTCGAATTGGCTACTAGGAGGTGCGGGAAATCTCTTGCAGCGATGACAAAGGTCTGCCGGCTGTTGCCGATTGACAGAAGCCGCCACGGTCTTTGCTCATGTTTCCATTCACCGAAGCCAACTATACAACTTACGACTTGAAAGCCACTGCGCATAATTGGCTTGTAACCAAACATGGGATCCGCCGAATAAAGCTTCATATAATAAATGACAAATTTCTAGGCCATTGGTAAAGAAGAAGGGTGCGTGGGGTTTAACAACATTCACTATGATCTGTGAGTGCCTAGGTAGATGAACATATGAACAGACTAGCTTAGAGCAAAACTTAGATGACTGAATTCTCTTCGATTGATATAACGTAGAATAAGATTAGGATAGCTCAAACAAACTATCACGATAAAACTGAGTTACAGAGCCCATAGGAGTATTTGGTCGAAGTTGGCTATTTTCTCAATTGCATCTGCATATGCATCGTCGCCAATCGGTGACAACCTTACTACAGAAGGCTCCACAAGACAGCCTGAGACTTTAAAGTGTAAAGGGCTGGTTCCAAGCCTTCGGGTCCGAACAGTTACACATCAACTGATTCTTAACATATACTGAGCAATCCAGTTTTTAATGCCAATGCTAGTAAAACTGGAATTTAGTCTCCATCGCTAGATATAGTAACAATTAGACGATAGCTTTTTATAAACGATGACTTCATGATGCTTCTAATTAGTTAAAGTCAAGCGGGATTCTGTCTTCATAAAACAAGCTTATTAGCGGAAGCAAAAATCTAGATGCTACCTAACCAAGTCGCGTTTAGGACCCGGCATTACCCCTGAGACTAATGCAACCCCCCTGCATTCGCGTATATTAGGTTATGACGGCCAGGCCTGGCCAGAACTGGCGTCTCAGACTCTGTTTCTTCGACTTTTGTTACTCAACGGAGAACTTCAGCATTCTACGAATAGTAACTCTAAAATGCTTAGGGAGTCACGAAACATCACAAACAAGATGTTTTGATATAAATATACTGTTGATTCTAGAACACGTGTAATGGCTTTAATTAATAGATTTTCTGCCTGTCTTCGTACTAACTTGAATTAAACAACAGTTGCTCGAATAGCACGAAGGAAGCCGACCCTAGCTACTTTAACTCCTTAACTTGGTCTCGGTGTCTTAGACTAAATAACGAACTAGCCTCAGAAACAAGAAAATAGGTCAAACTAATGGCTTCAAACTGTCCCCTTAGTAGCAAAGACAAGGGGGCGCCGCTCCAATTAGGGCAGGCAGTCATGTAAGACGATGTGACCCCCGAGCAGACAATTACCACATACCATCTATATTAAAGGAACCGCTATGGCTACCATCATGTTCAGACCAATTCTTGGTTTCTCTGCTTGTCATTCTGTCATTCGTTTTCCATAATATTAAATTCAGTAAAAGTCGTTCTTTCATTCTCTTCAAACAATCAGTCCAAAATGCAGATCAAGGCCGTCGCCCTCTCCCTCTTCGTGGCCCTCGCCTCCGCCGACAGCCTCGCCGACCTCGCCGCGCAGATCCCCTCGTGCGCCAAGTCGTGCATCGACGACGGCGCCAAGCAGGCCGGCTGCGCCTCGGGCGACTACAACTGCGAGTGCACCAACTTGACCGCCATCACCACCAACTCCATCACGTGCATCTCGAGCAACTGCAGCAGTGACGAGCTTCAGAGTACGTTTCTTTCTATACATAATATTATAACACCATAGTAGAAACATAGAGAAAGGGAAAAGAGAAACAGGGAGAGAGAGTGTGTGTGTGTAAGTGAGTTGTGTACTAACACCACATCCGCACCAACAGAAACCTCAGACGCCACCACGGCGCTCTGCCTCCAGGTCGCCCAGCAGGCCGGCGACGACGCCTACAGCTCGGCCTACAACTCGCTGACGAGCGCGACGGCCGCCGCCGGCTCGGCCACGAAGTCCGCTGGCTCCGCCTTCACCAGCGCCACCGCTGCCGCGGGATCCTCAGTCTCCAGCGCTCTGAGCAGCGCGTCCCCCACCGCGACCCCAGGCGCTGCCAACCAGGCCGTTGCTGGCATGGGTATGGTCGGTGCCGCTGCCATGTTCGCCCTTGCTCTGTAGATACGCGATCGATAGGGGGGAAGATTTGGGGTGCTTTTGGATATAAGAAAGGAAAAGCAAAGGAGGAAGCAGGGCCTGGAGTGTGGCGTTGGAAATATACCTTGGATACTGCAGTTTTCGTCAACGGCGACTTGGGCCTCATTGTAAAGTAGTGCCATCTAACTCTATAATCTGAGACGCCTCGCCAAAAACTATGTAACAATTCTAATGCCATGTCTATGTGGGTATATGTCTAAATCCCCGCTGTGTATGCCTGTATGATTCTATTCTTTCGGAGGGCGATGGAAACAGTTTAACCAGGGCCGAACGTCCCCACGGGACCGTCCTCTCCAGGCTTGAATTGAGTGAGCAGGCCGTCGAGGGACGCGAGATGCTCAGCGTATCTGAGGCCCTTTCTCCGCTCTTCTTCCGTCCGCTTCCAATCCCACGCCGCAGCAGATTCCGCAACATCGGGCTCCGCATGGCCATTGGCGATCTCCACGAACTCATCAAGGTCCTTGTCGGTCCTAACCCAGCCACCAGGCCGGTCCGGGAGCAATCCGCTCGCCCCGATGAGCACAGCCGGGTGCACGGTCAACCTGCCAATTTTGAAGACGTACTTGCTCAAACCCGAGGCGTAGATCTTCTTCTCCCAGTCCTCGGGCTTGGAACCCGGCTTGACGGCGCCCGGCTCGATGAAGTGCGTGACGATGTACATCCACTTCTGGTCCCAGGTGAGGATGCGCGACCACGTCTCGTAGCGCTGGTAGGGCTTCAGCTCCTTTTTGAAGCTGCACTGCACGCCGCCGAGGATCACGTTGAAGGCGCCCTTGGCGGGGTGCGCAGGGTCCGAGGGGTTCATGACGAGCTTCGTGGAGACGTTGTTGTGCAGCGCGCGACACCCTCGCGACAGGAGGTGGCCGACGAGGTGCGTGCGGCTGACGTCGAGGTCTGCGAAGTACGTCGAGTTCGACTTGTGGATGTTGTAGTCAACCTCGAGCAGCGTGACGTGCGTGTCCGTCTTGACGGGGTCGAAGAGCTTGTCCGGGGTGTACGAGTGATGTGGGCGGACGATGAGGTGCGAGATCATGCCATTGAAGACGCGGAACTGGAGAAATAGAATCATCGGTTAGAAAAGTAGTGCATCAACAAGATAGACTTATATAGCAGTAGCATACCGTCCAAGCAAGTGGCAAGCTCTTCCAATTCACCAGGACCACGATAAGCGCCACGATACGGCTCGTCCTGCCCGGTCCGGTGAAGAAGGACTCAATCGCCGCCACGGCATTCCCCTTGTACGCGCCGTATAAAAGCGCCGGGACGAGCGCAGGCCCGGCAAACCGTGCGATCCGGCTCACGGGTCCGGCGGCCGACGCCATAGTTATAACGTCTTCGCCTTGCTCGAGCTGGACTTGGCAGCAGGTCGCGAGGAGGAGGATTGTCGAGGAAGCGCGGCGGTCGCCCGAGACCAGATCGCCCCCAATGCGATTATTAGCAGAGCAATCGCCCAGAGCGGGACGGCTCTTAAGTGGCAAAGGGCTGTGCTAGTACACTTTGCGAGGAGGCCGTTGCTAGGCGCTAGAGGCATACAATCGAGGGGAGGACTAGGGATGGGAGAATGAATTCTGCACTAGGTATGTGTATACCTAAAGACGCCAATTGGTAACGAGTGATTTAGAATAACTATATACTGTAGAAGTAAAAACGTAAGATATCTGCACAGTCAGACAAAAAAAAAAGGACAGCAAAAGATCGAGGCTATTCTTACAACAGCAATGGCGGGCTTCCGGGCTTGGCTGCTTCCTAGTAAGCTGAGCCGAGGTCCACTGATAAGAGTGACCTCCATAGGTCCGATATAGGCGCATGTAACTCTATGCATGCCGTTGCGCCTTGACGGGAAAGCACAAAAGAGCCAAGAGAGAAAGACTTGATTGACTTAAATTAAATTAGTCAAATTATAAATGCAAAAGAACGCAAATGCTAACGTAGAACATCATGGATTTCCTTCATAAGTGACAGAATCCAGAGGTACCACTAGGGATGTTCCTACGCCGTGGATGTACACATCTGGCTTTATAGGAGCCTCTTGATATAATAAGTCAACAATTCACTACTGTCGAAACAAACAACACTAATTTATACAAATGAAAATATTATTGTATTTACTTAGATTTTCTATCAACAGTAGACTTTGGGCTTTAATGGTATCTAAAGGAATATCTTGTTGGGGGGGAATGAGTACATCGACTGGCTAGTGTAAGGTGTAAGTAATAATTACTTACAGCCGCATCAAGTTGCAAGCACTTGACTAAGCAGACAACGGATTAGAGCCGAGCATCTCTAACACCGTCAGTAAAGCCCTGGACTGCCCGCAGGTTAGCTTTCACCACCTCATATCTCCAAACGAGATACGCGAAAAGCCAAGACCTACCCGAAGGCCCACTGGGTACATCCTGCGAATAAAAGATCATTCCCAAGTTTGCTGCGACCCAATCCCCATCGAAGCAGTTAGCAGCCATGCCCAGGATACGATCCGCCCGAATCCGCTCTCTGCATTCAAGTTCTATGACGGCGTGAACCCATTGATCCGTGAGCCCGTTAAAATCTTCGTTGCTGATTTCGTACGTGTCTGGGAAGCGCATCCAGATGTGCTGCTGGTAGGTTGTCGCCAGTTCTCTGATGATTCCCACGTCTGAGGGGTGACACTCCATGTCCAGCCAAAAATCGATCTCCTCGGTTGAGGGAAGAGCTTGGGGGTGAATGATAGCCATGATGATGCTGGGCTGAACCTCGTTTTGTTTAGTTTCGTTTCGAGAGAGGGCGAGTTCGTGGTGCTGATAACTGCTTCTATCCGCCTGGTGCTGCTCACGGGAAAAAGGTTTGTATTTAGAAAGAAATTGCGGTGCATATGCTATCATTAAATATCTAAAAAGTGTTGCTCGACAAGCGCTTGGTTGTAGCACAAGTGAACACTGACTTTGTCTTCTTTGTATTCACTGACGAAGTTTGGAGTGAACAATAGGTCTGTTAAGTTTCGCAACAAGGGTTGCCTAGCTTGTTGCCAATTAGCCCGCAAGTTGCTCGTAGCTCGCAAATGTCCTTAGTCCGGTCCAGTGGTCGCTGGCGGGTGAACGTATTGAAATCGATTGATTCCATAATAGCATTAAATATGTTGGTCGGGTATACGATACACTATAATGTCTTGCTTCATACCCTAGGGTCAAGTAATGCTGTCCATCACGTGTAGACGAACATCATGGACAAAGGTGCAAAGTTCACTAGTCATAGCACCTCCTCAATAAGTCCTGAAGTGCTTGACGCACTCTAGACCCGGACCATCTCTTTTCAGGATCTTCATCAATCATACCAGACGCGAGTTGTACAACAATCTCTGCAGTCTCTGAGCTGTAGCCCTCATGTTGTATTTTCTGCTGAAGCTCCGAGGGTATTTCACCACACTGCAGTCCTTTGAGCAATCCAACTCGTTCCATTGCCGTGTTGCAGCGACACAGCATCTCGATGAAGACCACGCCAAGCGCAAATATGTCGATCTTTTCATCCTTTCTCTCGCCCTTTCGAGGCGGCTGATAATACGCAGTCCCTGCATCATTCTTAGGAGTCTGTGGGCTGTGAGATGGTGATAACACTTCTCCCTTGGCGAGTTGGTGCACTAGGCCAAAGTCGCCGATCCTCGGATTCAGCCACTTTGGAGTCGAAGAGGTTTCTGTGTCCGACTCCGTACACGATCTGCATGAAATATCGCAACAACCACCTTCAAACGTCGTGAATGGAGAGGAGAGAAAAATATTCCCAGGCTTAATGTCTCTGTGTATTAAGCCTTTGGAATGTATGTACTGCAACCCATCAAGTATGGACAGCGTCAAATGGAGTGTTGGCGCAAGATGGAAACAATGTCGCAATCCTGCATGGGAAGGTGAGGCGGGGGATAGGAATTGAACTAGGGTCATCGGATACATTGACATCTGGATGTATAATGCGGGTACATTAGTATCAAGAGTAGCTTGAGTATGAGATGAATTTCCTGATTCACTTTCCCCTCCTGCGAAAATGTTGCTCTCAGAGGCTGAGGAGGTGTCAACAATACCCAGCCCCGAGCTAACGTCTTCAGACCATCCCCCTTGGATGGGGTACACGGTGCTGCCATTCTCTATCGCGCTTGGACTCGATGGCGTATCTTCCCCGAATACGATGCCACCACTGACAGACAATTGCCCGCTATCTGGCCCAAAGGCATGGCTATCCAGCAACAGCTGCTGGCGGCCGCTTGGGATTCGGCTCATGGGTGCTCTCTCTAAGAAGTGGTTAGCAAAGGGAATATGATTATAAATGCGTACTCGCTATAACGATGGGGTCAGAACTCAGCTTACCAAGACCGCCCAAGGGCTTAGGGAACTGTTGCGGCTCTTCAACCCATGTTGCGTGATAGCGAACAATATTAGGATGATCAAGCACAGCCATTGCTTTCACCTCGCGTAGCACATCCCCTAAATCATCATGTTTCCCATCTGAAAAGCTCTTTACGAGCTTTCGCGGTAGGACAATTTTCTTCACCGCATATGTCTTTTGGTCGAGAAAATTGTAGCACTGATATACCTTTCCAAATCCGCCCTTGCCAAGTAGACGATCCTCTCTGAAAGACGACTTGTAATGGCTGTGATGAGGAGGCGGTTGGGGTTGACGTAATGTTAATTGAAGATCATTACCAGGAAGAGCTGCTATATTAAGCTGCGATGTCTGCGCTGCAAGGTCACGCATTGAGTCAAGTATGGTAACCGACTGTGACCCAGCAACTAGACTGTCGAGCCCTGATAAGTATTGTTGACGAACCGTCTGGGAAGCATCGGAAGTTACCCTCGAAGAGAGTAATCCGTTAGATGAGAGGACCTGGCTGGCTTGGCTAAACAATCGACTAGCAATGGATTCGACTTCTCTCGATTGCCTCGTATAAGTCTGGCCTGGATTCGTGGCATTCAGGAATTCGAGAGCACGGCTACGATAATAGTCCTCAAGCAAGCTGGCGAGCATCATATTACGATGCCTTTCCATGCCGACTGCATCATCACGGCCTGGCAGTGCCTCTGCTTGATCCTCCGACGGCTCTCGGGAGGATCGGCTAATGCTTTGGACATCATCGTCGGTGGAAGCTTTCGACCGTGCTGAGACATCTGCAGAGTCCATAACAGTTTGAAGATGCTACTTCTTGAGCGGAATGAATTGCTAACGGGTGCTTTAGTCTGAGGACGATGTTAGCGGCAGTTTTACTATCACGTCTTAGAGGAAGCGGCTGCAGGCAATGTGGTATAGTAAGGCTGTAATATCCGACAGAACGCTCATTCCACCTTGGTGTTTTATGCTCAATTGCGTATCAAGACGATGCACGGGCAGTGGTTCCCATGTCAATCGCTATGACACGGAGTGTATGTGCATTGAGGTGGCATATCACGTGTAGTGACATGTAGGCAGCAAACATCTCTGTCAATGGCGCCCTTCACATGACATACCTATTGACATCTAGGCACCTTTATAATAGCTTGACCAAATGTCTTCTCCAATCTGACCTCCTAATGAAACTGCGGCAGGCCTAATTTGCCACGCGCTTCCATGTCTTTCTGAGGACTCGTGTCACTTCTTAGGGCGGAGATAGCGAGCCCAATTACCGGGCCATTCGGGCTCTCGAGAGAAACAAGGATATAACTAGAGAACATAAAAGATAAGTTTCCATTTCATAAAAACACTTCTTATATAAAAGGTTGGGTGATCTGAAAAGGAGCTGTCAATAGCAATACTTGTCCAGTTCCGCCTACGCGATAACACAATCACGTGACTCAAGGCGACCTTATTAGGCTTAGCGTTGTGCCGCTTTAAATTCCGGCCGACTTCAGGGCCGAATATAGCACACTTCGGAGACAAATACAGCACCATATCCAGGTCCGCACATAATCGAATTATACTATTCCAGCCGTATTTGTCTGCTAGTCATATGATGTTTTAATACCTAAGCTTCAATATCTGAGTCTTCTTTTTTGTACTAGGCCGCTCGAACACTAGCTTCCACTAGTACGAGTGAAGCGACTTCCTAACCTACTTAGGAAGTCATACTTTGCTGTACCGCAGTTTAACCCAGGCTTAAAGCAGCATGCTGTATAACACTTGGTAGAAGAATTCGAAACTAACCTGTCCATGCCACAGCTATATCCAGATGTTAACTTCGCCGTTTTATTAGTCTTAATGTCATTGTATTGTTAAGTTTCATAATTGTATAGGCGATTCGTCCACAACATCAACCCAATGCCTCGCCTTAAGATCGTAACACCGTTTTCTTCCGACTGTGCCAATTGCGTTGTCTAGTTTCTGATCATACTCTAAGGTCAGAGTTCCCATGGAATGCTCAGGGAGCCCCACGCGAGTATTATATAATCGACGACATTCCGGTACTGGCGGCAGTGCGAGATCTTGTTCAGTAGGCATGCTCATCATACTAAATTTATCGTTTATATCGAGACCTTGATAGCAATCTCCCTCTTCTATCCGCATGATCTCCTTGGCAACGATAATCGCGAGCCACGCATCCCATATTCCCTCCTTATGAGAAGTTTGGGATAGCAGTCGGATCGCTTGCAACCTGATCCGGTGGACACGGCACTTAACGGCGACGAAATAGAGAAGAGGGTTCCATCCCTTGTCGCCGACCGAGTGGGATATTTTGCGAGGCATGTCAGCTGTTGCGGGATTGATACGCCAAGCCGGACGAGCAACGTGAGCCTTCCAGATCACGATCAGTTGCTCCAACAGCTCCATAAAACCTGCGGTGTAGAAATCGTACACCATTTCACACGCGGGCCAAGTACAAGTGCTCAGCATGAGGACTGCCATGATGTAATAACCACGCAGCACTTTCATGTAGAATTCGTCTACAGGGGCGAATCCTTCACACAATTGTACGTTTGTGGCGTTGTATGCTGCTGACCATATCTCGAGCTCTTTGAATAAACTTTGTCGATGGTTGTCCAATACAATGCTATGGGTCGGGTTTACCGCGTTGTCATCTGGCACGAAACTTTGCTCTACAAGATGCAAGATGTCGAGTATCAGTCGGTCCATGTGTTGGGCAGCTTGGTTGGCATTTTCAAAGATCGTAGGTATTGATGTGATCGGAAATACCGGCAACCTTGGATACAAACCAAGCAGACCCTGTCCCCATAAGGCTGCCTGAACATGTAACCTCACGAAGATCTCGATAATCCAGTTATCCACGTACCCGCGGGGTGTGACAGCAACGATCTCGCCAGCGAGATAATCAACCGGGCCGTAAACTTCCGCCAGGAGTCTCAGACCAGAATGAAGATGGGCATTCGCAGTGTGGTAGCGGCCGAGCAGGTTCTCCAGGAAGGTAAATATTGCGCATGTAGTGAGCGCTACCTGTAAGGACCTCCTGTCTTGACTTGCGAGATGAGATTGAAGGGAACGGATAGATTGGCCATATTCCTGCAGCATGAATTTCTGCTGAGAATCCAAAGTCGTACAGTCTTCGATTGGTTTATCATCATCGAGGCTCTCTTTCTGATGTGCCGACGAAAGTGCAAGTACGGCATGGAATATAGAGGATTCAGAAGTACATGCCTGAAGAATGAGCGTATTCCAAAAAGGGGTGATGAACGGCAGCGGTAATTTCGTGGAAGTCCGATGTCTGAACCACTTGAAGCAGGTCTCCTGCTCGGCGCTCAGCTCACCGAAATGACTTGATATAGCGTACTGCACAGTATCGGTGTGAGCCGGTGTGACGGCTTGTGAGGTGCATTTAAGTGTTCCGCCGCCCCATATTCCATAGCCTTCACAGCTGCGACCCGTCGAGACACAACGATGACAAGCCGGACGGCCCTCGTCACATTTGACACGCCGTGCCTTGCAGGTGCGGCAGCCTGTCTTCACTTTTTTCTTACTGTTGATTAAGTCATGGGGTCGAGCCATTCTCTACCATCATGGCGGGTTGGCCAATATCATATTCGCTCGGCCAGATATACGGCAGAGTTTACTGGCGGCTGTCAAACCAGACTTGCAGATGAGGGCCGGACTTAGGAGCTATGGAAATGGCTAGATTAAAGTCCTCCGATTGGACAACTGAGAAAACAAGAGCCGCTGATTGGCTGATCCGTAAATACCCATGCTGTACGATGCCTAACCTATCTGAGTACTTGGCTGTCAGAACAACTACTAAGTATTGACTCACTGAACAATAAGCCGCTTATGGGCTGCCCCTCATACTTTTGCAAGTTCTTTTCACATTAATGTGTACAATTCGAGATATGTGGAGGTTCGGATCTATCCGTACGTAGGTACTATAGAGTACCGAGGTAATATGCATAACATATCCAGTGTTGAGACTATGAGTCAAAGAGTGTACATGCGACGAGCTCAGCGATGTAGCGAATAAGATGATTCTCAATTAAATTGTACGTTTAACAACTGGATTTTCTGGCATTAGAAACCACCACCAAAGTCTCTATGGCAACTACCGACGTCACGGACAGGGATGCCCCACTACCTGTATATCCTTTAGTAGGATGAACCCGTGCTTATAAATATGAACTAACAGCGCACGGAAAACAGCGAACTCCCAGGCAAAAGGATCAAAGACACATCGTTCAAACACCGTGCCGCAAATAAAACATCAGTCTCATTTTCTGTCCTCACCTCAGTATGGCAGAAACAAACAACCCCCTGGCAGCCCCCACGGCGGACAACCCCGCCATCTCGAAGACGACGCTGCCGGTAGCGGGGCTGCAAGTCGACGTCTTCGGGCTCGCGGAGCTGCCGCCGGCCGCGACCTCGGTATCGTGTCTGTGGCTGCACCACCCGCGCTTGCGTACAAAGGAGGACATGGCGAGTATCGCGGAGGAAGTGCTCTCGGCATATCATAAAACTGCTTCATCCTCTTCCTCCGCCTCGTCGACGCGGGGTCTGATCGCCGTGGCCTTCGACCAGCGGAACCACGGCTCGCGGCTCGTTAGTGATGCCGCCAACGGCGCGTGGAAGGATGGAAACGCCACGCATGCGCAGGATATGTTCGGCATGGTCTCCGGTACGGTCATGGACACCGTGCATTTGATCGATGTGCTGGAGGGGTATCTGTTTGGGGCCGGTGGTGGGCCGGGGGCTGCACCGGGTGCGGAGAGCGGACATATTGATTCTCATTTGGTTCTCGGAGTGAGTTTGGGTGGTCATAGTGCGTGGCAGTTGCTCTTCACGGATCCTAGAGTAACGGCAGGAGTCATTGTTATTGGATGTCCCGATTATATGAGTAAGTGACGCAGCACTGTGGCAAGCGGCGAATATGTGAGACGCATTTACTGACTCCCTTGCTCTAGATCTCATGCAAGACCGCGCGCGACTTTCCAAGCTACAGACCTTCACTGTGGATGAAGGAGTCTCATTCTTTGGCAGCAAGGACTTCCCTAAGGCACTCATTAGGGCATGCGAGAAGTATGATCCCAAAGCCATTCTTTTTGGCACAGGAGAGGTCTCCACGCAACCTTCAGCTACCGAGCAGGATAGATTAAGGGCAATATTAGATTCAAAGGTTCGAGGCAAGAGGTTCCAGGTCCTTTCAGGCGGCGCCGACAAGTTGGTACCGTATAACGCTGGCCAGCGATTCTTGGATTTCTTCAAAAACGCTACGGGTGGGTGGTACAAAGATGGGAATGTCTACATCGAGGATAATATCTACCCGGACGTCGGCCATCGATTCAATCCTGAGATGCGTCAAGCTGCTGTGCGATTCGTCTTAGATACAGTAAATCATTCCGATGCTTCCGGCCGAGTGGCATCTCCGAGGATCTAAGGCGCTGCTTTCCCAAAGTCGGCTTTGTTGACAGCGGGTGATACGGTTTCATCAGACCAAGGCTGAGGAACGTCATCTATGAGATACTCCTGTCCGTCCTTGAGTATACGAGAGCGAACTCCGCTGCGAGCGCGTTTCTCTTCAGTTGAGAATAACGTCTGCGATATACCCCACGGATTTCGCCGCATGCGCTTAGCAGCTAAAGCGTTCCCCTCCCCGTGAGGGTCATTTTTCCATTGGTCAACAGCTTCTTGAACTCCCTGTATCGCGGATTTGTTGGAACCATCCACCATACCCGGTGGATCGACTCCGACGAAATTGACACGATGCAGGGGAAATCGGATAGCTCCGCAATGGCAGTCGACCAACCGCTCCCGCTTGAAGGCATGGCTCACGATGGTTAGCTTGGTGGGCCAAGTGCAGTAGGTAGACCAGAATTGAAGGATCGAGAAGAGTACGTTGGAATATGAGTCCAGGGCTCGCTCTTCGTTGAATATCCTCGAGGTAGCATCATCTTCTGGCAGAATTCGAAAGTAGGAGTTAGCTGCGGCCAGATTGGCATAGCTGCTTGCTTCAGATAACTGAGTTTCCTTGCGTGTAGGGCCTCTAATTCATGTGATATATGTTAGCATGGGCATAACCCTTACAGAGCTGCTTGCATAAAGATAGATAGATTGGAAGATCAACGTTTCGCATTTGTTTATTTCTTCAAAGACTATTTCAAGCCTTAATAGTTGGCGTAGCTTCATAGCATAGTTGAGCAAAGTAAGGTGTAAAACTTACCCCGAAAACATTAACACCGACCGCGACTCATCCTTTAAGATGTGCAAGCCGGCCTTGATATGTTCGATAAATATAGGTGTCTCGCCAGCTTGGAATTCAGCCAATAGCCACTCTGCTTCATCCGAGCCCCGTGAAGCTCCACCGAGCCAGATAGCATGGCAGCAAACAATAATTAGATGGTTAGGTGGCTCTATAGGCATGGTAACAGTTAGTGAAGTGGCTGGACTATTGGATGTTCTCATATGCAAGCTGGGTACCGACGACCTTAGGTAGCATTTGAACACCAGGCATTCTGATATATTTCAAGGTTGCTATTGCATAAGGTGGATTGGCCAGCCCGATACTTGCAAACCCCCGAGTTGGGTATTAGGGGTAGCCAGTCGTTTTATGGTAGTTTCCCCATACCGCGAGGAGTAGGATGAAGATCCCAAACAATATTCTTCAATACAGGAGGTAGATTGCTTTTACAATTGCTGCCAATATCGCTGATGTGTGCACCCGGCTGCTCAGAGCGCTATCAGTTGAGCTACGGCGCAGAGGTAATGATGACCTTTTGTAAGGCGTCGCAGGTCTAGGGTATATATCTTATATGAGCTCTACTGTGAGATGGAAGTTTTCCGCCCGGAAAGGGGTAGGGAAAGAATCAATCTGGTTAGAGATCGCGACACCATGCGTAAGAAGCATACTCCTCCCATGAGAAGTCACGGAAGACCTGGGATTGAAGTTGTCACCCACAGTCGCCAATGTATATAAGCGTGCAGGCACCTGGGCCGTGGCCATCGCCGAACAACCACCCAATATAATCAGGCGTACTGAGCTCTGTAGTATACGCAACATGTTGTCCGCAAATGATACTGACTCCTCACTCGAGGGTGCGGTAGGTGTGGCATCTCTATTCAATGGCGGACATGGCTCGAATTGGTTTGTGATAGCAGCTCACGGGCGCCTTATCTAAAGCCTTAGGTGAGAAGATCAATCAAAGTTCATGGTTTCCTAGGCTCTAAGAATCTTCAAAACGTCAGATACCAGGTAGAGACTGCCCGCAACTACCAGGGGACCGTCATGCGATATTTTGCTGGCCCAGCCAAGTGCTTTCGCCACATCGGCTTGAGCATCCTGCCGTGCCGAGATTGAAATACCAACGTCGTCAATAGTTTGAAGAATAGTCGCTGACCTTGTTGGTCTTACCCAAGGCATGCCGTCAACACGTTCAAACTCCACAGCGGCGACACTGTCACCGTTACGAAGCAACAGTTTCAAGATCTCAGAGATGTCTTTTCCTGCCGATGCAGAGAGAACCCACGTAACGGGTGCACCATGAACGCGGAGTCGCTTCTCAACGAAAGCCGACAGAACGTCGGCGCTCTGGGGATTATGGGCACCATCTAGAAGGATCGGTTTGGTCCTTCCGGTGATTTTCTCGATGCTGACTGGTTGCAAACGGCCAGGCCAGACGGCGTTTGCGCCCACACTAAGGAGCTCATCCATCGACATCGCATGACTGGGGTAGGCGAGGTGGAAAGCCTCGTATGCACAAAGTAGATTCTGTTGCTGGTGCCTCTCCAGTTGCTCACTAAGCTTACCTCCAAAGCCCCTGGATGGCAACTCTGCAAGTCTGAGATTAACACCCAGTGAGTCAGCCTGTGATCGGATGACGTCTAAAACTGATGGCGAGTTGCTCGCATCGACGACACAAGGCACCTTGGGTCGCATTATGCCGGCCTTCTGGAGTGCAATCTCCTCGATGGTGTTGCCTAGGAAGGACTGGTGATCAAGTCCGATCTTGGCGATAATGGTCACGGTCTTGCGTTTTAGGGCGTTTGTCGCATCCAGTCTCCCGCCAAGCCCAACTTCGACGACACCAAACTCAACCTTTTCGGCCTCGAATATTTCAAAAGCAGTGGCCGTGAGTAGCTCGAACTCGCTGGCATCCAAGCGCTGTTCCTCGTTACGCTTCTTGACCAGTTGTTCGAAGTGATGGAACTTAGCCTCGGACACGGGGCTGTCATTGATGGTAATGCAGTCCCAGCGGTCGACCAGGTGAGGCGAGGTGAACCTGCCGCAGGACACGCGACTGGCGCGCAACATGGCGTTCAGGTATGCACATATCGAACCCTTGCCGTTCGTGCCAGCGACATGAATGGCCTTCCAGGTCTGTGGGGTGTTCTTCAAGAGCGCGGTAATGCGCGCCAACCCGAGCTCGATCATCTTGCCTCCCCTCCGGCTACGCAACTAGGGATGATTGGCTTGGATCACAGAAGTCTCATCTCGGCGTGCAGCAAGTCGGAGAGAAGTCTGAAAGTGAGTATGACTCTGGAAAATAGAGAAGTCTGGGCGACTGGTTTGTTGACAAGACCGTTTGCGGTGAACTATTCTTGTTTACATCCAAGCATGAGTCATTGCTTCGTTGCGTCCTAAATTATAGATATGTCCACGGGTGCTTCCACTATTTCAATACCAAACAGCCTCAGCCTATGATTCGTAGCTTGGTAGTAGTTTTAGCGGCAAGGGTCATGCCGGGACATGGGTACACACGCTATTTGCCTATCCCAGTTAGAAAGAGACATAGGCTGTTGAGGCTACTTGGGGCTTCGCTGCATGTACTCCACTAATTGAGCTCAGGTACCTACCTTGTCAACGCCGCACCTGCCTTGATGCCACTGGCTTTCCCAGCCACAGACCCGATTTTATTATACTGTCCTAATTATTCCATTGGCTGGCTCGTCGCTCCCTTGTGCTGGGATCACATCTCTGGGGTCTTGGGGGATTTCCACTTCTGTTTTTGATTCCTTGTTTCCCGCGCCGTCTTCTTTTCTCACCACTCAACCATCGGCCGGACGCCTTGACCCCTCGAAGGAATAACTTTGCCTATTCATCTTTTCCATCGCCAACTAATACTGTAATAAACCGGCACAACATTTCCATTTTCCATCTCCCCGTTTGTTTAAGAGCGCGCGCGCGTTTCGCATGGCATATTAACTCATCTCTGCGCATCGACTCGGTTTATAACCTTCTCGTTCCATTTTCATTTTCTTGGCCATTTACGGGGCTTTATTATTCTGCGATCCGACCTCTACTAATCCAACCCAACCCATTTAACCCATTTCTGTCACACACGCTCGCGCTCGCACACGCTGTACGCTGTGTGCGTCCCCTGTCTTGTCTCGCTCAAGACTCTTCAGCCGCCGCCTGCTGCTCCGGTTTCCGTGGTCGGTGATCTGTTGCCCGGTTCTCCGTTCTCCATCCTTCGTTCGCCATTCGTTCGCGGTCTGTCGCTGCTGCCACACGCGCTTGCGCGAACCAGCCCGTTACCTACTTACTAAAATGGGTCTCCCGTAAGTCATCCGAATCGCGCGACGCGCATAATGCGCCTGCGCTTGTCCCACCAATACTCGGCCTGTCGCAATGCAATACCTATCGCATATTCCCGTCATATAGCCTGTCATCTCTATTTGCGCAGCATGCGCAGCCGAACCTTCAAGCTTAGCCATCACGACACTCGTTCAGCATTATGCGCCACGGCATCTGTTCCAATTTGTTCCCCCACAATGCATTCAATCAGCATTCGGCAATCGAGAACTATGCTCATTACCACCTATCACCCGTTGCGCCACCTTGACTAACCGCGATGCGCGCTCTCTTGTAGACTCTTCATCCCCCCTGTCGAGTCCGACCTGCCATCCAAACCTTCTTTGAAAGGCTCTACAGATCCGTCACATGCGCGTTCTCCGATACGTCGCGCCGAACGCCGGCGCCAGCTCAATATGAGCCGAGAACAGCGCCTTCGCATGTTAAACAATTTAATGCCACCCGAATACAACACTGAGCCGTCGCTTCTCACTACCCTGCAGCGTGCTTCTGCATCTGGCGCTCGGTCCTTTCCTCAGCCCGCCGATACATCACATAGGTCGGGGCGCCAAAGCCCACAGTTGGAGAACCCACGCATCTCTGAGCTGACTGACCTTGAGCGGCGCCCTCCTGATCGCTCTCCCACTGGTGAGCTGTCGCGAAGCTTTGCCATAGACGATCTTGATGATGCCTGGAATCAGCTTGGCCATGTGATGCCTTCGCAACATTTCCAAACCATCCATTCTGTAAGTTCATGATTCATACGTTTATAGTCCGCCCGTCAAGTTATCGATGAATATTTTAAAAGGACATCTGCTAATAGAGCATTTCATAGTCTCTAACTCGACCGTCCCAATGGTCCAACTCCCCTGCAGGCTCTCCTCGAAGACTCGGATATAATACTAGACGAGCCGCATGGAGACGCGGGCTCGATGGCGATAATGAGGAGCCCCGCCCTCGTCCTCGACGCTCACGTCATATTGAACGTCGTGACTCAGATCGTCATGCTTGGGAACGGCACGCTCTTGAACGGCACGCTGAACTCCATCGTCGTCGTGCGACCAGCGAAGCCGTGGCAAATGATGTCGCCGCTCAACAGCACGCATCGCGGGCCAGATATGTTGATGGGCTCGGGGATAGAGATCGTAGTCTTAGTCCTGAGGGCGACGGAGTTTGGGATACACTCCAGTCCACCTTGACTCCTGATCCCCAGCCACCAAGCGTTGGCTCGTCTTTTGCATCGACGATTGCCTCTACCGCCACGTCCGAAGCCAATGGGTCCACTTCGATAAACACGTCGTTGACAACACCCAACGAGGATATAGAACCTCCTTGCGACCCCATTACAGATAATCCCGGGAGCGATGGCGAAGATGATGTCGAAGAGCGACCCTCGCGACAGACGACGCCCCGCGGGTGGCGAACTTACGCGGACGTTGCAGCCGAGGCGCAATCGAGGCAGTCAACAGAATCTGCAGACGCAAGCGATCCTGACAGGGAATGGCTGACAGGCATGCACCGAATCGTGCGAGGGCTTGCTTCACGAGGTGATATTCCTGACGAATGGTGGGCTCAAGCAGGATTATCTCGCTCCATGTCATGGGAAGATGCTCTCTGAGGCCGGAAGATGAAACGCGGGAATTGCAACTTGTTCTGCCATTGAATGGCATACTTTGGTGTAGGGTTATTTCTGATGATGATGACGACAAAATTGTCGGTCTCCAATCTTTCTGGAGAGGCACAGGCGGCGTTCGGGGCATACGGTTCAAAAACATTTTGGGGGACAACGACTCGAGCAAAAGATCGTCCGGCTTTGATTGCGCCAACATGGCTATAAATGTATGATAACGTGTAACCTGATCGACTGGACTCGGTAAGGGGGTTGCGCTTGGTTTGCTCTTTAGCTTGTATTCAAATACAGGCCTAGCTGGGTTGTCCAGTAGAGCCGAAGTTTTTTGCACTTTATCTGCTTGCAGTGCAGTTCCAGATGGTAACCAGCTTCGTGAGAGGTAGGGCTCCTTTCTTCTGCCCGCCTCATCAGCTTTGTATACTGTTGAGCATCCATCTGTTTTTCTGAGTGTTCTTAGTCTTCTGATGATGATTCTAGAAGTGAAAGTTAATGCCAGCAGAGGTTTTATACCGATTTTCCGGTCCAGATCGAAGAGAAATAGCCTTTCGAAAACTCGCCCGGTGAGTTTGTCGCGTATTGATAAACTCAGAACTGGAACTTGTGAAAGTTCATAGATAAGTGTCTTCATCATGATCGTATTGGCCCTCCTGGCCTATCTGACAAGTTTTCAGTGAGCTTGGATGCGTCTGATAATTCTTAGTTTGCCCATTTCTATAGGGTCAATTTACTCCATCCCATTTACTGTTACCCGCCTAATTCATTCCTTAACGGCCTAAACATGGCACTTTATAATTGACGACCGTGGTCCAACTTTTGAGTAGTTCGTGTCATCCAAGCTATGGCTTGGTCCTACCTAGCTACAGCGGCCTTGAGTAAGTACCCAGGTAGACATCTCTGTCCGGACCAGTCCGGCTTGGCACAGACTGCAGACCGCACCGCCGTCCGGCCGGTGAAGTAACATCGTATGAAACTCCGTATGAACTGGTCAAGAGACCTATATACCAATCAAGACAAGCTTGTTTATGGGGATCATAAAGCTGAACCTTGTCTCTTCTTTCTATCCAACCCGTTTCGATCCTACCATTGGTGCGGCAATGGGAGGTTTCCATTACTGTTCCCTCCGTCTAACGCGCATCGCTCGACAAGAAGGTCACTTATGATTGGCATTCCGAATCGTTAATCAAAAGCAAAATGATCACCCACTCAGCCATGGCAAGCATGTGAAAAGTAGGGCGAGGGCTAACACTCGATTGGTCACATGGGTGCTAACCCCCGAGGATGGCGGTCTGGTTCCGTACTCGGTGTTCCTACCGCATTTCTAGTGATTCCGATCAACTGCAGGTGGAAAATGCATTGCCGACGATCTTAACGGTCTTTACCCCTTGGCCTGGCCTTGTCTCGGCTCTTGGGGGCATCTTATTCGTCAAACCTGTTGGTAAGGGCACCTTCCGAAAATAGTTAATGTTGCGTACAAGAACGGCGCCTGTACAAATTAAGCTCGGCCCTTGTGGGCTTATTGAGAACCATGACTCGCCCTTGTCATGATGAGTGTCTGTACTAAGCCCCATTTTAGTCTGGTAAATGAGGATACCAAGTTACCATTCACGAGAGCTACGAGACTTAACAGATCTCTTTCCGAGAAGCCCGAGATCATAGACTAGGGATAGCGACTTATTATCGCCAACTGATCGACGACTAAGGATAGATAAATCAACATAACTGTCAGGGTCCCAGTAGCTACACTACGCTAGAGAGCTACATTACCCACATGGTATGGTGATATGGTGATGGATAGACAAGGGTCCAACACATGACACCAACTCCAAACAAGCTTCGGCCAGCGAGAATTAAGCGCCCTACCTATCAGCAGCCGAGTTCGAGAGCAGGTTGTCCACGTTTCAGGCCCATTCGAGGGGTCGGCGTGTAGAAGCTAATGCAGCCAAATCCCTCAGTGCCCTCGATTAAGCTTTGTGGACGGCTTGGCATTTCCTAATACCGCAACTCAAGCCTGCTTATGCCATTTGCTCCGATTGAAGGTAGGCTACTGATCTGGGTATTCGGTTTTATCTACTTTTCTTGGGAGGAAAATAAAATAGTATCAGCTGAATAGAGCAGGTGAAATGCTCGGAGCAACACTAGCTATTTCCAGAGTTGTCAAGTGGATTGTGCGGAAATATTGGTCGGCATGTTGGACCTGGTCTCTTTCTCGGCAAGGGGAATAAGCCATGGGAAAACAGAGCTATTCAGAGAAGAGAAGGTCTGAAACTGGTTGAGGCGCGGATTCCGCCCTTTGGGATCTCTTCAATCCTCCGTTGGTTTGAAACTGATGTGTCCTCGTGCACAAACAGCTGGAGCTCCGATGAGCTTACCTAGCCTTGGAAGGTAAGTAATGTTCCATGGCGGCACGCAATCCGCATTCGTCGTAAGAACAACCTTTGGTTGGTAGCGGTAGTAGCAAGGTAGCAGCGAGGGCGGAGCTCGACATGGAAGCTCGCAAGACAAAACATGTCAAAGATGGATATATAAGAACCAGGTCATGCCCACGAAGAACGAACAGAAATGGATTGTCTCCCATCCTCAGCCATCCCTCGAGTGAGCTCCTTTCAACTTCCGCACCTCGCCAGTCCCAAGATACCGATCAATCAACACGATGCGTTCCACCGTCTCTATCTTGGGTCTGGCCGCGCTGGCTGCGGCCCTTCCGCTGACACAGCGCCAATCGGCCATCACCTGTGTCTCCGGATTATACATGATAGCCGCTCGCGGGTCCACCGAGGACCCGGGCGAGGGAACCCTAAGCGTGGTCACCGATGCCGTGAAGAGCCTCGTCCCGGGCTCCGCGAGCATCGCCGTGGACTACCCGGCTACCATCTTCGACGACGGCACATACCCCGTATCCGTCGCGGATGGCGTCAACGACGCTATCTCGAAGGTCCAGGATTACGTCGCCGCTTGCGGCGCCTCGAGCCGGATTGTGCTGCTGGGATACAGCCAGGGAGGCAATGTCATGACGGACGCTTTGGCCGGTGGCGTGCTGAAACCGGATCCGCTGACCGATGAGTACAGGAGTTACAGTACGTGTCAATACCCCTATCGTCTTGCCTTCGTCACTAACACCCCCCCGCAAAGTCCGCGCCGTCGTCACATTCGGCGACCCGACTTTTACTATCGGTCAAAGCTTCGATGTCGGAAACGCCACGAAGGATGGCATCTTCTCTCGAGGCGGTGACAGCCTCGAGTTGCTGAACACGTATGCCAGCGTGCTGCAGATGTACTGCATGGTGCACGACCCCGTCTGCGCTACGGGTGACGACCTTGATGTCCACTATGCTGAGGTGTCCACCTTCGCTTCGGCCGCTGCCAGCTACATTGCTTCAAAAGCTTGAGAAGGGAATTAGGAGATATCCTTTTAAGTCACCTTGGAGATTGGACGTGATTTTGATGTGATTTACGAGCGTGGTGTCATTGGATCTATCGCGTTCTATGTATCTCAAGTAACTTGTTTATATGGGATGATTTAGTCACTTCAGATGTTTGGCACGCTGATATCTATAATTTGATGAGAATAAAATGACGATACCCCTCTAAGAATTAAGATCAATTCATGGCGAAGGGGACTTTTTATGGCGCAAGAGGCACTGGGTTCTCGTGTCTGTGCCTTAGCGCCCCCATGTTGCAACCCTTACTCCCAGGCAAGGAGAAGGTGGTCTGAAATTACGGAGACTAACTACATATCGGTTCAAATTACATGTGTCATATGAATGTCTCTCGCTCAGTCGGTAGTCTAAGGTGCGTGCCGCCTCTCCAGCCTTAAGCATCACCATACACCAAGAGGCTTTGAATAGCGACTTTGCCGAAACCACGTTCGCGCAGCATGTATCGGCCACCATGGACGGGAAATTCTGCAATAACCATAACGGTGATATGCTTGACGTCAACACCGGCCATAACTAGTAGCTTTAGAACCGCACAAATGGTTTCGCCCGTGGCAAGGACGTCGTCCACCACCACTACCTGGCAACCCTTGGGGACTGCGTCCCGACCCATCTCAAATCTCTTCTCGTTCGAGGTATTAGAAAAAGAAGATGAAACATTCGAAGGGGCCGTGGCGACTGAGATAGTCGGTGGAGGCAGCTTGCCGGCTTGGCGGATCAAGGTCATAGGTATATTATTTCGAGCAGCCAAAGGAGCCGCAAAGATAAACCCACCAGCCTCACAACCTACCACTGCGCTGACAGTATCCCAATTGCCCCTGTAACAATCTCGGAGCAGCTCTGTGCACGTACGCAGTCCGCCAGGCTGCTGAGAGATCTCCAGCACGTGGCGGAAGTTGATTCCTTGGCGCGGAAAGTTAGGGGTTACGCGCACCACATCATTCGCCAGTCGCTCTAGGAATTCGTCGAAGTAAGGAAGTAATTTGTTTCTGGCAAACTTCATTATCTGGTTATCTCCGGTTCTGTTATTCATAAAGATGAAACTGGGGCTGTAGTTATTGTCTTTCTCGTCGTCTTCGCTCTCCTTCTCGCCGTCGTTATCGTTGTCGCGGACCTTGCCTTGGACCCCTCGGCGCGCCCGCCGGGTTTTCTCGTCCGCTTGGACTCGAATATCGATGAGTTTGCTGCTCGGCAACAGATGCGACAATGTTGCGACGGGAGCTTCGTCTCTCATCCCAGTAATGAACAGTATGTCCACATCAGCGGCGGCGCGAACTACATCCAGAAAATGCTCCACACGAATCTCTGGGCGCTGATGTACCTGCTCCTCGAAGAATGCTGCTAACTTTGACCGGTGTTGCTCTTTGTAGGCACGGTCATTTAAGAGCCTATGGAAGTCGGCACCGCTGATAGCGGCATACGCTCGCTTGGTCTCGTGGCTAATGCTGACTATGCCGGCTGTGAAGATCGTGAGGACGTGACACATTTTGGCCCAGATCTTGGCGCAATAGTCCTTGCCGGCGCAGCTCTTACCCGTCGTGAGAATGATGAACTTCGGCTCCTTTAGCCCTTCTGGGAGTGGACAGGCATAAGCCAACACTTTGTGTGAGTCAAGTTTACTTTTGATGCGTGCTAGCCGCGAACGGTTCGGCCCAAATGCCTTGGCTGCGAGGGTAGCGTCTCGGGGATCAGGTCCCAGGTCGGCACCGTAAGCGCCTGCGCTCAGGGGTAACAAGTCCCTTACGACGTCGTAAACCCATTGCACAGCTTCCAGGGCGATTTCGGTTCCATCTTTGTTACGAGGCCAAACTCCAGTTATCACGCAGGCAAAATTCCAGTCTCGACAACCGAAAGCAGTAGCGTCTGCGGTAACATCACTGACGGCTTCGCCACCTTGCAATAAATGGATATAGCAACATGGACCGGGACGAGCTTCGATAGCCGCCACTAAGATGTTGGCAACCTTCTTTGATCCGATATCTTTCAAGAACAAACATCGCTTGAAGGCTGAGGTCTTGCCGCCGCCGTGACCATCGTGCATCCCCGACATGTACATCTCCTCCTCAAATAATCCCACATCGTCAACGTATTTCGGATCTTTCAACGGCCCTAAAGATAATGTGTTTTGGGACAGCTTTGCTGTCAAGTCGTGTCCACCCTCTGGGGCGGAATCAAACATAGTCACGCCGAGGCGCAAGCGGCCATCTTCCCAGTAAAGATATGCGGCTGCAGAAGAGTCTCGCGGGAGCCCCTTGATTGACTTGCCAAGGCTTTTGAGCTTGGACTTCGCGTCGAGGCTATTTTTCAACTGGAAAACAGCCTTCCGGGTCAGGAAATCTTGAGACGCAAAGGTCTTGAAAGTAACGCCAATGACGATACCGAAGTTTGTGCCTGCCCCTTTAATCGCCCATAAGAGATCGGCTTCGTCCGCCTCGTTCTCTGGGCGTTCGGCGCCAACTGGCTGGTGCTCGACTGGTACTTGACCAATCAAGAGGATCTGACTGGAGTTGACGCTGACGAGCACAGCGCCAACAATGGCATCACACGCGAGTCCGTAAAGCCTAGCTTGGTGTCCGATGCCACCTTGAAGCCACAATCCCGCGCCTACGCTCGGGCGGGCACCTAGCGGCACGGTCAAACCTGCAGGCTTGGCTTTGCGGATGACGTCTTCTGTCTTGCAGCCAGCTCCCACGAACATGAGAAAGCGGAACACATGTGGCTGGTTTCCCGCGATAGCAAATATTCTCAGCTGGTTGAAGGCTCTCATATCAATTGAAACTACGCTGGGCCAGAAGCAATGGCTGCTGTGGCTACCGCCTAAGACAGTCAAGCCGGTTCTGTGCTTCAAAGCCCATCGGACGCAGTATTGGATATGTTCGATCTTTTCCGGTCGGACGATTGCGGCAGGACTACGAAGACGAGCCTCTGGGTTCTTCGCCGTGGTCCTCTTGCCATATTCCAATAGTGGTACGTGTTCGTTCAGTTCAGCTAGGGCAGTTGCATGTTTAGTAAAGGCCATCATGATCTCGGGCGCGCTGAACCAGAGATTAGTCGAGGAACCTTCTTCAGGGCGACCTAGCGTACGGCACACATCACGCCAATCGCTTCGGACAGTTTCGTCAATATCAAGGCCTTTCACGCTAAAGCCCGCGATAAAAGAAGCAAATTGATCTAATACCTGATAATCATCTGCCACACGAACAGTTCCGCCAGGGAAAGTGGCCGCTTGGTGGCATACTAATCCGGCGAGGTCCAGAGCTCTGTAACGATGGAAGACCACTACAATGCTGCCTTCTCTCTCTACGTTGAGCATCTTCAACGCATGCTGAATGTACTCGTGATGAGGTTTCATACCATACATGCTGTGACAGAAAAGAATGAGGTCGTATCCGCCGTCTCCATCACTCGTATCACCGGGACCGTTAATATCTGTTTGGCTGTCCAGGGAAAATGGAACTCGATGGATCTTGGGATCACTTTCGAGGTGTGGTAGTGACAGCTTTGGCTCCGAAGGGTTATCGATGTGTCGTTCCAGGCTGCTCGCATGAAGGCCGTTTGGTTCAAACGCTTCGTAATGCTTGATTTTCTGTTTCATGACAACGGGTAGAGATCTAAGAATGCTCTTTGGACCGGGTCCGATTTCTAGGACTGAGATTCGGGTACGTGATAGAAAGAGGGGGGTCAGCACTTGACGTAACTGAGGGTTAATGAAATCTTGGTAAGCATCTGAGCCTCGTGCTAAGATATCGAAGCCAAGACGATACTCGGCGTCGGATAACGGCTGCGTCGTCGCCCTCTTGGCTTTCTGCTGGAGAGCCTGTTTGAGGCACTCCAGAGTAGCCATATCGATTCAAGTGAGTTAACTCGCAGTATGGGCGTCGGTAGCGGTGGGGATTCAATATGAGCTCTGCAGAGTGTAGGCAGTTAATATGGATGATTTCGGTACGATGAATGTGCTCAGAAGCAAACACAGAAATAGGCTTGTCTGGGTTTTATTCACCTCATCATGGCTGTGCGTGTAGCAGATAACTGATACAAACAGAGTGATTTATGCACGCTGTATGCAACTCACCATGTGGTATTCAAAGACAGTTCTCTTTTCTCCTGTAGCCTTCTAGGTATCGGAATGAAGACTACTGCTTCTGGTTTCATTGTTTGGGACTTTTGTCGTACGTTGGACCTTCTGGGTAAAGGATGGGGTAGTCTTTGATAGGAGTGTTTCGAAGCTTGGATGAGTTCAAGCTAATAGTGCTTTGATATCTTACAGCACTGCTAGCTTCGCTCTGTTTGACATGTAAAAGGTCATTAATAGCCGAGGTTTAGCACTGTCAAGATGAATTAACAGTGGAGGTCGTTACTATCCCACCGAACACTTCAAATTCTGCGCCATGAACTAACTGCTATCCAAATACTAGTCGTTGTCTCTTCGTCTCCATTCAACTGTAAGCTAAATTCTCATAAAAGTTCTCATGAGATCTAAAGGTTTTAGTGGCGTATGTTTTACATATGAATGGAGGAAGCATACGTGATAGGCTAGCCTTAGAGTGTCCGCGACCAGACATATTCTTTGACAGACCCCAGAGCGTGGTCAATATATAAACTGAAATGAAGTGGCAGTACACAGTATAAGGAAGAACTGACAGTTATTCCGGCCACTGAGCTATACGAATCAGGATTAGAAATGCTTAACGGTGGTCCATAGGGGAAAATCACGGAGATATGGGGTACAGTCGAAGGCTCCCGCAAGGGGTGCACTTTAATACGGGAGCCTAGATGCGATCCCGTCACACGCGCTGAACCATACTAGACCTTTGTATCACACCATAGAGGTCTCGGGAGCCCTTTGATGTTATCTCAATGAGACTTTTCACCCCCATCGGCTAAGAACTACAGCACAAGTCGAAAGAGCAAATGTCGAAGGAAAAGCTGTACAAACTTTGCTTTATAGGAGTTTGTATGGGAACCTTCTCAACGGTCAAGACACCTTGCAGTCACAGAATGTTATTGTGGTATTGCGACCCTCACCAAGCTCTTTATGCGGCCCTTGCAAAAGGATTTGTAACGAGCTCTGGGGCTGTGCTAAGCAGCTCCGAAAGTTTCTAAGCCGTCCAAACCAAAGTATTTGCATCAACGTGGCATAAACGGCTCTGCTTGCCTCTATATTTGCCCGAAAGATCCGGACTTACCCCCCAACGTTACTTTTTAATCATTCAGTCAGAACAGCGCATCAACAAGTGTTACTTAAGATTCAATGGCATGTCGTACGACAAAATACTGTGATATATCCTCCACGATTGGGCTAATCTATTTTCAAGCTCGAATAAGCTCAGTAGGCTTCTCGCCCAAGAGAAACTCCCAGTCTCAGGCTTCCAGAGGTAGGCTTAATCAACGAGATCCGAAAAAGGAAAAAATTCATCTCAATCGGATTCGTGTACGATTCTCGCGAGTGCCTTATAGGTGTATCTTGTTCCGCCTTGATACCTGTTGGCCCTTTCAATTCCCACGTAGATCTGTTCAGTCACTAAGTGGGCTGATCCCCTGCTACCAGCCTCGCACATATTACCAACCTACGCTATTTCAACGCATGCTTATCTCGCGTTGCGAAAATTTTGATACAGAACAGACGCATGGCGACTGGGCTGCTAGAAAGAGTACCACTCTTGTATACTGAGCTGTGTTACGACCTATGTCTCTTCCTTCCTTCTTCTGTCCGCATCTCGCCGACTCTTAGATTCCCTCATACTGAATTCTTTTCAATCTTGGTCTGAGGTTGAAGTTCTTTGTCGCAAGAAACCTCAAATTTACGCCTACCTCCTCGAGGATACCGTCAAACATTGCCACATCTCCTGCCTGCGTCTCTTCGGCCTCAAATGGAGAGAGAACGTTGTAGATATCATGGGGTAGAGTGTAAGACATATCAAAGTCAATAAGCCAACCGTTCCTGAAATTCTCTGCCCGTACGTCTCTGTTGTTGATTCCTAGCTTGTTCAGCAGCCAGACGTTTCTAAAACTCTTCCGTATCTGTTGTGGCGTTTGGTAGCTGAGGGCCGGGCCCGCGATCTCGAAATCCTTTACAATAGCACGAGGTCGCCCAGCCCCTCCCACAATCGGTAGCAGCTCGTCGTTAAGCCTTTCGGTTCCCAAGTCGATTCCTTGATCCTCTAACCACCTTTGGGTGTCTGCATTGAGAAAAGTGTACCCGTGACACTTGGTCGCAATTTTACCCCTGATTTCTCCCTTGTCCATGGCCTCCTGGATTCGACCGTAGGCACGGCACTCGGCGTAAAACGGATCCGTATAGACTATCGCTTTCTCAAGAGGGTATTCTTCGCCCAATCGATCCCTCCAATTCCAGATCTTTGTTAAGGGGTCAATGAATTTGAACTATGGTATAATATTAGTTTAGTAGTAGTACAACAGTTGTGGTTGACTGCTTCTTACCACTTTTAGCACATAAGGCTTAGAGTTGATTTTGACTTTGAAGACGAAAGTCTTTCTCTCCGAATCGCTGCCAGAGATCATAAAATTCTAAATGTTTATTGATAATGACGATATCGGCATCGAGCCTTTCCCCCCATTCTATCGACGCCTCTTGGTCGCTGAATGGATGTATTACGGGAGGTGGGCAGAGTGACAATGATGACATCGGCGTCTCAATTATAGTATTTTCCTTAGATAGTCTCCCGCGCTTGGCATGATGCCGGACCATCTTGTTTGCACCATAGGTTCTAGGTGACCTTCCTCGCTTCGCACCCGGCTTTGACCCAGCCGATGTCTGCTGAGGACTAGGTGGCCTCCCATCTTGCGCTAGAATCCTGTGTTTTGGCGGGTTTCCGCTTGTAGTCATCATTTAATCATGCAGCCTCGAGACTGGATGACAACACTGACTTGGTAAGGGTGCCGTAAGTGTACTGCTAGGAGGTGCGAGCGCGCCTACAAGCGTACAGTATTATAGTGTGTTTGGGGACAGTCAGAAGAAAACAGTGTCTGTCACAGGAACTGCGGGGATACGAGTCACATATACGGATGAGAGTGGAGTGTGTCCAGCTCCCTTAATTCAAGTCTCAAATAGATAGCAACGTGATGGCTCTCCCTTGAGGCCTTCCCCAAAGTGGGTCTATACTAGTGATACAAGTTTGTGGTCGATGTTCGGCTACAGGTCTGTATGATATATCATAGATTGAAGAGGGCTAAATAGTATCGCTATAATAGTATCCAACAGCTCCAAGACTAGCAATCAAAAGAGTCCAGCGTACGGCACACACTACAACTTGAATTCGACCTACGAATATCAATAATTCTGCCAGTGGTGGAATCCACTAGATAGTCATCGCTTGAGCCCTGTAACCAAAAAGATACAGAGCATGAGAATCAAAGCGAGTCTCAAGGGCTACGCGCCGGACAGACACTCAAGCCTCGATGAGATAGGCTTAACTTATACCCCCTATATTCTTCAGACCGCTGATTCACGTAATTCGATGGTGAGATTGACTTTCCAAGGAAAAATGACTTGGTTTAAGAGTTAACTAACGAAAAAGCCTGCGCAAATATGCTCTCTCTATCCTTTTCTTCCGTGAGGTCTATCATACCTTGTATGCCTGTTCAGCCACCTAGTGGCTGAAGCCCAGTGCTCAGCCTCACTCATTCCACTTATTAATACACTACTTTAGTATCGGATATTATCTTTTCCTATCGGGGTGAGATTTCTCAAATAGCTACAACGTAGCTACATCATCCAAAAAGTTAGAAAAATGAAGTTCAAGAAATTTGCGTGCAACGCTAAGACGATTGGATACTGAAGAGCACATAACTATCCTCAGCGAGTGAGAAGCATCAAGTAACCTACGACGGGCCCATTCTCACGGCTTACTGCTAGGTAATTAATTGGGTTGGTCTTTCCAAAGTACTCATGTGAATCGGACCCGTGCACTACCCTATTTCGCTCGGGTGCAAGCGAGTGGGCTGGTTATTGCTATGATCTAAAAAGAGAGAGACACGCGCCAACAGTAGACCCCCGTCGTCACAATTGTAGCGTAGTGTCAGACCATCCATCGTTAATTAATGCATTCATTCCGCTAGACTCATTGCAGATCCCTAACGCTAAAAACTAGATTTGGTCCATCGTGTCTTGCACCAAAAGTGTCATATAATTGGAACTCGTCAGGCCGATCTCTTCCACCTTTGCTGCCAAGGCGTCCTGCTCCCACTTCGCCTTGTTTGCCTGGAGCTGCCTCGAAGTCAAAGCGCCAGATAGTTTTCGCTGTGACTAGACTAGCTTCAAGGTAGGCCATGGCTTTACCGGCGCACCCGCGAGGACCTAGGGAAAACGGGCTAAACGCCGAATGCATGCGGCTTAGCGTGGTTTGGTCTTCAATGAGCCAGCGTTCGGGGCGGAATGTGAATGGATCACTGAAGTATTTCTCATTGTGGTGTAGTGCGTAAATGCTGACTCCTACTTGTGTGCCCGATGGTATGACATGACCATCAACGACGAATGGCTTCCCTTGCTCGTCCGGGTAGAGTTCTCGCCAGAGGGTGCCAGCCACTGGAGGGGATATACGTAAGGCCTCGTCGATACAGGCTCGTAGATAGCGACAACCTGCAAGTTTTGTGCCTCCTCGGATGTCGGCATCGCTTGCAAAAGTCTCGCGTATTTCTGTGGCTAACCTTTTATAAGCCTCCCGATTTCGCGAGAGGTAGAAGAATAAAGCGCTCATAGCGGTTGTTGTTGTATCACCACCTGCTGGGAAGAAGAACAAGGCCTCAGACCACAGCTCGCTTGTGGTAACTCCGTTGGCAGGATCATCAAGGTGGTCAGCAACAAAAGAATACAAATCACTCCTCGCATGCTTCTCTTGAGCGAGACGAGAAGTTATCATCTTTTGTAGCATCTGCTTGTACTTCATGCGCTTCGAGAAGCCTGCTAACAGCAAAAGATTGTGGAGTCCTAGCCTCTTCAGCATGGGAAACTGCATAAAGCTGTTATTTTGATAAGATCCAACAGCAAGGCCTCGAAGTACAAATCGATATGTGGGATCTGTTTGCATATTCAAGGCATAACCGAACGCTAGATGGCCTACGATGTCCGCGCCGAGACGTTTGGTGACATCAGTCATATTAACGGGGGACGATTTCTGGGCTGCTAGTAACAACTGGTCGATGAATATGTTGATCTGTTCTAACATGGTCGGCTCGAAGGAGCGCATTGCCTTGTCGGTGATGGCTTGTCCAATGAGCCGGCGTTTGTCTCTGTGGACTCGTTTGTCAAGGGCATTGAAAATGCTAGGCTTTCCAGATGTTATGGTAAGCTTATAAACGTGTGACTTTGTGACTCTTTCGTTGTTATAGATATCTAGGAGAGAGCATTGGTAAGTATGCAGGACCACTTAGACAGAAGCTTCAAACTGTACCGCGCAGGGCCTCGGCTGAGCTAAAGACAAGCTTGTTCGGGCCAAGTCTTATAACCGGGCCTAGTTCCCCAATCAGCATGAACTCATAGGCCACTGAGGTCATTGAGCTTCTGGGGAGTACCGTAGTTCTTCAGGTCTAAGAATGTCCTCAAGTGGAGTTGCATCGCTATCGCATGTCGGCCGGCGTAAACATCGGAGATCTTCGCGAGTACTGGACCTGGATAACTTCTCAGAGGGTGAAGAAAGATCCGATATCCAATTGCGAAAGCAAACTTGGTAACATATTAGAATGGTGAACTGCGCTGCGTGAGTGATAACTCACATAAGGAAGTAGAATAAGTGCGATGTACTTCGCGAGCGTGAGCCCAAGCTGCATAACCGACATGGTGAAAGATATCAATTCAGTTGCCGTTTAAAAAGGCGAGTCCAATGGCTGTCGTTCTTTGTGCTGTTTGATAATGCATACATATAAACATACGTGGTTGCTAAAGTTGCCTGGAGGGGAGAAGTGTGTTGGAAACACATTAGCATTTAAGTAAGACGCAGCAGACCTTTTGGAGGTAGGAAACATACTAAGGCGCGTATGCATATATCCGAATGTCACATGCTAAATCGGGGATTTAGATAGGAGGTACCTAACCACATATCACCCCTGCACTATCAATTGAACCGTTAATAAGTTGGCCTGGACCTTTCGCGTGAAAGAACGCTCTAGGTAACAGACTGTATGGTGGGAAAGCCCCGGTATTTTCAAAAATTTTATATAACACGTCGAGGAATATTTTTCAGCATGATATAGCAAAACAAAAAACAATGAGCTCAAGTTCTACCGGTGTTCTGAACAACTCTAAGCCTCAAAGATATAGTAGGGGGCTTCGATGATCACATTCTGTCAGAAGTTCGTGAGTCAAGCATAGAAGTTCGTATGGATTTCCTGTTGCACGAACAATCCAATCTGTTCATCTTTCTATCGTAAACTATATATACTGTTGTAATCTTGGTATTGACTGCGTACGAGGCTACTGACCTAATGCGGCAAGGCTGCCGCATGATAGCTTATCTCAGGAGGCATGCCAAACAGGCAGGCGGTGTACAGGGGCAGAATTATGCTGGGTAGAAAATCTCTGCGTACGAAGGCTGTGCCTTCGTACGTACAACCTAGAAGATAGATGAATATACAGGACTGTTTATCTCACCTATAACTTACGTACGATATCGTACCCCCTAGCCACCCAACATATACACATATTCTTCGTTTGAGAATCAGTAGCGTGGTCAAATCCCAGCCAGGCTTGTATGGTTCTCTCTGTTGAGTGCTTTCCTCCACAGCCTTGTTGCGTGTGAAGTGAGGAATTGTATTGCACACCAATGAGGACTAACGACTACGGCGTTATTGCTCTGTTTGAATTGGATCCCAACGGCCTAGTTGTTGGTTCGATACCCAAGGGTGTTGCCGATTGTGCATCTCGCTTTCAATTTGGTTTTCAGCATCTTTATCCAAAGTCGTAACGAGGTGTGTTGTTCGGACGATCCCATTCGCCGGTACATCAGAGGGATATGGCAACTCATTGGCAGACTCAGACTCCTGTGGTAAGTTGGAAGCAAGGCTCGTGAGGGGATAGCCGTCCGCGTGCTTCTTATCATGGGAGCCTGTGTATTTAGGCACCCAGGGACCGGAGCCTCCAGATGCTGGTTTCTGCCAACTGCGCCCAGAATAAAGCCAAAGCCGGCTTACACTCGCAATTTTAACGGTGATACCGATACTCTTGACGGCTTTAGGTATAGTAGGCACACAGAAAACCAAAAAGCCCGCCGTCATCTCTCCGACGGCCCACAAGATCACTGCAGATACAGTGTAAGTGGTATCAGCCTGCCTTTGATATTCTACTGTCACAATCAACCGAAGAAGACCAGCAACAGAGCCACTGTGGGATCATCAGCAAGAATGGAAGAGAGCGGTTGAAGAAGAATCCGACTTACAAAGTCCCAGCAGCAAAAACTAGTGACAAACCCAGCCTTCTTTTCTTGGACATGTGCAGAGTCCAGATGACGCGTTGTGCTAGACCTATGAGAGTCACATCCGAAATGAGGTTGATAGCGGCTGAAGACGTGTCAAGAGCCTTCTGATCGAGGCATTTCCCTGCTACTAGAACATCCCAGGCCGCTCGGAAGGGAATGCAAGTGAGATTGAGTGCTACAATATTAGCAATATAGTAACTGGTGTTGATTACGAGAACCGCCCACGATACCCAGAAAAATGTGGTCCGCACTTTCCCAGGAACGAATATATGTAGCCATTCAAGGATAATGGCTAGCTTAATGCAGAGAATGTTGACAGCATAGAAGTTCGCACCAATAAGGAGAATCTATCGGTTTCATTAATGACATGGGGTATACTATAGAGGTGGGCAGAACGTACGTAGCGAAACTCAGATATGGTTTTCACTTGAAGGTCCCACTGATGAACGAAGAAGCCGACATTTCGCATGAAACGAACGACGGCGTATACATACGCCAGATAATTCCCCTGTCATAATACATGTAAGTTGGTTGGCAGTAGAATCCACTTGAATGCTCACAAATGCGACAATGGCGAGCGCTATGGAATATTAGTTGAGACTACGCTCTTAATAAGGTATTTCACACTTACCATCTTCCGGTCGCACAGCCTTGATAAGGAAAATTCTCGTATAGGCACGGATTAAAAGGAGAATACTCGAGACCGATAGACATAATATAGTGACAGCGAGGGCCAGTCCGTTGTTATTTGCCGGGTTTTTAAATGTTGAGGTAACGCCTGGAGGTGGTTCAAGAGCAGCACTATTGAGAATGAGCTGCTGCTCTGCCGGAGGGAGATGAGGAAGCTGTGACAACGACATTGATCTCCAATGATTTAGAGGGGCCCAAAATGAGAGAAACAGGAATGAATGAACTGGAATAGTATGCAAAGACTATAATACGAAATTCAAGAGATCGCCCTAGGTGATGGACGATATAGATAAAGACATGGAAAGGGAATGGAAAAACATCGATCGACCTGATTCTCACAGCCCCCAACTGTCTTCCATCCCTACACAAACCGCATTTCCGCCGGACTACACCCCTGGTGATCTGTATGAAACGATCGTTTCTAATCCTGGAGGGTGTATATTTTATTCAGTTGCAAGTATCCTTCTCTCGGGTGCCTCAATGGACGCCTTGCTATTGGTATGCACATTACACCATACTGGCCCAGCTAAGGGTTGGGTCGCGGAGACCCACACGGGGCGCCAAGCGTTTTGTGATCGACTTCGTTGGTAACCTGCATGAGTTTCCGGCGAGGCCTTGTCCATTTATATGCGGGCGCGAGCAACGCTGTTGGCTCATATTGCAGCTTCATTTGCTTGTGATAAGGTAGTTTCATTTGGAGGTGCACTGGGATTTGGTGTCTGTTACAAGGGTCTCGGCACTAAGTCGGTGAGATCAAGGTATCTTGTAAGTACTCTGCCTAGACGTAGAAGATGACACACTGGGTCTGCCTATTATTCCCCTTGCCCTCCCATTTGTATTTTGGAATCCTGCAAACAGTTCACTCTTGTCGCTACCGTCTCGGACGTCCTAACCTGCAACTTGACTGATCATCTTTGGCTGTCATACAATCAGTTATCGATGTATCTCGAAGGGCATTCAAATTTGAAAGATGCTGAGAACCTTTCTCAGCCCGTCGTCGACATGATCGCTGCCGATGATAATCCAGACTATCTTGAAGGCACCCCCTTTTGGCTTGTGACCATCGCGTACGTCACTGTCATCGTTCCCTCACATATTAGCTAATCATGATGCTCCAGACTTGCCGTTCAGGTCTTCATTGTTAATCTTGAAATCCCCGTTGTAACAACTTCATTGTTGGCTATTATTGTCGATCTCGGTGGTTTCGACAAGCTGAGCTGGGTTATCTCCAGTTATTTATTGGGCTACGTTGGTATGATTACCAAATGCAACCCGTTTCTAGGTCTCGTTACTCATATCCCAACAGCGGTGATAGTCATTTTCGCCAAATTGAGCGACATATTTGGCCGCAAGCCAGTTTTCATCTTGTCAACCACCCTGTTTATTATCTTTTCAGCAGCATGCAGTGCATCACAAACCATAACACAACTGTATATGAGCCCCATCTTATTCTGTCCAAGCGAAGAATATAATACAGAGTGGCTAACAGCATCCAGCATCGTGTTTCGTGCGTTTCAAGGTATTGGGGGCGGCGGTTGCTTCTCTCTAAGCCAGGTAATCATAACAGACTTAGTTCCATCTGACAGCTATTCAAAGTACGTGTCCCAGCTGTCAATTGTCAGCTCTTTGGCGCTACTGCTAGGGCCTATTCTTGGAGGGGCTATAAGTTCACATACAACTTGGAGATGGATTTTCATTATCAAGTATGACCACTTTCGACTATTGAGAGATGTCTCAAGTGCTGATACGTCATAAGTGTCCCCGTCTCCATTATTTCTCTCACCTTCACAGTACTCGGTATGCCACGGAACTTTGGATTCCGCGGGAGGCCAATTGATTTGAAAAATAATCTGAAGTCCACATCTGCGCGAGTCGATGGCTTGGGGACATTGCTTCTGCTTTTTGCAGTCTTATCACTGACAGCTGGTTTCGAGGAAGCCGGGTCAGAGTTCCCTTGGAAGTCAGCTTATGTTATAACTCTGTTAGTCCTATCCGCGGCCATCTGGATTGCGTTAATATGGTGGGAACGTCGCGTGACATCGGAAGATTCTATCCGCGAACCTGTGCTCCCATGGAGGTTTTTCACAAATCGTGTTATGATTGGAGCCCTCTTGTAAGTTGCGTACCTATATCCGTAACTACCCCATGAAATCCGAGATCTGGCGGGCTGATATCCAATAGGGGTCTCCTATTTCTAGGCGGTCCTATTATCGTTTCTATATTCCAGCTCCCAGAAAAATATCAGCTAGTATACCAACTCTCTGGTCTTGATGCAGGTGTCAGATTGATACCATTTTCGCTTTCTGTGCCCTTTGGCACAGGTTTAGCCTCGGGTATTGGTAATAGGCTTAAGATACCTGCCATCTTCATTCTTCTCGTTGGATCATCTCTCCAGGTAGTTGGATTTACTTTACTTGCAACATTGCCAGACAGATTAGATATACCCCCGCAAATGTATGGCTTCGAGATTATCGCTGGTTTTGGATGCGGGATGAATTTCACCCCTCTCTTCCTCGTGATAACGAGGGCGGTCGAGCCTCGTGATCAAGGTAAGTCAGTCCTTGAAATTCATTATTAGAGAAATACTTAAATTATTTTAGCCGTCGGCTTGGGAGCAGGTAACCAGTTTCGCCTGATAGGTAGCGCCATTGTGATTGCAATTTCAACTTCCATCTTCAATAGCTACATTCAGCCCGAACTGGCTAACCTGCTTGATGATTCACCTGGAATCGATCCGTTAGAACTAGGGCAGGCACTCCGTTCCCTTCCATTTGATAGACAAAGTGCCCTAAGGGGCATTCTATCACAGGGATACAGAAGACAAATGATTGTACTGGCCGCCTCTGCAGCTGCTCAGATTCCCTCTAGTTTTCTTCTGTGGAAGGAAAGGCAGATAATGATTTAGGACTAGCCATAAGAGCCGAGATAGAGTAGTAGATATAGAATCACGAAGAAACAAACATATATTATTGGAGCCCTCTGAGAGCTAGTATTACTCTATTTTTGAATGCTGGCTGTGCGAGATTTGACAGTTGCCAGCTAACAGTGGACCATACTCGGCGGCTATCATGCCTACAACCATGCTTCTTGCGTTTTGATCCATGTTTGCCCACCACACCGCCCTTGCTGTCCTGTGACATTGCTTGTGGTAATCATTGTATAAGATATGTACATTGATGTTGAATAGATTTGATAGGTTGATTAGATAGTTCTTTCTAGGAAAGATGTACCGAGATACTAGGTAATGATCCCCGCCCATTGGCTTACAGTTGGTACTTTGCGTTAGACTACAGTATGCATGTTGGTTATTAGGTACATACTTGAATCAAATACACCAGTTCTACTAGGGCTCGGGAGGCACGCTAAAAGGCTTCCAGGATACAACAAAACCTGGTTTCTGATCATCAGAGGGTCACCAGGGTGGATCGGGGGCCGTTAGTAACCGCACAAATGTATGCTACTGGCTAAGAGGTGGTTTCCGTACTGATCGTGTCATGTTATCTTAGCTGCCCACATGCCTTCAAATACTCCCATTGACACTCTCAACTAACTTACAATGTTGAAGTTGGAGCAAAAGTGGATCAGCAGTGCCTTAATGCTACCTTAATTCGCCGATGAGGACTGCTTTTGCGCACTTCGCCTCAAGCTAGGTCGTCGTGTCTTATTTTCTGGAGGTTGTTGGGTATATGCGCTGCTCTCATGCATTGCACAGCCCTTTGTGGTCCTATTGTAGTACTAATGCCCGTCTTATAGTACAGTCTGGGAGGTAGCCCTCAAGGCTTCAGATAGAATAAGTCACAGACCATAAAAATACGCTCAATTGCCAGCGATGAACATTACTTGGAAGTTCTCATCTGACCTCCACAGATGATATATTCGGATTGACTGATTCTTGATTTACACTAACAGTAATTCGAATCCTGCATAAAACCATTCCACCAAAATGGTTGTTGATATCGCTATCGTTGGGGCTTCATTCAAGATGCCTCAGGAGGCAGTAAACGAGAACGGCCTCTGGGACATTCTCGAGCAAGGTAAGAACGTCATGACAGAATGGCCCAAGACGCGAGTGAACCTTGATTCGTTCTACGATACGGACTTGAATCACTTCAACAAGGTAAGCATATCTCATTAGAACTTCCTCTTTGCTCAATTTTGACATCCTTGCAGCTACATAGCAAAGGAGCTCATTTTTTCAAACAAGATCCAGCCTTGTTTGACGCACCCTTCTTTTCAATCACGGCTAAAGAGGCAGCGGCGATAGACCCTCAACATAGAATGACATTGGAAGCATCGTACCGAGCCTTTGAAAATGGTTGTTACAGTCTCATGTTAACCCCTCTCAGATATAAGCACTAACACGCAAGTATAGCTGGAATAACTGTTGAAGCCTTGAAAGGTTCACGCACTGCTGTTTTTGCTGCGTCTAGCTCTGACGATTATTATAAGATGATATTGAAGGACTCCGAAAGCATTGCTCGAGGTACAATCAACGGCTCGGCTGTAACTATGTTGGCTAATCGGGTAAGCTGGCATTTCGATTTGTTGGGGCCTAGTGTACATATAGACACAGCCTGCTCGGGAAGTATGATAGCGTTACATATGGCTTGCCAGTCCTTACGGGCAGGTGAAGCATCTATGGCGCTGGTTGCCGGTGCCAACTTGCTCCTGGGCCCAGAGGGCTCGGTGATGCTGGCGAACGGCAACTATCTATCCCCAGATAGTGTGTGCTACAGCTTCGACCAGCGCGCAAATGGTTATGCTAGAGGAGAAGGTATAGTCGCCCTTGTTATCAAGCCCGTATTAGACGCTGTTCGAGACGGAGACATGATCCGTGCAGTCATCCGTTCGACTGGATCTAATCAGAACGGCCGTACCGCAATCATAACGCAACCCAGTGCCAAGGCACAAGAGCATTTGATTCGAGACGTTTACCATGAAGCTGGGCTGGATCTCAAGTCAACACGTTACTTCGAGGCTCACGGCACCGGAACAGCCGTTGGTGATCCCGCGGAATTGGAAGCGGTGGGAAAGGTTTTTGGACCTTGCCGTTCAAGCAAACAACCCCTTTATGTGTACGTTTGCTGCTTTCTGTCGGATTTATGCTCATTATCGCCTAACACTTTTGCAGCGGTTCTATAAAGTCTAATATAGGTCACCTAGAAGGAAGCTCTGGGCTTGCTGGAGTCATCAAAGCTATGTTGATCCTTGAAAAGGGTGTCATTCCGCCCACCGCTCTTTTTCAGAAGATCAATTCAGCTATAGATGCGGAGCAGTATCATCTTGAGATTCCTACAGAATGTATTAAGTGGCCCACTACAGGGCTCCGACGTGTTTCCGTCAACTCATTTGGTTTTGGTGGATCTAACGGCCACATCATTATGGATGACGCTCTCCACTACCTGCAAAGTCACGGGCTGAGTGGTAACCACTGCACCACGCAGCTTCGTCCGAATCTCGCTCATTACGTCAATGAACACAACGAGCACCATGATGACGTAAACAAGATGAATGGGTCTCATCTATGCGTGAACCAGCGAGCCAATAGTGAAAACTCCATATCGACTGGAAGCGAAGCAAACGGATGTAGTTCAGTGGAACGCAAGAATATCAATGCTCTAGAGAGTCGCAGCAGTAAAGATTTGGATGGCCCACAGGTGTTGGAGGAAGCGCAATACACTAGTGCTATGAATGGCGGAACTATCACAGCACAAGATTCAAGCCTTTTTGCGTCTATTCAGGAATCGCCACTACATCCACCTTTGAAGACCACTACTTTTGATCCCCAATCTCGCCTCTTGGTTTGGACGGCAGCAGATGAAGAGACACTTAAGAACATGGTCAGAGACTACGAGGAATATTACCGGAGCCAAGTTAAGCATGACCAGTCAAAGCTTGAAAGACTAGCTTTTACATTAGCCACCCGGCGAAGTGTCATGCTATGGCGCTCATTCGCTATTGCCAGCACAAATTCTGTCGAAAACACAAAGCCCTTTATCATTAATCCCACCCGCGCACAGGCTGAAGCCCGAGTGGCTTTCATTTTCACCGGACAGGGTGCACAGTACACTGAAATGGGCCTGGAGCTCATCCAGTATCCTGCTTTTGCGAAGACCCTTCAAAGAGTTGACAGTGTTCTGCACAGCCTAGGGTGCAACTGGTCTGTCATTGGTCAGTAAACACAAATCAAGATTTTTTTACGAGCGGAGAATTAACATGAATATTTTTAGATGAGCTTAAAAACGGCGACAACATCAATCTTCCTCAGTATAGTCAACCGTTATGCACTGCTCTTCAATTGGCACTGGTCGAATTGCTAAAGAGCTTCGATGTCAGGCCATCTGCTGTATTGGGCCATTCCTCAGGGGAGATCGCTGCCGCGTACGCAGCAGGAGCTTTGTCTTTCGCTTCTGCCTGTAAGGTAGCGTATTTCCGAGGGCTGGTGGCTGAGGATCTGAGACGAAGCACAGAAGTTCCTGGCGCAATGCTCTCTGCGAACGTTCCGTCTTCTGAGATACCCGCGTACCTTAACTCAGTAGTTCCCTCGGGACTGGCTAAGCGGATATCTATAGCTTGCATTAACAGTCCTTGCAATTCGACGCTGTCTGGGCCGGAACCAGACGTAGATAAAGTTAAAGAGCAGCTTGAAAAAGATGGGATCTTTTCCAAAAAGCTCAATACTGGAGTCTCCTACCATTCCCATTCCATGCAAGCAGTCGGATCTCAATACTCGGACCTAATGGGAACTCTTGAATCTGGTGACTGTCAAAGCAATCCAGCGGTACCAATGATATCATCAGTTTCTGGGAAGATTATCCCATCGCAGTCGCTTTCAGAAACTGAATACTGGGTGAATAATCTCATATCTCCAGTTGAGTTCTCTCGTGCTCTTACCACTCTCACTTCGGAGCATCTAAGGCTTGGTGTCATCACCGACCTCGTCGAGATTGGACCCCACCCAGCACTGCGCCGTCCAATACAAGATACCTTACCTCAAACCGGATTTTCCAAAAAGTCGATTCGATATAGTCACATGTTGTATAAGTCCAAGTCTGCACTTCAAAGCACATTGCAGCTGCTGGGGCAGTTATTCTGCAACGGGGTTGCGATTTCGGTTACCTCAGTCAATCAGCACCTGAGCCGAAGCACCAGCCGACCATTTTGTGTGGACTGTCCAGAATATCCTTTCAATCATTCCATGGCTTATTGGCGGGAGCCCCGACTGAGCCGCGACTACAGGTTACGTGAAAGTGCACCAGTCGATGCATTAGGCGCACGTTTTCATGATTGGAACCCATTAGAACCGAGATGGAGGAAATTCCTCAGCGCTGAATCTACACCCTGGACTAAGGACCATATCGTAAGTCAACGCCAACATTTCAATTCCAAGCCATCCGTATTCAATGACGAGAGTAAATCAACTCGTCGGGTATGATGATCACTTCAGTCAGCTGCTTCTTGCTATTAGCTAATCATATTGATCTAGGTTCTGGATTCATTTCTCTATCCTGGCACTGGGATGATAATCATGGCGCTTGAAGCCGTAAAACAGATGTGTCCTACTACCCGTGAAATATCCGGGTTTCAAATCGAAGAAGCGCATTTCTCAAACCCAATTGTTGTTGGAGAAACAGATGAAGAGAGCACGGAGGTTATCGTGCAGCTGCGCCGGATACAGACGGCGTATGAGAAAGAATCAGTATGGTCCAGCGTCACAATCATGACTCAGTCAGATGGCCAATGGACTCAATGCTTTCAAGCTCGCATCCAGGTCCAGTATATGGAACACGCCATTACTGAAGTCGATGGAGGATTAGAGGCCGCGCTGTGGGAACAACAAATTAGTAGTCACGTTGAGGATGCAGCCAAATCATGCACCATGACACTCGACCGGCTGGCTTTCTACGATCATTGCCGCAAGGCTGGAATATGTTATGGGCCGACGTTTAGGCTGTTGGACAATATCAGCTGGGATGGCGATGCCATCGCCACCGCACGAATTAGCATGACAACCACCGAACACCAGACAACTAGCTTGACGCATCCTGCAGTTCTCGATTGCGCGCTGCAACTTCTTCTGGCCCAAGCGACGAGGGGTTTGTCGGATGAGCTTCTCACGTTTGTTCCTAATCATATATTCAATATGTGGATTGCTGCCAAAGGCTGGCAGCCTCCACAGACTCGTTCAGTGCGAGTATTAGCTGAATCTCTACAGGACTCGAGTCCAGAAGCTATCAAGGCGACTATTCATGTTACAGGCGAGGATGACTTACCATTATGTGTCATGAAAAGAATCATCATGTCGCCGGTTTCGGGCATGCGACAAGCAGATGATGGCGACACAAAGCTACTTCACACCATCCAGTGGAAACCACAGTTCAGTTTGATGAGCCCTTCCGAATTACAGCACGCATTGGGTGATGATACGTCGGATAAAGATACAACGGAGATAGCCAACTTTCGTAAAGTTCTAGAACCAACCTTAAACAGAGTACTACGAGAGACTTTGCAAGGGCTATCGGCTACGGATCGTCTGAGGGTACCGAGTTCCTTGCGAAAATACATAAGATGGATGGAACACCATACCAACAGTCACGGAAGCACCATAGAAGATTTCGCTACCCAGTCGCTCGAGACGCAGCTAGAAGAACTCGAATCGCTCTATCCACCTTGGAGAATATTTCCGGCTATTGCTCGTAACTTGAGATCTATCCTTCTTGGTGTGACGGACCCTCTCGCTATCGCCTTTGAAGAAGGACTGGCCGAAGCATTCTACGCTGACGTGTTTAGCACAACGTGTGATAGAAACTTCTGCAAATGCTTTGACCTGTTATCCCACGAGAACCCCACGTTGCGTATATTGGAGGTGGGTGCTGGAACCGGCGGTATAACAAGGCACATTTTGTCTGCACTGAGTCAGCTTGAGCAATCAACAGGTGGTGTCAGGTTTGCAGAATATACTTACACGGATGTTTCGGCGTCTTTCTTGGAAGGGGCGCAAATCGGGTTCCAAGACTTTGCGAATCGCATGACGTTCAAGACTTTTGATCTGGATAGAAGCCCTGTTGAGCAGGGGTTTAAAGAAAGCAGCTATGATATTGTCATAGCCGGCTGCGTACTCCATGCCACCAAAGACTTGAAATTGACACTCCGCAACCTGCGGTCTGTCATTAAGCCTGGAGGGCATCTAGTATATCTTGAGGTTGTCGTTCCAGAAAAAGTCATAACCAACTTCGCTTTCGGTGTACTTCCTGGGTGGTGGTCGTCTGTTGAGCATTTCCGGGACTTATCTCCTACCATTACAGAGAAACAATGGGATTTAATATTACAGGACAGTGGGTTCTCGGGTAATGATCTCGTTTTGAGGGACTACGAGAGCGATGCAGACCATATATTTAGCACCATGGTTTCCACTCGTTGCGAATCTCGGAATGGGCGGTCTGGAGAATGCCAGCGACTTCTCATAGTTCATCAACCATCCGACGCAAAGGCAACATGTTTAGCGGACTCGATTCGGGATCTTGATGCGCACTACGAGGTAGTTGCACTATCCCTAGAACAGGTGGAACAGACCGAGTTCGGAATGGATGATATTGTTGTTTGCTTGCTTGAAGTGAGCAAGTCTCTACTTGCTAGCATCCCTGACTACGAGTATCGGATCCTCAAAGATATAATTAGCCGAGTGAAAAACCTGGTCTGGGTCACTTCAGCGAGTGCCGACAACGAACAAGAGCCTTACTACGACGTCTCACAAGGGTTCTGGAGAAGTATTCGCTCGGAGAACATCGAGAAGCGTATAATCACCTTAGCAATCGAGTCTGAGCTACACCATGAAATGGTGCTCACCCATGCCAGAGTCGTGTCAAAGGTACTAGCTGCTACCTTTGAGTCGGGGTCAAAAGAAGTCGAGTATCGCGTTCATGACGGACAACTTCTGACTGGGCGTCTTGCCGAGGATATGGAGCTAAATGCGAAGCTGCGCTCGCTAGTACATCCCCAACTCCGTCTCGAGCAATGGAAGCAAGGCCCGCCAGTCAAGTTAATAACTCGTACAACTGGCTTTCTAGATACATTGGAATTTACTGAGGATAATTCCTCAGGCGATCTTGGCGCTTACGAAGTCGAGATCGAACCCAAAGCATGGGCCTTGAACTTCCGAGATGTCTTTGTAGCCATGGGCCGTCTATCTAGTGAGGGCCTTGGTTACGATTGTGCGGGAATCGTCAAACGCGTGGGTTCTTCCTGTGACTCTGCCATCATACAGCCTGGTGATCGTGTCTGTGGTGGCTCCGTGGGTTGTATGCGGACATATCCGCGACTACATATTTCACATCTCGCTAAGATCCCCGACTCGTTCTCGTTCGAATCTGCAGCATCAGTTATTACACCCGGTATAACTGCGTACTATTCACTTATCCAGGTCGCGCGACTACGAAAAGAGGATAAGATTTTGATTCATTGAGCAGCCGGAGCTACTGGGCAGATGGCTATTGAAGTAGCTAAAATGGTCGGCGCTGAGATATTCGCCACTGTCGGACTGAACGAGAAAAAAGAGCTTCTCATGAATAAGTTTGGGATTCCTTCCGAGAACATATTCTATAGTCGCGACACCAGCTTTTCACGGGGCATAATGCGCCTGACCAAAGGCTACGGCGTTGATGTTATATTGAATTCATTAGCGGGAAACAGCCTCCGCCAATCTTGGCAGTGCATCGCTTCTTTCGGCCGTTTCATCGAAATTGGGAAGACGGATATCGAGGCTAATTCAGGGCTACCTATGGAAAATTTTGGCCGTAATACCAGCTTTTGCGCTGTAGATCTGTATTCCGTCGGGCAAGACAAGCCTGAACTCTATGGGAGGCTGTTCAAGGACACTATGAGCTTAGTCTTCGGTGGAACCATACAGCCTCCGCAACCCCTCAATACCTTTTCAGCGGAAAACTTGGAGCAAGCTTTCCGCTATCTTCAAAGTGGAAAAAGCTCGGGTCGCGTTGTTGTGCGTGTTAATGACACAGATGTTGTCCCGAAAAGGCTACATGAGAGAAGTACGTGGAAATTCGACCCAAATGCGAGCTATGTGGTTGTAGGCGGCTTAGGGGGGCTTGGGCGGGCAATAAGCAAGTGGATGGTCGATAAAGGAGCGACAAACTTGATACTCCTTTCCAGATCAGGTGCCGCATCTTCAGCCGCCGCCAGACTAGTAGCCAGTCTACGCGAACAAGGCACCACGATTGTAGCTCCCAAGTGCGACGTTTCGTCCGAAGCCTCATTGGCTGCCGTGCTTAAAGAATGCGCCACGATGCCGCCCATTAAAGGGTGCATCAACGCCGCCATGTCACTCCGCGATTCTATATTCGCTAATATGACGCACGGCCAGTGGCAAGAGACTCTTGAATCGAAGGTTCAAACATCGTGGAATCTTCACAAGCTACTACCGGCAGCCCTAGACTTCTTCATCCTCCTCTCGTCTCTTTCCGGCATTTACGGGAGCATTTCGCAGCCGAATTATTCCGCTGGCTGTACCTTTCAAGATGCCCTAGCACGTTACCGGGTAGCGCATCGCCAGAAGGCCATCTCTTTGGACCTTGGCTGGATGCGCAATATAGGCATCGTAGCAGAAACCGAAGCATACCTAGAGAACCGCCTGGTGCTTCATAACATGATGCCAATCGAAGACACGGAGTTGCTTGCCTTATTGGACCTCGTCTGCGATCCTGCAACACCTATCCAGCAAAGCCAGCTCCTCGTCGGACCCGTTACACCGGCTCAGTCGCTGCTCCGCGGGTTGGAACCGTCAGCACTCGCATTGCGACCTCTGTTCTCCCCCTTCTCTATGGTAGTAGGCCAGGAAAAGAAGGCCGAGGGTGGTGCGGTGAACTTTGAGAGCCTCTTCCGCCAGGCATCCGGGCCTGATGAGCGGGCAGAAGTGGTAATTCAAGGGTTAGCAACTAGGCTAGCGCGCGCCATGTCAATCGCCACCAAAGACATCGAGCCTTCTAGGCACCTTTCGGACTATGGTGTAGACTCGCTTATGGCGATTGAGCTTCGAAACTGGATATCCAGGGATTTCGGGTCAAATCTGGCTGTTTTCGACATGATGGGAGCAGCAACAATCGAAGACATTGGACATTTAGTAGTTAGCAGGAGCGAGTTTGTCAAGGCCAAGTAAGGCTTGGAAGCAATGGTCTTATTAGTTAGCAATGCTTTGGCATTCGTCCCGTTTACACTTCCATTGGGGCTTAAATCGTGGGGATCTTCTTCGTGTGAAAATTCTTCAAATAATTGATTTATCTAGTTTGATCAGAGATCATAGCCTTGTGCGGTAGCTGATTATTGCGACATTTCATACATCCATAGATTGACTGCGCGCATGCCCAAGGCAGCGCAAGAGTCAATTTTTGTCGTAAAAGAGACTCTAACTTTGAATGCAAGATGTTCAATCCTAGCGACTTATCAATAGGACACCTCTCCAATTGTAGGCAACAGGACCGCGAAGTCGTCTCTTCAGCCAGCTTCTATTAGATCAATGCGCTTATTTGGAGGGAGTACGGAGTATGTATGATCACTATTAGTAGGTACCTAGGCTTTTATAGCTAGAGGTACGGAGCGTCTCTACAGCTATTACAGCGCCTTTGAAGCCAACTAGCGTTTACCTCTAGTGCGTGAGAAGCCCAAGGGGCCGTGGCGAAGCCCTGCGAGTTGGTCCCCCAAAATTGCCTAGCCTTAAGGTGGGGCATGACCGCTGAGCTCAAGTTTCCATTGCTAGGTATTCTCATACGGTGTGCAAGATTAGCCCCAAGAGCACCCTAATCGAGGCTCGAGATAAATTTCTGACTGAATTCTATTGCACCTGCCTTCGCTCTAGAGACTCATTATATTTGACTGCTCATTCGCCTGGGGAGTAAGGGATTTTCGGGGGTATTCACACCTTGCTTATTCCAATACCTAGGCGCCTGCTAAAAGTGCAGGTCGGATAGTTAAGGTACTAACAATTAACTCGATATCTAGATTTGCGTCTTCTCGTGTACGTCGCTCTTCTTCCTATACCTAGAGATGCTCTTCAGAGAGACGTAGCTATTGTACTTCATTCATCGTTACAGACTTCCAAGAAGGATTCCTCACATCTGCCTCAAGACTGTTCGTCAGGATGGCCGTCCTCTATATGTTGATTCTGAGTTGTTTACTTCTCCTGCTCCTTGTTACACTACGATCGGGCTGTGGCGTACTTAGGAACTACCTTGCAGCCCGGGAACTAGAGTCCGCTACCGTGCGATTCCCATCAGCCATCTCAATCGTTTTGGGATGATCGTTGATAAGAAGGTTCTTTACTACGTGAGAAAATACTTCGGCGAAAGCGCTTTCACGAGGTGTAACTGGATGGGCGGGAATTACCCGATCGATATTTCTCTCATCATGACCTAGGCACCCCGGTCAGAATGGTTAAATCTTAGCCGACCGGATATTGTTATGGACGTCGTCGGCAGGAGAAATTACCACGGGTTCTCGATGTTTTTGGGCCTGATATCGGCAGTGTAAGGCCCCTCTGCTTCATTCTATCCTGCATTTCCAATACGTGAGGTTTGGGGGCATGATCGCCTGCCCATCTTCCGCCGTCTGCACCTCTTGTGGTGATTCATCTCAGTACACCCGGACTTCCCTCAGTCGTCTCAAAGCCTCATTATCGCCAGCACAATTTGTACCGGGCCTTTCTTGTTAATCGCATCATTAGTATACCGCGACCAATCCTCATAGCATCTGCCAGACACAATCATCATCTGCACTACAACCGAGATAGGAGCTAACGGCGATCGCCGTGTCTCTATTACCTAACGGATGCAAACCGCATTAGGGTGCTATTTCAATTGAAAAGTCACAAGTTAGTAACTATTTTGCTGTATGCTCAGGTGGCGCATATTGCTTCCCGTTACGGTTCGTCGATACTTGGTGAGCTTATTCCTCTTGCAATTAGGGGTTAGTGCTACACGATAATCCCTCGGGTGAAGGCCCGCTATGACTCGAATCCTCACGTAAGCAACGACGAGCGAGTGTTTATAAGAGACTAGATACGACGACAGTGATGTCAACGATGATAATTATTTTCATGATCACTATATGTCCTATTAAATACTCCCTTGAACAATGCCGATTGGCAAGTGGTCATTTATCGGCTTTACTGCGACTGGTCTAGCAGGCCTTGCCATCTCCACCCGATTATTACCATTTCATCAACCACACCACGAGCACAGAGCCAGTGCAACTCACAATGATTCATTCTCCATGTCCATTGTTGCTCCAAAGATGCATAATGGTATTCGAGAGAGCTATAGCTTGTTAATTCCGGCGAAACGATTCAAAGATAGCGTCAGCGATGAAGAGATCTTGGCTCTGTTTACGAAGGGTTTCTTCTCTGGCTTGGCGTTTACCCCGGAGAGGTGGTTTTTGAGTACTGTTCCGTTCAGGTTGACAGACATGTCAGGTAAGATTGGCGGGTTACATGCATAGTCGTTCCTTAGGTCTATGTCAAAAACTCACAGTTGTGATCCTTAGCTATCAAGAAGAGCCTGGCGATTCGATCGCAAAATGGCACTTCAAGCTTTGTAGCTGGCCCTGAAATATGGGATCCAGCTGCCATCCCGTCAAAATCGACGCCATCCTTTGGGTCGCTATTATTCGGCAACTTTCTTGTCCTCGACTCCAGCTTGTTGACGCGGGCTCAACGAGATCAGCTCCCTGACGATTATTCACTTCATCCCAAGCCGCCGCATGCATTCGTAGAGCTTGCATACGGGAGCGAGGGTCTAGGTCTAGTGGGATCCCATCGGTTCGAAGTGAGTCAGCATGAAGTAGAACAGAAAGAAGGAACCGAAGAGTTCGTGAAGGTCACATTTTCTGCTGTGGTTTGCAAGCCGACAGGCCTCGCACCATCCAGATACTTAACATGGTTTCACATTCTATACTCTAATTTCTTGTTTTCCGATGGGATCAAAGGGGTGCTAACAGAGTGACCCTGTGTGTAATTCTTAGGGCGAAGAATCAGGGCAACATTCACGGCGTTCATAGATGTAAACTTAGATAATTAATGAAACATTGTACAATAGCGACTAGGGCGATATTTTCAAAGTATTCGTTGGTGACTAAGCTAACCCCTTTTTTCTCGCTCTGCTTCGATACACACACCCAAGCAGCTACCATCAGCTTCAAGAAAGCCAATCAGAGTCATACGCGAAAACCACTTCCTTAGCTAATGTGATTATAGATTAACCATCAGTTAGATTTGGCATGCATCGTACCCTTATTCCATCTAAATCCATTTATACAATTGACATACCTCTACACTACCCACCACGGCCTTAACCCACTATCTCCGTTGAATCCGTTCAATGACGTCTCATTGGTCACAAAACATTAAGAGTTGCGAGTCAACAATACGCAGGCCCAGAGGCAATACCATCAATCAATCGTAGGATCACTTTACTTATGTTCAATCGGCAAGTTTCGATTGTTTCGTACATAGCCAGTACTAGAAATTCATCATAACTTGTGACAATGGCCTCAAAACCCCTCTCTTGGCTAGTCACAGGCGCCTCCTCGGGCTTGGGTCTGTCCATCTGCATAGCAGCACTGCAAGCCGGCCACAAGGTGGTCGGAGCGACGCGCGACGTAGCTAAGGCGGAAAAGGCGAATCCGGATTTCTCGAGCAAGGGCGGCATATGGGTACAGCTGGATCCGGCGCAGAAGGACTCTTACGACCAATTTGCAAAAATATCCAAGGAGCACGACATCGACGTGCTTGTCAACTGCGCCGGATATGCCTTCATCGGCGGCGTTGAAGATACGAGGTCAGTGCCTCATTTTCGCCCTTTATATGTTGGTTGATGGAAGAATGCCTTTCCCTGCTAATATTCGTAATATGACACAGCGAGGATGAAATTCGCGCCCAGATGGAAGTCAACTTTTATGCGCCTCTCCGTGCCGTCCGAGCTTGTCTGCCGGTCATGCGGGCGAAGAAGTTCGGGCACGTGGTTCTAATAAGCAGCGGCGCTGGGTAAGTTCGCTTCGCAACCCTTCCTCCATGGCTAAAGCGATTGAACTGATGCGGGGTGAAAATAGATTCATAGCTCGTCCTGGACGGGGCATCTACTCCGCCAGCAAGTTCGCCATCGAGGCGATGCACGAGTCTCTTCTTCAGGAGGTCGAAACGTTAGGTGTAAAGGTTCTTATTGTCGAGCCGGGAGCGTTTCGGACCCCTTTCTCTACCCGCCTCGTCACTCCAGCTGCCCACGAAAGCACCGGGGGATTCAGTGAGGCTTATAAAGGCACTGCGCTGGATGCTATGGTTACTATGTCGAAGGGCATCACTGACCTACCTCCTCCCCATCTTGTGCGAGGGTGCCCCGATAAGGCCGCGCGTGAGATTGTCAAAGCCGTCGACAATGGATATGACTATCTTCGTATGATCTTAGGGCCTGATTGTGTCGCTGCAATGGAGCAGAAGCTTGGCTCTTTGCATCATGACTTCGAGGCCACGAGAGCAATTGCTATGTCTACGGACATCGATATCAATGAGAAGGTCTAGATAAAGGCGTGTACCGAGCAATTATCAGTAGAGATTATGTCCACGTGGTTGTTCAAGGTACTTATTGGGATGTGATGATCTTTAATGTTGCATTGCATGCTGAGTGTCACGTGTTAGCCTATCATCGTGGCAGGTATAGACATATTGTATATTATCGGGGGGCAAGTAATCAATGTTGTATGCATCAAGCTGAACTCGCAGATGACATGCAGTCAACATGCATCAGTCGGTATCACCAGGCTGAGTCCTATGTGTACTTAGTCAACGACCCCTTATCAACCTCACCTGGAGCGCCTTTTGTTCCAACCTCTGGGATCATCGTGTATAATTACCTAATGCTGTAGGCTATGGACCCGAGGTGTTAGTTGTGGCGTTGATGAGGTGAAGCTTCTTAACATAGGCTAGATTCACAACACTATTGTTATGCGTTTTGCTGCTGCGGCGCCTTGTTTTCGAGTATTCTGCCGTGCCTGTCATGAGAAGAGCTGAAAATCAAAAGCTGAACCATTCGTATAAGATTCCCAAAAAGCAATGAGCTTTGGTACGACCATAATCATAGCTAATGTTCCGGATCGGGCTAGTTATCTAAAATAATATGTGAAAGACCGGCTTTATAAAGACTGTCTCGGAAATGTGAACTAAGATTGTGGCTTGCATTCGATTAGAACAGATCATTTTTGACCATGTGTTGACCGCATTGTCTCGAGTAGCCATGGCTTAATACCGAGAGCGGGGTACAATAAGCATGTCCTCGACACTTGTTTACCATTTCTTCCTTCCATCCTTCCAACCACTTCTGAACCAGGAAGCAGCATGGAAGTCATCATACCCATAGCTGCTCTTGCGGCGGGTGTCGTCTCTCACCTTGGATACTTTAGAATCGGAGAGCATCACCTGTATAGCAGCTTATACGCCTTGGCGAGCATCTCGGCGTTTGCTCTAGCCATCGTGGTTCATGCCTATGTCTTCGAACTTTCCACTCGCGACGCCGCCCTCCGGACCCTTTCCATAGCCACCAGTTATTTCACCGGCCTGTATTCTAGCCTCGTTATCTACCGTCTCTTCTTCCATCCCCTTAGAGAATTTCCCGGTCCATTGGGTTGCAAAGTCTCAAGCGCTTGGTTTGCCACCTACCTGACAAGACTAGATGCATTCAAGCAACTTACAAAGCTGCACAAAGAGCACGGGAACTTCGTGCGTGTTGGCTCGAATGATCTGTCGATTGTTCACCCTAAGGCTGTTCAGGCCATTTATGGTCTGGGTTCTAAATGTCTCAAAGGCGATTGGTACGACCTGACATATCCCAGTAAGTAATTCTCCAATCTTCTTACAGGTTGTCCCTGTTTCTGTTGAGCTTGACAGAAGAAGCATATTCCTTCAAGTCAAAATCATATCTTGAGAGGGTCCCATAGGCACGAAATGATGCGCGGTCACTACACTTAAAGCTGTGATGGCTGACGTCAATTCTAAAATCAGCCATGTCCTTGCAAACGGCGCGTGACGATAACCTACACAGTCGATGGCGCCGTGTCTGGAGTGGGGCATTTGGAGAAAGGAGCCTTCAAGATTACGAAGAGCGTATGTTTCAGTACCGAGCTCTTTTAGTCAAAGTAATCGAAGATTCGGCTGGCAGCCCAATAGATATGACGAAGTTGTTTAGTTATTATAACTACGATGTGATGGGTGAGCTTGCCTTCGGACGTTCATTCGACATGCTCGGGACCAACAAAGAAAACGAAGCCATAAAGCTCTATACTACAGGGACTGTTGTCCTTGGCTTGAAACTCCCAATGTGGTTTTTCCGCCTCCTTACTGGCATTCCGGGTGCGACCAAATCGTGGTGGGCTTTTAAAAACTATTGCACTGCGCAGCTGAACAATCGTATGCAGGTGAGTAGGTTATAGTACTTTGACAGCCAAGCTGCTGACTAATAGGATTTGAAGAGGAAAGGAGATAAACGGGATATTATAGGCAGCCTTCTAAATCACTTTGACGTTAAAGGTCCGACGGGTTTTGATCGCGTTCTGCTTGAGGGCGATGCACAGCTCGTCATTGTAGCCGGAAGGTAGGTCATTCGGCATAATCTAACCCGAGACCGAGCGTCTAACATATCTGGGATGTAGTGATACCGTAGCTACGACCTCGATTTCAATCTTCAGATATTTGGCACAATACCCTCATCATGTGGGCATCCTACGTACGGAAATAGATCCTTTACGTCGAACTGAGCAAGGAAACTATATTTACACCGATTTATCGAATTTGAAACATTTGAACGGTGTTATAAATGAAGCATTACGCCTTTTCCCACCTGTTCCAACGGTTCTTCCCCGAGTCACTCCGCCGGAAGGCCTAGATATTGATGGCACGTTTATTCCTGGCAGAACTACAGTATTCTGTCCCCAATTCGTAATTGGAAGAGGTGCGTAAAAGGGTTGCCTCTGATAGGTACAGATGGCTTACGACTAGCTCTAGGTTCGGAAAGCTATGCCTCACCCGACGAGTTCATTCCAGAGAGATGGTATTCGCAACCCGAGTTGATTCGAGACGCGTCTGGTTTCGCGCCATTTTCAGCCGGCAGCTACAATTGTGTTGGTCGACCCCTGGCTTTGCTAAGTATTCGAGCAGTGGTTGCACGAATCATTGCCGACTATGACATTCGCGCGACCCCTATCGAGAATCTGCTAGCGTATGACGAGGGCGTGAAAGAGTACTTCACACTGATACCACCGGAACTTAAGCTTAGCTTCGTTAAACGTCAGGTTCCCGAGCCCCAGTCAAAGTAATTCAATGCTACGGGCGGGGCTTGGCAAGGAGACGGGAGTAAGCGGATTTGCTTTCTGTATGATTGTTATGGGATGTAGATTTAATATAATGTGGACCATCTTGAGGAGTTATTGTTGAGAATATTTACCATCTTCTTCCTCTTTTTCCCCCCTTCATTGTTCTTCTATGAAAAGGGAAAAAAAAGGGGAAAAAAGGAAAGAATCTGCCTCGTTGCACTCCAAAATTTTCAGAAATGCCAATTGATTGCGTGACGTTTAAGCATAAAGAAATCAACGTCGCGCATATCTTCTCCGTAGGCAAGTTAAGAGTACCTGCTAACTATTAGTGCACTGCAGGTGCTTAACTTTAGATGTATGAAACTTTGCGCCAATGTTCCCCTCCACCAACCACAGCGTCGCTTCAGCCCGGAATAGGTAACCAAGCCAGTAGCTTGCCTGGCTAAAATGTAACCTAGCTTAGACTAGCTGTCAAGGTCTGTAAGTGCTATCAAGCCGGTCCCGGTTGAATCTAATCGGCAAGACAAGAACAGACCACGGCCAAACGCAGCAAAATATTCTCATTGCATCATTCCTCATGTGCGTCTATGTACATCGGTGGCAAAGAGACCCCAAATGCGCCCGTTTTGTAATGCGACGAAGGTCCCGTCTCTCGCTCGTTCGCTAGCTGCTGGTTGGTTAAGATGCTGATGCCCCGCGGTCATCCACCGCCCTCTCCTATTTTTCGTCTATAATACACCCCGTATCTCGTTCTATTTTTCCTGAATTCCTGTGCCGTGTCTACTATTCATAAAACCAGTTTCCCCAAATGTCAACGCTGGCCAACTAAGAACTTCGTAACGTGAAGCTCCTATGGTGTAGTTGTGTTGTGGGGTTTGGAAGCAACAATATCTCCTTCAAGGTAGACACTCATTAACCCAAGATCCGTATATCCTACGTGTGCACATGCAGATGTTGCTAGTGCCCAACTGTATTGTATGTGCCCAGACCAGGTCTAGCTAGAGCAAGCAAACTATTGCCCTCGTCCTGCAGATCATATCTCCCCGGTCGTATGGATACTGCGCAGGATTAATGCCTCTCGTTATAGCAAATGCGTATCGAGAGAACGCGAGAATTTGGTGTGGGCGGCTTCCTCCTTTGTATGTTCGTCATCGCTATCGTCAAGAGCTATGAGTGATGCATACGGGTTGCTCGTGGACAGCCTAGAAGAGGTGGTGAAATTCGTGCCAACCGGAGAGTTTGTCCGGGTGCCAAGGGGCGTGGCATCGTGTCCCACAGCGGACTGTCCTCCCGCCGTACCACGCGCGGTTTCACTTGCAATTGTTGAGGTCGTCCTACTTCGACCTGGAGGCGCGATAGGGCCGAAGGGGGATCCGTATGAGGCTGGGCGGGACGACAGGCCGGTATTCGACGAGGTTGGGGCTGTGATTGTAGCAAAGTGGCGTAAGCATCTGAGCTCACCTGAAAATGGAGGATAGTCTCCACGACAGCGATATTGATCACGTACCTATGGGATTTCTCATAACCCCGCCCACGCCTCGAGATGCGATTGTCCGTCCCATCGAAGAGGAATACTCTAGAGTCTGATTATCACCACCGTACTCACCACTATGCCGCCACGCAATCTGCCTGCCTGCATCAGAAGTCAGGCCCGAGATTCCACCACGAGCACCCACGTTTGCAGGCATAGAACTAGCAAGACGACCACTAGTAAGACGACCAAGATAGCGTTCGCTTCTCATTTTCAAATCACTACCTTGGTCACCGTTCCTGGGACTCTCAGATGGTGCCACCTCACGTTGCCTCGTTAGGTCTGCCTGGTGCTTTTTCCACCACTGCGGATAGCCGTGAAAAAGGCCAAGCGAGTGCTGCGTGGCCTTGTCCGATGGCATTTCATGCTTATACTTGCAGCCCTGCTGGGTAAAAGCACAGACGCCCTCGTGAACCCATTTGTCGCAGTAAATCTTGGGTCGTCGGTGACTAGGAAGCGTGTGGTTGGACGAGCCGGGGCTTGGGCGGATTGATGCTGGTGGAGTAGCAGCGACGATGTTGTCGATTCGTGACTATAGAATACATGTCTATTAGCCGCGCCCGAGTAATTAAGTCAATTGGTGTTCGCGCATGGCATCACTCCCAACTGAACCCAACAAAACTCGATTGAATACAGGTTCATTTGTCTGCCACCCCTCTTCGTCCTGGACGTTGGAGGTAAGGCATCTGAGCAGATGGAAAGACAATACAAAGTCCTACATGTAGCCTATTGTGAATAGGTGCCCTGGCGCTACCATGTGATACATGATCGACCATGTAGCTTACCTGGATTGTATCCGCTGGCGAAGTGGGTGTCGCTGGGGAGCGCTGTTGAGGGGTTTCTTAGTAGGTAGAGATAGGACAGGAAGCGACTGGAAGGTGCCCGCGACCAGAATATAAAAAATGAAATCACGTACTTGCACGGCAACAGGCTCTGTATTGCTGGAACGTCCGTTTGAAGCCAGGCCACGGGGCTGAGGAAGCACTATCATGCCAGCACAGCCCTGCTGTATAGCAGGGATGTCCTGAAGGGAAGGGAGCATATCAGCTGGAATAAGTCGAGTATATTGGCCGTTGCCGCGATCATAGCAGTAGGCGAAATTGTCATCGAGCTGAGCTTCGAATAACGGGCTGAAATTGGGGTACGAGGCGATACTAGACACATGCTGGAAGTAGGGATGTTGATCTCCACGAATGTTTGTAAACGGAATCGTGCGGATGGACGAATGCTGCAAGTGATGAGCAGTATTAACGGGCTCGTAGGGGTTGTACATGCCGCGAGGCTGGGATAACATAACGTCGTCCACCGTGGGTGACCTCCAGTTGGCAGAAGTGAGGCTGCGTTGATGGCTTGGCAACGATTGTACATTCGGTCGAGCTATCTGAAGCTGAGGCGGTGTCAGTTGCTGGCGCTGCTGTGGGGCGTCGAGGTGTTGGGAGCCAGACTGTCGTTCGTTCACGAGCTTGTTCCGGCGGTCGTTGGCGGATTGAAAGGGGTTGTTATCCATGTTGGCGGGCTGGCGGAGAAGTGTATCACGTATGTACTCTATATTAGCCGCCGCAATATTCAGGCCAGCAAAGGGAGAAGGATGATGAGAGACACTGCCAACGGACACAGAGTCTGGGGAGGTGTTTCGCGTGGACGTATGGGATGATCCAGAAGAATAAGACAAGTCAGAAGGAGACTTAATAACTGGATAGGAAATAGTGATAGAGGTAGAAGAGGTGGTTTGTAACAGAATGTCCATCTTGAAGAGATGGTAGGTCAGCGACAGGCAGGTCTCGAAGTGGTGAGCCGGCAAGGTGCTGTTTCCCACACACTTCTTTCACCAATCAATTAAATCCAATTTATACCAAAAAAAACAAAAACAGAAAAAGAGGCAGCAAACGAAAGATTAGGCATACGCCTGAGATCTGAGGCACATGGGCCCAGACCACCCGCAGCGCAGGTAAGCGACGGGGGACAAGCACGAGAAGACAAGGTCGACGCCGACGCGAGCCCTAGCGACGCCTTGTGAAGATGAAGGCTTTGCGTGTGTGCCTTTGACTGTATCGGCTGGGGCAAGACGGGAGGAGATCAAAGGAGAACAAGAGATCTAGACAAGTATGTACAGGGCTAGAGACGGGTGTGAGGGGATCGATAGATGTACCCAGTCAGGTGCCAGCATCAACCGCGCCTGGTGAATCAATCAACCCGGAACCAACCAAGCAAGACAAGTGAGGCAAGCAAGGCAAGCTACCTTAAAGCAGGTAGGCAAGCAGAGACCCCCTTGGCCTCTGGGTCATGGTCTGGTAGTTAGCTGCCTTCACGGCCGTTTGTAGAAAATTCTCAAATAAGGTTAAATGCATTGAGACGGTTACCTGCAGTTTTCTCGTTCTGTGTTTCCCACGTGACAAACGGCTTATAAACCGCCAGTTACACACAGCAGATACACAAGATACCCCTGGGGTGTGAAATTGTTCATCGTATTCAACAGGTCTACGATCCTAATCTCGAATTCTCTTGCCTTTTTCTCTTTCTTTCTCTCTAAGTAGCTCAGAATGTATCCCTGTAGACGCCAGTATATCTCTTAGCAATCATTTGGCAACCTTGAATGCAATGAATCCGCCTTGCCTGCCTTTGATAAAATACTTGACCCCCTTGTCGTCTCTGAACCTCGTGTAGGAATACATCGTGCCTTTATGTGTTCTTATTAATGTGCAAGACCTGCTTGATTACTGTCTGATTTGGTGGTAAGCTATCACGGTCTGAAGCCTCTGGGAGAAGAAGGCTCTGGCGGCGTTTGAACCCGAGTTCTCGCCAGCGGCCCTGAGTCTATCAAGTGCCAGCCGTAGAGACAGCTGTGAATTGAGATCAACGCAGGGGTTGGCTGTGGAATGATGGCAGTAGCAGAGAGCACAAGGGTTTCCACCACCAATACAACCAGTCCGCGTAATATGGCCATTTGGAAGTTGAACCGCCGGGAATTGAAGTCCAGGCATTTGAGGAGGGACGGGCACTGTAGTCTGTCGACCGGATATGACCGACCCTTGGGGGTTGGAAGATATGATAGGGTTAGAAGCTATGGTTAGCGAATGAGGCCGGCTGGGGATAGGGTGTGGGTTGTGGGAGTTATTGTTTACAATGCGTTGGGTGGGTACTGAGGGAAATTGTATTTGGGGTGCCTCGTGCTGGGACGACGGGAGCCTCGGCTTTAGAGGGGGTTTCGGCCGGGTTACTGTGAGCTCTCGGGTCGGTTCTTGGGGTCCGCTCACGCTGTTTACCGCCCTTCGGAGTACTTGGTGGTGTGTTAATTCTAGCCTTCTTTGGCGTTCTCTTAGGCGGGGTTTTACCTTTGGGTGCCCTCGCTTTGCCAGGGCCCGTAGACGACGTCTCGCCTGCTGCTCCATCATCATCACTATCATCGTCCCCTATATCATTCTGGTCGATGTACAGCTCATCATCCACGTCCATTTCGGAACCGTCGCTGCCTGCTGCCCGAGGCTGCTTTGATGTTAATAAGAAGTCATCGTCCCCTTCAATGAAACCTACGCGGTTGGTCTTATAGTCAACGCCCTGCGTGCCTCGTCGCCTGGCACCTCGTCCATATGCTTTTTGATTCTCCGCGAGTTCACGCTCATGCTGAGCCTCCCTCTCTCTGAGAATATTCTCCCAAATGCTTGTACTTGACTTCGGGTCTGGCTCTTGCAATGCATCTTCCATGTTGCTGGCAAGGTCACCTTTGTCGTTTGCCCAAATTCGTGCGAAGGAGAATTGTGTTCCGGCAGAATCATCGGCACCGGTGTCTGTATTCTCTATTTGACTTCTGTCCAGAAGTTTGTCCACGGAGGCGGCGTCGTACGTGATCTTGTCCTTAGACTCGTCACTGAAGAGAGCGGCGGCCCCGTGCTTTAAAATCGACTCTAAATCTTCGCCAGCCTCCTCTTTCGCATCCATGCTTTCAATAAGGGCGTGATCGAGAGCCATCTTCTTTCGGCCCATTTGCATTATCTTTTCTTCGACCGTATTCTTCGTCATTAGCTGGAAACATAGCACTTTACGTTTCTGACCAATGCGGTGGGCACGGGAAAGGGCCTGGATGTCTTGGTGCGGATTGAAGTCTGGATCGTATATGATTACCGTATCGGCCGTTGCCAGGTTGATGCCGACACCTCCAGCACGAGTAGAGAGCAGCATGGCGAACAAAGGAGAATTAGGAGCATTGAATGCATCAATGCGTTTCTGCTTTTCCAAAGCGGACAGGCTGCCGTCAATCCGTGCATGAGCCATGTCCATACCAGTCAAGAAATCTTCTAGGATTGTGAGGGAGTGAAGATACTGGCTGAAGATGAGAACACGGTGACCTCTTTCCTTCAATTTCGGTAGCATGATTTCGAACAACAAGAGCTTTGGCGAAGCTTCGACGAGATTCCGATGCATTTGCGCCATGTCTGCCGTTTTATCCTCGATCTCACTATTGAAGCAGAATGGATGACATAGACACTGACGAAGATCAGAGAGAATATTGCTCATGCTCTTGCGTTCCCCAGCTTTGACTTTTGACCTTGAAATGATGGCTTTGATAAGCTCAGGATTGCGTGCCATGATAGACTTCGACAGCTTCTCCTGGAGAACAGTCATAGTCACGGGTAGGATAATCTGGGCCATTGGAGGTAGGAACTTCAGCACTTGTGCTTTGGTCCGTCGCAGAAAATATGGCCTTATGAGGTTATGCAGCTCTGGCAGGTTGTCTTTGGTTAACTCAGCATATTTTTCATCTAGCTCTGCGGCATTTCTCTTGCTATCGATGAATTGTAGAAGGTTGAAGAGCTCTCGCTTGTTGTTTTGCAAAGGCGTGCCTAAGTGTCAAGTAAGTTAACGATGAGATGTGAATGGTCGAGCTTCTTTTCTTACCTGTGAGAAGAATTCGGCAGGGAATCTTCATATCCTGGAGCGATTTATACAATGTCGTCTCTTCATTCTTCAATCGCTGCCCTTCATCAACTATGAGGCCAACCCACTTGACACCGTAGAAAGTGCTGCTCACGTTGGCGGCAGCTTCATATGACATAATTACCACATGAGCTTTCATGCCACTTTTTGGTCCATCCGGGTATAATTCATGTCTGTATGCAAGATCCTGAGCAACCTTGCCTCCGTGGTACGTAACCACTCTCAAGTCAGGTGCCCATTGTTTCAGCTCGCGGCGCCAGTTGGGGCACGTGGAGTTTGGAACAACAACCAAGAACGGCCAGCAACCTGGCTTGGAATGGGTGAGGGCGGAAATGAACGCGACAATTTGGACTGTCTTGCCCAATCCCATTTCATCAGCAAGAATTACATTCTGCTGTTGGTGGAAATTATACAGCAGAAAGTTAACCCCTTCCATTTGATATTCCATAAGCTCCCCTTTTCTGAGTTGAGCGGGTTGACTTTTGAGTTCGCACTCTTGTCCAAAGTCGAGAGATCTGTAAAGCGCAATGCGTTCTCGCATTTTATAGTCAGGGACTGTGACAAAATACTTGCCATTGAGATATTCGTCATAGGCTGCCACGAAAGCCTCCCATGCTGCGCCAGAATCTCGTGATGGAGGCTCATCCCAAACTACCTCTTCATAGCTTAAGCCTTGGAACTTGACAAAGACCGAAGTGATATCTTCGATTCGTTCGAGATCTTCCGCTTTACTCGAAGTGATAACTCGAGTACGATACTTCACGTTGAGAAGAACATCTGCTAAGAGCCACTCTTCCTCTATTGCTGTGGATTTATTCATCTTGGGGAAGATGGAAGACTCGCGCTTGTGGAATGCCTGCCGCATAACACCAGGAGCAACTCCAAAGACCCAAGCTCCTGGCATCCATGTATCATGGAAGTGTGAGCGGCCTGTCCATTTTATTAGGTATTCAATAGCATCTTCCCCGTAGTCTCGGCTGGTCTGTCCTTGACGGTAGGTAGTTTGGTCAACTGGTCGCCAGGCGACTAAATATTGAATTTTGAAGTTAGTGTCAATACAATCCTTACAGCTCCAGCCAGCCAGCGAGTACTCTTCAAGACGGTTCGCTTTGACGTCTTGAACGTCTACAATCTCTGTAGTTAGGGCTGGCAGATGGCCAAAATGATACCCGCGCTTGCAATTGGTACAGCGAAAGAGAACGTTATCGGCGTTGTTGACTAACAGCGGGTCTACCTCTGTAATTGGGTCTTCTCCCCCGTTGTCCATCCGTGCCTTCTCCTCTTGTTTAGGAGTTTTCTTGGGAGAGAACTCTGCACAAGAGGGTCCCGGTATCTTGCAAGTTTGACATAATGTATGATCTGGTGCCCGTGCGTCTTTTTTACGATAGCTTTGAATGCAGAATTTGCACTGCAGAACGAAATCTTCGTGGCCCACCTTGGTGACCCGGTGTTCTCGCGCTGCTCTGGGGCCAATACATGCCTTGTGGTAGGAGAAAGAGCATCCTTGGCAGTGTACAAGAGGGTTCTTAGTTCCTCCAGACTCAGCAAGGCAAGACTCGCATGTGTCCGAGTGCATGGTTCGAAAAGAGGAGTCTGGGGTCAACGGCTGGAACACTTCTTTGATAGCCACATGTTTAGGTGCATCGGTCTGTCGTTCTTCAACTGCATAATATTCATCGATGTCTGGATCTTTCATGCTTTTAGTGTTTTTGTTGGCCCTACCCGAGCGACGGGTTTGTTCGTATCCTATTGAGGAGTCACTGCCCTCGCGTCTTCTAGTTGGTTGTGAACGCCTTGGCCTAACCCTTCCTTTCTTCATCTTTGAGCTTCGCCGTTGAGGGGCGAGATCAGACCGAACTATGAAAAAATCGTCGTCGTCATCGCTATCATGAGTGTGATTGCGAGTGTGATTACGAGTATGTTTATAAGTGTGGTCTTGGGCCAGCTCATCATCAGACTCGGCAACAGCTCTAGGATTTCTCCCGACACGGTTCCGTGTTACGCGCTCTGTAGTAGGGGCAGTAACCGAACGTCGACTTCTCAATCTTAGCTGATTCGTCTTATACTCCGGTTCATCGGAGTCAGAATCAGGTCCTGCTGATGCTTGGTAGGACGCCTGGCGTATACTTTCCCGAGTGGGGTGTCTGCGACGCTTTCTTTCAACCCCAGAATCCGAATCGGACGCTTCGTAAGCATCTGCTGAACGAGGTCGTTTGTTTGACTTTTCCACCATATTACTAGATTCAAAGCCGCCGAATGATGACTCGTAAGCCTTGATGGCGTCTTGCCCGCCCCTATAATGAGCGAGTTCTTCGTAGGTAGCCTACGTCAAGTTTGTCAGTTAGTTATCGATGAAGAGAATACATAAGTTTGATCAACGGAAATATCTATTGCGTTCTTAGGAGACAACGGTGTTAGGTGATCAAACATAACAGGTAAAACCAAGCTGTGCAGCAAAAGGCAGAGGAGGTCAGGAATCCCTTGGCGAAAACGCGGAGAACACTTTGAGATCCTGTAGCGAAGTAATTTGGCAAGCTGTACTATACAACATACCATCTTCACCAAGTCAACTGCCTTCAGACACGAAGCGTGCACCTTGACTAAGGCACGTCAACAGAGAACAAGTCCGATGTGTAGCTTTCAGCGGTTGCGAGATTTAGAGTATGGGTGTGGATGGTGCGTATGTAGATAGTATGTTCAAAAGAAAGTGGGAGTTAGAGAGAAGCTGGAGTGTTACTAAAGGCAGGCGCCAATAAGTGACTCAGCGGAAAAGTGAAGTTTGACGTAACAGGTGAATGATCAGGTAGAACTGGTAAAGTGGAAGGGAAATGGGATAGGTGGGTAGATGAGGATGTATATATATATATATATGCAATTGTGCGAGAGAAGGCAGGTGGTGTTAGAGACGAACAGGTCTTGTTGCCAGGACCATCATTAAAATCTAAAAAGGAAAGAGCGCATGCAGCACATAGGCAACAGAAACGCACCTCCCTATTCGGTTCAACACTTACATTTTTTATGCGACCATCTTCAAACTCGATGATATAGAGACCCTCGTCACCACTTTCACTATCTTCCAAGACCTCTTCTAAGACTCGCAAGACCGTCCGACTCGGACGGATACGTTCGTAGGATTCCGGATCAGGCGGGGGTCTGAGGACGACTTCAATGCTACGCAGTGTCCGCGGCAGACCAGATAGTATCACGCTATCTTCCAGCCCGCTATCTTCTGAGTCCTGCCCACTTGCGCGCGTTTCCGGGTCTTCGAGGGGATCCTGTATCCGGCCGAGTCCGAGCTCCGAACCTTGGGCGGCATTTGGAGGGACAGCATTCAAAGCTTCCTCCGGCATCATGTCATGCTCGTTGTCTGAAACCGAGCCTTGCGAAGACTGTTCGTGTTGTTCACTGCTCTCGCTGCCACGCTGCGAAGCGCCGTCCACCCCGTTGGCGGCGGCGGCGGCGGCGACCTCGGCATCATTGTAACTAGCATCCACATTGCTTGAAGTGTCGCCGGCTGCAACTATAAGATCCTCCATGGTATCAAGCTTGGTTCCTTCCTGGTGCCGCCAAAACTATAGATATCCAATCGAAATCGAAGCATGGAGGGTGCGCAAGAAGCGGGAGGGTGTTTACTCGACTGGTTCCCTTTTGTATATCTATATGGATTAGCATTTTCGAATTGCGACAATCCAGTTGTTGCGACAAGGAGGGCATGAACATACCAAAGGGAGCCGGTCATCAATAGGTAACCTGGAGAGAGGTCAAATCCTCGTAGCGAGGTAGGACATAGGAAACGAGACGGTCGTGGTGGAGGGGAAAAGCCAGGGCAGCGCATTGCAACTTTTATGAAGAAACGCGCATTAGTATTTGGCTTCACGCGTTGCATGTTAAAGTGGTTTTTGGATTATTGGAGGCACTTTGCTCAGCAGTACAAGTACCTAAGGTGCCTATATGTACCTTATGCACTGTAAGTGCGTGTACCGATGCGTCGATCTTTACAAGTACAGGTACTTCCAAGCTCCTACTCAGTGCCTTGACACTGAGTGGCAGCACACTAAGTTTGGGTCTATATACCTCTGCCCTATCGGGAAACTGGGTACTTCACTGACCAGAGTGCAGTGCACTGCTTGGGGTATACATCCTAGTAGGTTCGCTGATAAGATCCCTGATTGATTGCCTCCTAGGGAAATTTTTGTCGTTCGCGACTGACTGACTTCATGCATCTTTTGTCCCGAATTCCGGCACGTTGAGGGATAGGTGTGCAACATCTTCACCTATAATGCGATGAGACTCCCGACTTCTTCTTGTTTACTTTGTAGACACAGTGTATTGCTTCGCACCCTAAATTCGCAGAGATTCTCTTTCATTTCCTCCCAGCCCGCATCGTCGCTCTCGGCCATCCACAATGGTCTTCGACAGTCGCAGAAATCCAGGCCGCAAGGCTTCAACCAGTCGTCTTTAAAGACCACAGGATCTCGCCACACTTCGCAGACCCAGCGCCGTGGCCGCGGCGAAGATTGGAAAGCTCCGACGTTCAAAATCAAGAGAGGCAAAAAAGATATCACCGACACGGGCCCTGACCGGCAGTCGAGGCGGTCCCGTTTCAACGACCCCACGAAAAGCTTTGGTAAACGAAGTCTCGTATATCAGATGAAACATGGGGCTTTAAAGACGCAGATGGCCGAACCGGGGGGTCGAGACCGCACGAATAAGTCATCGTCCGCCCGATCATCGCCCGAGCGCATGAGCCCAGGAGACTTCATGAGAGACTTCAAAGCGAACACTGGGCAGCAGACCAACTCAACCAGAAATGACTGGGGAAGACGCGCATTCCCAGCACATGATGGCCGGCCCGTAGGACGACCATCACGCACGAAACCCTTCTCGGAGGCGAGGAGCTTTGACAATGCACATGATCGCCGGCTCGTAGGACGGCCATCACGCTCGAAACCCTTCTCGGAGGCGAGGAGCTTTGACAATGAGCGCATGAGCCGCACCAATTTTCCACCTTCCGAGGCTCGGCGCGACGAGCTCACCAGACCGGCTCCATCTAGAACTCGCCCTGAGTTTTCTTCCACCAAGCCCGAGCAGTCGACCGGAACTGGGAAGGCAGATGACGGTCCTATTCGCATTCATCACAGCACTGCGGCATCACAGTTTTTGTACGGGCGATCTGTGGTAGAGGCGGCGTTGAAAGATTCACGGAGACAGCTCTACAAACTGTACATCTACAACGGGGATGACAGACGGAATATCTCGCAAGATGATGCTCTGGGGAAGCTTGCGCGCCAGAAAGGGGTTGACGTCACGAAAGTGCCAAATGATGGCTTGCGCATGATGGATAAGATGAGTGGTGGCAGACCACACAATGGGCTTGTGCTTGAAGCATCACCCCTACCCCAGCTGCCCCTCAAAGCACTGGGACCATTATCTGAAGACCCGAAGAAACCAGGATTTCACGTCGAAGTAGCTCACCAATCAAGCGAAGAGGCGAAAGTGAACGGGACGTCCGACTTTGTCAGCTACCAGCTACCCCAAGGACGAAACCCGTTCGTCCTCCTATTAGACGGCATCCTAGATCCCGGTAACCTAGGAGCAATCCTTCGAACTGCGGCATTCTTAGGCGTCAACGGAGTTGCCATCACAAAAGGCAGCTCGGCCACATTGACAGCGGTGGCTCTAAAGGCATCGGCGGGAGCATCTGAAGTGATGACGTTGTTCTCCGTCAACTCAACGCTGGATTTCCTTACGCGTTCTAAAGAGAACGGATGGCTGGTATATGCTGCAGTTCCATCGACGCAGCGGTCGAGAGGGAATTCGCACGTGACACTGGGCCGCCTCGAGACCTACGATCCGCTATCCTCGCAACCAACGGTGTTGGTGGTCGGCAGCGAAGGAGAGGGACTCACCAAACAAGTCCGACGACAGGCGGACCACGAAGTCTCCATTCCCAGCCCACCTGGCGGCTTCTACAACACTATAGACAGTCTCAACGTCAGCGTAGCTACCGGCATCCTGTGCTCCGTCTTCCTCAAGAAACAATCATCGGGCATGATGGAGATTGAAACTGAGGAGCGTCCTTCAGAGTCCGGCGACGAGAACGAGCCTCAGCTTTGGTAATATGAAGAACATGTATAACATGCGTCATGAACCTGTACAAACAATGTATTGCATAATAGAATATGTAGCATCACTACACATAACGAGAATTTAGTCAAAAGGTACGAGAGTATCAAATGTACGATATCAACGACATCGCATCTCGTCCAAAAGCTCCATCCATTGTTAGTAGCTGTGGCGGTCACCGAAAAGCTTGGCAAGGGTTCAAAGCTTCAAAAAGGATGTTCTTTCGAGACTCGGCGTCTCAGTCGCAACGACAGCTGGGACCAAGCAAATATAATGACAACTCATTCGAACTCAAGCTTACATTCGTATTAAAGATACTTATCCCCGATGAAGCCCTGATATGAATCCTATCATGGAACCCAGCCACGCCAATTCTGACGTAGGTGGTTGGTTAGTTGGCTGAGTTAGCTAGATCGGCGGTATGCAGTGGCCCAACCACAACAATTTACGACAAACCCCAGCGCATGATCAGCCAGGGAAGCTCACATATCCTTCATTTTTAACCAATGGCTCTCCACTACCTGATTAGTATCTCGGTGTAACAGTCCAATAGACGTCGAGAGATTCACGCCGCCGCGGCAGATCAGGTCGGGCTAGGTTAGGTAACTTACTGTAGAGGTGTTCGGGTGCCGCCAAGGAACGCCGGAACAGCCATCCGAGGAGGATCGGATCCATCGTGCGACGATCATCAGCCATCCACCGTTCCCTTGCAAGAGCTTTTTCCCAGCATGGCTGCGGTTCTCCCAGTTTCACTATTAAAATCCGTCCAATTATCCAACAAGTAGACTTGAAGCTCCCACCTGCATACATATCACACATATTAAGTAGATACATACCTATATCGGAACCATCCAAGCATTTCAGACTCTTGCAGATTCCGAAACGAAAGAGCCCCATAATCCAACCAACCAGCTAAACAAACAGGGAGAGACGGATAAGAAGCACAGACGAGACAAACAGACAATGCGCATCCCGCGCGCATTCCTCTCTCTACCACCCTCACTTCTGCTCCTCCTCGCAACCCAACTCCACGCACAATCGGACGCCTCGAGGAGCGGGAGCGGAAGCGGGAGCGAGAGCGACAAAGATGGCCTCGAGACGCTGCCTACGGCTGTGCGCAAGATGTCGCTGGATGAAGGCGAGAAGTTCATGCCCGAGTACTTCGCCTTCGCGCCGTCCGATTTCGCCGGTGCACAGATACCACTAGGTCTCAGATCCCGCGGCGTGCTCACCCTCACACCCGAGGAAGAGGCCCTGCTAGCGAATAACAGTTCTGCCGTCCTCGTGTTCCGGCCCCCGTTCCCGCGACATCAGGATCTTCGGGGCATGATGGAAGCAAGGAGCAAAAATGAGAGGGACCAGCGGCGGAGGCGGTGGCAGCAGCAGCAGCAGCCGGAAGAACGGGATGGAGAAGAAGCAGAAGAATCGCATTGGTCCCTCTATCGCCGCGCAATGGAGGCCTTGGCCCGTCTCCAGGGCCGCGACTTCAATTGCCCCAGCGGCACGCACGTCTGCTCGAATATCGACCAGCCGAACTACTGCTGTCCGGACGGGACGACGTGTTTCGTCGTCGAGAACTCGCCCGACGCCGGCAACGTGGGCTGTTGCCCCGATGGCCAGACTTGTGGCGGTAGTGTCGCCGCATGTGCCGATGGGAACACCGCGTGTCCGGCCGAGGAGGGTGGTGGGTGCTGTATACCTGGGTTTGTGTGTGCGGATGTAGGCTGTGAGTCTCTGCTCTATCTTTCTCCGTCCCATGTTATCTGCTATTTCGAGAGTCGCATCTAACTTAGCTGGTTTTAAAAGGTGTCCAATCTACATCGTCGACAACCACGACAACAACACCCACACCAACGAGTAGCAGCACCCCGACGACCTCATCAACAACCTCATCAACATCGACAACGTCAACACAGACATCAACATCCACGAAATCAACAACAACCTCATCTTCAGCCTCCGACTCCGCAACCGGCACAGGCCTCCCACCCGTACGCCCAACAAGCTCAACACCAACAACCACCACTCCCGCCCCTTCCTCCTCCTCCTCCTCCTCCTCCTACTGCCCAACCGGCTTCTACGCCTGCGTCGCCTCCGCGGGCTCAGGCTGCTGCCGCACCGGCCGCGACTGCAGCACGACCTCGTGCCCGCCCGCCGCCAGCACGACGATCATCACGCACGGCGCGACGATCGTCGTGCCTCTCTCCGACGCCACGGCACAAGCAGCGGCGGGCACGACGACGTGCGCGAGCGGGTGGTTCCTCTGCGGCACTGACGCGGGGCCTGTGGCGGGGTGCTGTCCGAGCGGATACGCGTGTGGGACGGCGAGTTGTACGCTTTCGGCTGCTACGGCGACGGCGACGGTGCAGAAGGAGTTGCCTGGGAATGCGGCGGGTGGTGGGTGGAAGGGGATGAGAAGGGGAGGGAGGTTTTTGATTACCTGTGTTATGGGTTTGGGGTTGTGGATTGCCATATGATGCTATTTGATGAGCTATCTACCTATTCATTATCTGGGCATTAATGAGGGCTTTCTTGGATTGATCGATGTGTTAGCATCATTTTCATCACCTTGCTTGTGGCGCTGGTTCTATCACGAATTTTAGAAGTTCCTGTACATACCCTTCTTGCACGCGCGGGTAGATGGGATCACGCCTTAGTTGCTATGAAGCAGACGAGCTTACGAATTCATTTACTTAGATGGGCACACACACGAAGGCATAGAATAGACACGAAAATAGCTAGCTATCCCGAGGGAGGCTTCTTTTCTTCTTTCTTTCGGGAAATAACTTATTATATGAGCGTAATAGACAATTCTCACAATCATGTCGTCACGCTTTCATAGATAGATCGCATGATTGAATATTCTATATCTCATACTTACTGTGACGGTTGCGTCGCAAACCACTGTCAGTCAGTCAGAATTCATCTTCCACCGGGCCGAAGCGCGCTTCGCATCTACTCGTTGTAGGTTGCAGGTTGCGTAACTGCAGGAGGCAAGACCGAACTTACAGTACATACAGTGCTCACAAAAGTGGTGTGAACACATTATGATGGCACGATGCCCGGAGTCCGCCATCGGAAGCCCGAGCCGCAGAAAGGCAGACCTGCGAGGTGTAAACTAAAGTTGATAGGTTATTGTATAGAATCCTTACGCGACATATCTTTTATTTGAGTTCATGTCATGTGCTAATTAGATTCATATGTCTATATTTGCATTAACACTATCGGGTGATCAGAGATGCTATGTTGTATGAGCCACTCAGGCGTGTGGTGTAGTTATTCGATCCTGCTCTCCTGCCTCGTAACCAACAAAGCTTAGAAGCTAATAAGGAGAGCTATGCAAAGAGATGAGTTGGCGGAAAACAAGACAACGGAAGAATTATACATGACTCCTCCATCCTCTATGTACAATCCGAGCTCCAAACTCCTAAAACGCCTTCTCTTCTGGGCGGTCCCTGGATTAGACAAGCCGCACGCGTAGTAAGATTGGCCGCAGTAGCAAGTGATATGTAGTCAGTAAAAAAGTATTATATCCTTCTAGCAGCCTTCCCTTTACTTGTAAGCCCTCGCCTGATTGAGTGAAACTGGGCCCACGACAACGCTGTTCAACGCAACGGGCTCTTGAGGCCTTTACAGGATGAAAGCAAGAGCAAGAGCCACGAGCGCCAGCACGCCGCTCACAGCCTGAGAGGTGCTAGCTGCAGAGCGGGGCGGTTGTGTCGCGATGGATAGAGATGTAGTGGGACCAGATGGAGTTGCAGTTGCACTGCCGCCGCCATTGCCGTTACCGCCGCCGTTGACGGTGGCTGTAGTACTCGTTGTTGCGGTGGCGTTGGCAGAATTGCTGAAGCCTGCTGAGGCAGAAGAGCCCAGGGTGATCGTCGATGAACCATATTCAATGGTAATGGGCGAGCCGGAATAGGCAGAAGTGAGACCTATGGTCAGTCGGTTATTAGATATTTTTTATAAGGGCCCGACTCGTTTCCAAGCGAACATCAAGATCGGAACTTTTGCTAAAAGTAAGAAATAGAAAAGACCAGAAATGCCTACTAGCGAGGTTACCGTTACCGGAGAGGGTGGTAGTGGTAGTGGTAGTATTGTCATTCTTTGCGTTATCGTTGGCTTGCTCATCCGAAGACTCAGACTCGGTGTCATCGGCATCGTCGTCACTGTCAGAACTAGAGGCGGTAGCGGTGGCATCATCTGCATCCTCTGCTGACGAACTGCTGGTGCCAGTACCACCGACCGTGACGGTGCTAGACCCGACGACGAATGTAGCGGCATTGGTGCCTCCGACTGTGACGGCGCTCCCAGAGACAGTAAACGTTGCAGTGCCTGTGAAGGAGCCGCTATTGAAGTTCTGGGCCAGGGCACGACTGGCCGTAAAGAGAAGAAAGATGCAAGATGTCTTCATGGTGGTGAGAAGTGACTGTCGTGAAGCGGTGCCCGGTTTGTGAGGTTTATATGTGGAAACAATTAAGCGTAAATCGGGAATAAATCAGACCTTTTCACAAGAAACGAGAGAATGCTTGAAGAAGGTGTCCTGCGAGTTAGGAAGCGCCTGCAACTTATACTGCAAGGTATAGCCACAGCACCATGATACGGAGGACAGCAAGTTTTGACTGACATACGTACGCTTCCTGAACAGAGACTGTCACCCTGGTCAACTGCAGATGCTTTTGATTAATCTGCAGTCAACCCTTTCGGAGTTTGCCATCCTGGCTAAGGGACGCGTTGTGGCGACGGCAAACGTCCAAGGATGGGCCTTTGACGTCGACGGGGTCAAGGTCTCTTGGAGTGAGTTGAAATTTGGTGGTGTGGCTGGCACTTCCAAAGCTTTCGATACAGCAGATACAGAAGCCAGTAATCAATGTGGTCGGTAATATTAAAGATGATTCTCGCTTAGAGGCGATGATGCATCTGATCAATCTCAGCCTCTTAGACTTGGTTCCGGATGCCATCGCGTACGTGCAACTGAAAGGCGTGACACCTTATGGCTTCTAACCATTACCCACGGTTTCAAGTATATCAATCGATACACCCGTCGGCACGGTTGACGACGGCACCTGTAGACTCACCTGCCTCGACCCTCAAGAGCACGCGTCAGCGCCACTGGTTCAATGGTGTGCACAACCAGATGGCCAATGCTGTACAACGATGGGGAATTGCGTAACACGCAGCCGCGCCACACACAGGTGAGGCTCACGAGATATGGACAATATAAATTGTTAACTCGAGGCGTGCATATGAACCAGTCGAAATAGTACGTCGATGTGGCGACATTGCATCATCAGCCAGCTCATCCTGGATAGAGTCGTAGGATGTTGCGTTTCAGCGCCAGAAGAGTTCGTGTCTGCGTGTCCAGACAGCATGTACCTGGATGTGATCGTCGAGGCCCAGATAAATTACCTTTAAAGATTTCATATGTAGATGACGGCATTGGTGTACGTGTGCGTGTGCGTCGACGCCGTTGCCAAGTTGATACTTGCAGGTTTATCGCTCTGATGGAAGTAGAAACGCTGCTCATACTGCTAAAACTCGCCGAAGCTGGCGATATCGAATCTCTAGTATTATAGGGTAGAATGTTAAGTCAACGAGATGGTGTTTTGAGAGCGATGGGGAAGATTGACATGCAGTCACTGTGAGAGGTTCTTGGACTGCATCGTGCCTCGCAGCTTCCTCGCAGCTTCTCAGCTGCATTCAAGCATCCTAAGTAGGTACCTACATGGGTAACCAATATTTATTAAATAATGCAAATCTCGTTTCATGTCATTCCGATGTAATACCAATGTCTTACAAGTTACGTTTATAGACAGACAAGTGGGCAGGTCTAGGTTGGATAACAGATAATAATGAAGATTGCAACCTACCTTAGTCATATCATTGCCTCCCAGCTACCTAATTGTTGTCCCATTGATCTCGCATGTTAGTAAACCATCTGACGCTGTCGATTCTGTCTCTCGGTCATGACTTGAATCCGTTATCATGGGGATATTGTGAGCTCCAGTTGGTCACGGTGCACAATCCAATCCAACAGATAACATCTGCCGAATTCACTATACGATATATGGTTTCGACAATTTTTATGCCATTACCGTATATGAAAATACAGACGATTGTCTGCATCTTGTGCACGCTTCACCGCGTAGCTGACCTCTTACACCCTCACTGTGAAGCGTTACAACTTTTTTCGAAAATAGATATGATGACAAAGCACTCTATACTGTCACCTTCTTCTATTTTGACAGATTTGAGTAGGGATAACTATAGGAGGGCCAATGAGCCGTTAGATCGACCTACTCAGCTCGATTCCCCCAGGCCCTTCCGACCTACCAGGGTCGGTGTATCAGACCTCGCACATAACAGACGTCGGAACGTCTATAGGCTTGGGGTAAATCAGACAATATATTGTGACGACAAAGAACCGAAAACTCCGCAAGAGAAACCTCGTATATTGAGAACAATGACTGGATCGCTGTTCCCTTCCCGAACCTCTGCCTTTCAAACTTAAAGTGACATCTTGCAATCCTACGAGAGAGCGCCTCAGCAGCAAAGTTCTGTTTTTGTTGTCTCGGATTGTTCACACACGATCTTACTTTCGGTAACTCATGAAATGTTTGTTGTCTCAAAATACAGTCTTTCGCATCACCAGAATCTTGTGTTTGTTTTTGTCTTCATGAAAGAGCTTTCTCTCATGTGGGCGATGAGGTTCGTAGGACAATATTACTATTAGTTCAACTGACTGTCTAGGATAGGCTAGTAGTTCCATTATATAAACTCTGGAATTCGTCGTAGCTAGGAGTTTTCAAAATTCAGATCTCACCAGCAGGCACCTTGTCTTCAACTCATCTCCAGCTCTCTTCTATGATCAGCAGCAGTGCCATCTGTTGATTCCTGCACCAAGACCTGTCGCCAGATATCACATCACAAGATGGCCAAGACAAGGTCCGGCTCCTTGGCAGCCCACCAGACGCCCTTCGGTGTAGCAAAGCAACAGCCACAGGTTGGGCACAGATATTCGCTTCGTTCCTCCGTCAGAGTCAATAGGCCAGACTATTCTGGAAATGGTTCCGGTTCAACTAAGAGCGGTTCTGCGGCCCGAGCCGTTGTCAAGAAGCGCACTGTCAAGAAATCAGGGGCTAAGAAACCGCTAGGACCTCGAGCCTCTGGAGTTAAGAAGCGCGTTGCGAAGAGGTCAAAGGCCAAGACGCGTGCTCAGAAGAAAATCGAGGAGATTCTTACAAGCCCTGCATTGTCATGCATCATAGTTGGCTCCGAAATTGAGACAGAGTCCGGAAGTGAGACGGGATCCGAGATTGAGACAGGGGCTCAGGTCTAGGAGATAGGTTGAGTACACTTCCCAGCCCTCCAGAATATCAAGTTTCGGCGTTGGGTTTTCCAACTGCTGCTCTTTTGTCCCAAAATGTTAGCGTACTGTTTACACTGTTTTAATCGTTCAGATAGAAAAGCAATTTAATTCATTTATTCGTCAACATCCTTATTGTGTATTATATACGTGTTAGTGACTTGACGCTCTCGTTCTTAGATCTCCGTTCATGGCTGATGACTAAGCTCATTCCCTTCACTTTTCTTCTTACTCTACGTCAGTAGGTATATAGATCGGAATTACACTGATATACGAGTGCTCCTCTATGTGACATAACTCAAGGCCAGCTGTAAAGACTGAAAATCGGGTAGGCATGAGATAGAAACAATGCGAACTGGGTAAGAGAAGAGGTGGGCAAAGCGGAGGGAACAAGCCATTTGGTCACGTCCATCTCTGGAGAAGTTCAGTCGAGAGAAGACGCAAGGTCATTATACAAAGGTTGATGGATCAGAATCACCACAGTAGATAAAGCTAGGCAATTTTCGTATGAGGAGTCGTCTGAACTAAAGCCCTTGTAGACTCTATCTGGTAAACCCTTTTTGGTGAGACTCGCCGTACTTGCTCGCCAAATTCAGCAACCGCCAGTCCCTCAAACCTCAAACCCTCTTTTTAACAACCCCTGATACCGGAAAAATTTCCATCCTCATGCTCATTCCCATTCTCATAGTTGGCGGTTCGTTTTCCCCCGTTTCTCAACTCACACTAGAATCCTCGTGCAACCGCAGCTCAGAACACCAGTCCTAGTCGAACACCCAGACTGAACTCAAAGCTCACCATCGCCACCTCCGTCAGCAACCATCTTGCTCAACGGACCCTTCTTTAACATGATACTCATAATCTCATAAAGCGCATCCGCCGCTGCCATGGTAGTATGTTCGGCGTTCGTATCATAGGCCGGCTAACCACCAATCAGTATTATTCACCCACCACACTCATCAATCCATCATCAAAAAGGAAAAAATATAATTTAGAAGAATAAATAGATAGTCGCAAACTTACCGCAACCTCAACAATATCCGCCGCAATCAAATTGATATCCTCGAGCCCCCTAAGAATAGTCCTAAGCTCGCGCGTGCTCCACCCGCCCGTCTCCGGTGTGCCCGTAGCCGGCGCAAACGCCGGGTCGAGCGTGTCGATGTCGAGAGACAGATACACCGGCTTCTCGGTGCCGACGCGCTCCACGATCCGCTTGATGATCCCCTCGGCCCCGATGGTGTCGATCTCGCGCGCCTCGACGATCTCGAAGCCGCAGTACCCGTCGTTCTCGTAGTCGCTGGGCCCGCTGAGCGTCGTGCGGATCCCCGCGTGGATGTTGGTGTCGTTCAGCAGGAGCCCTTCCTGCGCCGCGTGGTAGAAGTACGTCCCGTGGTTCACGCTCGCTACTTCGGACGGCGAGCCGCCGAAGACTTTGGGGCGCCCTGATGTGATGTTGTTGAGTGGTTTGTCCCGCAGTGGTTATGTAAAATCGAGGTGAGGAAGCACTTACATGTGTCGAGGTGGCTGTCGAAGTGGATGACGGAGACTGGGCCATAGGCTCGGTTGATGGATCTGAGAAGCGGGAGAGTGATCGTGTGGTCGCCTCCGAGAGTGATGACCCTGGGAAGCGTCTTACCCTTCTTTGAGGGACCTGGTTTCCTCGCGTCTGTCTTCGGAGCTCGCGAAAGGATGCTGTAGTGGCCTTCTTCAATTTGCTTTAGGGCCCACGTATTATCGTATCTGATGCTCGAACATTAGTCAACTAGCTCATACTTTGGAGCCCAAGAGGCTATTGAGAACTCACGAGGTGACAGGTATGTCTCCGCAGTCCAGCACAGTTGCCCAGGAGTCAAAAGGGTTGGTCTTCAGGGGCACATTATAACCGCCACTATATGTCTATTAGGTCTTGATCAGTGTGCTTTGGTCTGGAGACAGATATACTAAAGATTTAGACGTCGGGACCCTTGCCGGATCCCCGAAGGCCCAAAGCGAGCGCCAGGACGGTAAGACGTTCCCGTGTCGAAAGGAGCGCCTAAGTAGAGTCAATGGATGCTGAAGTGGCCTCATATCTGGGGGGCGAAATCGACAAACCAATAAAGGCAAGATCATACGACACATCAGTCGAGCTTAGACACGGGTAGAAAGGCAGGCGTCCAAATGTAGATATACCACTAAACACGGAGTCTGCTTGCTTTCCACCATCCCCTGGTAGGATGTTGTACCATAAGGATCGATGAGGCCCAGATAATGAATCTTGGTTATTTTCGAGATCGTGACAAGCAACGCTAGTCACGATTCCAAAGATGGCAATTATCGGCCACATCGTGTTTCAACCTCACGCTTAATAATATGATTTATTACAAGTTAATGAAAGACAGTGGTTTGTGAAAAAAAAAGATTCACCCTTTCATCCCGGCTTTATACATCATCCTAGATTTTGTATGATGCATACCAAGCCATTTGAGGCCATCCAGCAGTCTCCGTCCCCTCATTCCGTATGACGATACGTCAATTGCCGGTGAGAATCGTGTACGTTGATTGCTTATCGCTGACAGCTCGATTCGAATTGTCCACTCATAGCTGGACATGTTAGTCCAATATGCAGTCGAGTGGAAGTTTTGAGCTAAGTCTGCATCTCAAGTTCGTTATGTATTGATAAACAATGATCAAATCTCAAAACGATGACACCGTAAATCAACCTCCTGCGGGGCTCAAGATAAAGCTCCCAGAGCTATGCTTGTCACAAAATTTTTGGAGCTGATATAATTGGTGAATGGCAATAGGTGAATAATCAACTTTGATTCGATCAACAATAGATATTGGAGCAGCACGTTGATGCTCATGTGGGGTGGACAAGCATTGTGAGCATCCTAGACCTTAGCACGTCGCAATTCCACAATATTCACGGGCAGTTTGGCAAGTCGGAGACAAGGTAGAGTTGTCCATTAAATAAACATAAGCACTCTATCTGGTACTGAAGCCAGGAAGGAAATCGTTGGATAATCATGTGACTTAACTTGAGCTTGGGCGGATTTTGTCAAAGGGGTTGAGCAGCATCTATCCAGACCAAAACCAAGGGGTGTGAAGCTACATGGGGAAAATGGCATGTTCCGGACATCACCCATCCTACAGTACAATGACCTTGGAGTCAAGACAGAAGATCAGGCGAACGTAACGGACGCACAAGCAGGGGATGTGCATGATTGGGTTACTACAAAGCAACCCGAGTCCTGGCCGACTTTGGAAATCGATACATAGTAGGCGCCTAGACCAAGTTTGACACCCACCGGTAGTTGTGAATATAGTACGCTTGCTGCGGTTATGTGTCTTGAGAGATGCGAGTCTGAAGACGAGTGTACGGTGGTGCGCACTCGAGGCATTGGGTGGTTGGGCGTGTCCTAGTAAACAGGATACCTAAGTAGGTAGGTAAAGTCAGTCCTAGCCTACATGGCTGGCTTCTTAGGTAAGTAGCAGTAGGTATTCGCTCTGTAGGAGTGGAGCAGTGGGGTGGTTATCCGCTAAAGATAATCTGGCCATAAAGATGAGACCTGACTGGTCAATCTGCAGCCAGATCTTACTGGATACAGTAATGTCCTTCAAGCCCTTTGTCCACCTGGGCAGTTCACATGCCCGCTTGTCTTATTCTGCTCCGGTTTCACTGTTTCGTTTCACCAGCGGGTTCCCGGCATTCGGGAGGCGAGACTCGTTTGGGAGCGGCTTTGAAACAAATCACTAGATATACCCCAGGTTCTCGAGTCCGTTGTCGTTTGGCGAGGGGAAATGTGACAGACCTTTGACTAGGGAACCTTGCCTGCGCGCCGCCTCTTTTGACAAGCCGAATGCCAAAAGACGGGCATTGACGACGGGACGTCGGGGGGCCACCAGGGAGCACATGGAGCACATGCGCAATGCTGTAGTATACAGTACAGCATGGAAAACAGGACCTGGACACCACCCAGTCGCATGTTGCAGGTGGTGTTGGGGATCGCCAGCGCTGATTCGCCAGCGTCGTGCTGCACGTCGAGCAATGAGGGGGTTCCTAGAGGTGCAATGAACCTCGAGCCTTGTGCAGTTGGAGACGCTGATTTGTCCTGCTGACTGCGATGGCTGCATTGGTTGCAGCGGTCCTCCGGCAGCGCAACTTGCTGCACACTCCTAGTGTACAGTACACTACTCACTTATATGGACACCACTATTGAACCCTCTTCAAACGATACAACGTAGTGTGAGTCTCCGGCTTGGTATTTTCTCGGCCTCTTTATGTTGCGGATGCAGATGGAAGACGCCGTGTCTGTCGTGTAGCGTTGCGCGTCTCTCGCTGGACAGCCGAGCAAATCCCGACCGAGTATTTACATCGACGCAGCAAGCCTGAGCCACGGCATAGTTACAGTAGGAAGAAGAAAACGAGGCCAAGCCGTGCAGCGTATGGATGAATATGTAAGAGGGAGGAGTGCGCGTCCGCCGGTGTGCCCCTCGCACACACAAGGAGCAGGACGTACTGAGTAGTTAAGGAAGTAAGGAAGCAGGGAGCAGGGAGAGAGAAAAGACATGTGAGTAGGGTTCTGCATCTCCAAGGCGTGGCATGCGCCAGATTAAGACCCCTCGAGTTTCCCGTTCGCAGTTACACTTCTTATAATCCCTTAGCAATATGTTTTGGCCGCATCGATACAATGCATTCAGAACCCTGGCGAATTGTTGACTGCAAACTTCCAGGGGCAGGTTGAATACCCACATTCTGTATCGCAGAAGGAAGTTGCTCCCGCGGGCGTTCTTGAAATACTCAACTTCTTATAAGCCAGATAGGTGCGGCTTAAGAAACGCTGTACATGCCTCCTTCGGCTCATCTGTGAGGGTAATGACATGTTAAAATGACGGGCGGAGCGGGGCATGAGCTCGGGGAATAACAAAGTTTAGGAACTCTCGACTTCCTCACACAACAAGTCCTTCTCAGGTAGGTGCTAGAGAAATCGCAAAGAAGAAAAAGTGAAAAGAAAAGAAAACCCTAGATGCCCAGATAAATATATCAGCTAGACGCATGCTGAGAGAAAGAGCTATTCAGCCGATGAACGGCGATATCTACAACACTACTGCGCTCCATACTTTAACTCGAGTGTGTACCCTGTTTGATGGATCGCTTGAAGACAAGAATGTAGCAGTGGAGTATTGGTGGTTGGTGAGTGACTGGGGCCGTGTCGTGAATAGGTACTGAAAAAGTACCTGCTATTACAGTGTATTAGTAAGGTAGCAAAAAGTACAGTACAGTACAGTGTAGAGGACCTACTCAATGTATGCTACCTGGACCATACTTTAATACTACCTAACCACATGCACGTCTCATCCCAAAGAGGATCCATTAATAGCGCGCTGCGATAGGGTGCTAGGGCCCACTATGACCAGGGGGCGGGAGTAGTCGAGCAACCACCATCACGGCTCTGACGTTGCCTGCTGCTTCTTGCTCTCCCAGCCCACCAGACCACCGGCCCAATAGGCAGGTAACCCACCGTCCCGTAGCTACCTGCCGTACCTAGGTACATGGCTAAAAGGAGCGAGACTCGAGTACAGCAGTGTACATAGGTACAGAGGCACAGACTTCAAGCCCCATCCGACCCAGGCCGACCAGCCAGCCCGCCCGCTCGCCCACTCACCTGCCTTCTTGCACACTATATCCATCGTCGTCGATGCTGATACGAAGAGGGCCTGGGAAAAGAAGCCACAATCCTGTCATCTCGACATACTTAGCTCGGCCACAGTTTTTTTTTCCTGCCAGGTACACCTCATTTTTTTCTCACTTGCCTACCTGGATCAAGATTCGTGTGTTCGGATATCGCTTTTCCCAGAGACTTCTTCGCTTTGCCTAGCCTCGCCGGGTTTGCGACAGAACTGGCCGACACGACGACACAACGATCTGACAACTCGACTACACCTAGTCGCATTGTCCTAACAACCCTGCAACGCCGTACACCCTCCGCGTGTCGGGCCTCGGCGAAAGAGGACTGCTCAACCTCCAGCACCAGCTAGGACAATGCGCTTTGCGCCAATGCTTTGCAGGCTTCTGAGCACCTCGTCTATCTACGACATGGTTTTCGTGTCGGCTTAGGATCTGCCCCTGCTTGCTGTCGCCCTGTCTGCCACCTTGACCTTTGGTTACACAGTCAGTCATTTGCATTTTGCTGAGTGGCACACCTTCGGCCTTAGGGAGACCACCCAAATCAGCATTTACTACGATCTGGTCTTGTATCGCTTTAGCCGGACGTTGTCTTCGTCGTTTTCTGCATCCCCGTCAGGTCCATATTTCGCCGCCCCGAGCATGGACTTCTGCGGCTCGTTTTAGATTGGCTGTCCATCGGGAAGACGGTAAACGGACTTGAGAGATGTTGGCAGCATCTGAGACCGTTGCGCCACCTGTTGCGACGGCGTCTCTCTACTTTGACCCCCCACACGACCACCAGCCTCTTATCAAGCCCAACCAACGGTCATTCAAGAAACACAAGGTGCTCCCTCGCCCTAGGGCCGACAAATCCGCGTCTTCTGTGACGAGTGGGACACCACCCACCTCCCACCACCTCCCGAATGGTCACGTAGCGGCCTCAAATTCGAAGAGAGAGCCGGTCACTCCGCCGAGAATCACCCAGCATCTCGCCGAAGATTCCACGGACACTCGAGCTATCGGCCCCGACTTACCACCCACGCCGCCTGCCCACTCAAGAACTTCTTCGGGTAGTCAGCCTGCACTAACTTCAAGTCCTCCACGTATCGAAAATCCAACGTCAAGTCAGGCTACTGTGGGGCCTGTGACGCCTATTCCGGGTACACCAACTCTTCAGAGGAGTCCGCCTACGCCTGACGTCACGCCTCCCCAGGTTGGGCGTCGTCCAAAGCCCTTTCGCCCCGGTCTTGCGGATCGTTTACCTTCTAAGGCAACGGCTGACTCACGTAGCGAGTCGTTCAAAACGGCGAGGGAGAGTCCCACCACATCTGACGAGGAGAAAACTACGCCTAGAGCGCGTGTATCTTCCGCTAGGATATCGCAGAACGTAGTAGCACGACGCGTTGAGTCGAATCCGAGAAAGTCACAGCATGCGGGGTTAGGTTTGATGCTAGATGTGGATGATACTATTACCCCAAGGACGAGACAAGAGTTTTTTGCCTTTGATGGAGAATGGGCATCAAATAGCGATGTTGAACAAGAATGGGATGATAATCTCAGTAGGAATGTGATAGTACGAAAGCGTCGAGGATATCCAGAGGGAAATGGGCGGACAGAGGTGGTCGAGGATGCGACAGTCACGCCAACTAATGCAACAAGGGCTTTACGATCCATGTCTCTGCACGAGCGGGTGCAAACCGTGCCCACGCCACAATATTTTCCCCTGGATCTTGCAAGTAAAAGCAAGTCGCGCCGGACAGCATCGACCTCGGAATCCTCGCTAAGCACCGACTTTAAACGTTCTTCTGGAATGTCATCCATATCGACGGTCTCCACGGTCGTCGAGGCCATCTTGGTCGATGTACCTCCACAGAGACAGAAGACACTGCGACATGTCAGGAAACAGACGGCTCTGAGAGATTCTAGTTCGGAGTTCTCTCCTCCGAGCTCTACTTCCACTTCTGTTCGCCAGGTGGAACAACTTAGACGGCCTAGAGCCCCAGGGAAACCCACCGCCTCTCGGACTGATAGCATGGCATCTACGGGCACGACCAATTCTATTGCTAGCAAGAAGATGCGACGTGAAGTATGGAAAAATGGTGGCATTCCTGTTGTTGTTATTCCTGATCGGAGGGACTCTCTAAAGGCGAAATCTGCTAGGCCGCCGTCTCTGAGATCGACAAACAGTCACCGTTCGAAGAGAAGTAACAGTGTACCACGGTCGAATTTCTCCGGGGCAAAAGAGCTAGCTACATCCTCGGATAACCCGCGACGGAGGGGTAGGTCTGTATCAATGACCTACGGATCATTCCCGAATGATCAGCTGACTATGGATTATCCTCCTATTGTGCCGAGGAGGACATCTTCCCTATCTGCTCCTACCAGCCGAAACACGTCACGAGCTGGGTCACGCGCCGGGTCTCTGACCGCTGAGAGCTTGAAAGCACACAACGATCTGATTGAACAGCAAAGGATTCAGCTACCACAAGTTATGGTGGAACGTGCGCCCCAACCCGAAAATACGAGCACTCACTCGGATCAGAAGCAATCGTGTCATCCTCCTTCCGTCGAGTCGCACAAAACTGAGACCCCTAATCAAAAGTCGCTGGTTGACCATAATGGTGACCCGTTCTTCGGTAAACGGCTCACCGCGTACAACACGCCCTTCTCCCAAGCCTCTGTTGAAACAAACGGGACACATTCGGCAGCTGATATTGCGGAAGCAATGGCGGTGAACATCTATCCCCACCAGAACAAGTCTGTTTTGATGGTTCACCATATGTCAAAATCTCTTAACAGTACAAACGAGAAACAGCAGGATAGTTCTTCTAAGAGAGATTCGTTAGTAGGTGGAATTCAACCTAACCCAGAAATCACAATGAGCGGACCTGGTGGTGGCCCTGTGACACCACCCCAACCTCAGCTCTCGATGGACGATGTCGACTCTCCTCTCAGAAACCCACGCGCCCCCCCAGAACCACCAGCGATCAAGTTCATACCAGCTACGCCCTCTGGTCTGACGCCCGCAGCAGAAAGAGAGAAGATGCTGGGAAACTTCTTCGAAGAGACTCCAAAACGGCCTTCGTTGGTTCGCCGCGCATTTAGTCTTCGCAAATCCTCAGACAATGTCATTCTTGGCAGGCCAGGCCTTCTCTCACGAACTCTGTCTTTGACCAAACCGGCTCGCAGAGGTACGGCAGGAGACCCTGAATTCGAGAAGGATAAAACGATTTTGAGACGATATCCAACTGCTGATGAGCCGCCACCGGATGAATCCAAGCTACATCCGTTCTGGCGTCCCGCTGACGACTACGACATTGAGCCCGATGACTTCGTATATGACGTGCCGGAAGAAGCCTCTCGCCATGACCGCCGTTTACCTTTCGACTACCGTCCGCCCCCCCAAAGAAGAAGAAGTCTGAGTGAGCGCGTGAGACGTACATTTGCGATTCTGCCTGCCGGTGATGACGATCATGACATTACGACCGATCGACGCAGTCCAGAACGCCGCACAATCAAGCGTACACCTAGCGGTAGTCTGCGTGTAATGCCGCATCGTGGCAGCCTCGGCAGTGTGCGCTGGAGCGGGCTGTATGCGCGAGAAGGGGACGGCGAACGGCCATCCACTGCACCTGAAGATTTCAATCGGCGCCTTTGGGGAGTAGAGAAACGGGTGGATGACCGTGGCCGCCGTCTATTCCCCGGCTGGCAAGAGAAGTTGGCGCAATACAGACCTCAGAACCTGCAACGCCGTTTGAGTGAACATCGACGCCAGAAGCGAACGGAAGCCCTCCGACAAAAGATCAGCGGGCCACGGGAGGTCAGGGACGGTGTAGGGGAGGTCATTAAGCGAAAGAGCTACAACGGCCCGTCGTACCAAAGTAATCTTCGGACGCGCGGACATGGCGATGGACATTCGCGGCTATACGATCCGAACGTCTAGGCCTTATTCCTCCCTCGGTCGAACTTGTACAAATGACTAAGGCACGACGTTAGTCTTCACGTCATATACCGAGCATCAATTATGGATAGTAGAATTTGCACCTTATTCACACTTTTTACCCCTTTTAACGACGCACACGAATCACGACATTAGCTAGAATACACACTACCCCCCTAAATCGATTTGCACATTATGATCCATTTGTACACGCGCCGTACGAGGAGTGCCTGCCACCTATGACCTCGAGGAGAGGCAGAGTTTAGCTTGGTTTCTTGCATTTACTCCCTGGGCAGATGGGAACGAGTGAAGGGAGAAGAAAAATAACACCAAAATACGCATAGCTCGGGGTTTTGGGAGGAAAGATTTCCTCTATTATCTATCTATTTGTCTATACAGCGGGTATCTGGGTGTTACTTTTTACCTCTCTATCTATGTGTCCATCTATCCGTCTATCAGCAATTCGATGTCTTTCCCCCTTTTAAATTAGCTTTTTCTGTGGAAATCTATCCGTTGGGCGTTGTTTTTTCTGGCTTCTGGCTTCTGGTTTCTTTTGCTGTTCTATATTACCCCCTCTTTCGTTACCAAGTGTCTATGATCATGAAGTTGACGAGCGAATGAACGAGCTACAGCGTTGGATTATGGATAAGCTAAGTAAGGAGAGATCAATGGCTAGAGCAATGCGGGAATAAGTACAAAAATGAGAAATCAATAAATATATGAGCGCTGCGAAGCTGGGCTTCGCGTCTCGTCTATTTCTAATATCTCGGTTGCGATCACGATCGTGCATACCTTACACACTTCCCATGCTGATAAATAGACGAAATTGCCGGGGAAAGCATCATCTACTTGTTAACCTCATAGATTCTTGACATCGCCTCTAGCCTCACGCATTCTATACATCGTCTGAAATGACCCCTGAACATATTGAAAGTTCCGTGCTTCGCGCGGAAGATTATATGCATGCTAGGTTTAATTCACTTATACTGTGCTTTGAATCATAGTCTACAGTGATGGTATCATACAGACTTATCTGTTCGCGTTGTACGCCGACGGCCGACGCGAAATATAGACAAAATGAGGGCCTGCCGCGCCATCCGTACTCTGCCTGAACGCCGTGCTTTCAATCAATTGTTTACAACGCCACCTCTTTCAAAATCAACCTTGGCTACTACCACCATTTGTTGCTCTTACTGTCCTTTGCCTCCGCAAAGAGATCTCGCTGCGGGCATCAATGTCATTAACACATTTGATGCGGTCTTTTAAGATTAGTGTGCCGTAGTAACCATGAAATCGCCGCTACTTATCAAGTTCTGTCGAGGTCGTTATCGTTGATACTTGTTCGCGCAAGGGGAGAGGATGTGGACGATCCGGCTTGAGATGATATCTTTGGGAGATCCCTTGAACACTGTAGGTCTATGTTGATCCTAGAGACCGTAAGGTGGTTAATCATTGCGTCGGGTGGATGACCGGTGATCAGGGCGTCTTCTATCTTTAAAAGGATGTGACTTAGCATCCGGATTACGCTTCCTTTGCGACGCAGGTCCTGTCGGCGGTCTACGTGGCAGCCCGGATGGTGGAGACGGGAGAGCTGCTCGATCCGACTTGTTCGTGGACTGCCCCGAGCCTATATCGCTGCTGGCACGGTTCTAGCGTCTGGGATGACTCTGCTGATCGGGGGGACCGCCAGCGGGAGGGGGGAATCCAGGAGCACCAGGTGGCGAAGGGCCGCCGGGAAATCCTTGTGCACCCGGTGGTGGCATACCAGGGAAGGGAGGGAACGGGAGACCGTTTGGCGGAGGGAATGGCAAGCCACCAGGTGGCGGCATAGGCATACCACCGGGACCAGGTGGAAATGGTGGGAGACCGCCGCGACTGGCACCTGCTTGGCCTGGCGGCGCTATAGTGGCAGAGGCGTTAGAATGTGCGCTGACTTTCGAGGAAACGTGTGACGCTATTTGCGCTCAAACACACATCATCAAATATGGAACGATGTAGGCACTTACGAGGCATACCAGCTGGGAACGCACCGCCAGGAGGCAGCATCGGAGGGGCACCAGGCATGCCTGGGAAAGGTGGCGGAGGCATGCCGGCAGGGAAGGCAAAGGGGGGAGGAAAGGCGGCGCCTGGGGGAGCGCCAGCAGCACCGTGAGCGCCGGGCTGGTTCTGGGGGAGCATGGGGTTCGCGTGGGCTTGGCCCTCGGCGGCATACGACGACGTGATGCTGTCAATAACGGACTGGGCTTTCTCGTGCCCGATCTGCTGGTAGTAGTCGACGACGTTGCGCAGGTGGTTCCGACCGCTGTTGTGCGCCTTGCGCACGCTCATCGAGTCGTGCGTGAGGTACACATCGCAGTAGTCGCAGAAGACTGTTGGTTTGGGAGCAATGCCATGTTAGCTGTTTGTGCCTTGTATCTCTGAGATGGAAAGATCATGTTCGGAGGTAACAAGAGTAAGGGAAGATCGACTTTGGATTTCGGAAATAGGAAATGGATAATCAATAGATAGACATCGTTATAGATACTGATAAAAGAAAAGAGAATTCCCTTACACTTCGGCATCTTGAATCGTCAAAGGTTCCTGTACATGAATGGGAGGTCGATTCAACGCGATGATATATGGGTGGATGGATGTTTTTGTAAGGGAAAAAGAGCGATTGAGAGCTTCCTTGAGCTAGAGGCTGAATCTAAAGATGCGCCCCAGGTCCGGAAAAGGATGCCCCACAAAGAAATAAAAGAATCTGATTGGTCGACTAGGGTTGGTCGCAACTGGCTTTCACGATCAGACTTGTAAGTGCACTATCCCTTTGGCTGCCAACTCAGCTACAAAATGCCAAGACCAGTAAAAGTGGGTGCGCATACCCACTTTTCCCGAGGAACATCATAGGTACAGAGGGCTATTTAAGCCAATAGCTATTAATACTTAAAAAAATAGTTTTAAAAATTTAAAATAAAATATAAAAAAATAAATATTTTAAAAAGGACTTTTGGTTTTATATATAAGCTAATTTTTAGGCTAAAATTCCGGCGGAAGGTTGCCGTAAAGAGAATAGCTGCAAATGTGTTATTGATAAATAGTGCGAACAAAATACGGCTGCGTTAAGTGCGATGTAGCAATTATGTATCTATATACATCTTCTCGAGCCAAAATTTGGTGGAAGACCAAGTACCTTATTTTCAGCTTGTTTGATTGGCTAAATCTCCTATTATTAGCGGCTTGGCATTTTGTAGCTGAGTTGGCAGTCAAAGGGATAGAGCAGGCAGCTCCACCCAATATACAAGTTATGATTGGACAGACACTTGAACACGTATAGTTACTGCCAATTGATAGGTCATGAAGCCATAGGATGCTAGACTGTAGACCTGACTGCATACAATTCTGGTGTCAATTACTCTCCTTTCTCAGCTCTCGAAAACCCCCCTTCAACGACAGCTTGTCCCCCAGCGACCAACAACCCACCATGGCTTTGCCGCGAGCGCTGCTGCAATACATTTGCGGCATCGTACTACTTGTCGCATCTGTCAATGCCTTAAAGTTCGACCTCGCAGCCGTGCCGCAACGCGATGGCAGAAAGGAGCGGTGCATAAGGAACTTCGTCGCAAAGGACACTCTGGTCGTCGTTACGGCCATAATCAGCGGATCGAAGGGAGATGGCCAGGTGGTCAACATGCACGTACGTGAACAAAGTCGCCGCCGCGGCGCAGTGTGTGTAGGGTTCGGAAAACTTCGGGTCTGACACGAGTCTTGTTACAGATCAGAGATACCGTCGGCAACGAATACGGCCGCCCTAGAGACGTCGCCGGCGAGCAACGAACCGTCTTCACGTCGCATGCCGATGCCGCCTTCGACGTTTGCTTCGAGAACATATTACAAGGATGTAAGTCTGCGCAGAACCAAGCACAGGCGCTTTACTATGTCGCACCGACGAAAGACGCACAGCTCTAATACACTTGGAACCAGCACGGAATCACAACCCTGTCCGCCACGTTGAGCTGGACATCGACATCGGCGCCGACGCCAAGGACTGGTCTGCGATCCAGGCCACCGAGAAGCTGCGCCCCGTCGAGGCCGATCTGCGCCGCTACGAAGAGATGATTCAGGAGATCGTGACCGAGATGGACTACCTGCGCGCCCGCGAGCAGAAGCTGCGAGACACCAACGAGAGCACCAACACCCGCGTCAAATGGTTTGGTATCGGCACTACTACTCTTCTCATCGCGCTCTGGGGCTGGCAGATCATGTACCTGAGAGCCTACTTCCGATCGAAGCACTTGATTTAAAGAAACACCAGACATAGTACTAGCGCTGGAGCTTTCTCACTCATGTGGGCGAAGAATGAGCCAGAATATATCTTTAAGCAGGCCGTTTGGGGACTCAGATTAGACGCAATACCCTGGCATGACGTTCCTAGGGATGTTAATCTAGACATGGAACAAGTCACGGTCACGATCGGAAGGGGGCAGAAACTACATCAATGTATGAGAGCTAGAAGCATCATGCTTGTAAACATAGTCTGTATGATCCTCTGAGGCGGTACAACGGGGTGTTCAGGGGGACGAAAACGGGTATGAATGATACAATTGGGTATATCTTCATATATGTGCCATGCGTGGGTGGATATGGTGTTTTTGGGACAGTGCGGCCAGTAAAATCCCAATATTTCTAACCAAGCGCAAAGAACTTCGCAAAATCGCTGAATTGCCACCGGAGATAATTGTGCATGACGAGGTACGAAAATTGAACAAAGATGGTGGAAGGGCCGATAAACATCAAGGCATAGTATCCTTAATGATTCGGAGCAAAACGGAGTCGGTCAGAGAATCTTCATGCCATGAGATGCCGGCCGATAGGCCGCATAGATTCGGCGCCCGGAACGTCTCGGCAACCCGCCGCCACCAAAGATTTGGGGTCTTCGGGATCGTCCCAAGCCTCGGTCCCATTCTTTTCTTTAGCTCTTACGTCAACAATCGATATCTCGGATCGCCATTTTAATGTCTTTTGTTCTATGCCCTCTAATGTGCTAGCCACTATTGTACGACTTCATTCACACTTGGTAATTAATTACCAACACTGTAACGAAAGACATACACACCACCGGAACTCGAAATCTAAATTGATACCAGAGTCAAAATATGGCATCACTACCACGCACCCTCTTCCGTCCCGCGCGCCATGCGCTCGCCCGCTCGACAGCTTCCAAGGCCCGGGCCCCGCGGGCTCTAGGCGTGAGTATGGCCCGGGGCATGGCGACGGTGGGCAATGCGCCGCCCATGGAGCCTCAGAAGCAGCGGCCCCGCGATATCGCCGTCGGCGAGCTCGAGGGCGTCACTTTCACGATCGAGCCATTGCGGCGCGTGGGCGAGGACGAGAAGACGATGCGTGCGCGACTTGTCTGTGCGTATTTCCGTGCTTCCCATGCTCACTTCCCTTTTACCACTCTTATCAGAGTTGAAGCTATTCCGAAATGGCATTCACTACTAATCTGCCCCCACGATGCCAATTGGATTACACAATAGCTATTCATGAATATAGAGAGATAGCTAATCAGAACGACGCACAGACCAATCCCGCAAACGCGGCATCCTCGAGACCGACCTTCTCCTGTCAACCTTCGCAGATGAATACCTCCCCAACATGACGCTCGAGCAAATGACCGAGTACGACCTCTTCCTCGATGAGAACGACTGGGACATCTACTACTGGGCGACGCAAGAAGAACCCGCTGCCATCACATCTTCTTCTTCCTCCTCATCCGCATCATCAAAAACAGATAAAAGCGCCTCCACCTCTTCTTCTTCCTCAACAATAACAACAGACACAAGCTCAGCAGCATACGGAAGTTCCGCAGAAACAGCCTCAGCCACAGCTTCCTCCAATATCTCCAACTCTTCTACTGCATCAACAACACCAACAACGACAACAGGCGGAATCCCACTCTCAGGCGAACACAACGACACCAAAGCCGACGCAGCAGGCACCACAAACTCAGACGCTAATACTAGTAGTACACCGCCAACGCCAACGCCAACGCCAACGCCGTACGCGGGCGAATGGGCGCAGACCGTCGGCACCTTCAAGCCCGCGTACCGCCCCGTGCCGGCGCGCTGGAAGGACAGCGCCGTGCTGACGCTCCTGCGGGAGCACGTGCGCGCGAGGTCCGGCGAGAAGGGCGGGATGGCGTTCATGCCTGCTTTGCGGTCTTGAATTCAGACCGAATAGGTGCGAGAGGGTAAAGGTAAAGAAAAGAAAATGAGAGAGATAGAGAAAGTAAGAAAGGAGGTGGAAAGGACAAGGGAGAAAGGGAGGTGGTTCAGTGTACGATTTATGTTATGCGGAGGTGCGTTGCATGTATTTATGTAAGTAGCTAGCTATTGCAGTGAGCGAAATGGAAAGAAAAGTTAAATAGCCGACAAAATAGTTTGTAAGATTTTTTTCTACGGCAATAGACCAGGCCAGCGAGCGGCCGGTACCAATGTAAATAAGCTTCCTATTTCGAACGGCGTGGATTGCCCCGTCCTTCAGTGTCTGCGATTGCTCTAAATATCTTAATATATTTCAATGTTACAAGCGTAACCAAACCACGCCCAATCCATACACACATAGATTATAGAGTGAATAGCAGCGAAACCTCGACAACAAAATAGTAAGCACAGCACATAAAACGAAGGAACTCACCCCAATGTCTCACGGAATTACAACAATTGATTAAAACTTCACGATTCAACAAGGGGGTGAAGCAAGAGGGAATATATATAAGACCAAATCACACAAAATGAAGCGTGCCATGGTACTATTACCAATTAATCCCCAAATACGTCGTACTCATCATCGTCCAATAGTTTGTTTTAGAAATTTGGACAAGAGGTCCGATTTTACCTAGGCGTAGGTATTCTACTTTCTTTCTTTCTTTCTTGCTTGCTTTCATTATCCCGAGTCGTGGTCTCATTTGCCGTGATGCCCCCTGAACACCGCCTGCCAAGAAAAAAGAACATGAACGGTTCGACCGATAAACTGATTTCCTCTTGGGCTTCATTTCTTGGGTCAATCGCTCATCATCAACCCACCACCACCACGACGAGCCTTTAAAAACCTTTCCTTGAGGTGCTGATTTGAATCAAACGACAATGTGGTATCTTCCGGAATTTGCCTCCCAATGCTGTTTCCCCTCGTACGCCGTGACAAAAAGATGGATGCTGCATATATACAGTTTGTGTATTCAGTTTCTTCGTATCCTTTGTCTCATCCGCCGCCATCAGGTAATATCTTGCTTAAACCTCGAAGGACTTCCATGATGGGCATATCCTTTGTACCCGCGCGCGTCTTTTCCCGTTCTTGGCGTTCTTTTAATCTTGTGGCGGTGAGGCCGAGCACCTTATCCGCTTGTCGGCCAGCCGTTACCATGCGCTGTTCGACCTTGTGTACACTGTCTGCCAGGCGGTCAATCTTGAACTCCAGCGATTTCTGAATGTCTTGTAATCGGCTTTGCGTTGTTGGTATTAATGATTTAATTGCGGTAGCCGAGGGGCCTCCAAGAGTAGTTAGAATCTGCGCCTCATCTAAGTCAAGTAAGGAAATATCCGGGAGACTCTCGCCAGCACTGGGATCGGAAGAACTGAAGAGCGGTGGCATCTCAGGCGGTTGCTGTTTTAGCGTTTGCCATTTCTTCTTTTCAGCTTTTAACCTGATCAAATATGTCAGTAAAAAGTTCGCATCACGAGCGTAGTTTCTCGTACCGTTTTATCCTCTCCTCTAATGCGACGATCTGCTCATCATGTTCGATGTTCCGTGGGTTTGGCTTCACAATCGCAGGCGGTCTAGGCACCACTGGGACTTCTTCGCGGGCAAACCAATCTGAGAACTCTGACCGTGATGAGAAATCTTTCAGTAATTGATCTTGAATCGCCCGGGCTACAGATGATGTGTTAGCAGATACCATCTTCCGCTGGGAGTGCAACGTTATGAATAGTCTTCGTACCTCCCAGAATCGCATTAGAATTCGATGAACCCAACGGCGGCTTTTCTGCTAAAGATCTCTCCCCACACCAGGTCAAAAGTTGCTTCATCCGACGGGGTTCGGTAAGCCCATCGGCTTCGATATGCTTATAAAACTCAGATGCGGCCACCTCCCGGTGTGGGATCGCGCTGTGACCGCTGTTGATCAAGGAGCTTGCTCTTCGGCCACGCATCCCAACACTACTCCTTCTGTTTCCCGTCTTTTTCCGCATTTCCTTATTACGATTTATTATCGGCGTGTCGCTGAAGGGCAGCGCGATCTTCTTAGCTCCCGAAACCTCTTCTGATCTCTGCACCTTGTCGATATCCGTCGGTGTTGATACTGCCTCTATTTCAGGCTCTTCTTCAATTCGGCGGCTCCTTGAGGCATTGTTTACGGCCTTCGTCGGCACGGGATCCGTCCTCTCTATAGATGAGCGCGTCGTCCTATGCCTCGTAGTCTTTTGTGGTGGTGGCGTGTCATCCGAAGGTGCCTGTGTCTGGCTTAACTTCCGTTTTGATACTCTCGTCGGTGCTGCTTTGGGGGGAGTCGGCTTTGGCGGTGGCGGTGGCTCTTCGCGATCCTCCTTCTTCTTGGGAGGACGTCCTCTCCTGGCAGCCGGCTTGGGCGCAGGCTTGGGCGCGGGCGCGGGTGCGGGTGCTAGCTCATCCTCGGGTATAGGATCGGGTTGCGCCGTCTTCGCCCGCTTGGATGCGCGCGTAAACTGAAAATCGCCATCCTGCTCGTCGTATGCTAGATTGATAGCTCCAGTTAGCGGCCGGGCTCTCGTCGCGTTGCTGCCGCCTGCAGGCGTCGGCGACCTACAAGCAATACGCTGGCTCCTCCTCCGTTTGGGCTGATTGCTCATGCTAAGAATCTGCAGCGGCTGACGTGTCTGCACAAGAGTAGTCATGGACGCGGAATATGAGTCGGCATCGAAGGTATGGGCGGCGTCGTGGTCGGTCTAGAAGTGGGAGAATCTCGGGATCTCGCGCGACTCGTGATGATTGGGCGTATTAATCGGGAGGAGAGAATGACACGGGCGCGACACGGGAGCGGGACTGACGGATATCGAGTAGCAATATTCAATTGGGACAGATGTTGGATGTTGTTCTGGTGTGCTGGGAGCTCGGGGGGCGACTATCGGTATGTTATCGATTGACTGCTCGTCATGCTGGCGTGGGCGGGCTTGGTCGTTGAGGCGCGAAAAGGTCGCCGGGTCTTCCCTTCCCAATGTTTACATGCGTGTCGAGCGCACAGACCAGCCGGCCCCTTCCAAAGCCGGAGTGGGGCTTGCACCTTCATCTTGGCCTCCACACTCCACTAAACAGCGAGTGCGTTAGACTAAAGGTAACACCAATTCAACGCTAAGAACGTTCAAGCAATTTGTAGCTTGTAGACTACTTACTACTCACCTATCATAACAAGACACTGACAAGAATGTAGCCATTTACAATGCAATCATGCATCACTTGGGAAAAAAAAAGAAAAAAAAGGCACGAATTTATTGGCACACACACACGACTTAAGAGAGAGAGGGAGAGAGAGAGGCAATTGACAGGCTCAGCAACGATAAGGACCAAACTAGTTTCGGAAAATGGCTTGTTCAGCACTGTACTTCAAATACTACTGCCTAAGGTAAATATACTGATAATAAGAGCCCAGCTTGTACATGGCTCACGACCTATATAGATCAATCATCAAGTGACTACATGTAGTTTCGCCCCAGGAAAAATAAGGTGGCCTGTGGCACCATTCTTCCACGCCCTCCAAACGCCTAGATGAGGAAAAGCAGCGAGGTGCAACCAACTCCCCCATCCCTATAACGCCGCTTTTATGTGTATACCCGCCCTTCACTTGCGTAAAACCAGAAACAAGAACGTCTTCAACCATCCCGCGGCCTCGCGTACCGATGCTCCTCATATTAATGGCTAAAAGGTGCCATGTGCAGCCGAAACGCCTCGTCGTTCTCATGAGTTGGATGTTGGTACAGACAGACGCGAGGACAAATAATAACGAGCCGCGGCTGTCTCAGCCACAGGCGTCATTCCCCTATGCCGCGAGGAGATTTTTAACGTCACTAAGTCACCACCCCTGGCGATATCCGCATAATGCAAATCGCCTCCATAATCCGCGCCGCAAATTTTGAGGTCCTTTTCCCATACATACCCTCTCGGGTATCCCATTATATCAATAAAAGGCTTAGGTTTCTGCAACATTAGGAACATTGCAAGGCGCGGCGCGACCATCCTATGAGAAGCGTCGCTGTATTCCCTGTCCAGCCATGACGGGTTGATTCGGGATAGGAGCTGCCATGCCGTATGGGTTAATTTGAGGATTGTAAGACTCCATAGCTTGTTGCATATAGGTTCCGTGTAAACCCTGTTGTTGTGTAACCGGGCAGTCTTTATGAGCCAGGAGTAGCGTCTTTAAGTTTACTACTTCTTCCCTTAATGCCGAGATCTGTGCTGTCAGTGCATCATTCTCCGTGCTAAACATCTCTACTTTGTTTTGCAGATTAGCCAACCACTGCTTTTTGCGTTGCCGGCACTTCAGGGCCGCCACTCTGTAAGCATGTCAGTTTAATGTTTCCCAAAAGCAAGCTAGTGAACTAAGGATTGGGTAGTAGCATACCTGTTTCGCTCGAGGAAGTTCTTGCGTTTCTCTTCGTCTGTCATTTTAGTCTTATTTTGACCATCATTACCACCTTTAGAGTCGTCCTCCTCTTCTTCGGATGTGATGTCGTCTTGACTATGAGCAGACGGAGCCGTCTTGGCCTTCTTATTTGCTGGTGCTTTAGCGGGTGTATCTTCTGCCTTCCGGCGCCCGTTAGCAGCAGCTCCGCGTTTGCCCTTTGCTCTTGTGTTGGGCTTAGCCGGCTCACTCTCCTCCGAAACGTTGCTGACGGCTTCACTAACACCGCGGCCAGCTGGCTGCTGATGTACGCCATTGCCGTTCATCTGTGGCGAAGTATTTACTTGGTTTGTGGGGGCTGGCGGGGGGTGCGCATGCACTGGCTGGTTACCACCAACTGGGTACTGCGTCTGGGGTGGGCCGTTCCTTCCCTGCGCGCCCTGAGCGAGCATGAATAGGCCATTGGCAGCGTCATTGTCATGGGGGTCAAAGGCCCCAGACGCAGGCTTCGTCTCCGCCTTAGCAGGCACGCCGTTGGTTTCTTGCGGTTGAGACGTGGCGGCAGGGGGGTTCTGAGGCTTGTCGCGGCCGGCCTTGGCTGCTGCAGCGCTCAAGGCAGTCCTGTGAAAGTCCAGGGTGCTGGGCGTCGCGCCACCACCGTTGGCCAACTGCGCGAAGATAGCCTGCGAATTGGGACTCGGCGCTGGGAACATGGAACCACTGCCACCAGGTGTTAACCCTGTCCGGAGCGAGCTCTCGTTGGGCGTAAATCCGCTGCGTAGCGAGTGCGACGTATCACCGAAATAATCGGTGGCAGGGCCGGAAAGCATTGCTGGGCTCAAAGGTCCCGTTCTAAGAGAGCCGCCTCCCCAGTTGAACGGCGTGCTCCCGTTTCCCGGCAGCAGCGACGATGGTGATGTTAAGGCAGCCAGGCTAGGCAACTTAGTTCCGCCGGGCGTCTCTACCGTACCACCTGTGCCGAACGATTGCTCAAAGGGGTTCGGCTCGAGGCTCAGCTGGCTGGAGAAGTAATCACCGCCTTCACCGGGCTTCGGCGGCGGCGCTAAAGGTCTGCCTGGTTCGTTGTTTGCGTTGGTTTCGGCCTTGACCTCGGGTTTCTTGTCGCCGTTGGTGTCTGGATGGTGCAACAGCACATGTCAGTGACGAGCGACAATGGGTCAATCGGAGCAGAAACAGCCAAGCGAGCCGTAGATGAATGCAGGGGCAACAAGGTTGGAAGCCACAATACGGTAGGCAGCGAACGGCATGACACATGGACACGATCACAACAACAAGGTGCATGCAGATTGGCCACGGGCACGGACGGCAACAGAGACAAAATAAGACAGCACGGTGAACTCACCTGGCGATGATGCGTTATCCGATGGCTTGGGTTCGGCTGGTGCCATGGTGACGACGATGACGAAGTTCGTTTTATGGTTGTATGGATTGGAAAGGGAAATATGATGTAACAACGGTCTGACGCACGAGTTGGGGAGGCAGTCTGCAGAAGAAAAGGCAAACCACCTCTCTCTGCTCTGGCACCGGGCAGCGGGACGGCAGACAGACACAGACAGACACAAACAGACACCAGCAACAATTAGCGAGCAACAGCCTGAGTTAGTCGAGGATGGGATGTCGAAGCGTAAGAGCCTCTCGCCTGTGGTGGCAAAAAGTATGTATCGGGAGGATAGATAGATACTTAGTGTCTCGCGGCTTCCTCTGCGTGCGTGCCGGTATCTCTCGGGCGCGGCGTGCGGTGCTGCGGTGGGCGCAATGGTGTGGTTGAGCGGGCGTCTCGTGTAGGTAGGTGGTTGTTGGGATGAAAGGGTGCTGGGAGAGATTGGTGCGATGAGGTCATGAGGGAAGAAGTGACATAAGAGGTGGTTTTTAGGGAAGGGCAGGCACAGCAGACATAAAAGCCCCCCGAATTTTTCTGGACGGGCACTCGCTAGGAGTTCTTTAGTGCAGGGCCGAACTCAAGAAGGGTGGGCATCGGCAGGGGGGGTCTGGGAGCATTTCGTCCAATCGCAGCCCGAGCGAGTCGTGAGCGACGATCACCAAGTACCTCTACAGTGTCACTCCAGTTCTCTCGAGTCGGCTGTTATTTTGGTGCAACGTATTTGGTCAGCACGCCCGTCGGACGATTCTCTGCTGATAATACCCTCCGCCAGGTAATGGTATGTCTTGAGATCTAGTATTTTGGTGCATTTGCTTAATGATTTCTTGTAATCTTTGAGTTTATTTTGTATCTATAACGCGTGATGCCGAGTTGTAAAAATCATCGGGTTCGTTGCGGAACTGAATGATAAATTAACTCTATTACCTGAGTGCATGCCACAGCGCGCCTGTAGTTGAAGGCTTAGTGATCGCTACTAGCGGCAATGAATTGCTACTGCTGCTCCATGCTGCGCTCCCAGCGAGAAGGGAAAGGGGAAGGGAAGGGAGAGTTGAATGATGCCACTTAAATTCGTCATGGTCGTGGTTGACGGTAAATAGAAGACAAAACTGATGAAGATGCCAGTGCGCCAAACTTTCGACATTAATGTACCTGCAGCGTGGAATCAGGCATGTTTGCTGTGGTACAGTAAGGCTATATCGCATCCCGTCGTGATACAGTCTTTGAATCATCCCACCACAGAACAGTGATGAGTGTAGTGATAGGTCTGTAATCAACACGGTAACAGACCCATGTATATACTACAGGCTAGATAATCAAACACAACGCACCAAATGGCATCATCAGCATTCCTTTACTAACATAGTTATTAACAACACCACCACACAACCAACTCTACTCCACCGCCTTCAATGTCTAATACTCGGTCTTGCTATCTTAACATTTTAGAATGTAGTTGCTCTCTGGTCAGCAAAACCGCAACGGTTGAGATCGCGATGAAATCACTAGAACCAATGATAGCAACGAGAGGATGTCGCAATTGGTCGGGGGATTTCTGGTGATCGCGATCCAAACGGCTCGATGAGCCAAGAAAGACGCTAGCATAAAAGCGGCAGGACAAAAAAACAGCAAGTTGTCCCTCCTATTGGCAGCCAAAGCGTGGCCAATCTGGGTTAGATAAGCCCAAGCAGAATCCAAGGCGAGTTTTGGTCACTTTATGGCTGCCAGAGACGAGCGGGACTTGTCTTCTTTTAGAGAAGCCCGCAGTCCCTCTCGAACGTGGCAAATTTAGCGATCGATGGGGGTGCCACATCTCGACTCAGAACGGGCCGGATAGCACCGTGAGCCGCAAAGGAAGGAAAAAAAAAAAAAGGCCTAGTGTGTGTTAGGCAGTACGGCACTTAGCTTAGCCTTAGAATTCGCTTTGCAATAACAGACCAGAAACTGGCCCGAAGCGACTGGCCTCGTGTGAGTGGTGGAGACGTGCTTCTTCGCCAGTACCGAATACTTCTAGACCGCGTGTCTGACAAATGAGAAACCGACACACCAAAGGAAGAAAAGCGTATCAGAAAGCCTACCAGGCGAGCCCAGGTAGGTCCTATCCTGGCCACCCCAGGCGCGCAAGGGGTGAACTGTCGGTGCGTACTCGCTATTCGTTGATAATTTGCCGTTGTTCACACGAGGAGATCCTTTCAATCCTTTTCCTGCCCATTTGATCTTCGGCGATAAAAGGCTGCGGCTTTGACTTATCTAGGTTAGGTAAATATTGGTTGATTCCCACCCGTACACAATTGTATGCTTACAAACTCCTTTCATCTCGGTTCCAGTTAATGCACCTACTACGCACTTAGCTGTGTAGCATACGCTACCTATGGAATATTGGTATACTTGCACATACCACGCTTCAGTTACCCTACCCTCCGGAGTCTAGCATAAACGTTCGTATCAACTGTCTTTTCTCTCACTTCGTATACATCATCATTTGAGTACAATGAAGGAAGGGCAAAACAAAGAAGGATGTGAGACTGAGTTGTCGATTCTCCAGTTCAGAGCGTAGCGTGCCTCTATCCGGCAAGGATTACGTCGAGACAACGTTACGTCATTTCTTTTAAAGTGGGCTTCTCTAAGTACTCGCCCAGTGTCAGCACGGTCATGATGAACTGTGCACACCTCCATTCCGCCAATAATCGACACTTGTAGGGGATCATCTACACTACACGTACGTCCCTCCCAATCCTCGCCCATCATCCAGTCACCATCAATCTATCCCTCCATACCACCTGGTATCATCCAACAATGTGATATAGACTCAAACATGAAGCCTCACAAAACTCACTCACAGACTCGAAATGCAGCCGAACAGGCTGGATAATGAATACCTAGCGAAAGGCCAGTTGCTAGATCCACGCATCTAGACCAACTCGAGAGGCTAGAATCGCTATTACCAACAATATGTTGCCACTTCAAACCATCTGGAAGAGTACTAAGCTGAGGCAAGTTGATATCGATTACTAATTGAAGCTTTTCCCACCGAAACAACTGTTGTATGGCACAGGTAGGGAGACAAATAGACAAATACACTCATTTACTGTCTTGTCTGTTTCTTCTGTTTGCTCTGTCCGTCCCTCCCTGATGACGCAACGCCATGCAGCTGCAAGCACGTCCTTCCCCGCTAAATGCTTTGTGACGGTGCCTCAAAGCTTATGTCGCTTAGCAGGGCCCTGTCTACAGGATGCTACATTGGTACACCAATAGTGCGTTGGTGCATTTGGCGCAACGGAGACGCGAGTCCGGGGTTATTACAGTAGTCGTGTAGAGAAACGCTCTCCAGTCGCTTCAAAGTACACTACACCTGCAGTCTATCAACGTTCTTACTATAGTAGTACTTCCCTAGGTACTACATACAACATAGCTGCAACATTTTTCACTCTGCTATGATATGATATGCCAGCAACCAATGAGACGGGCTCGGTCACAATGCCGCGGTATCATTTATCCTCCTACTCACAGAGACGAATAAGCACGCCCAGCCATTAGCGAATTGATGTTGGATATAGGGTTTTTCTCGAATTGTACGAGACCCGGTGGCATCGTAAGGTGACATTCCGTGCCACCCAAGCGACTTCAGCCGTTGTCGTCATCGCGCGACCAGGGTCGGCAAAAGTGGATCGGTAAAAAAGTGAATGGAAAGCCTTCCCGGGCGGCAGATAGCGAGTCTGCTTCGGAGTTAAAGCCTGTCGACCAATCAGGCGTGCACATGCTAATAAAAAATCCCTTAAACAATAATCGTATCCTATCTCGTATAACTAACATTTACAGTAAGTCGACTTTGTTTTTTACGAACTGCTTAGAAGGTGACATCGCACCAGATAGATGGTTGGTCATATATATCGAAACTTCACGTCAATCGAACCTTCATGGTCGTATTTCAGACGCGTGATACCAGACGCACATTCCAAAGGTTAAAGTGCTTATTTGCTGGAGCAGCGACTTTGCTCTTCATCTAACCTCCCAGGTAACAGGTGAGCATATCACTGATCTCAATATCGATTCCTTACCCAAGACTACTCTAGGAAATCGGGAACTTTTATTCTCGTTGAAGCTCATTCTTATCTCGAGAATAAGTTATTAAGGCTCATGTTACTACTCACGTAGCATCAAGATTGCCTTGAACGACGCCTATCAAGTCACCCGCAACTCAGACCGTGATATTGTTAAAGCGATAGATACTCCGTATATGTAACAACTAAATAAACATCTAGTCTTCGATATGTACATTCCTACCTACTGAAGAGTGAAACCCTATATCTTAGAAACAGCACTCCCCTCATCCGCAGCAATCGTAAATCCGTGTCTCGGAGCATGTATCCTGACACTCCCATAAGCCCCGTCGCTCTCAATAACAAACTCCGCATCATCAACCGCGACCAGCTTCCCCACATCCTTATGCGAGAAACCGTAGTCCGTAGGCCACACCCTCACCGTCTTCCCCTTAACCAGCCCCGCCGCATCAACAAAGGGATCGACGCCCTTCAGAACCTGGCCCTCAGGCTCCGCGAAGGGCGACCCGATAATCAGCTTCGCAGCTTCGTCTCCCTTCAAGCGAGCCGGCGTGGGCGCTTGCTCCGTGGCAGTGTCCACGGCGCCCCGGAACCGCTTCATCCACGCCGCGACCCGCGGCGAGGATTCGGGGCTCAGGATAGATGGGGGCAGCGCGGGCGCGATCCAGTGGAGGACCCAGATGGCTTCGATGTCGGCTAGCGAGGGCCCCGCGCCCCGCGCGTTCGAGTCGAGGATCCATGTCCGCCCGTCGGAGAGCAGACCTTCCTCGAGCCAGCGCACCCACCGCCTCACGACGGCGAGTGCGGCCGGGCGCTGACGGGTCATGACCTCGGGGGAGAGCGGTGAGGACGCTGGGGCAGGTGTGTTTCCCTTTCTTTCCTTTTCTTGGTTGTTGTGAGTTTGATTTCTAGTTTTAGTAGTGTTGGGAGTAGTAGCATTGTCGACGCCCGTCAGCAGCGCGGTGCGATCCCGCAGGAACGCCGCGTCCGCCGCGAACATGTTTGGCGGGAAGCACTGGATCGCGCGCGAGAAGAGGTCGCCCTCGATCGTGCGCGCCGAGATGAGCTGTTCCATCGCTGTGTGCTCCGCATTCCCTTTCCCATCCTCTGCGCTGCGGCCGCTGATGCCCGGGTGCGCTGCGCTGGCGGGGTACAGGGTTTCCAACTTCTGGATTATGAGGCGCGTGTCTAGGTACACGTCGCGTCCGATGCTGAGCACGGGGATGCGCCGGTATGAGACGCCTAGGAGAGATAGGTCTGGGCGCGGCAGCATCCTTGGTTGGATCTGGGGGTGTTAGTTGATTTGGTTCAGTAGCTTATGAGTGTAGATGTAGTCGTAGAGAAATTTCTCTAAAGATACGTATACATTTTTGTGTATAAGAGAACGGGGAGGAAGCATGGTGAGGGTAGGTTTAGAGCTCGCGAGACTTACGCATTGTGAGTATGGGATCTTGCGCAGAGTCAGATACCAAACGAGTCGTCTGGCGTACGGCGAGAGATCATAATGGTAGAGTACGATCGGTAAGTCTGGAGACTGCGCCATGTCTATTGCTTCTCTTCGCTAGTTTTCTCCTCTTCGTCTCGTTACCCGGCTCAGGAATGTTGCGGTCAAACAACTCACGAGAAGGCTTAATATCCTACACTTTCTCGCTTTTAGAAACCCCAAAAAATTTCATTCAAAGTAAGGTTTCTTGTAGCATTTTCTTCTGCGAAGCCAATGTTGTCCTTGCTAATTTGATATGATGAAGTTAGTCTGCTATAAAAAACCGCTTTGTCAATCAGAAGCGCGCGAGTAGGATCTACGTCCGTAGCTGTGCCTCGGCAACTCCTCTCACTCCAGGGTAGGTCTTCACGGTATACAGTATCCACTATGTAGCCGATAGTTCATGCCTGTTGATCCAAAAAACATTTATTCCATTGAAAAAATGTAGCACGTTGGATCATAAGTTTAGTCTTTGCTTTGACTAACATGTGCGGTGATGGCAATAATCCGTGTGCTCTTGGAAACTGCCTGATAGCCAATAATCAAAACCGGGTTGTTATCCTGCAAGTCCTACGGATACAACAGACGCAAGCAGGCTTTCATATTTTATTATGCTTTGGTATTTGTTTAAGCATTCAGCGATTAAAAGACTTACAAAATCCGGCGCAGCAGCATCACTCCATCCTTTCTGTTGGTATAAGTCGAATGCTGAGGCGCGTTGTCCTTGCTCTCTTGTTATATATAATTCGGGTCTAGCCCTTCTCGTCTACTATCGGCGCCGCCCGGCTATGACGACATCCAACAGCGTCATATCAATTGATATTCGACTTTGGCAAGACACCGTGTTAACATACATGTTAGCGCTTAAAAGTATATATAATTATCTAGATCCAATTAGTCTACGCGGTATGGTGTCGTAGTACGCGTGAAGTTATCGTCGTATGGCCAAGCCGAGCGCTCGGAAGGTAGTGCTCATCCACATGGCTCGCTTTACTGTATATAACCTCAAAGGAAAGAAAATGATGTAGAATATATTCATGCGCGAATATCTCTCGCCAAAGAGTGCTATTTTGAAACTGAAATCACTGATGCTGTTGACTCCTTTTCCTATTAAAGTGAGGCCCGTGGGCCAGTACCCATGCTGGGGCCAAATCTCCAGGAGATAGCCGAGATAGCCTGCACCTACACTTCCTGAGGCCTTCAGGCCTAGCCTTATCACAATTTTAGATGAGGAATTGCGTGATCACGAGAAAAAGATCGTTATATTCGTTCGAAGACGCCAAGCGTATGTTGTCTATGTGTTCCTGTTGTTGCAGACCTTCCCAAATTCTCCTTAATATCCTCTTCGTTAGCTGACTAAGCAATATGGCCGTGGCTACCCACACCACATCACTATCTCTGAACTTTACTATCGCAGAAAATCCCTGAGTTTCTTGCAGTATGTTAGATCCTCTTTTACATTTGATATAACACTTGGGGGCTTTCACTTACTTCCCATCTTTTCTCTTCGATCTCCGCAGCGTTTTCCATGGTGTCCAACGACAGATTGACAAGCCTGAGTTTGTCTTTCTGAACCCACTGAATGTACTACAACACAATTAGCAGGGTATGCAATGTGCTATTGACATGTGATAATCGAAAGGTCACGTACAGTTTCGATGGAACGGGGTACGATGTATCGCGTTATAGTCACAGGCAAAGTCTGACCGATACGATGTACCCTGTCTACGGCCTGTGCTTCAGCCATGGGGTTCCAGTGAGGCTCCAGAATGTGGACATGTTGCGCTGCCGTGAAGTCGACGCTGCAATGTGTAAGCCTTCTGGTGTTACGAAAAGGGGGTTAAGGTAGGATTTTCTTGCCCTTCTCCAGCACTACCTATGCTTGCTAACATCACCGTGCAGTTACTGTCTTTGCTAAAGCCCCCTATAGCTTCTGCACGCGACCTTAAACTTGATTGTCCATCGATGCGTCGATAGTCGAAGCCATGCGCGGCTAATGCTTGTTCGACTTTGTCTAGCATTTTGGTCCAAGAGCTGAAAACGACGCTGCAGACTGGTAAGTACGATGAGAAGAACGGCTAGGTTAATATGGTCAGACCTTTTGGAGCCGGCTGGCTGTAGATGAAGCTTCTTTAGCAAAGCGTCGATCTTGGCTGAACGTGTAGAGTAATTGTTTGTTGATCCATTGTAGTTGCCATGTGGCGAATTACTTTTTAGGTCGCCTGTCCCGGTTTCAAGATCTCCTTCCATGGCGATGTCTTCCGACGTAAGCCGTTGAGGCGATTGGCTTCGTTTCTCCTCGATATCTTCCATAAATTCACCGTTTGAAGACGTTAGAAGCAATCTGGTTTCCTGATCGGACATATTCGTGTCTTCTCTTTTCCATGAGTCGATTGCAGTTTGTGGAAGGAGCTCAACATGGTCGCAGATAACACGGAGGAAAGTTATAATTGACAAGATGTTGACGTGTTTCGATCGCTTGTTTGTGGATGCATCAGAGTTCTGAAAATTAGGCATGACAATGCTTTGAATTTTTCTCTTGAAGAAATTGTATATCTCTTGATCGTTCTGGAAAAGGTTAACTTCTTCTACTTCCTCGGATCTTTGAGGAAGAGGTGTAGAGAGATTGCAGTTTGCTTTTGTTCGACGAAGGCATGTAGCAGCCACCAGACGTCTCAGTGTCTCAATTGCATTGCGTTCGGAGTTCTGGAAGGGTCTAACTATCCAGCGATCGAACTGTTTCTTATCATGAAATGGATACGCGCCTAAGAAACTGAGGAGTGCCCCGTAATCGCCGAGGGAGTTTTGAACAGGCGTGCCAGTTAGGCACCATCTATGCTGTGCACGAATTCGACAGCACGCTGCAAAGCTCTGTGATTGTCCATTGCGAATACGGTGCGCTGAATTCAAGTTAGAAGAGGAAGATGAAGATTCTTGACTCCAATATAAAACCAACCTTCGTCTAAAACAATTCGTAACCAACGATGCGAATAGAGTGGTCCTTCCAATATGTGTTCGGACCTTAGTGTTTCATACGTGGTGAAGACGATATCAAAGCGATCGAATCGGGACGAGAAACGATGCTTGCCGGGTCCATGATAGACCAGTGAGTTTACTTGACCGCAATGTATATGCCTAGAGTTCTTTGTGAGCATTCTTGCATGCACCCCCCATCGACGCACTCTACCTTTCTACCTGATGCTGCCATCCGTATAGTGCTAATATCCTTGGTGAGCTGATTTTGTGTCCCGTTTAGTCACTCAGTAAAGGAACTTACTTGACTTAGGCGTCACGATCAAAGTCGTTCGTGGGCTCCGATCCTCCGCACCCATATGTTGAATCGAATCGAGGTGTGAGCATATCAACGCCAGCATGCTGAGCGTCTTGCCAAGGCCCATTTCCTAGCCATTTGTTTAGCATGGGTTCAGTTAGGGTACATCATGGAGCATACATCTGCTATTATCCCCCCACCAACTATGTTTGGTTTGTCAGTAACAGCACCAGTAATCGTATGACGGTATCTTGGTTTTGTTTCTCTTGCTTTATCTGGGAACCAGAGTGATGGGAAGGTGACACTGTCCAAGCGCCCAGATTCCTGCTCCATCATAAAGCTAAGTGCTTTAAGTTGATGCCTTATAGATGTTAGGAATTCTTTGATTTCGTATATCAGCCGTGGTAGGTACCTACCTCATCAAGATGGCTTGCAAGCGGGGACTTGGCCGCACATCCAAGTCAATCTCTAATCCGTCGGCATGGTTAAATATTTGCAGAATTCTACTCCTCGATACCTCGTCTATTATTCGGACGGAATCGGCCTCCTCGATATCATCCATCAGCGACAATTCTTCAATTTTAGGCATCTCTTCTCCGGCGCGGACAAGGAAATGTGGATTGAAATATTCAATGCCAGGGTCGCATTCAGTCCGCAATGGATGCTGCAGATAAGTATCAGACGATGAGAGGAAATCGCCGACAGACTCTTTGTCTTCCTTCGCCCCAAAAACAGCAATCCGCAAAGAGTAATCGGATGGTGGGTCTGGTTTCGACTTTCCCCTTCTTACTATGTGTAGGGGTTGGTCGCTTTTGACCTTCGAAACGAACGCCTTCAATTCAACTCGATAGGATGCCAAGAGATCATGTAAAGGCGGGATGACCACAATACCCAAGTATTTACCCGTGTCTTGATAGTGTAGCTTGAAGAGCGTGTCAAAGGGGCTTAGATTTATTGGCATTGGGTTGTCAAAACCATGGTCCTCTTGAGAAATCACCGGCTTTGCCACAATCTAAACGATCAGTTACCCAAAATATCGGCCATGTGCGAGGTAGTACTCACAACCCCAAAACATATGTCAGACTGGGAGTTACCCGAATGCCTCTGAGGCTCGCCTTCCAAAGGTGTTGGCCGATGACTAGACTGTAAACTGAAAGAGCTAGTGTCGACACATGGCGATAGCTCGTTATCTTCTCGCAATTGCTTAGAGTTATACTCATGCGTAGGAGAGTCCCCTGGGGCCAAGGGAAGATAGGACTTGTTTTGCGAGAGGATGGAACTTGTAGTATCGCTGAACCTTGTAGGCTGAACTTGACTTGGAAGTATAATATCAAGGCTTTCTATGACTTCGGAAGAATTGGCATGAGCTTCAGGTGGATGATTTAGCTGGAATCCCATCTCTGCTGTAATATTCGAGGCATCGACCCATGGCTGGGTAGCACATACTCCTCGGTCCGGCCAAGGCTCGTTGTAGCAGCCGAGCTGCTGTGGTAGATCCAAACCCAATGCGGGAGGCAGGATGAAATACGGAGGATAACCATTGTCCGAAAAAGTAGAAGCGTTGGCTTCTTCCTTCTCTAGTGTCACCGCAGAGTCATATGGCTGAAATAATGGGGATTCCGGGAACTGAGTAGTTGGAGATTGTTCCGTGCATAACTTTTTCGAAACATGCCCATAACCTTGCTCTTCGAGCTCGATGTTTCTTTTCACGTGTGCGCTGTTTCCGCTCATCTTATCTTTCTTCGTGCCCACGGTCAGGTTCCTGGATTGCAGGTTTCCTTTGGCAGCCAGAATTACTGGAATCTGGCAGTGGCTAAGTAGCGCCTCAGAATTGCCTGGACCTCGCCGCCAGCACTTCTCAAATCTGCCTTGCTGGGCTGGCAGACAAGGATTGGATCTTACAGATACCTACTTACCCACGTGATTAAGGTCGTATTAGGGCTGATGGAGCTGAAGATATATGCGCACTGCCACAATCTGTTGTAATTGGCTACGAATGTTGTACGGAAGCCTACGCGCTGACGGGAGGTCACCTATGCGAGGCCCCGTGAACTTCATGACCCTTCCTATAAGCATGTAGCCGAATTGCAGGATGTCTCGGATGAAGCTATTCAGAGACTGAGACATACGGCTAAACCTTCTCATGATGGAGGTTTAGGTCCGCAGGACTCCTGTATATAGAGACTAGTTAGCCCTCCAAGGGACAGAGGGTCCTTTGGATGGTCAAGGGTCATTATGCGCTCATAGAATATTATTCTCATATTGAGTTATCCTCCAAGCCCTGTATTCAGCCCTTGTGACAATGAAGCTATCCGAAAAGCATAGCCCCGTGAATCCCATGGACCAGTAGTTAGGCCAATGTCATTCGACATAACTTAGCTGCGTAGCGAAACCGAAAGCTCGCTTTTCGCGCAAACGGTGGATAATGGCATGCATAATAGAGACTTCTGCATACCATTTGGTATTTTGTGCTCAATGTAATCCTGTTAACTCCCCAGCTCGGGCTCTTGCGCACATCAAGGATTATGCATACACTTGGTGTAGATAATTGAAATCCTAGTCCAGGAATGTTATCATTGAACAGGGCTATTGACACTGATTCTCGCTCTTCTTTGCTCCTGTACTTCTTTCACCAACTCATCCCAGGTGACACCCAACCATTTCGAAATCCCTAATGGGCCCTTTTCATCCCTGAGCTTGACTGGTGGCTTATTCGCCATTTTTACTGGGGATTTGTAAGCAAAAGGTTTTTGCTCGATGTCAGGATTAGCCCCATGAGCTAGCATCCATTTCATGAAGGCAGCCGCTTCTGCAGTATCTTGCCTGGCTGCATACATAAGTGGTGTGGGGTGTTTATCACTACGTCGGAAATCAACCTCTGCACCGGATTCAATAAGGAACTGTGCAAGGGTAATCGAGCATGTTGTCCCTGCGACAGAAGCCAATAGCCCTCCGATAACTTCCCTTTTTTTCTTTTTGTCTACCATTTCCCAATCAGCACTTCTCCATAGTTGAATGACCATCTCTTCTCGGGACTTGTCATTTGCCGTTGCTTGTACTAATTTCCTCGTCGTAAGCCCCCAAAGCCACCGGCGACCATTGGAACTTTTCCACACTGGAAATAAATTATAATTCATGGTACGGATTGTCTCGTTTAGCGCCAAACTAGCGTAGCTTGACAACCAACTACTGTTGAGTAAGTACTCGAGTAATTCGGGACTCGCATCTCGAATTACCAGTTCAATCGTTGCTCGAGATACAGTCCCGACTTTAAACTTCGAATCACATAATAGTTTAACCATTGGCAAGGATCCAGATCCTACCGCTGCTCGGTGTATGGCTTCCCAATCATACGAACGGTGGTCATCTGGCGGAAGGCGATGCAACAAAGCCTCCACACTGTCTACTGAACCTAACTTCACCAGGTCTAGCAAAAGTGACTTGGCTTCTTCAAGATCAGCTGGCTGCTCTGAAGACACCGTACCTTTGGCGCCTTTGGAATGAGCCCGGTCGAGATGGTCATCTCGCATCTTTTTAGTCAAAAATCCGTCGTCTGCGTACTCGCACCCCGAGAAACTACATTTCCAGGGGCGTCCATGATGCTTTTCGTGCAAACGTACTTGGTGTATATCTTGGAAACCGGTGCGACTGAAACAACAACCCACGTATTGGCATTTGTAAGGTCGTTGACCATACCATCGTCGTATGGTCTGCTCGTGTGAGTATCCATCTGCCTGGTTGGGAGTGAGTAGGCTCGAAATTGCTTCATATATTCGAACAGCCGACTCTGATGTTGTTAATGGATCGAGCTCTATCCAAGGGGCTCCTGGATCCATTCGATGCTCAGAGCCTGCACACGTCTGGCGGAATCGAAGTGCCTGTATCACTAAAGCATAAGCTTCTGGATACGCCTTACGAAAATTGTCCGAGGCAGAGAGTATCTCATGATGGTCCTCTTTTTCCAAAGACTGGTCTTGCATTCTGACCATTTGCAGAATATTGAGGCCTGCACCAAGTTTGTCTTGTGACTCATCATGCTTAGCTGAGCTAAGATAGCTTTTGGCAAGGTGTGGCCACATATTTATCGCAAACCACTCCATGGTGTATGTTCCTGATAGTATGTTGCGTTTGATTTCATCGTCGGACAGGTCCAGATCATGATGTCCTTGCCAAAGGTACGTCATGCATCGGAGGGCTAGGTCGAGCGCCGCCGTGTTAAGATCAATAAAACCCAGGACACGACTGCTGAATAAGTATCTAATTGCCGTCAGTGAACAGTAGTATTAGTGCGTACACGAGGAAGAATACGCACTCTTTTACTGTGAAATGGACGAACTGGACGTAACTATCCACATGTTCCACTATAGGGCCGCATATTCGAACTAGATCGAGGTTTCCGCGTACTTTCCCACTCCTTTTAGGGTCTTCTAAGTCGATTGATAATGCCTGCTGAATTTCCTGAATTGTGAGTGCTGTTGGCGAACAGCCAATCCACCCTAGGATAAGGCGTGCTTTCTCTCTCAATATTGTGTTGTCAAGCTTGTTTATTCTCCCAAGGATTCTACCATATCTAAGTCTATTGTTAGTTGGCTCAGTATTCAACCTAGGGGCATTAGATAATCATACGCATCCTCAAGTGTCTCGGGGAAAGCGTGAAGCTCGTCGCGTATGTCGTCAAAATTGTCTAGGAACTTGATGCTATCTAGTACGACTCTCGCATAAAGAAACATTCCTGTACTAGTCAGTATAAGCTAGAACTGCTATTGGCAGATAAACTTACCTTGTGACTTCGACGCGAGTGACTCTAGGCCTAGCTCAATCTCACTCTGCTCCTCGGGCCAAAACCCGCGTTCCATAAACCAGGACTTTGTCCATTGATGAACAAATGCCTGTATACACTGGTGGTTTCTTCTTTCGATTTGTAATATTGTCGCGTCTTTTTGTAGCATTGATACAAGGTCCGCTTCCGCCCGGCTACTGATAAACAGTCTGACTTCATGGGATGATGCTGAAATCCGCAACATCTGGGTGACAAGCCTGCATCGCTCCACCTCATCCATCTCATCGAGACCGTCTACTACTAAGTAGGCTGGCCCTGTACAGGCAAGCATGGTGACGAGAAGGTCTGTTGCTCCTTCGAGCGTTTTCTTGCATTCCTCGTTACAGGATTGGCAAACGACTGTCTGGAGATCCTCATTTCTCGAGGCCAGGTGGAAAATCAGGGAATGGATTACAGATATTGCTGTACCATGTTGTTTGTAACTCAGGAACGCAAAAGCTGTATGACCCATTGATTGTGCTTTCTTGATTACCTCGCTTGCCAAGTATGTTTTGCCTTTCAAGTAGAGAAGTTAGATGGTTTAAGACAACGTATAAGAGAGCATAACCTGGATAAATAGATATTCTCTGACATGAACTTACCGGCGCCTGGTATACCTTGGAGCCACAATATTTTGCAGTCTTGCGAAGCGGGGCCTAACCATTTCATAAACGTTGCATCTTGAAGCAACCAGGTTCCCGTGCCTTGGCAGGTGAGATGTCTCAACAAATCAAGCCTATCATCATGAGACTGTGGTGCTATATCAGTCTTGATACGGTGGTACTCTTGAGCTCTTCGTTCTAGTTCTAGTCTTTCGAAATTCTCTAGGGCTAGTTTCCGAGCTCGGTGTTCTTGCTGGATATGCTCTAACCGAACTTCATTCCTCATCAAACGCCCATGGCTCTGAATATGCGTCATGATGACCTTAATCTTTTCCCTGTGAGTTGGCCACAGTGATTCGAAAAGGTATTTCCAACCTAGAGATATGGTACTGTCAGTGACCCTAGCAGTCAACACATACATGTAAGAGCTTACGGGACAACTTGAAAAACTTCAGTGCAACTAGATAGAAGTCCAATATGTCTCTGAAGAACAGAGCCATAACCTCCTGTATCGCGGTGTTCTCGTCGAAGAGGGCAATTACTCTCTTAAACTCCGGTAAAAGCTCGCCAACCTCCGCCATTGCGTTGACGATAGCGTCGAATGAAGCTCTTAGTGCGCTCGTCCATTGCAAAAGTAGCTTGATGGGTCCCCAAATCAAGGCCAAGATGTCTGGTTTCACTTGGAGGAATACTTCTATTGTAGCTGCGTATTCATTTAGGCGGTCGAGGTACGGCGAGACTTTGGAAAGATGGCGAAGGTGCCCCTGCTTAGCTTGTTTTCTTTGGATCTCATCTGTGGCATCATAGACCTGGTCAATTGTGGTTATTTGCGACAGTTCTTTGTAAACCTGTTCATCTTTCAATTCCGCCTTGAAATCGCTAATCGCGTTATCAAAAGCAGCTTGTACCGGGTCGAATACAGCCGCCATTGTCGCGACGGCACGCTTAATAGAGGTGCATCGAGAATCAATTGTCTACCGGGACCTTAGTTGGGGATGGAGGTGGTGGAGATGGGGGCAACGTAAAATACAGCTTCCCCAAATCTGCCTCGGCGGTGGCTATGCTGCATAGCTGACGGCCGTGCGCCTCTGCCCAACTGAAGCGCGTCAGGCAACTACCCAGCCCCTATCTCCCGCAGCAGCAAGCAGTAGCCAATGAATCGTTTTGATATGATAAAGGTAAATGCGTGTCAACTCCTTGTTAGTCAGCGAAAGAAATGCGTTGAATTGTCAAGTTCGGTACATGTAACGACTTCTACACACGCTAAAAGGCCCCGATGGAGACGTAGCCAGGGACGTAGTCGGCCTTATGTTCCCTGGAAAAGTGTAATAATCTTATGAAGGAGAAGGTCTTGATGCAGACCGTCGCAGCAATAGGTAAATGACCTGACACCACTGTGTAATTCCAGTAGCGCACACAACGCGCAGTGTACATAGATCTATGAGGTTCGCGCACCATGGCTCAGGTGGTTTTCGCCTTCACTAACCATCTACGAAGTGCAATCATGGCAACTTGAATGAAATAATGAGATGAATTTCTCTTTTTGTGTACTGGAGCGACTAAAGTGACTATCTCAGAATGACTAACCCGGCAGCAGCATCATCCGTCTTCGATCGTCCTTCCGTCATATCTCATTTCCATAATCTTCGCATTCGTGTAATATGTAAGGAGAAGCTAAAGTAATAATCACTGAATAATCGCCGCAGCAGCCGCATTATCCGTCTTCAAGATCGAGGCAATCAATTTCCACGAGGGAACTGACCAGGGCCAGAGTGAGAGCCAGAGCCACCAGAAGCTACATGTCGAGTTAGCTGGTCTGAATGTCTGAATGTAAGCTGGAGTAGTGTCAATACTTACGTCCTGCAGAGTGCTCATCTCGCTGGCGGTGACGACCTCGGTAGGCTTCAGGATGGAATCCAATCTGGATGTTTTTGGCAGTCGGAACGACGTCGGATTGGCGAGCGGCACGCATGTTCTGCTGACGAGTAGAAGATTCGCCATTGTGGTCAGTGATTCCGGCGGCCTTCTTTTTGGCGGCTCGTCTCTCGCGTTCCTTTTCCTCGGCAGCCCACTTGTAGATGCCCTGCTTCTGGCGACGATAGTTTTCAGCCAGATCATTGTCAACTTCATCAATCTCCTTGAGCTGTTTGATTTGCTCTACAGTATGAGGTGCCTTGGATCCCAATTTGTAGATAAAACCATCTCGGTCAATGACAGGAAGTCGCTGCTTCGGAATAGCGTTAGGAATAGGCATTGGCTGACTGACCGTATGCTCTGATCGGTACTGCTCAGGATGGTACGCGTAACAATTTGGGGATGGTCTTCGGGCTGGGCTGGGTACAAAGGGGGATAGGCTGCCTGAGTGGCGGCGCGAGGGAGTCATTGGTCTCACGGGCGCTTCGTATTCCTCGTCACTATAGTCTCCAGGGATCAAGGGATAATGATTATCAGTCTTGAAACCTTGGTTTTGGGAAGCCGGGTTCTTGCCAGCTCTATGTCTTCGCGAGGCAGTTCTGGAGTCCCGACCGTAATAGCCGTGAGGCTCATACTCGCGAGGAGTATAGTCCATGGCGACTTGGTCACGGGCTGCAGACAAGGATGAATATCGAATTCTGAAGAGCGTCAGTGCCATTATCTTGGAGTAGTGACTGCAGAATTAGGGGGTGACAGACGTAAGAGAGGAAGTAGAGAACTTACCAAGTTGAAGGTCGGGACGGTCTCAGAAAACAGTTAGTTCTCTACGAGGACCAGACTAGACCGGGTGGAGATGGCGATGCGAATAATGGTGGGTTTCTTGGTTGCTTTTCGTAAAAGAGTACGGGTGATAACAAGTAAATGGACGAACAGTGAATGAAGCAAGACTTGAGGCTGACGAAGGTCAACAAATCAAGGTATGGGTCTGGAGATGATGAGCAGCTCTCTCCTCTCGTTAGATGTGAAATGAAGCGAGCTCTGGGGTAGAGATGCAGTTTGTATCAAAGATGAAAACCGTAGTTATGAGAAACCCTTGCGAAGATGTAGTAGATGAGCAGTATGGCAGGAATAAGACCACGCCTCGACCCAATCAAGTTGAGTGAGGCCTGTTCTGTTTGTTTCCAGTCTGCTGAGGAGAGATGATCAAGAGACAGGAAACAACGTGTGGACACTGGCGGAACGTAGAAAGAGAGGGCTGCAAGGTGTACAGGCGCCAGGATGCTCGCACCATGGGCTGGTCTCCGCTTTATCAAATGCGCACTTCTGCAGAGAAGGAAGTTGCAAATCGTACATAGGTACAAAAGAGTGCGGCTCAAGTTGGCAAAACACCATATGCGCAGCTGACGATGTCATCTGCGGCTTGATACTGTTGCCACACCAAAGTGCGACAGCAAGGAGTAGTGCCAAGTTGCAACAAGAGGGGGCACATCTCGTCACTACCAAACTCTGCTTAATCATGACTGAAGAAGAGTGGCTGGGGATACCATCTTAACTTGAGGCAGACAGTGGCAACCAAGAGTAGCAATATTATTATTTGAATAACCACCCCTGTGGTGTTAAGCTCGGTGACATTTGACTGTACTGACATCACGAAGTCGGCAGATCCTGTGAGCGCTCAGTTCACTTTTGTTAGGGTTGTTCACTTCCAAGGTCAGACTGTGACTTACAGTGAGGAGAATTAGCTGTGATGTAATCTGAATATGATATGCGACTTTTATTGTGCGCGGCTGATGTGCGGCTGGTGTGTTTTGCGAGGAGTGTTGTGGGAAGTTGCTGTTGCCTTGTTGGACGGTGGGGATTGGGAAGTCTGGCAACATAACCCAGCTGGGTATCTACTGGCCTTGGGATTGTTGTTTTTATGGACATTAGTTTAGCATTAATAAACATGAGCACTGCGTGCCTGAGGCAGAGGTTACATAGTTTGTTTCTTAAAGGTTTGCTGTGGTACTTCACAAAAGTTCACAAGATAGATGCACAGGGCATTATTTAAGCCTGATGTCTAGAAACCCTTTCTTAAAGGGTGAATTTATCATGTTAGAGTCTACAAGACCAGGCTTGTCTACATATGGCGTTGATGCAATTACTGATAGACTGAGACCTGCCGTCAGTGAATGATACGTACAAAGGGGTGGTAAGCATGTTGACTTTTGAGCGAAGCAAACTGTAGGTACCCAAGGTCGGTACTTAGTTTAAGCTATACCATCAACAGCTTCATCGGCGATCAAGTTACTACCTAGGTAGTGTCTTCAAGCTGCAATCAAGAAACATAGGATCAGGGCACATGTTGTGGCAGGGAAAGAAATACAGGCAGTTCCTCAATGATCAGGAGCGGAATGTGTCATGAGCTACTTTCAACACAGTAGCACTTACGGAGAGCCGATACGCGTAGTCTAGGAGTATGGTCTAGGAAGAGTAAAGTGATAGACGACGCAATAATTGATGATAACCCTCAATACCTACCTAGCAAAGCAGAGCCTTGAAGACGAGTCGTCGGAGTCGAGTGAGACGCAGAGAGTGATGAGCCGGGAAACACCATATGCGTGGTGAGGAAACCCGCATCACAAGAGTCTGCTGGACTCATGGGCGCCGTGGGAAAATATGAAATCCTTGGTATTGAGATGACCTGTCCTAAAACGCGTTTATCGACGAGGTCGGTGGTTGTACTTATTGAGGCATCTAAGTAACGCGCTAAAGACGCGTTGAATCCAGGGGCTGCGGGGTACTTTAATAATATCGCGCGGGTTGACAAGTACAGGAAAAGAGCGGGAAAAACCAGCTAAGACCAAGTACTCTTTACCCCGCATACAGGCAGCGTTGAACCCCGCTAAACTTGATCCGGCGACAGCTTTAACTCCTTTACCGGTGTACCCGACAATCGTCCGCTCATTAACCCGGTCTTCCTATCAGCATCTGATTGAGCGCCGTGCCATTAGACTTGTTGCGGCTCAATACCGGCAGTCTTATCTGTTACGGGCGTGCTGTCAGTAGATGTACTTATGCCGCGGCACAGCACCATTGATGGTCGGCCGCAGAGCCCGCCCCGCCGCCAGAGAGCCTGCCAGCCATGCACGAAGGCCAAAGCACGCTGCCATTACGAAAATAATGAGATTGGAGACGGATGCAATAGGTATGTAGCCCTGCGTGGTTGGGCCTCGTCTACTCTATCCGGCTCCGCTGAATATGCATGTTCGCCCGTGTAATACCCGAGTTCTGACTGACCAAGGTGGAATAGATGTCAACGACTACAGATTCCATGCCATCCCAAGACTACCAAAAGCCTGAGAAAGCCGAGACAAGTCAGGTCGAAGGATGGGTCGTAAGTCTACCCAATGTGCATGGCACCATCATCTCGTAAAGCAACAATTACGCGGGAATCTCTTCTCTGCTGGCACCTGGCTGACGAGGCCTCAGTGAACCTGTCAATGTATCGACTGCGCCGGTCCAGGGGCGTCAGGAGATACCGAGCGCGGGTCAAGGACATGTTATGGTTGATTCTATATCGCCTCAATCCCAGGGAGGGGCGAATGGAGCACCCAATCCCGCCGTGCCACGGCAGGAACAACCGGATATCCCTTACCATCCCAAGTTGCTACCCCCGCGACCCTCCGCCTCTAATCACTTGCTCTCAAGCCCCGGATTCGGAATCCCTTGGGACCAAGCTGAAAAGGCTGTCGAGAATTTCGCCATTATCTTCACAGCTCACCTTCCATTCATCATCCTAGATCATGACATCACGGCCCGTCGGTTGTCCACCGAGAAGCCACTACTATTCCGAGCAATACTGATGATCGCTGTTGAATTGACTTCTGCCAAGAGCCGTGAGATACGAAGAAGTATCGACGCTTGGATTGGCCAGCACCTGCTCGTAATGGAGGAACAAGATATAGGGGCTCTTCAGGGTCTTATCGTCTACATTTTCTGGTACTACCAATCTCACAGCCAGGTTAAATCCTATGCTAATAGACTTCACAGGGCAAATCCTCATTTTTGTTCTGATCATAGGGCAACCCAATTGATTTACTTTGCTCTTGGGCTTGCACACAGCCTCGGCATCACCAGGTACTCATTTCCTTCCACTGGTGTCGCCCAGAGCTGATTGAAGATATTCCAGAGAGTCTACCCCTAAAAACAATCAACCTAAGAAAGAAAGCGAGGTTAACGAGGAACATCGCGCTTTTTTAGCTTGCTACTACCTCGTTTCTTTGTATGCGTAATCAATCTGTCGCGCATTATCCAATCGCTGACCGTCTGATTAGTAACTCGTTCCAATTTGGTCGACCCAATCCACTCTCGACAAGCTATGTCCAATACTGCGTTGATTCGCTAGAACGATCATCAGAATTCGCGACGGATTTTCTCCTTATAAAACTAGTCAAGTTTCGACAATTCATTGGGCGAATTCCGACTGTGTACCAGGGTATCTGTGATACGAAATGGTGTCGGGAAGTTTCGGAAGATGCTTCCATGGAATTACGTGAAATAACGAGAGATCTTGACGCTCTTATGAGCGATGTGTCGCACAAACACCCTAAACTCTGTATGATGCGTCCATCGCCGCTGTAAGGTCTCTGCTCACATGAATACAGTGCTACTCTGGACTCTCCATAACAGTGCTATCGTTCAATTGAATTTACCCATGACATACGTCATTCCAGACAGCGAAGCCGCCTCGCGCTTGCAGTTAGAGTGCCTACAACACTGCCTTCAGGCTAGTAGAGCATTTGTGGACAGGGTAAAGTCCTTTAGTCCCGATGGATTCTTGCACGCCCCTTTCACTACATTTACCGACCTTGTTTCTATGCTTATCGCTACATCGCGCTTGATCCTTGTGAATGTAGAAGGGTGGGATCTTGAGAAAGCCCGACAGACTATAGATCTTAAGACCATCATAAATGAAATATTAGCGAAGGTAGCATTAGCCAATCAGGTGAAGGCTGCTAAGGTGGCTGAAGCTGCGGTTGCAAGTCCATCTAGTTACAAGCCGGATGGGCCAGGGGATGAGAAGCAGAACCGGATGCACGTTTTCGTCACGCTGGTTGAATCGATCAGAGATTGGCTTGATAGCCAGGGCGCTTTTCTCTCAGACAGAGAGAAACCAGGACATCGAGAAGACACCTCCCTTCATGCGACACGATCCGCGCCTATTCACACCAGTCCACAGAGTCCTCAGTGGAACTTCACATATTTTTTCGAGTCAATTATACATAGTAACGGAGACTCGTCTTCGTAAGACAGCATCAAGAGTATTCTTTCTAATCCGACTTCATACTCAATGAACAATTACTTTCGTGAAATGAATTCAAAGCATGGATACCAGGTACACCGTTAGGAATAGGATGCAGGATTAAAGCGGCTGAGAAGATGATTCAACCTTGACGCATACCCTGCTCATTTCATTGTTCTTAGCGCTACAGAGGCCTAGCGCCTCAGGCAATGCTTTTGTTCATAAAACATATGATCTGTCACATTAATCTCACCCTAGTTTTACACTCAGTCGTAAACAAATAGTCCTGTCTAATTGGACTAGCATTTATAGTTGAGTCTTTAAACTTTCAGATCAAGATTACAACAATGCAGTTGTGAAACAGCGACAATGAATTAAGTCCTCCCTGTCACAATAAATAGCTCGTTACTCGCGAGAATAATGAAAATAAAGTTTTCTCACGAGCAAAATTTGAGTTCACCTACTAACCGCTGAATGACAACCTGAGAACAGCAAAATATGTGTGGTATTACAGTACTGCGCCGCCACAACGGTGAGCTGAGACACAATGCAGCTGATTTCCACGATTCCGATGCTCGCTTCTGCCTATTCGGTGAGTACTGCAGGTTGATCAAGCATTCCTACCTCGTCTATCAAGATGGCGAGAGAGAGGTCTGTGCGGAATGTGATTTGAAAGGCGACCTCCGCATAGCGCGTTGGTCAGCTGAGATCTCCTTACCAACTCTCAAAGAGACGCCCGAATGGGAGAATCTCTCAACACTAATGCTAGATCCCAGTACGATCGACGTGTATAACAAAACCGTTCAGCTCGAGCTTACCAGAATCCTTTCTGTGCCCATGGAACTGGGCAGGTACAATTCTATCTTGCACTATACTCTCGGGCTGCCTTGTTTCATCGACGTCCCTCCGCTGATCAAGATATTTGGCGATAAAGTCGGCCCGAGGTGCGGATATCAGTGTGTTCTGGAGCTCATGCGGATCGCCGAAGGTCACGGATGGGAGGTAGAGCTAGATTCTGCTTTGGGTGTTGCTTTCAAGCGTCATATGGATATGAAGTCTTCGAAAAAGGTAAAGAAGAAGAGCAAACATCATGCGAAGGCAAGCAAGCGTCAGCTTGTGAATAAAGTTGCTTTATAGACAAGTGGCAGCTCAGATGCTGAAGATGCATGGCCTATGGCATTGCAGATTGAGCTTCATGTTAAGCTCTTGACCACAAATAAGTCAATCAGGGAGTTATTGAGAGAAGGATGAGCAGCAAGGTATTCAATATCTCACTTACTTAGGTAGGTATGTGGTAGTGAGCTAAGTGAGATCGTACCCAAACGGCGCTTATCCGAGGGATGGGCCAAACCTACACTTCCTCAGGTAGTTAGGTAAAAGTTTTAGGAAATATCTTAGGTGAATGAAAGAAAATAAAAAAATAATATCCGGCACCGTTGTGCGCTGTCACGTCTTATTCCTAATGATACCCCTTGTGAGCTAATATTACTAGGATGCTGACTAAGCCACCCCCTTTTCCTACTTTCGCTGCTTCATAAACATAGATCGAGGCACCAGGTCTGAAATGATACACTTTAAAATATGACATATAATTTGAACCCATCACTGAGATGATATATGAACTTGCACATGCAAAAGGCGTTCGTCCCTAATATTCTACCACACACTAGGAGACCACACATCAGGAGACTTCTATGTTTAATTCATCTCGTAAGCTAGAAACATATCGCTAAAGACGTGCCATTCCAGAGTAACAATACACTATTTCATATTCCCAGCTGCGCATTACTGAGATAATGACCACCCGCCGAGCAGCGGTAGCCTCCCCCTACATTAATCCAGTTATATCCCGCTGGACAAACTCCCATAGCCCTAATCTTCGTCTGAACCATCGCTTCTTGGCGTCGCTTCTTCTCTGCTTCTTCTTGGGCTTTTCTCAATCTCTCTTCGGCCTCTCTCTTTGCTCTCAAGGCTGCTTCAATCCGCTCCTTCTCCTTTCGCAGCTGTTCTTCAATCTCTTGGCGACGCTTCTCATCTGCTTTGCGCCTCTCTTCTTCCAATCGTCGGAGTTCTTTAAGTCTTACTTCCTCGGCGGCTTTCTGCGCTTCGTGTTCTCTCTTCTGGGCTGCAATGAACAGCTCCCGAGCTTGCTCCAGAGCCTTTTCCTCTGCAATACTTCTCTGTAATTGTTGCCACGCCTCGTCAGATACGCCAGGGTCACGTTGTGGCGAAGAGTCTGTAGTCGTTCGCAAATCGGCTTTGTCATGTGACTCGTCCTCTTGCGGGGGAATCGGCTCAGCCATATTGACCTTCGACGTCGTGGAGACAGCGCTTCTGGGAGCTCCTGGTGGGCTTTTCGTACGGATTGGTAAGCCCTTGGACTTGGATAGATTTCCTGGGGTTTCGGGATTCCTTCCAACTTCGTTTCTCGACTTCTGGGACTGGAGCGTTTTATTCAGGAAGAGGAGAATGTCGTCGATGCTGGCCGTTAGTCCTGAAGATGCATTACTAGCAAATGCATTGGAGCAGATATCTTTAGCGATGTTTATCACATCCCGACCATTTCCCCACGATTGGAATTTGGACAATTCGGCGAAAGCATCAAGTAACTCCTGGCGTTCCTCAGACGAGATACAATCCGTCGCTGGCGTAATCTCTATTTCTTGCTTGATCTGGCGATACAAGAGTTCCAGACATTTCTCCGGGTCCATGTTCTCGAAGACTACTTCTTCGTGAAAGCGGCTAGAAAGACCGGGATTGAGCCGTAGTAATTCGTCAATCTGATTGCTATAGCCGGCGAGGATAACGACGATTTTCCCCATATACTTCGGCTTCGTTAGGCAATCGACCAGTTCGTTCACGGCTTCGTTGCCGAAGGCGCCGTCGCAAAAGCGGTATGCTTCGTCTATGAAAAGAACCCGGCCCAGGCCTTCGGTCAATTTCGCCTGTGTCTTTGGCCCAGTCTGTCCAACGTACTGGCCTATGAGATCAGACGCAGAGCATTCGATGTAGTTGCTTGACCCTAAGATGCCCATGTCGTAGTAAAGCTGGCTGACCTTTCGTGCTACTGTCGTTTTTCCAGTTCCTATCCCAGTATTAAGTCAGAATTCACAGTCGCTGCAATTGGAAGTTTGCTCTTACCTGGGGGACCCTTGAACAGAAAAGTAAACGGAATCTGAGTGCGAGGATCCTTTCCATGCAGTTTCATATTCTTGGCGATTCGCTGATATTTCTCAAGCTGATCAATGAGCTTTTCGCACCCGACAATGTCAGAAAACAGATCTCTGCAGCTTAGTCCGGCACCACTTGTCCTGTCATAGTCCTCATCGAAGTCTTGCGGGAGAAACGTGATGTCCGGGTTGAAGTCACCTGTCCCAGCGGCAGAGGTACGCTTTTGTTCTAGTTCTTTTGCGCGTGAGATCATGTTCTCTACAGCGCCGGCGTTACCAAAATGAGGGCGATCTCGCTCGCGGGCTAGGACCTGGATTGCGGTTTGCTTAGCCTCTTCTGTTGCCTTCAAGCCTTGCTTTTTCAGTTTGAACTCAAGAATCCGCATTAGATCCCCATCGCTGAAGTCATCGAAGTAAAATGCGTCAGAGAGCCGGAATCGTCTGGCGAGGCCCGGATTGGAGTGATTCATCATTTCTTCCATCTGTTCCTGGTACCCAAGTAGAAGGACACACAAGTCCTCTCCCGGTGTGTTCTGCACCTCGGCCACGATGGTGTCAATGACAGCAGTTTTATATGGGTCTTTTTGGCCACCGCCAACCCCTCCACCAGCGTCAAGGCCGTAGGCTTCATCAATCACCAGGACCTTTCCTGCTGCCGCCTTCAGAATATTCTTTGTATTCGCTTCCGACTGTCCTAATGCCGATCCTACAAAATCAGAAGGATTTTTGACAACGACTATACTCAGTAATCAGCATCAGATAAGCGAGGGATCTTGCTGTGGAAGTTTTTACATACCTTCTCGTTTTGATAGTAAACCCAAGTCGGCCAATATTGAGCCATATAGCTTGGCAATCGAGGTCTTACCCGTACCAGGCGAACCAAGGAACACCCGGTGAAGTGTAAAGCCCAGTGGCTCCAGCTCATTCAGCTCTCTGAGATAATTTCGTTGGATGGCATCAACAAGGGACTTTATTGAATTCTTGACCTTCTCCAGTCCTACCATGGAGTGAAGTTCCTTCCACGCATCGCTGTCTTTGATTGCTCCGCTTGGTTCGGGTCCAATAAGGTCCTCCTTCGTAAATAGCAAGTCATCCGGTGACTGCCCTTCAGTTCGCTCCTTTCTTAGCCGGGAGGCTTGGCGTTCAGTAACCTGTGCCCAAATGTTTTCCAAAGCCCGCGCGTTTCCATAGCCCTCCGTACCCCGTCTTCTCCCCAGACGTTTGATAAGTATTCTAGTGTAGAGGCCGTATCCGCCGTCCTCGAGAGTAGCTCGGCCGCCGTACTTTCTCTCAATCATGGCATTTAACATGCTCAATAAGCATTGGTCCGAATAATCAGCGAAGGTCAGCCTGTGAGGCATTCGACTATCAAAGCCCGGGTTGTGCTCGAAGAACTTCTCCATCTCCTTCGTATAACCTGCAAATATGAAGGCGATGGTCCCTCTTCGGTCTTCAATTTCTGCCAAGATAAAATCCAGCACATTCTTTCCACCAAAGTTGCTTCCAGACGCTAACTGGTATGCTTCGTCGATGAAAAAGACGCCGCCGCCGGCTTTCACCAGTCCTTCTATCATCTTCTTAGTGCCAGCAACGCCGTCATTTGCTAGTCCGGAACCTGTAATCTCGACAAACTCTTTACCAGGTAACGCACCCACGAGAGCAAGGAAGCGCGCATATATGCGTGCCACCGTTGTCTTGCCTATGAATGGTCGTCAGTAAGGAGATCCGATACGCACACATGCACGCCGGCGTATAACATACCTGTTCCCGGATTGCCTAGCATCACCATACCCATTCTTTCTTTCTTCATATCTATACCCTGTCTTGCCACCGTTTCGATCTTGGCTTTGATGTCGAGGAACTTTTCTTTGACCTCTTCCAGGCCAGTAAGCGCCATCAGGTCGTCAATGGCGGGATTAGAGGCCCCTTCTACTCTCTTTTGCCGCTCCCATTCTAGCTCTGATGCGCTCTTCTTCGGAGCCGTTAGTTTCGAAGCAGGCGATTTAGGCGTGGTCACAGCTTTTTTATCTTGTGTCCTTGATGATTGAGCTTTCCCCTCATTACCTTTACCATTGGTTGATTGCTGTGTTGGCTGGGAGGATGGGTGTTGTGGAGGGGAGGCTTGGGAAATTGTTCCCGACGCGTTTTTAGTTTGAGAAATTTTCTGAGAAGCTTGTTGTGATGTTTGAGTCGCCAATCGTTGAGCAGCCTCTAAATCGCTCTTCTTCTGCTCCAGGGCTTGTGCCCTCTCTTCCGCAATTTTTTTATCTTCGACCTCCTCCCGTATCTTCCGTATTTGCAACTCAAGTTCCGCAATATCAACGTCGTGTTTCGCTTGAGCTCTCAGCCGTCTGTCCTGAAGTTCCATATCTCTTTCTAATATCTTGGCTGCTCTCTTCTCTTCCGTGTCGCATTGTTTGCATTTTAAGGGCTGCTTTTCATAACACTTGCGCTTCTGCACATGTCCTTTCGTGCATTTGACCTCAACGATTCTGTCGCACCTCATTTTAGAGTGGTCGGTGCGGTGATGACAGCTTCTTGGGCACTTGTGCACGCCGCATCTCAAAGTTACGCCACTGCGCTCAGTTAGCTAAGACCTAATCATAAAATGGAAAGGCTTACCAAGGTTCCTTGCATCCACCATCCGGACATTCTTTGTCGAAATCTTCAGGGGAACGCAGAACAGCAAGCCTCGTAGGATGCTGCTCGCACTTTACTGGGAGCCCGTCATAGATATGTTTTTGTGCCTTGAGCATGTCCATAAACCGTTTCCACAGCTGTCCGCCTTTCTTCGAGCTCATGAATGTTTCTGCATTACCGATAAGGATGAGGCCATTTCGAGCACGCGAGAGAAGCACGTTGAGCCGTTCTGGAGAGTACATGAAACCTATATCACCATTACTGTTACTTCGAGTCAACGACACAATAACGATCTCGCTCTCATCGCCCTGGAAATTGTCTGCTGCTTGTCAGCGCCCTTGTACTTGACGACGGCTTCTTCGACCGACTCACCTATTGTGGATATCTTAATCTTTGGCTTGTTGACTTGAGCTGTTGCAGAGGACACTAGGCCAGCTCGGACTAAGTCATATGAATCAAGATCGTTCAGTACCGGGTCATTGTCTTTGCTAAGCTCGTCTTTCAGGAGATGGAGCTGACCAAGGTAAGGGGTCAAGATAACAATCTTCTCTGTAGGCATGTTGATTTCTTGCTGGCTTAAATAACGCAAGCACTTTATTGCCATCTGTATCTCATACGCATTCCTCTTCGTCGAGGGAGATGCGCCGTCTTTCCAGTCGCGGATGTTATGCATCTGCTCCTCCATCTGTGTATGATTTAGGAAGATAATATTGTCCTGCAATCCTTTGACGTTTGGGCGATTCTTCGTACCAGCGGCGTCAACAAGATTCGGATATGTCAATTCCCTCACGAACTTCGCTAATTCCGGTCGCATACGATGTTGTTGCAGTAGAGTGTGATGAGGGTACCCTCGCAGAATCAGTCGTTCAAAGAGAGATATGTTGAGATCATAACCATCGCCCTTTTCGACGCTAAGGGCATAATTCACCTTCGGTCGGAGTTGCTTGTGGTCGCCGATCATAATGAGCTGTTTTGTAGTTGGACCCAGTGCAGTCAAAATGTGGCTCTCAAGTATTTCTCCCGCTTCTTCCACAAGAACAACTCCAGGGCGTTCCGAGTTCAGTATTTGCACATATTTCGCCGCAGCTGTTGTAGTGCAGGCAATGATGCGCTTTGATCGCAGGACCGTGAGTTCTCTTTCCGCGTATACCGATGCGATCTGCTCGAGATCTTGATTGTAGCTATGACCCGCTGTTTGGACAGCCTCCAGCCTCTCTCTCAGGATTTCGGCTTTCCATTGTTGCTGTAGTCTCATTCGGTCGGATGCTTTGATATTCCATACCTCGGGATATTTTTGCGCTTCTCTCTTAAATGGCCACGCATCTTTTCCTCGACACCAACGTTCTAGTAGGTGGAACTTATCAATCGCTTTGCCCTTCTTTCCTACATAAGTTGTCCCATCGTCTGTAGTTGGGACCTGGAAGGCTGAGAAGAAGGGGGGACCCTCGGACAGAAACTCAAGATGTTCTAGGATTTCGTCTCTTGAGGAAGCTTGCTGCTCCAGACTTGTGAACGCCTGTTCGAGACCCTTTCCTTCCTCCTTCGCCTCCGCTCTCATCCAGTCGAGAATGTCACATTGCTCTCGCGTCAGCTTCACCTGTTGTGAAGCATCTCTCATGGAAAGGTCTTGGACAGATGTAGTAGCCTTCTTAGAAGAGCCGAGACGAACGACATCCTTTCTCGGAATACCCAGGGTGATCAAATCATCAATGAACTGATCCAACGCATGGTGTTTGTATGTCAGAATGAGTATTTTCTCGTCGGAATGGCTGAAGATAGTTTTAACTAGCAGCGCGCCAATGAATGATTTTCCTGTCCCTGTTTATCGTCAGTCAAGATTCTCCATCCGCTCCTAGGGAAAAGGACTAACCTGGTGGCCCTTGAATTGCACTCAGCCTGTTAAGCATCCCAGTAACGAAGCAGGCAGCTTGTGACTTATCCAAAGTGGTCGGGCTGGGAAGTCCAAGAGCATCCTGAATATCAAAAGAAGGATTATTGACTAATTCTCCCAATAACTTTTCAACCGTGGGTGGGAGTAGGTAGCTCGGCGGGTTGGATCTCGACTCGGTATTCCAGCGAAGTATCTCATCCTCGAAAGGCAACTCCTTGATTTCAGGCAGCTGCTTCAGAATCGGCGCGTAAGAAAACAAGGCGGTGTTCAACTGCACTAGTTTGACGTCCTTCGCTGCCTTAATACCGCGCAACGCTCGCTCAGAGTTAGCCCCCGGAATTTGTAAACATAAAACCGGCGGCTGTTTTGCGAGAAGCTCCTCTTCACGAATCAATGTACCCAGCGTAACAACCTCGCTGTCGGCGATGACACAGGCCAATGACTCATGTTTTAGGAATTTTGGATGGTCTTTCAGGAATTTCCGTCGCATTGCTTCGCTCTTCTTGGGAATCTGGGGAAGGTCATCCATGCACTGGAGTTTTACAGCCCATGGGCTGCGTCCGTCACAGTGCACCCCGACCATCGAGAGGTGCTCTACCGAAAACGCTCGCCGCTGTTTCTTCTCCATGTTGAGTGCCACGTGTATCTCCTCCCTCATATCGCGTACCATGTCCTCACGGAGCAGACGAAACTGGCCGTCTAGGTGATATGCTAGCCCATCTGGTCGTTGCGCGAGGGTGTCGGTCTCGTGAGCACGTGGAAGGTAAGGGTCATTAATAGAAAGTTCGTCAGCGGTAGGGAGGATTGCGATCCTGTTTATTTGGGCGAAATCATTGTCGTGCCGACCTCCGGGTCCGCTTGTATTAGCCGAATGTCCTGCGACCAGATTTCCAGTAATGTGTTTGATTCTATGGCCCCGTGAGCGGACGTCCTGTTTGGTCGACCCCAGAAGCTTCTTTTCAATAATCACATCTCTTCCGAGGGGTACAAATGTAGTAGCGATTTCCTTAGGTAGAGAAAGAAGTTCTAACAAGAGCCATGAAAAAACTTCTTCCCCGCCTTCGTCGAGCTGACCGGATTTGAAAGCAGCAACGTATGCGTCCCAAACAATTTCAGCCTCTACAAAGTTAAGTATAAGTTGTTGCAAGACTGCTCCAGCACATAGAGTCTTTAGTTCGGGGACGGAGAGGTATTGAAGGATGGCGGTGATTGGCTCGCGGAGAAATGAAAGCTCAGTGCTTGAGCTTAGGGCAGATTGAAAAGCAGCACGGCCGTGCTCGCTGGCTTGGAGTCTCTGCACGCATAGCACCCTGTTGTCTTGGTCACACACTGCTTCCAGGAACAGCTTGGCGTTTTTGTTGTCGATGGTCTTCTCGCCTTTGAGCACTCCCATAAAGAGTGTTCTGAGCCGAATGCTTCGGGGAGTGCTCTTCTGGCCAGACATCTTGACTCATTGAGCGATGAGGTAGAGAGGAAGAACAATACAGCCTTCAAACCAACAGTGGTTCCGGCCCCTCCGAGGAGTAAACGGGCATCTGCAGCTTGGGTGCCTAATTACTGCACTTTTCATCTATTGGAGCGGAGACAGCCATCCAATCACAGCGGCATGGCGGTTTGTGTCACACCATACCTGTTTTATCGCATATAGGCTTACAGAGCGAGAATATCGAAGCTTCGCTGTTGTGACAATATATTAAATCTAGGTAAGCTTAGTCGATCTTGAACTAGACAGAGACCTATCGTTTGATGGGCTTTAGAAGAGCTTACGGGGGTTTGACGACTGCATTCATGTCCAGTAGCTAAAGGCGTGAGTCTTCTTTATGACCAGTTCATGTAGATGGTATTTATTCATCGGCTTTACTTCAAAACCCGGGTTCTTTCGTTTCTGCAGTCCGATGTTGACGTGGGCTCGACGTCTACCCTCTTAAATACACAGGTGATGTCAGCTTGACGCATCCCACTAGCCCAACATGACATTCTGATGCCACTCGACAGAAACCGGCATTGACGTCTGTGATTCATTTCTAATCGGGATTTCCCCGCACATAAGATCAAATCAAACACTAGCCGCGCATCAGACGGAGCGGCCTCCTAATAACCTGTAAGCCTTTCACCCTCCTCTGGTGCGAAGCAAACGAAATAGCCTCTCTCATCCTCCAAACCCTGCTTTACAACTTCCAAGAATGTCTGGAATTCCTGGTTATCCCGGACGAGGTAGAGGCGGAGGCCGCGGTCACCAAACAATACCCTTTCACTCTAGGGGCCGTGCGACAGAATCCCGTGGGAGTTCTTGGTCACAACAGATAGGACACGGCAGAGGGAGAGGGGACTCTGAAGGTTCCAGAAGGGGAGTAAGAGGCAGAGGAAGAGGTCGTGGAGCACCTATTGAGGTCGAGATTTTCAGGCAAGTTCAGCATTCTGGACTTCTGAGTCTTACACATCCACTAACGAAGGGTGTACTTGCAGCCAAGATCATGAACAGCGTCCTGATCCAGATAAAGAAGCGGAGAGAATCGAAAATAAATCCGCTGTTGAGGTGAAAAAGAAATCAGCGAGCGATACAAATCCACAGAGACCAGGGTATGGAGTCAGAGGAGCGGAAGTCTTACTCTGGACCAACTACTTCAATCTCTGCTCGACGAATGATTTAGACCTATATCGTTATAGCATTGACATTGCAGCGAATGGAACAGGAAGAAGACCAGCAGGCAAGAAAGCTAAACAGATTGTTAAGCTGCTCATAGATGAGCACTTCCTCCGTCACAAACAGAATATTGCGACGGATTTCAAATCAAATCTGATCTCCCGTGACGAACTTGATGTTGAAGAGGATGGTTATCTTGTCACTTACAAGTCAGAGGAGGAAGATACCCCTGCACTAAATGCCACGCAGTATCGTATCAGCATTCACTTGACGGGATCTTTATCGCTTTCCGAACTTATCAATCATCTGACATCGACACAAGCAGGTTTGATGTTTGGTTCTAAGGATGAAATAATTCAAGCACTGGATATCATATTAGGTCACTATCCAAAAGCCGAATCTTCGGTAGCAACTATAGCGGCAAGTCGGCATTTCAGCATGAACGCTACACCAGCGGTTCAGGACCGAACGAGCCTTGGAGCCGGTTTACAAGTCATTCGAGGCTTTTTCATGAGTGTCCGAGCCGCGACTTCTCGCATTCTTCTCAATGTTCAAGTCAAGAACATGGTCTTTTATGACGACAAACCTCTCGATAAGGTCATGATTGCTTACATATCCGACAACGGTCAGAATAAACTTGGGCTTCTAAAGTTTGTAAAAAGGTTATCTATTGATGTAACGCACATCAAGAGGACGAACAGCCGAGGCCAGCGCATTCCCAGGATCAAAACTGTACAAGGCTTTGCAACAAGAGACGACGGCCGTAATTTGGCACACCCTCCAATAGTGCCACAATTTGGGTCTGGCGCGAAAGAAGTACAGTTCTTTTTGGATACTTCGACTGCTGCCACCTCAAGTAAAACTGCGTCTGTCACAGGCAGAGGCAAGAAGAAAGGCGCACAAGGTGCAAATCTTAGTCCGGCCTCAACATCATCAGGAAGCTATATCAGTGTGTATGATTTCTTTAAACAAAGTAAGGCTCGGACAAGACCGAACGTCCGTGATCAATACTCACAGTTACAGGATATAATATAGCGATACAGGACCCAGCGTTGCCCGTCATTAACGTAGGAGGAAAAGATAACCCCTCGTATTTACCAGCCGCAGTGTGCCATGTCATGCCAGGTCAGCCCGCGGGAACAAAGCTTAGCCCGTCGCAGGGGCAGAAAATGATTCGCTTTGCTGTAAGGCGACCTGCTCAAAATGCTCGGTCAATCGTTACATCTGGCCAGTTGCTAGGGTTCGACCCTACTAATACGACAATGGTGCGATTATCCTTGACTTGCCGAGTTTACAAGCTAACAATCTCAAAGAATGCCTTCGATATACATGTACCGCCGAAATTGATTACAGTCCCAGGTCGGACGTTGGACGCCCCGGCCATCAAATATTCTGGGACCGGTATGACATTTCCGAGGTTCGGGAGCTGGGATTTACGATCGGCCAGATTTTCCACGAAATCAGATCTCTCTTCCTGGACTTATTTTGGCATCTCTTTGCAGAGAGAGGGAGTCTTTCGGGGCCCAGACCAGAGTTTTATCGCCAAGGTAGACGAGTTACAGGTCAAGCTTCGCGAACTGGGCATTTCGGTTAACAACTACATGCCGGGGAAGCATATCGTCACAGATAAGCAGCATTTGGAGTCCGAGATCGATGAGTTGATACACAGGTTTGCCGTCAGCCCCAAACGGCCGAAGCTGATTCTGGTAATCATCCCCGATGCAGAAATGACTGTCGCATATAATCATGTCAAATATGTATGTGATGTAAAGGAAGGTATCCTGAATGTTTGCGTGCTCGCTTCAAAGTTTTCGAGAGCCAATCCTCAGTATCTAGCGAACGTCGGTCTGAAGTTCAATCTTAAGCTCGGTGGCAGAAACCACGCGCTTGATCCTTCCAAACTAGGATTCGTCGGACAGAAAAGGACTATAGTCGTCGGAATCGACGTCACTCATCCATCCCCAGGATCCTCACGGAACGCCCCCAGTGTGGCAGGCGTCGTCGCATCGACTGATGAATGGTTAGGACAATGGCCTGCAGACATGCGTATCCAACCGGCCCGCCAGGAGAGGGTGGACGATCTTGACATCATGGTTAAATCACGTCTACTTTTATGGAAGGAAAAGAACAAGGTCTTGCCAGAAAACATCCTCGTCTACAGAGACGGAGTTTCCGAGGGCGAGTATAGCATCGTCCTGAACCTGGAACTGCCGGCTCTTCGCAGAGCCTGTGAGGCCGTGTATCCACCCTCAGACATCAGGGCCGGCAAGCCCCGTATCACCATCATCATCGTGGGAAAGCGCCACAACACGCGCTTCTACCCCACAAAGACGGAGGATGCTGACCGTGGTGGTAACCCGAAGAACGGAACTGTTGTGGATCGTGGCGTCACGGAGGCTCGCAACTGGGATTTCTTCCTGCAAGCGCACTCAGCGATCCAAGGGACTGCACGGCCAGCGCACTACTACGTAGTCTACGACCAGATCTTCCGACATATGAAGGTACCAGCGCAGTTCTCAACGGCGGCGGACACCGTCGAAGACCTAACGCATAATATGTGCTACTTATTCGGAAGAGCTACAAAGGCTGTAAGCATTTGTCCACCTGCATACTATGCCGACTTGGTCTGCAGGAGAGCTCGCTGTTACTTGCATCAATTCTTCGATCCTTCACCACTGGCGAGTCCCGACACCAGCTCTTTGGGAAGTGGCCCTACTCGACCGCCAGACGCTAGCTTGGTGGCGATTCATCCTAATGTTAGAAATACGATGTTCTATGTGTAAATCCTAGTATCTGCTGCTTCTTTTCCCTTTCAATTGTCGCTAAAAGGGGGTAAAAGCCGCATGCCTTCATCGTTGCACACTTACACTGAGGATATGCATCAGTGGACTCGCTCACTACGAAGCGCTAGTCAACAAGGTCAACGTGGATATGCTAGCTGCGTACTGTCCACGTTTGAGGTGTCTCTAAAAGTTTGTAGCTGAACCATCGACTCTGCCCGGACTTGATGGGCCCTAGGCTGCAGGTCTCAGGGCTGTTCATAGTTAATAACACACTGATTCGTGAAAGTAAGTCGGGGTGCGATCAATATCTCGTTTGAGATTGTATGAAGCAGGAATAGCACCAAAGTATCCAGCGGTGGAATCGTGTCTCCGCTATCTCTACGTTCGGTCGCCAATTTTGGTGTTTATCCCTGAGCCAACTTGATTTCTTCCGGAGGGGCATGATATTGAATGGTCCGCTTTCTCCAACATAGTGCCTAGCCGTCTTACAAGTGCTGTGTTCGTCTATCACCCACGTCTGAAAAGTCTGTATCACTGACATCTCCGTATCCCTCATCAATAGATTACTCTAGCAACTAGCCCCATTAATCCTTCGTCCTTGAGTAGCAGCTCCATAGCATCCTCCTCAACCGTGATCATGACTTGTAGTTCACCAGAACCCGGCCGCGTAGGTAGGAACACCGCCGCTGGCCAATTCCACTGGCCGCCCGCTCGTCGTATCGCGTCAGGGTACCCCGCGCCGTCGGTTCCGGTGATGTTCCACTCTTGGCCGGCGTTCATGCCAAGATACCGCCAGGAGTTGAACACAAACGACCGCGTATCCTCCGGAGATAAGTCAAATACCAACTTCCGCGGGTCCGGCAGACGAACGTACAGCACATGTCGTTGGAGCATGGAGTTATAGTCTACCGCCTCGATTGAGCCTTGTACTGTGCGGAAGATCGGCTCGAGTTGCTTTGCTACTATGCCCAAGTCTGTGACTGGCGTAGTTCTTTCGCATGCTTTGAGTAGGTCGGCCGTGGGTAACTTCGCAAGAGCTACTTCAGCTGCGTTACCAAAGTAACGCTGTGACTGTTCTTCACAGAATACCCTTCCCCTTGCATCCACAATGGTCAGGAGCCGTGCATGGTCCGCCTCGTCGTTCACCGGTTCGCCGTGCATAGGAGCAGTTGCATTGGGTACCAAGGACGCAGCAGTCCGCGCCTTTACGGTATAAGCCCATAACAAAGCCATTAGGATAACTGATGTGCTAGGTCGTCCCACATTTCCAAGTTGCTGCAAATGATTTTGCATTGCGACTATAGTAGTGAGTGAGAACACAAAAATCTTGCCTGTCCATTTGCTGTTCACACGATCAAAGGAGAGAGTCGTTGAAACCAGCCTTCTTTCTGGAATCTTCTGGCTGATATACTCAGGAGTGAGCGGATGATCAGCTACCTCGCCAGGGTGATCGTATTGCCGATCAAAGACACTTTCGAAGAGGACCGATCTGGTGTCATGCGGGTCTCCACGCGTCTCTGCAGAAAACCAAGTGATGATATTATCTATAGCTTTTCCATCGCCCAAAGTATGATGGAGGTGGATTCCTAAAAGCAGTCCGCCGTCGACGATATAGATGCGTAGAATTAGAGAATGTATAATGCCGCCTCCAGCAACATCGAATACCGGACCGACAAACTCTGAAGCGGGAAATCCTCTCTCTTTCATATGGGCATATGTAGCCCCAATTTTCTCCTTGATGTCGTGTACTTCAACCGGAATGTCGTACCGAACCGCGATGTCCATACAGGCGATAGGGTCATCCACCTTGAGGAATGATTTAAGCACAGGGTGATATTCCCCGAGCTTTACAGCGCAAGACTTGATGTGGCTGATAGCGGCAGCCTGTTTCTCATTGGGCACCTCAAAACATAATAAGAAACGATTGTAACTCCGAGGCGCAAATTGATTCCATGCATTCAGAGGAACCCAGTCATAGGTATCCTCGCGTGGCGTGGTTCCATTTGTTGATGCGGTCATTTTGGGCCATCGTGGTTTTAAAACTCGGGGGGATAATGAGCGATGGCATTGGCGGAATAAATATCATTGCATGGAGCGTCCTGGTGAAACGCACACACGACTTTAGCAGACCACAAGACCATAGATCTCGATCTAAGGTGCTACGGGCGGTCAAGAGGAAATTGCCAGAGGGAGGAAAGACTTGTACGCGCGTAGCAAAATTGCCGCGTGAATGAGAGTGGAGTGTGTCAGGCTCCCTTACTTCAACAGAGCAGCGCTCTCATGTGGCATGGAAGTTACTCAAGCCAACCAAACCAGCAAACATACTGAGGAGCGCGTTGGCGCATGACCAGGTTAGTATGGAATTTGTCAGCTCAGTGAAGCCAAATCATCCACTCACTACTCAATAAGACCTACTAGGTTAGGTACACAAGATAGGCATGCCTTGCTGGATTTATCCGATTCCAGGGTGAAAGGTAAAAAGAAAAGAAGGAAACAAAGAAAAGGGAGAAAAGAAAACGGTCAGAGCCCAACTTAGTCAGATACTGGGGTATAAACACTACTTAAGTCAGCTGTTTAATGCATAGTCTATACTATAGTCTGTATGTAGATAGCGGTCAAGCGATGACATCCCTCGGTGAGATCATCCATCTGCCCCACAGATCTAATGGCCAAGTACAGGTAGATGTGGGCGCACCGCCACAACAACTCATCAGGGGGCTTTCAAATGAAGTACTTGGTTTGTTATGAGGATATGGTATCTGCTGCGTTTATCGTTGGAGTTGATACATTCCAAGCATGTCAATTCGCCATGTCGTCCTACGATAAGTCACTGTTATGATAGTTATCGTATGTATGATCCTCTCCCCATCCAAGTTGCATTGACTCGCAAGCACCGCCCCAGAGGGTGCTCCTGACAAGCAGGTTCTTGCTATGTACAAGTCTTCATTACAAGGGCACGCACATAACTTTCAAATTAAGTTCATATGGAGTGTTCCCAGTGATAACAGGATACGTACGAAAATGACTTATAGAGGCAGAAGAGGGAGATTATGTAGAAGGGTCTTCGTAAGATCAACTCATAGGAAGATTTAACGATATAAATGGAGGCGGTTGGAAAGCGGTAATGGGATACAGACATCGTCGCTCTGCTTTCCATAATGAAATCAGTTATATCATGTCGATCGTTTCCTTGTAAGTACACGAAAGAAAATCTCGTCAGCTGTAATAGAAACTGATAACGCTCTTACACATCAGGCTTTGACCTGCTTTTCATGAAAGCTACCTTGAAAGGTAGGCACATACTGACCTGGGTTGGAAACTTATATAGCTGAATTCATCTTTGAAAAGACGCAGCTTAACAGTGTAATATCAGCTGTCAGGTATAGGGTATAGTAATGTACTGTGTGATATTGGGGAATCTATAGAGAGTCCTGTACATACGGTGCAACAGGATCGCCGACACTATCAGAGGGGTGAATACAGGGCCTTTAGATAGCTTAAATGATAAGAACATCCTGTGGCCCTAAGGTATCACTAACCATTCTGAAGGCTCCCTTACAGTCTTCTGTAGATCTAGGTATATACGCAGCACTTCACTTCGGTCTTTGCTTCGGTCTTTATCCTTACGGCGTCTGCTCCAAGTCTCAAAATAGCGATGGCTGAACAAACTCGTTGAAACAATCTCACAGGGCTACTGAGACCCGTATGACCTCGTAACCAGCGCGTTTCGAAGCCCGGTCACGGGCTCACGTATCCCTTCGGTACGACGAATGCGTTATCTTGCAGTATTGACGCATGCTTGTAAGGTCGGCGAAGACCGCCGCCTCCTTTGGTGTGGAGGGGAGACGCTGGGTATTGCGTCCCTGTCTCGGCCGAGTCCGGTTCATTGTGGCAACTTGCTGCCACACGTCGTGGTCGAATTTGGACCCCCGCTCTAATAGACGGGCCGCAATTCCGTGCTAATATGTTATACCATGTTTGGATATACATTCATCCTAGCACAGGGATATGGTTGGTCCACTTTCTCGTGATACATCACAGCAGTATTTCCTTTGTATTGATATAACTTGGAAGGTGTATCATATCAACGCACTTCTGGAGTTTCCTCTCATGTAGGAGCACTATTTTACCCTCCATGACTGATCATAGGTAACATCTGCGTGGGATGATTATCACCGGCCTCTGGGTCACCGTCAACCCGAGCCCCCGAGAAGTACTACCGGTCCGACTTCGGGTATGTCAAGCTTGTGCGGCAGGGGAATGAACAGCAACGGTAGAGTGAGCGTTTGTTTGCTATCAGTGCTAGGCTGTCACCGTATACAGCTCCATTGCGGGAGACATGTACGACAGTGATATGTCTGCCTTTGCCGATATTGATGCGCGATGGGGCGAAATCCGTGCAATCGGCGAGAACTGTGATTCATATCATCGAGAATACAAGGTGTTTATGAAGAGGCGCAATAGTAGCTGTAGATTAAAGTAAGGGATCTGATCTTATTTAGGCTATGGATGGATGGACTTATGCTCATCACTATCACACTGGCTGTATTCAACGCGAAGGGATGCTAAGGGTCTTGATGATGATCGCTGTTGGAACGCCCATGCTGATAGCACTAAGTAATAACGGCGTCACTTATCACAAAGCTAGACAGGCAGGAGCTTGTTCAATTTGAAGGTCATTACGGCTGGTAGATGGAACAGACGTCCATGTGCCATATCTTTTAGCTCATTAAAATTGTCTAACCTGAACATATCGCATCATTAAACCCAACCGAGACGCCTATGAGTGCACCGTAGAACACTACAAGTCATTATCCTGTTCAAGATCGCCATGCCATGCCATGTCGTTCCTCTAATCCAGAATGTCGAAGCACCACGACTAGCGAGCTAAACTCGTTGCCAGTCCACAACTGAAATCGTCGAAACCAAAGCTGCGAAATACGATGAACTAGTCGCCCCGTCCGCGATAATTGCCCATCTTTTCAATAGAGCTCATGATGCCGCTTCTGCCACCCATACCACTACCAGGGCGAGGAAGACCACCAGCCTTGCGCTCGTTCCCAAGTCCACCAATTCTGCTCTGAGCGGGTTTCTTCACGGAAGTCGGAGGTCGTAGCCCGGTTCCTCGCCCAACGCTGCTGCGAAAATTGTCGGTAGGTGTGGGTTCTGGCTTGGCAGCTGAAGGAGGGGGTTGTGGTGCCTCCGTCTGGCAAAAGCTCTGCATCGACATCATCTCTTCGGCCAGCTGTACTAATTCGCCCTTCTCGACGCGCTCCTTCTCCAGCAGCAGTCGAAGCTCTTGGTTGTCGGACTTGACGCTGGTGATCACAGCATCGAGCTTTTGAATCTCGGCATTGAGCTCCTTGATCTGCGTGGAGTCCTTCACAGCTTGAGCCTTGCGTTCGTCATCAATGATAGACTGGTTGGGGTCAACCTTAGTCATTGTGGCATCCCGACCAAGCCGAATCTTCTCATTCTCCTCGATAAGCTCTTCGACCTTGGCTTCAAGCTCGTGGACCTTCTTAGACCACCGGTTCTCGTAACTCTTCTTCAGGGCAGTGATCTTGCTCTCATGCTTGCTCTTGTAGAGAGCATGCAACTCGCGGGACACCTTCTCGACCGCAATCTCGACCTCGCGTGACCCAGGGAGCTTGTTCTTTTCGGGCGACTTGTTTCCAGCATCTGACGAGGCGTCCGTGTTGTTCTTACCAGCTCGCATGGCCGCCATTTTGCTTTCGGCCTCTTGAGCCATAATCTCAGCAGCCTCGCGACGCTTTTCGCTCTCTTCAAGCTTGGAGTCAAGTTGGTCTCGCTCCCGTTGGCTGCGCACAATCTCTTCCTTGACCTTGCGTAGGACAGCTTCCATATCTCTGCCACGTTTCTCCCAGCTTTCCTGCTGCTCGACCAGAGCCTCCTTCACGCCCTTGACCTCGCGCAGCTCCTCCATACACTCGCCAACGCGCTTCTCGGCATCTGCGACGGCCGTCTTCAGCGACAGAACTTCTGCCTCCTTGCCGCTTAGAGACGCCTTGAGGCTGCTGATTTCAGATAAGAAGCCCGACTTGAGAGACTCCAGCTCTCTAGGGGTTATGGTAGGGATGCTCCGAGGTGTGGGGAGAGGCGGGATGTCGAAATCGAGGAGATCCGGTTGCCGTTTCTTAGGCGTCACAGCGATTGTATTGGCAGATGATTTTGCCGGCGAGCCTCTTCGAAGATTTGATATTTGTTGTGCGTATCTGGAAGAGAAGTTTTGTATTTGCTCAGTGAAGTCGAGAAGATTGGTAGTGTTCCCAGACTCGCGCCTCGCAGCAGGCCGGGGCGTTTGTTGAGATGATGTGTCCACGCGACTGCGGATTGTAGGCATAGCATCAACGTTGGCGAATTTAGTCGGGGTATGTCCAATGCGAGCAAACATGGTCAAGTTGGGCACGGCAGAGAAAGTGCTGAATGTGCTGACCATGGTGTCGTCCGGACCGGCTTGCTCGTCATCCTGAAGCTGGTCATGCTCTTGGCCCATAGACATGAAAGTGTCGTTGCCTTCGCCACCTGCATGCTCCATCATTGTATCTTCGTCCTCGAAGATATCGATAGCTTTTGCAAGATGCTTGTTTTCCGCTAGCGCATCCTCCAGTGTTATCTCGCGGTGTTGTATGGTGGGCTTCTCAGGAGACGCGCCGCTGTTAACTTTTACAGGAAACCGCTTGTCAGGACTCCACTTCCTAGGACTCTTAGTGGGAGATGTTCTGTCGGGGGATCGTGTTTCGTTATTAGAAGTATCTTGAGAGGCGAGGATCTTGAGAGGAGACAGCCCGTTGCCAGACAAGACACGGCTGTGTCGAGCCTTGCTAGGTGAAGCATTTTCCTGATCCTGATCTGTGACACCGTTTTCGCTATTCTGAGGAGGAAGAAGCGAGGGATTGGAGCCTATAGACCGACTTTCGATGGGCTCTGAGCTGACGGTCTCGTCGTTGAAGAGGAGCGGAATCGTGGGCATAGGTGTTGCCATCGCAGCGGCGTTCAAGGTCGCGCTGTCGGCAGAAGAGAGTGGTGTAGCTGGACCCGAGGCCATTCTAATTCAATAATATCAGGAAGACGCAGGACAAGGAATTGATTCAACAAACTACTGAGAAATTTATACGGTATCTTCAATCCATAAGGCGCATTTCATAAAGTCTCAGTAGAAGGTGTGTCAAAGTGAATGCAACTTGAATTACTTGGACTAGGACGAAGCAAAGCAATCCAAATAAACCCGAGGTCGCTGGATCCACATGATTTCGTTGATATGGCAACGGGCCACGCTAAGCGGGACATTTCACCAAGTACGGTTAGTCCTTTGTCAGCGCATCGCTTGCTCACTTATCTTATCGCATTATCATCCAAGTGCGACCCATATGCAGGTTCATAACTAAGTAGCAAACAAGATCACCAAGCTGTCAGGCTCTTAATCCCAGCCCGTCAAGAATTCATCTCAAAGGGGGGCAACGGAAAACAAAGGGATCAGATGCCTAGGGCGGTAGCATGTCGATGAATTTATTTTGGAATTGATTGTCAACCCCCCTAAATTGATTGACCTTTTAACTGTTCTACTGTAGTAGGATCTGAAAGTGTACCTAGGTTTGGCTTATCTCCTGGAACTGTCAGTTGCCAGGTACACTGACTTGCCCTTGAGGATGCACTTAGACACAGGACAAAATATTTTCGATGGCATTAATATTGCCATCGGATTGATTTATTTTATTTCGCCCCTTCCCTCCCCCCCCCCCCCCCAACAGTCTAACCTACAATGTAGGAGGTGTAGGAGGTGCCTACATATGTAACTCACTAGGTACAGACATGCAAGCCTCAATGTGGCGATGCTATGGCGGCTCTCTGTGGCGCTCAGCAGCGCATCCGTACCTACCTACATAGTAGGTATCTGGATACCTAGGTACCTAGGTAGCTTCCCAAAACGGCGGTTAATTTGAGCCAGCACATCCGCCCTTGCCATGAACATCCGTTTTACCTTACATGCTTACTTGATTCATGTGATTGATGCAGTTCTAGTAAAGTATGTTTCGAGCTAAGGTGAATCGTGTGAAAGTGCTCATATCGAAACTTACGCCGCTGAAACGATCCTACAGCGATGAGGGCCCGATACATGTATATGTACCCGTCTCTGGACGCATACCCGTTCTCCGCCCTGTGATATGGAGTCTCGGAGCCTGTGGCACCATCTACCTTGGATGTGCCGCCTACGAAGTGTACCACGATGTGAAGCGCGCCGAAGCGAAGGGGTCGCGCTGGGATCGTGGCCAAGTCATCCAGACGTTCGAGCAGTTAGAGCGCTTGAGTGGCACACAGCGTGCCAACAGCATGCTGGACACCATGGGCAGATCAACCTCTGAGCGACCCGAATTCTCCGATTCTATGAAGTTGACAGTGAGCATCATGACGGCCAATGCCGCCGTTCACCTCGCACGCCGCATCAACCCCTTCCTCCTAGTTTACTTCGCGCATACACCTGCGTTTGGCATCAACTATACCCTCCTCACCTCGGTTTTCGCGCATGAGGGTCTCGTGCATCTCGGCCTCAATATGTATGGCTTGTTCTACTTTCTGCCCAGTGCTGCCTACTCGCCGACCTTCAAAGGCAGCAATGCCCATCTCACGGCCTTCTACCTCTCTGCTGGCGTCTTGAGCTCTCTTGCGCAACACATGACAGCGATCTGGCCACGACGCAATATCTCTATGTCTTCTATGGGCGCCAGCGGTGCAATCTTCGCTCTGCTTGGAATTGTCGGCGTCTCGTTTCCCCACACTCAGATTGGCATTATTTTCCTTCCTGGCTCGCTGCCTGTTGGTCAGGCGATGGCTTGCATTGCTGTGTTCGATGCTATTGGCATCTTTGTGCGATACCCCGGCGTGCGCCTCGGACACGCAGCCCATTTGAGTGGTCTAGCCTTGGGAGTAGGATACGCGAAATATGGTGGCGACAAGAGAATATGGCGTCCTGGCCGCAAATTTGCGTTCGAAACAATGCGATTTGTAGGATTCTTATGAGCGCAGCTCGAACTGGTAGTTGAAGAAAGTCACAGCTTACCGACTCCATATAATACGTCTAGTTATCGGGCCACGGCAAATTGAAATTCAGCGTGCGAGTACAACAACAAAACCGCCCCTTTCTGTTTTATCTATCACTGTGCTCTCAGCAGACCTATATTTCGATGCATTGAACATTCTGTTCTTCAATTAGGCCGATTTCTGGAGTAGACGCTATTACTATTGTGTCCGGCCACGGGGCATCCCTAAGGACTATACTATTGTACAACACTTTACACTTCCTCCTCGACGCCCTCCTCAACACTGTCAGACTCACTATCAGCCCGACCTTGGCCTTCCTGCTTCAGCATACCCTTTCCCCTCTTCGCCTTGCCCTTTGCGCCTTTCCCCCTTAGGGCCTCGGGGATTTCTTTATGTACTATGCCGTCTTCAAATAGCAGGCCAATGTCCGGCCGCCGAGCAACAGCCTTCTTCCACAGATTTTGGGGTATTTCCTCGGCAACGGTCACAATCCTACCCGACGTGGTGAATTGCCATTTCAATTCTGGAGCTTGCTCCATCGCAGTGCGGAGGTGAATCCAGATGCTGACATCCGCCTTACTGGGACGACTCGTTGCTGTAGCAGCGGCAACGGGCAAGAAAGACAAATGTGTGGCGCCATCTGCTCTCTTAATATTGCCAGATGCAACCACAAGGGGATAGTTCTGGTATGTTGTCTCGTAGACAATATACTCTGGCAAGTTCTCAGAGTCTGTCTTCAGCGGCTCGCCCTCTGGTATCAGAGGTGCTTGAGAAGTGCTGTCGCGCTTCGAGTCCCGTTTCACCTGGTAGGATTCGGCCTTCTCCGCGTCGGAATTAGGTTCCTGTCGGAGTGTGAAGCGTGCTTTTGACGAGGATGCAGCGTGACGAATTTCGTTGAGCGTTATTCCAAGATCCTTCATTCTTGGTTGTTCCAACTAGAGCATCGCGTCAGTCGCTGTAGTCAATCAGATACAAGAAAGCATAATGAACATACCAGCTCTGCAACTCTCACCCACCCTTCCGCATCGCAGATCAAATAATCGTCTTCCTCCGCTTCTGAGTCAAGCTCGTCTTGCATGACGGCGCGCTTCAGCACGAACGCTACTGCCTTAGCAACAGTGGCGTCGGCATTCTCAACAACCCTGTAGCCTTTACCGCCTGCGCTCTTGCCATTTACACTCATACCTCTACTCCGTCCATGGCGGGGAATTTGTTGTGAAAGTGCACTGGGCGGGAGCACGCCTCCATTCTGGTTAATGACGGAAAGAGGGATGAGGACAGAAGCAGCGGCCATTGTAATTCTGTTAATATACAGACTATACAAGACGTAAGGGTCGATTTTATTCTTCTGAAGGCGGGTTTTCGTTGTTTCGGAGAAGCCGAGTAACTGGTATTGCACATAGCCAGAAGGACACAGGTGCCGAACGTAGCCATCTTATACGCTTGCCTGTGCTGTTCCCTGAGGCGACTCATCAAACATCCGACAACGGCATCCCTACCACGATACGGCCCCTCGCAGATATTGGAGATCGCTGGCTTGACCGCCTTGTGCCAGCTGGTCGTGCAGCATCGGCCGCGGGGATGATGTGCCCTCCTAGCCTGTCATATGTGTGGGCCAATCTCTTGACCCACACGGAAAGATCCAGATGCGCCAGGCATTCTTGGTCGCGTGTATGCACGACGCTCCTATCAACGGGTTATCAATTAACAAACATGTCGCGTGTCGCAATTGAACTGCTCTGTATCTGTACCTTTCGCTGAGTTGCCCCTCCAGGATCGGTCACCGCTTCGCTTCACCACCACACCTGATTGACCTTGCTGGTCTTTCTCTCCCCTCCCTGGACCTGTACACTCACATTGTGACCTGACTATACTCTTCAAAGTTAGGGTATATCTTTAACGCAAGTCATACTAGCATATAATCCTGTACGTGATCGAAACCTTAGCTTTTATCCCCAGTTCCCCGCCGGAATCGCTTATATCATGCTGTGCATTTTCGGTCAGAGTTTGGTATCATCTGGCCCACCGAACTCTTGAGATGAGAGGCAAAGCCTGGTGACAAGCGTAAAATGCCATGCATTGCTGCCCCATAGAGGGGTCCGCGCAAGTGGAGATGTTTTGAACCCCTGAATATGCCACGGAGGGGTTATTAGCCACCTGAGAGCAAACACGATACAGTCATACAAGATCAAAGGTCCTATTGCGGCAGAGGGGAAGTAACTATCAACCGAAACCTAACGACGTGTCTATCTCCAAGGAGCCTTCATGAGAATCAAATCGGCCATCGCCAGCAAGATTAAAAATAGAATAAAGCTATTTGAAGCTACTCTCACTGAGCTGGCTGGGCTAGAGGAAGACACGTCAAGCATCCGGCGCCGGCATCCTGTCAATAAGGTGGAGCATCAGATGAATAGAATAAGCTGGGAGTCACGTAACAAGATCTATGTAGTGGCGACGCGAGCGGAGCGATGAATGAGACTTGACGAATAGAACGGGTGGAGTGCCTCGTACAATCAGTCCGAGGTAGTCCTAAACAACATCATTCGTTTAAGCTACCATGTAACCTATTACTATTCCGGTGTTCATCTGAGGTTGGATAGTTTGAAGTGAGCACCCAGTTGAGGGGGCAACGGCACCTTCGCTTCGTGTGGAATAGCTCACCACGACAAGACAACAGTATTCGGCATCTCATGCTATCAACGGTATAAAACGCGCCGCGAGTGAGGCCATGAGTCACCATAATGATAGTACCATACGTCTTTCACGCGCGGCTAGATATACCCCCGCGCAGACCTTGGCGATAATCTCGGATACATACCATCTCTTATGCGCTTGGACGCAGCAACGCACTTTAAGTAAGGCATGATGTCCATTCATACCTGTCGCGATCTTGGCTGGCAATCGCGCTTGTCCCGGCAGAAGGCCCACTTCAAACACGCTACCACTCGTCGCGTCACAGCCTTGGGCTAAGTATGAGCGATATGGGTCGTTAACGCCCCACGATGCGCCACGTCAGGCCATTTCCCCAGACTTTAGGACTGCCGTGGAAATCTATGGCATGTAGAGGAACAGCATGCTCGTTAGGCACGTAGATGGGAGATCTTTTGAGAATGTTCGGTCGTCTTTCTCGACACGTCTGCACGTATGACACGCTGATGACTGTCGCGTATTTAAGACGCGATCGAATCTTCTGCGGAAATATCCATTTTTCCGAAGAGTTTGGAGCCTGAACTCTTGGCTTCTGACTTAGGTATGATACGGCAATGCAGTCAAACTACCAGTTTAATAGAAGGCACAGTGATCCCGCCGTTCTTCGATATAGTCTCGTTGAAAATCTCTTCTATAAGACTTCGTTACATATCCCAGCTTACTTGATGTTCACGTCAGACTTACTAAATGTAGCGTCGTAGCTAGGAATAACTGTTTGTGGTGTGAGATGACTTATGCAACTGAATGAAGGCAAGCTTCACACGTACTATTCGCATCAACGAAGAGTGTACGCCAAAGCTCGAGTTCGGTGTTCGCTACTTTACAAGGCATGTGGATGTTCTGTTCTAATATGGGATTTCGGAGCTGCTTTATCGTGTCTTTGAGTGAGCTCAGTGAAGATCCAAATCGAAAATTTTAATCAAGAAATCAATCATTCAAATCAGAACATCCGGACCCATGGTTGTGGGGAAAATGACGAGTGCGTCACATAGTTTTCATAGTGATACGGGGGTAAACGATGCATGGTGAGTAGCACAGAGGCATGACAGAACACAGATAGCAAGGTCTCGTAAACTACCCAAGGATTACCGTATTGTTGGCACTTTGATTCAATCATCAGGAACTATGCTCATTTAACATGATGATACGACGACGAAAGAGTAGCCTACACTTATTATTTCAATACAACCTTGCGACAGTTATTTGCTATTGCAACAGCGCCTCGGTTGCAAGTCATACTCGGAATATCGCACCTTCCCCTGGATATCTTTTGTATCTCTCTGAGAAGGTGCCGTGCTAACACCTGCCTAGTTCAGGTAATCCTGTGGCAGGGAGAGAATATAAGTAGGCGCGTTACTCAATGAATCCTGCCTAGCCATAATATGAATATACACTAGGTGGAAAGTCCCTTCCTTACGTGAGTGCATGATTACAAGTACTGGGGAGAATGAAGAATGTACAGGTAACCACCTCATCGTCTGTTCATTCAAGTGATGCTCTATATAAATTTCTAAGACCATCCCTGCCTGAATCGTCGACTCCCGAAATTCTGAGATAAATATAGGAAGCTTGACCTGTTCGGTTCTCTCCTCTTTAGCAGCATTTATCTACCATTTCAAGGGAAAGCAAGCACTGTTGCAACTGATTGTCAAGATGACTTCTCATTTCCCATCTATTCAATCATTTTACTCTAGGGAAGTAGTCTCAGATGGAGGGCATGTCTCATCTGACCCCGCCAAAGTCGGCGATGGCTTCACAGCCGCTGAAGTCGAAGCTGCAGTCAATCCACTCCCAAAGCCGTTCAGACCTTCGAGACACTACGATTCTTGCCCGATCGCAGAGCTCCAGACAGGCATGCATAACTATGAGATTGCCGGGCGATTGGTCAATATCTCTACTCCCGGGGAATACTATTTCCTCGTCGTATCTGATGGCACTGCTGCAATAGCAGTAAGTTTAAGGCGTCCAATAAACATCAATTCTGTATTTGATACCTGATTTCAACGTGTTCTCATACTGTTCTTCTCAGATAAAAGTATACTGCAACCCATCCGAGTACCAGCCGCTTCTAGGCCAGCGCGTCACGATCTGGGCAACAGCTATATCCGCTGGTAACCAGGCCGAAATCGGGCATATCCCATTCTGTTCCATAGCCAGCACGATATATCCTGGCCGCAACGGTCCGACTCATATAGAGTTTCATGTGGACGAGGCTGATTCTGAAGATGACAACTTGTTGCGGTGTCCCTTAGAGGCGAGTGTCAAAGCAAGCGACCACCTCCCAGGCCTCATGACACTGAAGTCATTTCTCTCCGGAGGCTACGAAATAGGGGCAGGAAAGATCATGGTCTGTGTGCGAAGCGTTGGGCCGCGTCGAAATATCACCTCAAAACGAAGGGAGGCTGCCCTTAGCCTTGTCGAAGTTGGCATTTACGACGACACTACACACTGCGTGCTGAAGCTCTGGCAAGAGAAGACGCTATCAGCAAAGTCATGGATACCGAATAAGACCGTTCTACTCATTTCTCAACCATCATGCAACCTCAATAGCGGTACCAGTTACGGTGCCGAAATCGGTATAGGATATAGCTCTATGGTTGACGTCAACCCTGATTTTCCGGAAGCCGTGTGGTTGCGCAATAAGATTCAAGATATGGCTAGGAAAGAAAGCGTCATTATCCCCTATCCTGCTGATAGCTGGGACTTAGAGCTGGCTATGTATGGACCTGACCGAACATTGTATACACTTGCCGAACTCGAAGATCAAGTGCGCAACCAGGTTCCCGCTACCAATTTCGCAGGGAAGTTGAGCGTGATCGTTTTTGAGATGAATCTGGTGAACCATTGGCGTAAATCTACCACATATTGTACTGAATGGTATGTCCCTCCTGTCCGATAACACGTTCGTGACTGAACAGTGTTTAGCTGCGGGATACCCCTTTATGCGAATAAGATAACAGCAATCTGCAAGAATTGCGACACTCAGCACAATCTTTCTCTAAACCCTCGCTTACTTGGCGCATTCCTCGATGAAAGTGGCATAATTGGCGGAAATAAACTGGTATGGAATAATGATGCATGGACCCAATTCCTTTTCGGAGCAATAACAGAGGGCACCATTGAGCAATCATGGCATGACATCGCAAATCTCAGCACGAATGCACTTAGAGACCTCGAGGAACAACTACTATACTCCCGTGCTACCTTGACGTTCGGGTGGTCAGTTGAATTGGGAAGACTCTGCATTCTCGGTGTCGAGTGGTAGCTGCGCGCATATCCAATAGGCTGTTGGCAAACGCTATTCTATTTAGCTTCGACGAAATTCCACATTCCTGGGATGGCCTGAAATTTGGGCTAACACAGAGAACGCGCGTATGGGGACGGCATGGCTAGAAATAGGAGGGAACGAAATTTAGGCCTAAACTTTAATGGGTGATGTATTGTGTGTATTTTGGGGGAGACGCCGCTTTGCTTCTACGTCTAGCGTGCTGAATTGGTATCTATCTAAATCATCATCGCAGCCTCATTTCATAGCTGCTAGCCATGCACGTTCGTCATTAAGCGTGTAATAAAGAAGCCACCCGCACCTCGCCCAAACCGAGACTTTTCCATACCGAGAGTCATGAAGAGTGAACAAAAGAAATCAGATCATTTAGATTTGGGCGCCTAACCCTCCATCTCCTCATCCTCATCCTCGTCGTCGATCTCGATGTCGCTGTCCATGCTGTTGCCCATGAAGTAGTCGATGGCGTTGGGGAAGATGTCCTCGGCGATGGTGACGGCGACCTCGTGGCCGGCGGGGAAGGTCTCGACGGCCTCCTCGGTGAAGTCCTCGTCGTCGTCTTCCTCGTCGTCATCCTCGTCCTCGTCCATCTCCTGGCCGGCCTGGGCCCGCTTGCGCTTGGCGAGCAGCTCGGCCCTGGCCTCGGCGTGCTCGGCGGCGCTGATCCAACGGCCGCGGTAGGAGAAGAAGTTGAAGAAGCTCTGGTTGCCGTCGACGTCGTCCTCGAGCTTCTTGGCGAGGCTCTGGTACTCGGGCATCTTCTTGGCCGCGGCGTCGCGCGCGTGGCGGGCGTCGTTGGCGAGCACGCCGTCGAGGTTCTGCGAGGGGTTCGCCTTCTGCGCGTGCCAGAAGGCGAGCGCGGCGTCCGACAGGCCCTTCGTGAGGTCCTTCTCGGCACTCTTCCAGTGGATCTTGATGGGCTCCGACACGAGGCCAGCCGAACCGTCCTTGCCGTAGCGGAAGTAGAAGGTCTTGGTCAGCTCCTTGTCGGCGAACCACTCGTTGTCGCCGAAGCGGAAGGTGAACTGCAGCGAGCGCGGCTCGCCGAACTTGTCGAGGCCCATGTCGGAGGGCTTCGCCGACGCCGGGATCTCGGGTCGCGTGACCTCGACCGAGGTCAGCGCGGCGGCGAAGACCTCCAGGTCGGCGGCCGTGACGGCGGCCTCGAGCTCCGTGGCGGCGTTGTCGAAGGTCACGGCCCAGAAGCTCGGGATCTTGGCGATGGTCTTTTGCCGCGCCGCGAAGATGTCGCGGGACATCAGGTACTGCTTCGCCGTGATCTCGGTGTCGACATCGGAGATGGCCGCCTCGAAGAGGTGCAGCTCCTTGATGGTCTCCGGGGTGACGACAACGTCGGCGTCGGTGGAAGACATGGTGGGCGAAGAGAATTGGCGGGGTATCTTTTCTATGTGTGTATGGAGAGGGGTGTTGTAGGAGAGAAGGAGGAAGGAAGAAGAGAAGAAGATATGAAAAGATATCAAGCCGTTCAACTGTCTGCAGACGGGGCTACGACCCTTATAAACAGGTCTGCCTTAGCTTAATTCACCTGGACAACGCAGCTATTTGTTTCTATTTCATAATAATAAGAGGGGTTCACTCAACACAATAGAAGAAGAAAAATCTTTTTTTTTAAAGATACCCAATCTCCATTGGCGGGGTGCTGTTTGGTCCCACCTCAATAGGGAAGAAAAAAAAAGACGATGCGACCTAGCTTCCCAGAGCAATCAACCTATCCAACCAGATCCTCTTCGCAGCATCCGTGCTACCCAATTGGGGCAAGTGGACGGGATGCCTCATATCCTCATAGGGAGGCGACCAGTGACCGGCGAGAGAAAATTTTCTTTTTTGGTTGTTTTCCCGTTTCTGTCCCCTCACGGCCGCCTGTGGTGTTGTTGGGGGTTTTCGCAGCAGCAAAACGCGGTCGAGTGAGTCGTTGTGCCACTGGAAACACCAAAGCTCAGCAATCCCCACCACCCCTCCTTACGTGGCAAGGGGTCCAAGGTGGGAAGGAGGGGCAATAACTGTTTTCGGGAGCTTTCTGGGGGGAGGTGAGAGAAAAGAGTGGTAGGTATGCATTCAGACCCTGGAATCAATACTAGTTGCACCTAACGGGCTCCACAGCGAGCGCCGTCGAATACTTTTTCTTCACTCCCTTTTTAGTGTAGGCAAGGTCTTTCGTTGAAGAAGAGCGGTCAAATGAGAATGCTCTGCGGATATCCGTGAATAACGAGATGGTCGGCCCGGTATATGTTGATGATCGACGGTATGTGAATGTAAATTGAGGGAGAAAAGTAAAGCATAACGACTGAATCTCTTTTCTTGGCAACGCTGATTGAGGGTATGTCTAGTAACCTGAAAATGCTACCGAAAGGACTTGACTTTATCGAGACAAACGAAGAAACAAGAAAAACAAAAACCGATTCCTGTAGTGTAGGCCTTCTCTTTAGTGTAGATCTATCTCCACCTTTATAATCTAGTTATCACACTCTAGAATGAGGTGTGTGTACATTCTTCTTCTATCCTGTATCTGCCGCCTTCTATCCCTGGGAGGAGAACCGAATGTGGGAAATCGCTGGGGATGTGTACAAGTCATCAGAGAAGATGAAAAAGTGAATGAATGATCGTTCCTCCTATGTTAACATGATAGTATAACTTTCTCGGCGGTTCCTTGGTAGCAAGCTTCGCGAGTGTGCTAATTTCGAGTTGATCGATTTGGCTAGGGTGGTGGTGTTGACCGCCTTGGCCGCGACATCGCTGATTTGCATGAGGTAATCCAATAGCTCCGTGACTTCCTCGTCTGTGCCTAACTCGTTGAAAAATTCCAATTTCTCCAGATTGGGTGGTACACCGAAGGAATCGACACGGGGCTTCTTGGATTTCTTGCCGAAAAGCTGCCAGTCCCAGTTGATGCGGAAAGTCTTTAGAGCGACGAAGTCTCGCATGCGCAAGGGCCGTCTGCTGCCCATGGTGGGGAAATCTATCGTGATGCTTTCCAGGCTTTCGGCTTGGGACGACAGCGCTACGATGTAATCCCCCATGTTGTCGGAGCTCTCTTCTAGTTCGGGCGTTGGCTCCGCGCTCTGCGTCATGACGAATTCCTTCAGCCCCTTCGGTAGTTCTAGGACATCCCCGAGAGCATCATCACTAATGTCGCACTCGATCAGATGTAACTTCTTCAGGGGAAGTTGATGAGGACGCTCCATGAAGTCAAATCCTCGATAATCTAGCTTTGCTCTTCGGATAAACAGCGTCTCGAGCGTCGGATGCGCAAATATGTGGATGTTCTCGCGGAGATCCCAATAGGCGTTGTCCGGGCACTGGTAGAACAGACTGCACGACTTGAGGCAGGCCAGGTCGAATGGTCCGTTGAACAGGGCGCCGATGCCGTGGAGTAGCGTGACGGGAACGGAGACCTCCAGCTCTTGCAAGTTAGACATGGTCGAGATGGTGCGCACTAGACTGTCGAAATGCGAAGGCGCATAGTGTGAGTTGGCGATATGGCCGTTGAGGCTCAGATGCGACAGCTCGCTTGTAGGATACTCGAGGCTGGCGTAGTGGATGGCCGATCCACGGCGTTCGCGGCGCGTCAGCGACTCGCCGAAGACGAGATGGTGCTCGGGCTTCTCGAAGCGGACGTCCTTGTAGAGAATCGAGTCGGCGAGATCGTGCCATTTCTTATTGACCAGGGACACACTGCACAGATCGCGGGGCGAGCCTTCGGCGAGGACCTTGAATACTTGCGCCAGCACGCCGTCCGGCAAGTCTGCGAGGCCATGGCCGCTGCCATTGCTGCAGCCATTGCTGTTGCCGTCGCCGTTGCTAATGTTGTTGTTGATGATGCTACTCTTGCGGTTGGTGCTGTTACCCATCTTGTTGGTGTTGGTGATGGCACTGCCGCGGCGCTTCACGGGTGCGCGAGTGTTAGCCTGAGGACCAGATCCACCAGCAGCATCATCGCGGGACATCTTCTACAGCACAGTAGACGAGCTGAGAGTCGGATGCGGATGTGGATCTGGGGAAGTTGGCGGCAGTGGGTATCGGTCTGTATTAGTGAGGGCGAGATTTGGCGGCCTGCCTGCCGAGCCTGCCAGCCTGCTGAGCTGCCTTGCTTTTTGGCTTCTGATTGCTGTGGATCGCCCTGGGCACCGCCACAACTGGCTTAGGCTGCTGACCAGGTAAGATACCTATAGCGGGCTGGTAGGGGTCAGCTTCAGCTACCCAGTGTGCAGTACCTAATGCTATTGGACCCCCCGGGCAGGCAGTCGCAGCCCTACCGTAAGCGTCTTTGTCCTAATTCCGGTCTGTCGTTTGCTGTTGTGGTGAAGACAGAGAGATCAGATATGTGAGAAACGGGCAGTGCCATGTTTATGTTGAATTTAAACCGTGCGCGTTTGGAATGCGGTCGCTACTAAGATTGAAACCTTGAAATTTGGGGAGCTGGGCCTCGGGATGATGCAATGAACTGAAAAGGGGTACGTTTAAGGTTTTGGTTCAGCTTAAAGATCTGTGGTCATAGAGGTGTCAAATGAAACCCAGACATGGTATGAGAGCTTATACTGCTAGTATAGCGCGAGCCGCACACAAGGCTATTGGAAAGATGTTAGCTAAGTTTGAGTCGCATTGGCATGCGTAATGAATACGACCAAGGCATGTCTTACATGCATGTGTGACGGGACGGGAGAGGGCGGTTTCTATTCAGGCTAGCTAGCGTGTTACCCGGCACATGGGATAAGCGATAGGTAAGCGTTGTTGCTAAGTACCTAACAGGCCAACCGAGATTACACATAAGTATAGATTAGCGAAGTGGCGTTTTATGGTGTAAAAAAAATAGATATATTAATATTATATAAGTTATTTAAATAAATAATTAAAAAAAAACTATTTAAAAATTAAATTAAATAATTAATTATATAATATAATTAAAATAGTTTAACTATTTAAAAATATAAAATAAGCGCTTATATTAGTTTATAAATTTAATTTTAATTTTTTTAATATTTTAAATTTTTTAAGCTAATATAATAAAATAAAGTTAGCTAATAAAATTTTTAATTATATAAATAATTTATTTTTAAAATTAAAGTTTATTAATATATATTTAAAAAAATTTAAAACTTTTTTTTATATATTATTAATTTTAATAAAATTTATTTTATTATTATTAATAATAATAATTTATATTTTTTTAATAATAAATATATTTTTTAATTTATTTTTTTTAGCTTTTATATTAATATTTATTATATTTAAATTTTTATTTTTAGTTTTTATTAAAAATTTTTAATAATTATATTTAATTTTTTATATATTTTTATTTATAATTAATTTTAATAAATAAAATAAATTAATAATATTTATTTTTAGTTTTAATAAATTATTATAATAATATTAAAAAATTTTATTAAAAATTTTTTTTAAAAAAATTTATATTATAGTTTAAAATTTGCTAACTTATATATTTATTATTTTTAAATTTAATTTAAGCTTAATAATTTTAGTTTTAAAATTTATATTTTTAAATTAAATTATAATTATAATAAATTTAAAATTATAAATTTTAATTTAATTTTTATTTATTTTTTTTTAAAAAATTTTAATATAATTTTTATATTTTTATAAATTTTTTATTAATTTTTTTTAATTTATTATATAAATATTATAATATTTTTAAAATTATTTTTATAATTAATTAAAATTTAATTAATATTTTATATTTTTAATTATATTAATTAAAATTTTTAATAAAAATAAACTAAAAATTTAATTAATAATATTATTTATAAATATAATAATTAATAAAAATAAACTTATAATAAAATTTTATTTTAATATATTAAAATTAATTTATTTTAAAAATTATTTAATAAAATATAAAAAAAAAAATAAACTTTTAATAAATATATTAACGTTATATATAAGTTAATATTGCACACAAGTCGATGTCGCACTTTTTACCAACCTTTTATTTTTTTATTTTAGTTATTTATTATTCTATAATAATATAATAGTTCAATATTCTAAAAAAGCTAATTTATAGCTAATAATCTAAGCTAAAAAACGCGACCCTAAACTTTCTTTGCGTAAGCTTGCTCGTACTTATAATGTTTATAATCGTATACTAAAACAAAAAATTAACAGCAACGCGTTTATTCCCGTTATAAATATTATAAAGCAAAATTTAATAATATTAAAAAAAAAGATTATTATTAAATATATTTTTAAGCTAAATATGCGAGCATTTTTGCCTCGGCTTTATTATGTTTAAAAAATAGCTAATATTTTTTAACGTAAACGCGACGCGTTAAAAGTTAGCGTTAACTAGGCTTTAAATTTTATATAATAATAATTTAACCTCCAAATATATTATAACCGCCGAATTAATTACTAGTAAACTTTTAACGAAAATTTTATAAGTTATCGTAAATAGTTTAAGCTTTTAAAAAATATAATTAATAAATTTAATATATAAATTAAAAATATTTATAACTTTAATAAAACAAAGTTTTTAATAAATAAAATAATTATTAAAATAATTATTATAAGCTTTAAAAAACATAAGCGCTTTAAATAAGCCGAGCCTAAAAATAAAAAATAAATTACTATAAATTAAACTATTAATTCTTAAAGTTAAGCGGTACTATTATATATTATTTTTTCGGGCAAAGTTCACCTCGCATTTTAATATCGCAATATTATTTTATTGCCGGACTAAGTTATAAACCTTTTAAATAACAGCTAAACTAATAATAATATAAGCGTTAGCTAAATAAAATATTTTAATAATTATATTTAAAGCTAAATTAAAAATATTTATTACTTTTTAATTTTAAATAATTATAAAAGCTATTATTTAATATAATTTAAAAATTATTATATTGTTAATAATATTATTATATTTTATATACTTGTTTATTTATCGTATAAACTTTAGCTTTTTAATTTAATTTTTTTTAGCGTTTTAAAACAACATTATAATAAATATATCGAGGGTTTAATATAGCGTTATTAAACTTATATTAAAAAACAAGACTTTTTCGCAGGCTTTATATATATATTTCTATATATATTTTTTAAATAAAATATTTAATTAAGTTTTAAAGCAACTAAAATTATATTTTTAAATATAAATAAAATTATATTTACGTTAAATGTTTATAAAATAAATAAAATATTTTTTTTAAGCCCTAAACTATTATTTTAATTTTAAGTTTTAAAAATATTTATTATTATATTAAAAACTAAATAATAATTATTTTTTATTAAAATTAAAATTAAAAATTATTTCGTAAGCTCGCTAATTAAAATTTTAAATTTTATCGACTTAATTATAAAGGCTACGCAAAGGTTAATATATAAAAATACCTTTTTACGTTAAAAAAATAAAAAACTTTATAAAATTAACTATATTTTAAATAAACGTCGCAAAATAAAAAATAAATAACTATAGGGTAAAGAACTTTTTATTATAGCCGACGCTTAAATTTTACGGAAATTTAAAAGTAATAAAATGGTTAAATTAAGTAATAAAGCTAAAAATAATTGTTTAGCAAAAAAAATATAAATAAATCGACAACGCTATAACATTTGCGGTAAGCCTAAACATAATATATAAACTTATTAAATAAAAATAAAAACATTTAATAAAAAAAATTCTAATTAATTTAATTAATTTATATATATTATAGTCAAGTTATTTAAATTAACGTATAAAAAGTATTAAAAAGTGCGATATCGACTTATATATAATATTAACTTGTGTATAACATTAAATAATAATAATATAATAAAATTTTTAAGCTAAAATAAAAGTTAATTTAAATATTATTAAATAATTAAAATTAAAAATTATTATATTAATATAAAAATTGCTTATAAAATTATAATAATAATAAGCTTTTTTTATACCGAGGTTATAAAATTATTTAATTTAATAATTAATAAAATTTTAGATTTTTTTTAATAAAAAAAAGCTTTAAAATTTCTTTTATTAACTAAAAAAAAATTAATAACAAGGTTAAGCATTTTAAATTATATAATATTTTAATTTAGCTAAATTTTATTTTTTATAAAGTTTTTTTTAAAAGTATATAAGTTTTTTAAAAATAAGATTTCTTTTTTAATTTTATAAATAAAATAATACTTTAATATATTTTATTAAATAAATTTTTAGCACTACTTTATATTTTAAGGTAATAATTTATAATAAATATTATAAACAAGTTTAAATATAATTATAATATAAACTATTATATTTTTTTAAGTTTAATATATTTTTTTTGCTTTTTAAAGGAAAACTACCGGGTATTTTTTTAATAAGTTTAAAAATAAAGTAAAGTTTAGATATTTAATTAAGTTTTTTAAGAGAAATATATTAAAAAGTTTAACGTTAAGCTTTTTTTATATTTTCTCTAGGTTATTCTAGAGCTTATAAAAACAATAAACTTAATAAAACAATATAAGTTAAAACATAAATATTTAAGTGTATATTTTCTTAAAATATAAATATACCTTTAATTTAATTTTTTTAATATATTAAATCATCATTAAAATATATTCTATAAAATTAAACAATAAAATTTAATTATTTACCATTTATAATTAACTAAAGTTTAAGAATTGTTTAAGGTGTTTTTTTATATAAAAAAACTATTAACTATATATTTAAAATTAAAGCCAAGTTATATAATCATAAATTATAAGCTTAAAAGCTTTTAAAAGCCGAAAATAAAAATAAAAATTTATTTTAAAATCTATAGCTTAAAACAAAAATAATTAAAACTAAAAGAAAATAAATAAGTTATAAAATATATTTAGTAATAATTGTTTAAAGTTATAAATTATAAATTTTAAATCTAAAGTTCTTAAGAAAATTAATCGTGTAAGCTTAATAAATAAATAGTAAAAGATTTTTTCTATTAAAATCTATGCGTAATAAACCTTTTTAGCCTCAAGGTTATTATATATTAAGGTAAACATAGTTTATAAATTAATTAAAGCACTTTTAACTTTATTAAAAACCCTTTATTTAAAATAATAAAAAAATAATATAAACTTTATTGTTTTTATGTCTTTATTTTATAAAAAAGTTAATGTTAGCTTAGCTTTTTTTTTTATAACATTGTTTAGTTAAAATATATTTAGTTTTACCCCGCAACTTTTAATAATATATATAAACAATAAATTATTAAAGGTCGTGCTTATTAAAACTATAGTCTTTAAATTAATTTTACGCTTTTTTCTAGTTTTTGCTTTTATAGTATAAGCGTATTTATTTCGTTTAATAAAGGCTATAATCACTTAACCTAAGTGGGCTTAAACATTGTTTTAAGATTAAACGTTAAGATTTATAATAAACACATTAAAAGCACTTATAAATAAAATAAAATTAAAGGTTAAGGTTATATAAGGTAGTGTTATAATTAAAGGTATAGCTTAAAATAGTCTAGCTTAACCTTGATTTAATTAAAGTGGTTGAACAAGCTAAGATAACTAAATAAATAAATATAGCTAAATGAGTTATAGTAAAAATAAAATGCTAAGGTTAAGTTGGCCGGGTGGGTTAATAAAAATAAAACCCGACATGGTTATTATAAATTAAAAATAAATAAAATAGTTTATAAATATAAATAAAATATAAAATAAAAGTAAATTATTATAAATAAAAACTCTAGTTTAATTAAATTTAAAGCAGTTAATAAAAATAAACGGTTTAAGTTATTTATAAAAAACTTAAACTATAATTTTAATTATTTATTATTTAATTTTTATAGTAAAATAATAATTAACGATTAGTTTTAAATTTATAATTAATTAATTTATATATTTAATCGCAAGAGTTTATAATTTATAAGTATTAAACAGCCTTTAAATATATAAAACTTAATTAATAATCTTAAAAAACATTATATAATAACTTTAATATTTAAGTATTTAACTTTAAAGTAGGTTTTAATATAACGATTTTAATATAAAGATAATCTTTAATAGTAAAGGCTAGGTTTTTAAATAATTAAAGCACTTAACTTTTTTAAAAATAAAGGTTATATTTAATTATATATTATAAGTTTTTTATTTAGCCCTAGCAGCCATTAAATAAGCTTGGTTATATAAATAGCTTAAGTAATAATTTTAAACTTAAAATAAAAGCTATAAATATATAAATGGCCATGAGGTATGATTTTATATAAAGGTAGATTAATATATATAATTTAATTAAGGCGGCAAGCTTAATAAACGTTTATAATTATAAAAAAAATAAAGTTTTTATTTTTTAAAAAAAAAAAAAATGGGTAAATATATAATTTAAGATTTTAGTTTAATTAAAAAAACTAGAATTATTTTAAACTAATAAAGAAAAAAAAAATAAGTCCACTTTTTTTATATTTTTCTCTTAAAAAAAATACTTAAATATTTATTAACACTTATAAAAACTAAAGAATTAATTTTTTTTTTTTTTTTTTTTTATATTATCCCTAGCTTATTCTTTTCACATAAAGCTCTCACATTTATATATATACCACTTAAGAGTAAAGTAAACTCTTAATCTTTAAATCATAATAAGCTTGGGCTATCGTAAGGTAATTGTCTTAAGCTAATATAAAAGTAGTTAAAACAAAAAATATAAGTCATTTAATTATTTTAGCAAGCCTTGCCTCAATATAAATAGCTTAAAGTCATTTTTATAATAATTATAAAGAGAAACTAATAAGTTATCTAGGTTTTTTAACCTAAATATAAGTTTTTTAAATTTTTTACCAACTTTAAAAAACCCTTTATATTTAAAGGTAAGTTTAAATAACTTTAGATTTTCTTTTTAATATAATATAGTAAAATCTTTAGTTATAATATATAAAATACATGTTTTATATATATAACGCCTCACTTCTTTATTATATATCCTAGCGTAAAAAACAACTTTATAATAAGCTTATTATTTAAAATAATAATTTAATAATAAAGTATATAAAACTTTTTCTTTAAAAAAAATATAAGTTTTATTTTAAAAATTAATATATAAAAAAACTAATTTAATATTAAAGTACTTAATTTTTAATGCTCCTCGAAGTAAATATTTATATATAATTTTAAATAATAAATAACTTATATTTACTATATAATGAAAGTTTATATAAAAAACAACCTTGTTAAAATAGTTAACTTAATTTTTATATATTAAAAAACTTTTTTTTATAGTTAGTTTTAATATTATAGCCTATATAATTTTAAGAAAACGTTTAATTAGCTTATAAAACTTATATAATTTAAAGGGTTTATTAATAAATATAAAGCCTATATTTTATACCGTAATAATAAAAAACTTAAAAAAAAAAACTAAGCTAAGGTTAATATAAAAAACCACCGGTATAGTTTTAATTAAATATCTTTAGCTTTTAAACTTAAAAATAATAGTTTTAACTTAATAGTTTATAATAAAAAAATAATTTGCCCATCGATTAAAATAATTAATAAAAGCTAAAAAATATTAATATTTTTTACTTGTCGAGAAAAGTCTATAAAAATCTATTATAACTATTTAATAAAGTTTAAACATAATAATCAACAATAAAAAAACCTTAAGTCGTAAGGGTTTAAATTTTATATATAATAAATATCCTAGATAATGTGCTTGTATATTACTCGCTATAATAAACTAGTATATTAATTAATTTAACCTTTATAATATTAAAACTAGAGAAAAATAACCGTTTTTATTATAAGTTTTTTATAAAGCCTTAGCGATCTTACCTTTATATAAATAAAGCTACCACATTTTTTTTCGGTAATGTTTAAGTTTAAAACCTATAAATCTAAAGTTTTTATATTAAGTAATAAAGGCTTTAATATTTAGCTAATCTAGAAAATTAAATCGGTTATATTTTAAAAACTTATATATATATTTATACTATAAATAATAATAATACTTAAAGTTATTAAACTTTAAATCTAAAGATAAGGTTATATTTAATAACTTAATAACAATATTTTATATAAATTAATTAAGTTAATAAACCTTTAATAAGTTAAAATATCCTTTAAATTCATTTAATTATATTTATAAAAAATATAGTTTTAACTTAGCTATAAAAATAAAATTAGCAGCTTATATTTTACCTATAATAAAATTTAACTTTTTTAAAAAAAAAACTTTAACAAGGTTTTAATAACCTCTAGCTTTATTTTTTTAAACCTAGTATTTTTTTTTATTTATAAAGCCGAACAAAAATATAAAGCTAATATTTTTATAATCAAGGTTTAAAAATATAGTTTATAATAATACATTAATAGTCTTGTTTTATACACTTTTAATATAAGAAATTTAAATGTTTAACAGCCTTAGCTCGGTAACCTATTAAGTATAAATGCCTTTATAATATAATAAATCAATAAAAATAATTAAAGGCTTATAATTTATATAAAAAACAAAGATTTAATTTAAAAATATAAAAAAGTACTTAATATATCGACGCGCGAACTTTATTATATTTAAAAGCTTATGTTTATATATTCTATAGTTTTATTAAAACTTATTTAAAAAAAAGCTATTATAAACCAAAAGTTTAGATATTTTTTTTTATTTTTAAATAATAAAAAGCCCGGCTTTATAGCCTAAGATATTTAAATAAACCTTTATTAATATTTTAAAAAAATGCTTATATATTTAAATAATAATAAAAATATATATTTTCATAAAATTAAAAAATAAAGCTTTATTTTTTACTTATTTTTATTTAATATTATTAATAAATCGATAAAAAAGTTTAATAATTTTAAAGTAGTTTTTAATTTATTTATAAATAAAAATTATTATATTTAAAAATAATCTTATATTTATTTATATTTAAAATACCGGCTAATATAATAATTTTTTATATTTTTTAAAAAATACTTTTAATATTTTATATATTTTATAAATAACTTTTAAAGTAATAATTTAATTATAACCTAGGTATATTTTTTTAAAGGACAATTTTAGCTTTAATTAAAAAATATATAGCAAGAAATATTTTTTAATAAAACTTTATTATTTTTTAAAGCTTTTATAAGTTATAAAAATATTATTTATATAATAAATTAAAAAAGCTAGGCCATTAATCTTATCGTTAACCATTAATAAAAATTCTAGATTTAATTCTAGGATAAGTTTTATAATAATATATATAAGCTTAGTCATTAAAAATTCAGTAGTTTAAAAGCTTTATAATAATTTAATAAATTATAATTATAGAAATTCTAGCACTTTAAAAGTAAATATATACTGATTTTTAAAGTAAACAAGTATAAACTAATAAACATGTTTTAGGTTAAAAATATAATATAACGCCACTTAAAGGTTTAATATATAATTATAAACATTTATAATAAAAGTAATATTTATGCTTAATAAGTTTTTTTTAATATTTTAGCAGTTAAAAATTAGTTTAAGCTTAACTTATAAGTTAAGATTAAAGATATTTATAGCTTTTTTTTTTAGCATTAAAACAAGTTAATTATTTTAGTTAAAAAGTCTTTTATTAGTTATTATAATTGCTTTATATATTTTATTATTAATGTTATATTATATAAGTTTATTTAATTAATATAACTGCGGTTTAATTTATATTTTTTTTTAGAACTTATTTTAAAGTAAAGTCTTTAGCTTTAACCTCATTTTATAAACCAGCAAATTAATAAACTTTATATTACCCACGACCGTGGTATTTAAGTGATAATAAATAAAGAATATATATATAATATTTTTAATTAAATGGTTAAAAATTAATAGTTTAAAATAAAAACTAGATTTAATAAACTATTCTTTTACCTTCGCAAGTAAAACTTTAGCTTTAATATAAATAAAAGGTTTTAATACTTTTTTATTAATAAAAAAAAACATTTATTTATTATATAAATCTTTATTTTTTAAAGATAATATATAAAAACAAGACATTTACTTTTTAGTAATTATAAAATCTATAAGGGTTATATATTTAAAAGCAATAATATATAAATAAAAATAAAATAATTTAAAAACTATTTTATATATAGTTTTAATAATAAGCTTTAAAGCATAATATATAAATTATTCTAGGTTAAAATATATAAATAAGTTTAAAATCCCTAGTTTTTTAAAAGAGATTTATATTATATATATATTTAGTAATACTTTAAGTATTTTTTTTTTTTTAAATAGTTTAACGATATAATTATATAGTCGATAATAACTTTTTATTTTAACGACTTAAGGCTTAATACTTTATTTAATATATTATTATCGCTTTTTTTTTTTAATTTAAAGCTAGACTTAAACTTATTAAAAGCTTTTAAGTTTTTTATAATAAAAAAAATTTAAAAGAAAAAACCTCTTAGAGCTAAAGCCACGCAATAATAAAGAAATATTATAAAAATCGGTCTTTAAATAATAATAATTTTCTTATTTATTATTTTATCACTAATAATAAAAGTGTTATATTATATATTAAAAATTATTATTATATCTTATAACTAAAATAAATTAAAAAAAATATTTAAATTATTATTAATAGTTTTAAAAGTTTTAAGTTAAATAATATATTATATAACACGTTAAATATTTATAATATTAATGTTAAAAACTATAAACTTAATTATTTTAACTAAATTATTAATAAAGGTAATAATAAAAAAAAAAGTAATTTTAAGGTTTAATAAAAAATGTTTTTTTATGTTTATATTTTTAATTAAACCTTTAATAATTAGGTTAATATTTAAACTTTAATTAACCTAGGCAAAGTTTTTAATAAACATAATTTTTATACTTTCGGCTTTTTTTTTTGCTTTATTCTTTAGCTTATATTTAATAATAAAACTTAATTAATAAGCTTTAATAAGTTAAATAAATATAATAAGTTTAAATCTTATAATAAACTTTGCTTAAGTTAATTTAAATTATAAGGTTTTTATTAACTTAAAACGTTTTATTTTAATTTATAATTTCTTAGTTATATAAGTTAATAAATACTTAAAAACTTTAATTAAATTAAGGTAAACTTATTATAAATTTATAAAACTTAAGTTTAATATTAATTAAAACTTTACCTATTTTTTTTAATTAAAAAAACTATTTTTATTTTTATTATAAATCTTTTTTAAGGGTTTAAAAAATTAAGTCTTATAAAAAGCTTAGGTTTTTTTTTTTTTTAATAAAGGTTTATTATTAATATTTAATAGCTTATAAATTAAGATAATAATATTATTATTTTTATGTTTTTTATATAATTAAATTACTCGAGCTAATATAAATTATAAATATAAGATTTTATTTTTAAACTTATTATTAAAATTACCTTTATCTTTTATTAATAGTTTATATAATAAAATAATAAAACTTTAGTATAATAAACTAAAGCTATTTTATAAAAAACTAATAACATTTTTAAATATTTTTTTAATTAATAAATAAATTATTACTAAAAAAACAAGGTTTTTTATATAGTTTAGATTTAATTAATTTTAAGCTAAAAATTATTTAATATAATAAAGCTTATATTTAATATATTTATTAATAAAATAACCGCTATTTAAAAATAAGTTATAATATAATTATATTAACTAAAACGCTACTTTGTTTTATATTATATTATATAATATTTTTTCAATAAAATAAATAAAAGTTTTAAAGTAAGTAAATTTCTATAATAATATATATTTATTAAAAAAAATAATATAAATAATAAAAATATATTTTTTTTCTTTATATTTAAAGTAAACTTTTATATTATAGGCTAGCTTTTTTTAATTATTAATTAATAAGTGCTTAAATTATTTTTTAAAAGAAAAAAAGTTTATTAGCTAAAGCTTTTAATTTAAGGTAGTTTGCGCACTACTTTTACCTTTTTTATTATAAGCTTTTTAAAACGCTTTAAGTTTTTATAGTGTAAATATACCTAAGGTAAAAAGTATAGTTAAGGTTAAACATGTCGGCTATATTTTTTTAAGAGTAAGAAAAATTATATTTTAAGGTAGAAAAATAAATTATTATTATTAAATATAAATTAAATAATTAAATTAAAAAAAGTGAGTTAATTATATATTTATAGTTAAGATAAAATAATAATAAGCTAATGTTTATTTAACTTTTATTTTAATATTTTTAAAAATAAACTTTTTTAATATTTAAACTCTTAGTTTATTAATGTTTTATCTAGCAATAAAAACTTTTAAGTTTAAAATATATTAATAACTTTTAATAATTTTATAATATTTCTATAATAAAGGCTTAATTTTAACACTTTTATTTATAGTTTTTTTTTATAGATTAAGGTTATATAAGCTTATAATAAAATAATTAATTATTGTTTTTAAGGTGAATACTTTAAATAATAAAAAAGCTTTAATTTATTTTATTATATTAACAAGGCTTAACTATATTTATAATAAATCTTAAGCGCTTATACGCTTTAAAACGTTTTATACTTAAATATAATATATAAATAAAGCTTTATTTAATTTTTAAGCTAAATTTTTAAGCTTTTTAATAAAGAAAACAATTAAGTTATTAACCACTTAAACTAAGTAATAATTTTTTAAGGATTACTTAATAATTTAAAGGTTATAAATTATAACAGCATTTATATTAACTTTTTTAATGATTTTTTATAACTATATATTATTATTAATATAAATAATAATATTATTTTTATATAATATATTAATAGCTTAAATTATATTAAAGACTTTATATTTTAACTTTTAATATTTTACTTGTTTAAACTTTTAAAACAAGCGTTATAATTAGCGAGCTATTATTATTTTATTTATAAACCTTTTATAATGGTTTATATTTAAAATATTTATAATATATAAAATAAGCTTATAAATAAAAGTAAGTAATATAAAATAATTAAGTAAATATATTTATAAAAATAATATTAAATAATTATTATAAGGTTTTAAACTATAAAACGGCTTATAAACTAGATCTTAAGCTTAAGCTTAAGCTATAAAAAAAAAACGTCTAGCTATTAATTATATATAATTTTCTTTAGCTTTATTTAAATGTAAAATAAGGTAATAAATATAAATAAAAGTATAAACAAGTTAATAACTTATTAAGTAAAGTTTTAAAGCAGTAATAAAGATATTATAAATTATAAAAACATTATAAGCTATAAAAATATTATAAGCTAGGGTAATAAAAAAAAGCATAAATATTATTAAATTTTAAAACAAAATAATTTCTAAGAACTTAAGCTAAGGATAATTAAATATTAATATAAAAGTTATAGATAAAAAATAAAAAACTAAAAGGCCTAACGCTTTTTAATCTTGCTAAAATATAATAAATAATATAATAATTAAAACAAGGTTTATAACGTAATTAATAACATTAAAAGTAATAAAACTAGAAAGTATAAACAAGCTTTAAAAGTTTATATTAGCAAGCTTTTTTAAGAAATATAAATAATTATTAATTTATAATAAATTTAGTTTATAAAAAATATTAAAGCCTTTAAGGCTTAATATAACGCTTGTAAATAAATTAAAAAAATCTAAAGTTAATATATAAAAATAAAATAGTTAATTAATAAGCTAGTTTATTAAGCGACTAATAACTTTAAAATAATTAAAATTTAATAATAATAAAACCTTAAAGCTTTTTAATAAACTAATAAATAAAAATAAGAATTTATAAAAATAGTTTATATAAAATAAATATATAAATTAAAAAATAAAGTTATTCGTAAATAATAAAATATATAATTAAAGCCGACCGTAAACATCTATAATAATATATATAAAGCTATACGTGTAAACTTATTTAAATATAAAAACAATATAAAGAAATAAATAATTAAACTAATAACGACAATAATAAAAAAAATAAAACTAAAGGCTTAAGAATAATTAATATCTAGGTAAAATTATTATATAAATATAGATTAATAAAGTGGCGTTTTATAATATAAAAAAAATAAATACATTAATATTATATAAATTATTTAAGTAAATAACTAGAGAAAAACTATTTAAAAGCTAAATTAAATAATTAATTATATAATATAACTAAAATAAAAAAAAACTTTATAAAAAATAAAATTTAGCTAAATTAAAATATTATATAACTTAAAATATTTAACTTTATTATTAATTTTTTTTTAATTAATAAAAAAAATTTTAAAGCTTTTTTTCGCTAAAAAAAATTTAAAGTTTTATTAATTATTAAATTAAATAATTTTATAATTTTAGTATAAAAAAAACTTATTATTATTATAATTTTATAAATAATTTTTATATTAATATAATAATTTTTAATTTTAATTATTTAATAATATTTAAATTAATTTTTATTTTAACTTAAAAATTTTATTATATTATTATTATTTAATATATTTATTAAAAGTTTATTTTTTTTTTTATATTTTATTAAATAATTTTTAAAATAAATTAATTTTAATATATTAAAATAAAACTTTATTATAAGTTTATTTTTATTAATTATTATATTTATAAATAATATTATTAATTAAACTTTTAATTTATTTTTATTAAAAATTTTAATTAATATAATTA